>OX155903.1:22632441-23261470 GCA_944588485.1 Phosphuga atrata
GTCTTTGTGCTTGACTTTGAGGAATAATACCCAATTTTTTTTGGAAATGATAAGAAACACTGCGTAATCAGTTTCGTGTTTCAACTTGTCTGGATGAATTATATTTCTTGGAATTGATCTGTTTATCCTAATAAGCATCTTGAGAGTTTGACCTTGTTTTATGATTCTGAAAAATTTTGATGAGTCATTGAACACGCGCGAGTAATAATAATAATAATAATAATAACCTTTATTGGCATAATTAAAATAATTTCCATACAAAATATACATACAAAATAAAAGAATAAAAAATAATAAAAAAGTTGTGAAACTAAAACCCCATTAAAAAGAAAAAATAAATTTTACCACCCTATAAACCTATACTTCAACACCTGTACATCGGACATAAGCTCACAAACAAAAACAAAAAAACTAAACCGCAACACTCAAAAAACTACCCCGTCGCATCCGCTCTTTCCATGTTTTCACTCTAAGTAAAAACGACAGTCCCTTCCCGCTCTCGTCCATACACTCCCTCCAATCCTTTCCTCGCCTTCTCTCCTGGTCATTCCACTCCGCCATCGTGTATTCTTCCAACCAATGACTCCACATATCTTCCTTCAACCCACACACCAAACACCTTCTACTTTCCTCCTTCATCCAATGTCTCCTTCCACGCTCTTCATTGCCACACCTAAATCTCGCCAACACTGACTTGTCGTCCGACCCTTTACTTGTCCTCAAATAACCAGGAACACGACCGTGCACTTGTATCTGACTGTAGCCTTGGTGATATTTACTAGCCTCTATTTTCGATTGGCGCTCTTGGAAGTCCACTTCTAATAACCTCTCTTTTAGCATCCGTTTCCACTGAGCACCCGCACTTTTTTCCGTTTCCAACCCGTCGGATGATAACCCGCCTCTCTCATACAGTTTCCTTTTATTCAACCCCCAACCGCTCTCTCTTCTACCACTTAACCCCTCTTTATTCACTACTCGAAAGATTTCCTTTATTATCCTTTCATCTCCTAACCCATCCACCCTATAGTCGAACTTTATTACTCTTTCCGCAGCTATTACCGCCACCTTACAAGCACTCACTTCCTGAAGCACAATGTGACCAGGCGTCGACCTATCAAGTTTCAACACTTTCTTATAAAACTTTAGCTGCACCCTTTCGATATTGTCTTCCTCTTTCCTTCCCTAGACCTCGCAACCATACAGTAACACGCTTCGCACACATGCCTTCCATATGGTCTCTGCTGCTCTAAAGTTTCCATCAAAGTTGCTTTTCCAAACCTCCCAGATACGACCCGCCGCCACCCATGCCTTCTTTGTAACATACTCTATGTGTTCTTTATTACTGTATCCAGTCCCAAAGACATACTCCAAATACTTAAATTTACTAACTTCCTCTAGTTCAGTACCCTGCCATTCAAACCTTTCTTTCTTATATCGCCCACCCCTTTTAAACCGAATCCATTTTGTTTTACCAACATTCACCCTTAAATCCCTCTTTTCGAAATACCTGCCGAGCCTTTCAATCACGTCCTTCATCTCACTAGCCGACTTTGCAAATACCACCATGTCATCCGCATATGCCAAGCTCCACACCTTCTTTTTCCCAATCACCACTCCTCCAGCTTGCCCGGCCTGTAGAACCTTTTCCATATCCGCCACATACAGATTGAAAAGCGTGGGACTCAAAGGACAGCCTTGTCTCAGGCCCTTCCTCACCTAAAAATAGTCCGATTCCCATTCATTCGCAACTACCTTAAAGACCGTTTCCTCGTACAAATTCCTGATGTTCCTTCTTACACTCTCTGAGATACCTAGCTTGCCCAAACACTCGTCAAGTCTCCTTCTGTTCACCGAGTCATATGCGGATTTCAAATCAATGAAAAGAGCAAACAGGCATCCCTTTCTTATTCCTTGGTCTATGATGACTCTCAAGGTCACCAGGTGTTCCACCGTGCTCCTTCCTTCTCTGAACCCCGCTTGTATTTCCGGCAAAAGCTTCCTTTCATTGATTTCCTTCCTCAAGCGACAATCCAGGATTTTAGCAAATATTTTGTATGAGGAGTTCATCAAAGTTATACCTCTATAATTTTATAGCGCGTCCCTCGTTCCACTCTTAAACACCGGTTGAATTATCCCCACTTTCCAGCTGACTGGTATACTTTTCTCTCCTCTCCCTATCCTTCTCAATTCCTCCGTAAACTTCTCCTTACAGATTCCTGGTGCTTCTTTCCACGCTTCATTTTCGAGCCCATCCAAACCTCCCGCTTTTCTTTTAACAGCCTCCACCTCTGTCACGGTGATATCCTCGGCGAGCTCTTCCTGCTTTCTCTGTCGATCTCCTGAACTATCATCTCTTTCTGACCGCATCTCCACCCCTCCTAGCATCCTCATGAAGTGGTTTTGCCATTCTTCTATCGCAATGCTCTTGGGTAATCTTTCCTTCCTTTTCCTATTCTCTCTCACGTATTTCCACAGCTCAGCTTCCGTCTTGATTTCTCGTACCCGCTGCTTCTCCTTCTCCTCCCAAAGCTCCTTTTTCTTCTTCTCCATTTTTTGCAATTCTGTTTTTGCTTCCAGCACGTGCACTTTGAGCCGTTCTCCCTTTCTCCATACTCTCATAGCTTCTCGAAACCTTTGCTTTGCGTTCCGCACTTCCCCGTCGTACCATGCTCGGCCTGGAAACGCTTCTTTGATTTTCTTTTTCACAAGTGCAGATTCCATTTTCTTTGCCATCATGTCTATATCCTCTATGGCGTTCCACTCTACCTCTTCTAATTTCCTTCTGTATTCTTCTGTCGCCTCCTTATCCCATCTGGCCACCCATTTCTCCGCCTTAACATCTTTCTCCCTCCTTTGCTGCTTCAACGACACCACTACCGACATATGAGCCGACTCACTTCTTATTCCGATTTCCATCAGTTTTATTTGCCGTCTCGCCGCATCATTTGTAATTATTAGGTCAATAACTGAGGTACCCATTGCACCCACAAACGTAAATTCTCCCTCCCAGTCGCCCTCAATACACCCATTCAAAATATCCCATTGGTTCTCTAACACCCACGCCAACCAAACATTTCCCTCTGCATTTTTAATTTTGTCTTTAGAATTCCTTCATATCACATCACCCGTCTTATCCACCGTATTGACCTGCTCTTCTCCTATCCTAACATTCCAATCACCTCCTAGTAGCAAGTTTGTCGTTACCATATCTTCTAAATTCCTCTTTATACCCTCTTTAATTTTTTCCAGTCCCTTATTATTATAAACGGTTGCTATCTGCCACCACTCTCTAGCAAGTGATGGAGACCCTCCACCTCTTCTAGAATTCTCTGCGATTCCTTGATGCCTCTTCTGACCCCTGTTATTATTCCCCCCTTTGCCCTTCCGTAGTCACTCTCTCTCCGTGCCGGTTGTATCCTCCAATTGTATTCCTTGGGGAGTCTCTCTTTACAGGCTTCCCACTCCTTCTCTTGAACCCAGGTCTCCACTAACCCAACTATTTCGAATTTTCTCAAGAATTCTATAAAAGACCCGTCCACCTTATCCAATTTCTTCCTGAGCCCTGCTACATTCCAAAACATTAGCTTTACATTTTACTTTTCCGTTCCGTCGTTGTGTAACTGTCCCCTCTTTCTTTGAACGTTTATTCGTTTTTTGCTACCTTGTCCCATGGTACCCAATTCCCATCTATTTCCATTCTTTGGTATCCTACTTTAATCTGGTGGCCCCTTTCCTTGAGTACATTTGCCTTCCTTAACAGTTCTTTCTGGATTCCTTGTTCCTTAGGGGTGAAATCATCTTGAATGAATACGTTTGTACCTCTAAGCTTGCGTTTGTTTCTCATTATGTCCTTTTTTACCTACCAACTTTGTAATTTTAACATAATCGGGCCTTTACTTTCTCTATTATCCCTATTCGAGCCAAGCCTGTATGCACTCCCGAAACCTTCGTTTAAACCTAGCTTTTCCCGAAATATGTTCTTTGCCTTTTCCCGCCAATCTTCTCCTTCAATTCCATAAATAACAATGTTATTTCTTAATTCCCTTCTTAGTCTCCTCTCTTCCGTATCTTTTAGTTTAGCCAGCTCCTCTCTCATTGCCTGACGTTCCTCCTCCCACTTACTCTCGGTTCTTCTCTTCTCCTCCTTGACTGCCTCCGCTTCCTCCTCCAGTTTCGATAACTGATTCTTTATTTCCATATTCTCATCTCTTATTGACCTCAACTCTGCTAACAATTCCTTTCTCCAGTCCTTTTCTACTTCTTCCTCCTCCTTTTGTCTCTTCACCACCCTTTCCAATTTTTCCTCCAATCTTCTGTTTTCCCGTCTCATTTCCTCCAACTTCCTGTCTACCGTCGTGAACTCCTTTTTAATTTCTATTAACTCCTGCAATATTCTCTCAAAATGATCACTCACGCGCGAGTATGGAATTGTGAAATAGTTGATAAGAACCGCCGAGTCAGCATTTTCGTGTTTCAACTTTCATATTTTTTAAATTTTATCGCATTCGACATGTATATAACCCCGAACTGAGAGCTCTAAGTCGTCAGTTGTTAGTGAATAAAAAAAAATGTTTACCTGTAATCAATGCGAAAAAGTTTTTGGAAGAAAGGATGTCCTCTGCAGACATTTGAAAACCTGTGGTAAGGATAAAATATATTCTAAATGTGGCGTTTGCAATGCCAAATTTACAAGAGAGGATAATTACAAACGTCACAAGAAACAACATCACAACACAGATGCGCCCTCCGCCTCAAAAGGATATCTTAATATCAATGAAAAGAGGAAGATTCTAAATACTGAGGATTCACCCTTCATCCCAAAGAAGTTAAAGTTGGAGCAGCCGACCCCTTCTTACTTCTGTGAAATTTGAAACCAGCAGTTCCCCTCAAAAATCAAGTACGCAGGACATCTGCGGTCGCAAAAACACCTCTAGGCGACAATTAAACCTTTCCAACATGTTGTAACAGAAGTCTGCCCCAGTTTTAAGAACAGAGTTGCAAGTTACAGAGTTAATGATTCAGGTATATATATATATATATATATATACATATATATATATATATATATATATATATATATATATAATTAGCTTTCTTAGTAAATTGAAGGTCACGTCAAGGTCGATTCAAGGTTGGGTCAAAGCTAGTTCAAGGTCAAGGTCGTAGGTGGAGGTGGGAATAGACGGAATAATATTTCCCTACTTTTAGCGATTGCCTCAATCGTTCCAAAACCCTTATCGAAAACGATATTGATCACGATTAAATACATTTTGACAATAAAAATAATGTTCAATCCTCGATATATAGGATAGGAGTGCATCTAGTACCTTCCCTGTTACTGGAAGCAATCTAATTGGTCTAAAATCTTTAATTACTAGACCAGGCTTGCTACGTTTTGGAATCACCTTTTTTTTTGTTATCCTTTCCAGCATTCTGGAAAAACTCCATACTTTAGACATTTATTAAACAATTCCCGAAAAACTGTCGGAGAAGAATGTTGCATGTTTGAAAAATTCATAAAATCGTATAATTCAGGTATTAAATTTAATATAGAGCTATTTAGTATTTATATAGATGAAAAAAAACCCGTGACCGAATTAAAATCATTTAACACAAAATTTTGCGAAATGTCAGCTAGCATGAGTAACTGGCCAAATTTACGATAATATGTGTACCAACAATAAAATTAAATGTAGCGAGTTTCAGGAGAAAGATTCTGGTTGGGCATTAAGGGAGATTTCCCATTTATTCAAATTCAAATTATTTATTTACCAAATGAGATACATAAAATATCTATAGGCTGTGTCAAAAAATAATTAAAATACAATATTACAATAAGTAAAAGTAATAAGTTAGTTAAATTTAAAATACATAAAATTATTAAGACAGTTCATTAATAGAACTTTTTTCAAATTATTTCTAAATTTTTTAAGTGACATTTAATTTTTTATTGTGTTTGGTATTTTATTGTAAATTTTATTTCCTTGATTTCCTTTGAAACACAAGTTTAAATTTGTTTTCCTGGGATAAAGGTGGTGTTTTCCTCTTGTGTCATATGTATCTTTTTGTTTTTGGAGAGTATCGCGAATTTTGTGGATATATGAGGCAGTTTCCAGTATATATAAATTGACTACTGTCAAGATATTTAAATTTTTAAAATGTGGTTTGCACGATTCTGTTGTTTTTATTCCCACTATATTTCGGACAATTCTTTTCTGTGCTAGAAATATTTCTTCTATAAGTGATAGCTCTCCATAGAATAATGCCATATGTTGTTATGGATTCCACCTCGGCAAAATACCAACTTAGCAGGTCTTCCTTGTTCACCAGATTGCGCAGATGTTTAATTTGGAATGTTTTCTGATGTAGAAACCGACCAATTTTTTGTATGGTGGTTGTTCAGAGGAGATGCTCTTCCAAGTGGATTCCTAGGAACTTTGCTTCTTTAGCTCTTTTTAAACAGTGGTTTTGTATTTTCAAATCAATGTTCTCAGCATAGGTGCTTCTAGCTGTCTGAAAAATGACATACTCTGTTTTTTCTTTATTAAAGAAAGGGTTGTTAGCTGAGAACCAAGTGTTGATTGAACCTAGTAAGAAATTAGCTTGGTCTGCATTTTCTTTTATATTTTTTCCAGTTATAATAAAACTGGTATCATCTGCTTAGAATGTACAATGCGTCCGTTTATATAACTTATTAAGTCGGCGGTGTACAATAAGAAAAGTGTTGGTGCAAGAACGCTCCCTTGAGGGACCCCAATATTGGTACAAATGGTGTTGGACTTTCCTGTTTCATTTCCACTTCTTATTGTAACATATTGCTTACGGTCTTCTTAGTAGGATTGTAGCCATCTGGTGGCTTTCCCTCGGATTCCATATCTAATTAGTTTGTTTAATAGTATTTCGTGGGAGACACAATCAAACGCCTTACTTAAGTCGCAGAATATTCCTATAGGTTTATTACACATATCTCCTTCTTTTAAAATAGTGCTGTGGAAATCTGCTAGCGCTGTTGAAGTTGATTTCCCTTTACGAAGTCCATGTTGTTGACCTGGAATAATGTTATATTTTTCTATGAATGGGATGATTCTACTATGTATGGCGTATTCAATGATTTTTGATAGTACAGAAATAAGAGCAATCGGCCTGTAATTTCCAATATCCATTTTTGATCCCTCTTTATGCACTGGAATAATTTTTGCTATTTTGAGGATTGCTGGAAATTGTTCATCCGCGATGGAGGCATTAAGTAAGTCTGTTATAGGAGTCAATAGGTAATGGCTGAACTCTTTGATAATTTGCCATGGAAAGTCATCGGGTCCACTTGTTGATTTGTTTTTTAAGGAAGCAATTATAGATAGATCCTCATTTTCTGAGAATTCCTGCAAAAATATTGTATTGGGATTAAACTTTATGTGTTGATCCGAAATGTCTCTAGGAATAATATTACCAACAGTGTTTTTGGGGCCTCCTCAAAATACGTATTACATTTGTCTGCAATTTCCTTCGGACTTGTGATTAGCGTATTTTTTTCGATTAATATTGTTTGATCAGTAGTTTTTGATTTGGTTGTTTCTTGTTTAATGACATTCCACAGCGCTTTCGATTTATTGGGTGCCTGCAGTATTTTTCGTCTAAAATAGGATTTTTTCACTGAGGTGACTAATTTCTGGTGTTGGTATTTTTGTTGAATATAGTGGTTACGTAAAGCAGGATACGCTTTCTGTAATATGTGCATATCCTTTAGTTTTGCGGACGAGACCTCTATTTCTTTTGTTATCCAAATATTTCTATTGGAATTTACTTTAACTAGAAGAAAACATGTAAAGAAATAATACTGCATGATTTTGATAAATGTAGTTGCCTTACTGTTGCTGCTAATTTTGTTGAGTACTTCTTCCCATGTTTCCTTTTGTAGATATTCAAAGAAACGAACTTTACTGGTTACCGAGAATCGTCTTACTAATTTTGGCTGCATACCTGTGACTTTCTTGCAAATGCCGCTCAGCCTTAATATACGATAGTCAGATATCGGAGTGACTTCCACAGAGGTATTTAATTCCATTCCCTATTTTGCAAAGATGTTATCAATTTTTGTTTCAGTGGTGGTGGTTATTCTGGAAAATTGTTTAATTTGTTCCTCCATTCCATATGCTGCTAGTAGATTTTTGCAATTTTTGACTTCCTTTGATGTTTAGGCAAAATTGATATTGAAATCGCCAACTAGGAAAATTTCTTTTCGCCCATTTATGTAGAATATTATCTATGACTTCCATAAATGTAACTAAACAGCCTGCTGGTGGTCTGTACACATTTAAGATTATGGTGTCTATTCCATTTACTTTCATGTGTTTCCACATATTTCAATAGACTTTTCAATATAGTCAATAGTCTTTTGGCATAGTTTTCAACTCCATCCATTATCATCTCCAATCTTTCAAAGTCAATACTATTTTTGTATAATAAGGAATTGACCCATATCGCTACTCCTCCTCCCCTTGATTGGGTTCTGCTATAGTGACAAATCAGTTTATAATTATTAATATGTATCAATGGAATATTTACAGATATCCTCTCTCTGCTAGACAAATAAAATATGGGTTTACATTCAATTTCCACTTCCAGTTGACACAATTTCTTACGAAGTAATTGTATATTTAGATACATTAATATGTTAGTTTGAGGTGTCTTAGAATTAGATAACGTTCGTGGCTTTGTTCTGAATGTTGTGTAATTTTTTATAGTCTTTTGTATACCGAAAAAACCGGATTATGCAAGTATTCCTTGGCAACTTTTCCGGCTTTTTTAACTCATCAAGATTTTCTTTTGGCACAGAGATTTTAAAAGAAGAGTATTCCTCTGGATGCTTAGACGCCAGCTTCTCACATTTGGCATTGTTGAATTTTCGATCTTTCAGGTATTGGATTAGATCATCCGTTGCCAGATATGGGTCCAGTCTGTAGATATGTAGATGTTCATATCTGATAACCCCTCTAACTTGGGCGAAATCATCATTTGTGCCATGTATAAATCTTGCCTTCCAGCTTCTTCGTTTTTTGTTTCTCTGTGTATATCAATTTTCAATATCTTCGTTTGTATTCCGAACATCTGTATTTTCAGATTCCACTATTTTGTTGTTGGTTTTTGTTTCAGAGCGCCTTTTCTTTGCGGTATACTTTTTTTTGCCCCTGCAGGTAGATGATTTGACTCTTTATCGCTGATAATGGACACATTTATTTCGTTTTCGTCTTGATTTAATTCAAATGAATTTACAGATGTTGCTCTAGTAGGACCTGTAGCACATAATAACTGCTCCTTAATCACTTTTAGTTCTTTCACTTCTGCTGTTAAGACGGTAATTAGCATTTGTAAAGGCTCGACATGTTTCTTAATTATCTTTGACGAGAGATTTTCAAATTCTGCACTTTTTAGAAAAGTAGTCAGAGAATTAGATTTATTATCCGTAAGGTTATAGGATCTTAGTTCCATTGGCATTATGAAACACAGTTTATCATATAAATTAACACAGAATTTTACTTAAAAAAGGTTTTAACACAAAGAGGTTTAAACCAGATTTTATACGTCCGCTCACGCCGAATGCTCGCACGAGACTCTCAAATTAATATAAATAAATATAAGCCAATGCGCGGATCATCATTTATTGAACTTCCAAAATAGATTAAGGGTAGGCGAGCATGTATCAATGTTCAAAATGAAGACGACTTCTGCTTTTCATTGAGTATTGTATCCGCATTACACCCCGCAGATAAACGGGGATCTGATCGCTTGGTATTTCGTCTGGTTGTAATTTGCGTTAAGGATTCTATTATGGGAAAAGAATACTGCGCAGCAATTGCTCTAGATATAAGTGGTGCATTTGATAATGCCTGGTGGTCATAAAAATTCATCAATTAATCAAGAAACAGTGTCCAACTAATTTGATTAATCTGGCTAAAAATTATTTCGCAAACCGTAAAGCCATCATTTCAGATGCCCGAAGTCTATATAGAGAAAATCATTAGTAAGGGATGTCCGCAGGGATCAAAGTCTGGCCCAGGATTTTGAAAAATTATTTATGATTCAATTTTTGATATTGATCTTCCCGAAAACTGCGAAATTGTTGTTTACGCTGACGATACAATGCTGACGATAAGAAGTAAAACTATTTTGGAATTAAAACATAAAGAGAATCGTGCTCTAGGCTCTCTAGAGAACCTCCATAAATGGACAAAAGAATGCAAGTTAAATTTTAATGCTACAAAATCAGAGGCATTATTTTGTGGAAAATCACCGATACAAAGAAGACCTATTTTTACATTAGGGAACGAAAAAATTAAATGTCAAGATCATATCAAATATTTAGGAGTTTTAATAGATAGATGTCTAAATTTTATAGAACATATTAAACAAGCGTGCGCAAAAGTTACACTATTTAGCTCACGAATTGGACTTGCATGTAGAAAGGAATGGGGTCTTGATAAATCTACAATATGTGAAATTTATAGAGCGATAAAACCGGCATTATTATACGGCGCATCTACTTGGCATAACTCGTGTGGTGTAAAATAAAGAAACAAATTATTAAGTGTACAGCGCTAAAGCACGTTTTGCATCAAAAGCATATCGTACAGTATCTACAGTGGCGGCGTGTGTTATTTCTAGACATTTACCAGTTGATCTAAATCTAAAGGAAATAGCTTATAAGCATTTAAAACATTATCTCGATTAAACACTTTTCAAACAAATAATTGGCTTAATAAACACTTGGGTAAAAGCAATAGAAGTAAACTTAAGATGGCACTGGGTTAAGGTCCATATTGAGATAGAAGGAAATGAGAAAGCCGATAGCCTAGCTAAACAAGCTTCAGGTGCTGATAATTTTAATAATATACCGATTTCGTATTCTAAAATCGATTTAAAAACCAAATAACTTTTAAATTAAAATAGAATGATTATTTTCAAAAAATATGGTAATCTCGCTGGGAAGAGGCGATAACAGGTAGATGGAAAAAAAAACTTTATCCCAAAACGCTGGAATATGGAATAAAATGGATATACATCTATCATAAGCCAGATTAACCATGCTGTCCAACTTATTACTAGACATGGGAACGTACAAGCATATCTACATAGATTTGGAACCATTTAGATATAGAGAGCCAACGTAGATTAGGAGAGTCACCCATTTGCATATGTGGACAAGAAGACACTGCTGCATATGTGCTATTCAATTGCATATATTCTGACCAGTAGAGATTCAAAATAAAAAATGCTATGAAGAGAGCAAGATGTACTTGGCCGACAAATGAAGAAGATTTAAGGAATTTTGAGGAAAATAGAAAATGGTGGCTGATTTTCGACAATAATACCAAACAATTAAAGAAACTAAATTGAAATACGTACATTGGAATGATTTTTTGTAGTCTGCTTAGCTTTGCCTGTCTGTCTGGTTTAGCCTCTCTAGTATTTTTGGTCAAATCTTGTCTATCAAGCCTTGTCCGCCCCATCTTGTAGGTGTAGTTTCCTCATAGGTCTATTCTGTCAATTTTAGTAGGTTACAGTATTAATAGAATGGTTACAGAGCTAGCTAAGATGTTCAGATGAGATAACAAATAAGAATCGATCTTTGCAAGAAATCTATTGTAAGTATCTTTCAATATTGAAAGGAAAGACAAATTGCAAATAATGTAAGGATTTTAATCAAATTCGCTTCATAATTAAATTATTTTGAATTAGCGAAATAAGATCAGATGGATGCGTGATATAAAAATGAAGAAGCTGATAATATTTTCTCTCTCTTTTATTAAAGAGGACAAAAATCTCTTTTATTAAAGAGGACATGACTAGATATTGAAGACTATATAGACAAGAATAGACGAATAAAATTAAATAGACAAGACTAAAGAGACAAGAGCAGACTGCTATAACGAAAACCACAAGACTATACGAAACATATAAGGCTAGACAGACAATGTTTAATATACAAGAATAGATAGATATAATTAGAAAGATGATCAGAAAATGATAAAGAATTAATACTATACGGATAAAACGAGAGACTAGACTAACATTAGATAAATAAAACTAGATTATGAAATTCTCTACGGAAAATGCTAAACAAGTAATACTATACAGATAAAACGAGAGACTAGACTAACAATAAATAGACAAAACTAGATTATGAAAGCAGGACGAGTCACAGAAGACCAGTCAGACTAGGCTACACACTCGCTATATGGTAATCTCGCTGGGAAAAGGCGATAACAGGTAGATGGAAAAAAACTTTATCCCAAACGCTGGAATATGGAATAAAATGGATATACATCTAACATTAGCCATTGTCAATTGTCTTATTAGTTTAGCATATATAGACGAGACTCGTGCTCGTTGAATCCGACGACACGCAGATGGAAAGAAGCATGCAAAAACTCTACAAACAGAAATGTAAAGCACGAAAATAAGATACGATAAAGGCGTGGAAAATATAAAATCTACAAGGATCATTTAAGACATGAGGGTACTGACCTCGACATCTGGGGAAAAACTCGTAAAATTGAGAGGTGAAACGAACGGCGAAGATAATATTATAATGCACCACACCAAGGCCATGTGGAAGGCATATCTCACGAGACAAGCTCTAAAGAAGACATATATACTACGAGCCAGCAAATAAAGGAAAAAACGGAAAATACAAACAAAAATCCGAAACCACCGAGGTACACCGAGGCACTGATTGTAGAAAAAAGGGCACAGGCTACAAGGACACACTTGGAACCGTGAAACAGATCCTCGGCAAGAACAAAGCAATTGAGGCCATTCGTTAGATTAGGAGCACAAGAGAAGGAAAGGTCGTAATAACGATCGATCCTACCAAAAAGGCAATAGAAGATCTAGGGAAAGCCCTTGCCGAAAGCACACCCCGAAGTGGGCCTTACAGTGAGAAGGGCCGGAGTTAAAGTGGTAACGGAAACTTTGCACATAAGAGGCATGGACGAGACGGCAGAAAAAGAAGAGGTGATGACCGCCATAGAAGACAAAATAGGTAACCTAGGAAACAAAATGCTAAAGCTCAGCGATCTAAGACCGTACGCCAACCACACCCAAGCCACTACACTCGTAGTAAACAAGGAGGACGCGGACAAATTTTTAAAAGAGCCCTATCTAAAGGTGACATACGAACACAAGGCGGAAAACTGCGACGGACCCGACAAATCAAAACTATCTTATGCTTGCGGAAGAAAGGGCACGCACCTAAATACTGTCTGAACGCACAACAGGAAACAGTGCTAACAGCGGAAAATGCAATACGCAAAATACGGAAAAAATTTCAGCCATACGCTGTCAAAGACGAGGAGACTAAACAGACCGGAGAGACAGGACATGACGGACAGACACTTGGAACAAACAGACACGACAACTAAAGTGCCAAGTGGAAGTTCCAAGTGGAACTGCCTACCGTACTGGTGTTCTCTCTGTATTTTACCACCAATGGCGACAAACATGACTACCTAACACTGCTGAATGTCCTTGAGACAATTCTTGGATCGTCAACTCACCAAGCACTCCTGACAGGAGACCTAAACGCAAAGTCGTACCAGTTCGGTTCCACCATTGAAAATGAAAGAGGAAAACTGCTGGACGAGTCAATAGATGCCAACAATCTGGTACCTCTAAATCTAGGCGGCAAGTACACATTCCAAAGATCCAGGGGCAGCTCAACCATAGACGTCACGTTCGCAACACAATGCATGAGCAAGCTCATAAAAAATGGAGGGTAGACGAAGAGACTGAGAACATCAGCGACCACCATTCGATCCACTTTGAACTTACTGCAGAGAAAAATACCCTACCGTGGCAACCCACCCGGTGTGGCTGGCACATCACAGAACGCAACTGGGCCACATTTATAAAAAACACAGGAAACGCATCACAAAAAACCCAGAAACATCAACGCCAAAAAAACTCACGGAGGAATTAACACAGCTGTGCAATAAACACCCAAAAAGCGAGCACAAGAGAAACCGTCGGCCGGTGTACTGGTGGACACGCCAAATTGCTGAACTTCGAAGATCCTGCACACGGGCCAGAAGAGCACTCGCAAGAGCAAAGAAAAAACACGGCACATCAATGCAAGTGAACAATGCCAAAGAGGAATATCGCAAGCACAAACAAATGCTGAAGAAAGAAATCGCAAAAGATAGATCTTGGCGAGCACTCTGTAATGAGTAGTTAATCCTTTATTGGCATAATTTTACTTTACAAATTTGTGATTACAACTTATATAGTATATTAGCTAAACTTACATTCAAAACAAAACCGAGATCCTATATCTTAAAAAACACAAAAACAAAAAAAGAAAGAAAGAACAAAAACAAACAAAAACAATATAGAAGTCTCTAAAAATGGAAATATATATATATATATATATATATATATATATACATATATATATATATATATATATATATATATATATATATATATATATATATATATATACATATATACACATGCACATACAAAAACAAAAGAGAACACAAACTACACTGAGCTCATTAAACTCGCGTATTTGCGAGAATTTTCTTCATGTATTTGAAGCCCGAACCACTTTCGTCCATAAATTTTTCCTAACTTCTTACTGCTGCCTTTTCTACTTCAGTCCATACACATTTTCTGCAACTCGCCACCCAATGTTGCCACAGCTCCTCACCTGCAGCCATTCAATATCTTGTACCGCTTTCTTCACTCCCGCATCTAAAACGCGCAATAGTCGTCTGTGAGACTTCGGGGTAGAGGAGATATTCTGGACATCTGCCTCTAACTTGGATCTTCCCGTATTCTGTAAGTACCTTCGTCTATGTGTTTCTGTCTCTCTTGTAGCTCTACCTCCATTAGTTTCTCTTCCAAAAAATTTTCAACTAGCATTCCCTCATGTACCATTCTCTCAATCTCTACGTGACTCCATCCACCTCTTTCATACATCAGCTTTCGTTGGTATCCCCACTTGGTTTCAGTCCTACATTCTACCCTTTCTTTCCTTAACACTTTCATGACTTCTTTCACTATTCTTTCCTCATTCATACTATTCTCCTTTCTTTCAAACTTGGCCACTCTCGTTGCTGCATTACTGGCGACTTTGTTGGTGTTTGTCTCCTGGAGAACAATATACCAAGGGGTAGGCCTCTCTAACTAGAGTATCCTCTTAATATATTGCATTTGAACCCTTTTTATGTCCACCTCTTCCTTTACTCCCCAGATTTCCGCCCCGTACATCAGGATACTTCGCACACATGCCTTTTTCGCCCACACCATTTTCGCCCTATAATTCTCTCTAAAGTTAACTCTCCACACATCCCAGAACCTATTAGCCGCTATCCACGCTTTTTTAACGATAAATCTTATGCTCTCTGCACGAACCATTCTGCTGGAACCCAAAACCTAGATATTGGAAGCTGCTAACCTGTTCTATCTGCTCCCTTTCTCTTGCGGAAGAACATCCACTTAGTTTTTTCTACGTTCACCTTTAACACGCGCTTCTTAAAAAACCTTTCCAGCCGTGTTAATACCTCTCTCATTTTCGCATACGTACCGGCTAGCACAACGACATCGTCAGCGTAGGCTAGGCTTCAGACTTTCCTAGTCCCTATTACTACACCTCCAGCCTGACCCATACTTGACGTCCTTTCTAGGTCCGCCGTATATAAGTTGAATAGTAACGGACTTAGAGGACACCCTTGTTTTAAACCTTTCACAACCTCGAACCTTTCAGATGTAGCCTCGCAAACTTTCACTCTGCACCATGTTCCCTCATACAGACGTTCAATGCTTTCTCTCAACTAACGCGATATACCTTTTGTACTCATAAACTCCCACACTTTCTTCCGTACTACAGAGTCATAAGCTGCTTTTAAGTCGATAAACACTGGGTACAATTTTTCCTTTGGTTTCCTCAATTCTTTTTGAAAAATATAGTTTAGCGTGTAAAGAAAAATTGAAATTGAAATCTTTCCAGTGTTATTCTTTCTTCCTTCAAAGTCCTATTCACTATTCTGCTCTGGTTCTTTTTCTCATAGCTCTAGTTTCTTTGTCCACCCATGCATTTCCATGACAGTTCTGATTGTGCGAAACTTTAACAATTAAAGCTTTTCGTACCATTTCTGACGGTTTACCAAACTCCGCCACTTCCACCATTCCTTCTATAATCGTCAGGGTTTCTCTGTAATGATCTCAATAACGATATATGGTGGAAGGCGTAGAAAATAGTTACCGAGAAATTGATACTAAGAACAAAAACCCTCCTAACAGAAAAAGAAGCGATAAAACAAGTGAAAAAACTGTTCCCCTGTCACGAAGTGGGTAGAAACAAGTAATGGCTCAGTAAACACACCTAAATTAGAAGCTTAAATAAAGAAGAAATAACAGCCGCTGCTGCACGAATTAAAACCAAAAAGGCCCCAGGTCCTAACAACACTGTACCCGAACTGGTAAAACATGTGTCTAACAAAAAAGTGGAGACAGTAACCAACGTTATGAACAAATATCTCCTTGAAGGAAAATTTACAGACATTTGGAAGGTCTCCAAACTAGTTCTCATTCAGAAACCCAAAAAAAGTCGTATAGACCGATCTGCCTCATAAACGGGTTGGGTAAACTATTACAGGCTCTCATTAAATCAAGACTCGAGAAAGAACTAGAGAGCAAAGATGCCATACACGCCAAAAAATTCGTCTTCAGGACCGGGAAATCTACACTGGACGCGATCAGAAAAGTTCTGGAAAAGGCCAAAGAAATTAAACAGAAGGCAACCAAGAACAGAGAGGTATGTGCACTAATAACACTGGACATCAAAAACGCCTTTAACTCGGCACCCTTTAAAGACATAATTGACGCTTTGACAACGAGAAATATCATCGAATAGCTCCTAAACATAATTCAATCCTACTTAACTGGGAGATACGTGGTGACGGAGGCGGGAACCAAAATAAAGACATCGAGCGGGGTACCAGATCGGTACAAGGATCGGTACTTGAACCAAAACTGTGGAACGTTTTTTACGATAGAATCCTGAGACTAAAAATGGAAAGCGGTGTGACTACAGTTGCATACGTAGACGATCTTGCACTAGACGTGCCAGCAAGGAGCAGCGAAGATTTAAAAGGAAAAACAGAACAAGCCCAAAATACAGAAATGGTCCTTCACGCAGGCCGCAGGAAACTCACCAGTCTGGAGATAAAAATAAATGGGGAAACAATAAAATCCAGAAACTCATTAAAATATCTGGGCGTGTACAAGGATATACGAATGACCGAACATATAAACAAGTAAACATATAAACAAGTAAATTTTTTTCTCGGATAGAAAAAATTGTCTGCGGACCAGTAAAATTTCACCGCGGACTACTGGTGGTCCGCCGGACCACCGGTTGAGAATAGCTGGTCTAGGCTAGATGGAGAAGACAAGGACTGTTATATAGTCAAAAATTCATTGTTATCCTGTATAATTGTACAGATCTATTTTTTGCAATAACTGCATTGTTATTTGTGAGAATTAGTGTTTGTTACCTCAGGGTGAATTAACCCTTAACCACCTGCCATACGTCTCAGGTGTGAAAATTACTGCTACTTTGGGTCTGTGAGACGTATGTCAGGTGGTTAGGTGTTAAGCCTACTACTGGATTGTATGAATGCACATATAGTTTATTTACTTAGTTTATTAATTCCATGTACCACTACAAGTTATAATGTTCTCTTCTATATTGCAGAATACACACTTATTCTATATCTATAAAAACGCTTACAAAGAAAGTTACAAAGAAAAGACTAAGAAAGTACTTCACCGTCACCGGTGAGAGAAATATGAATACTTAACAATTAGTAATGTTCTATTCTCGGTTCTTTTATTTAATTTAATTGTCTTTAAGCAAAATGTTTAATTGAATGTTTAACTGCATAATTTAAATCATTTATGCCTGGACTTAATGGCCCATGTGCCTACTGAAGCGGACTCCAATCTTATATATTAGGACGAAAATGCGCCATAAATTGGCGTAAATTCAGTCGAATTATAATTAATCATCGGGAGAAAGAAAAACGCTCGCTCCAATTTAAAAATTTGATTTTCGCTTCCCCAATTCCCACATACAATATTTTTTATAATCCACTTTTTCTCTCTCCTTCGTGCCGATGATGAAATATTTTAATTGCACGATCGATCTTATTATTATTAATGGCGTCGTCGCCTCGGCGAACTAATTGCTCCGGCGATTTATTAAGCGGACGTCGCGTCGGTTGGATTCATCCCGATTGCACATAATTACTATATTTATCGAGAAATATTTTTCAATTCCCCCTTTTCCCAACCAAGTCCAATCAGCATTTACTTTGTCGTAAACCCGTTTAATTTCAAAAGCCCCAGATGTATTTTACAATAAGGAAATATTTTCTTTGATCAAAAATTTATTTAAATGCCTCATTGTCAGCCCCTACACAATAAAGGTCAATATAAAACAGGTCACTGGGTTTAAAACTTAGAACAATCATGCATACTGGTTTATTATTAATTAAAAATTGTGTATCATAAAGATACATATTGGGGTAGTTTAGTCTTTTCTGGCTAATTCTGATAATGTCTGGTCTTGTCTTTTCTTGCCTGGTCTACTTTCGTCTTGTCCGCCCTCGCAGGGTCTTGTCCGGTCTTGTGCGGTCTGGTCCGGCGTTGTCCTGTATTGTCGTGCCTTGTCTTACTCTATCTTGTCCTATCTTGCCGGGTCTTATCCCGTCTTGTTCGGCCCTGCTTGACTTTCTCCGGTATTGTCCGATCTTGTCTAGTCTTATCCAGTCTTGTCCGGTCTTCTTTTGTCTTGTCAGGTCTTGTATGGTCTTATATGGTCTTCTCTGGCATTGTCTGGTCATGTCTGGCATTGTCTGGGCCTTTCAAGTCTTGACAGGTCTTGTCTGATCTTGTCTGGTCTCGTCTGGTCTTGTCTGGTATTGTCTGGTCTTGTCTGTTTTTGTCTGGTTTTTCAGGTCCTGTCAAGCTTTTTCCGGTCTTGTCAGGTCTTGTCAGATCTTTACAGATCTTGTCTGATCTCATCTGGTCTCGTCTCGTCTAGTCTCGTCTCGTCTGGTCTCGTCCGGTCTAGTCTGGTCTTGCTTGATCTTGTCTGGTCTTGTCCCGACATGTCTGGTCTTGTCTGATCTTGTCTGGTCTTGTCTGGTCTTGTCTGGTCTTGTCTGGTCTTGTCTGGTCTTGTCTGGTCTTGTCTGGTCTTGTCTGGTCTTGTCTGGTCTTGTCTGGTCTTGTCTGGTCTTGTCTGGTCTTGTCTGGTCTTGTCTGGTCTTGTCTGGTCTTGTCTGGTCTTGTCTGGTCTTGTCTGGTCTTGTCTGGTCTTGTCTGGTCTTGTCTGGACTTGTCTGGTTCTGTCTGGTCTTGTCTGGTCTTGCCTGATTTTGTCTGGTCTTGTCTGGTCTTGTCTGGGTCTTGTATGGTCTTGTCTGGTCTTGTCTGGTCTTGTCTGGTCTTGTCTGGTCTTGTCTGGTCTTGTCTGGTCTTGTCTGGTCTTGTCTGGTCTTGTCTGGTCTTGTCTGGTCTTGTCTGGTCTTGTCTGGTCTTGTCTGGTCTTGTCTGGTCTTGTCTGCTCTTGTCTGGTCTTGTCTGGTCTTGTCTGGTCTTGTCTGGTCTTGTCTGATCTTGTCTGGTCTTGTCTGGTCTTGTCTGGTCTTGTCTGGTCTTGTCTGGTCTTGTCTGGCCTTGTCTGGTCTTGTCTGGTCTTGCCTGGTATTGTCTGATCTTGTCTGCTTTTGTCTGGTTTTGTCAGGTCCTGTCAGGTTTTTTCCGGTCTTTCAGGTCTTGTCAAATCTTTACAGATCTTGTCTGATCTCCTCTGGTCTCGTCTCGTCTGGTCTCGTCTCGTCTGGTTTCGTCCGGTCTTGTCTGGTCTTACTTGATCTTGTCTGGTCTTGTCCGGACATGCCTGGTCTTGTCTGATCTTGTCTGGTCTTGTCTGGTCTTGTCTGGTCTTGTCTGGTCTTGTCTGGTCTTGTCTGGTCTTGTCTGGTCTTGTCTGGTCTTGTCTGGTCTTGTCTGATCTTGTCTGGTCTTGTCTGGTCTTGTCTGGTCTTGTCTGGTCTTGTCTGGTCTTGTCTGGTCTTGTCTGGTCTTGTCTGGTCTTGTCTTGTCTTGTCTTATCTAGTCTTCTATGGTCTTAGTTGATCATAGTTGATGTTACCTTGTCTCATCTAATTTGATCTTACCTTCTCTTCTCTTGTTTAATGATGTCTGGGCATGTCTTACAGTAAATGTTCTTGTCTGATACTCAATATTCATTACAATTTCATTCGCAAATTTAATTTTCTTCTGTCCACTGTTTATTCCAACGAAATATTTTCTTTTATTAACAATACAAAGAAATAATAAGATGTTATTACCTTGATATGCGAACATGCTGCTTGTTGATTTGCGACGAACAGGACGAAAGCGCAGAAAATTCCGACGAATCTCCCCAACCTCATCTGCAACAAGACCGAATAAATACATTAGGGGGCCAAGGGATAGGCAGCAGAGAAAAACAAAAGATAAACAACAACTCATACAAACGTAAATAGAATTACACGAATATCGACATAGAAGGAACCGTGCAGGGGAAACTTCCGCCTGTATTATGGATAATAGATGGCCGGCAAATTGGATCCAATTTGCAATGAAAAATCAAATTCAAGATCTTGTCAATCCAGTCTTGAGAAACATTTCAGTTGCAACAAGAAAATGCTCTCCAAAAATATTTCCTATAGGTAGGTTTATTAGGCTTGATAAACTAAATAAGCAAAATTTTATATAAAGCATTAGATAGACAATTTTTAAAGTTTTAAATTAAACTATTTTCTGTCTCTGCTCTATCTAGACTTGTCAGTCCAGTCTTGTCTATCTAGGCTGGTCTGTTTAGTCTTAACTGTATAGTGTTGTCCATGTATTTACGTCTGTCTTGTCTTGTATCTAGTCTTGTAGTTTTGTCTGTCTAACCTAAACTGTCTGGTCTTGCCTGTCTAATCTAGCCTTTCTATCTTGTCTTTGTTTTAATTTGTGGAGGTGGAGGTCACTTTTCAAATTAACTGAAAATGCTTGCTACCACTTTCAGTTAATTTGAAAGCTGACCCTCACGACCATCTTCGTAAAGCTGTAATCACCGTACCGCAGCATAAACTCCAGATATCACTATATTTTATCCCTCTATTTTATTGCCATACATCCCCCATTCACTATGAGTGTTTAGGGGTACTGGAACTTCACTATTCGTTTTTACTGTTTACTTTTGCCTCTGCATTCGCCGTTGTTCGTCGAGTTCTTTTTGTGTAATAATCTCTCTGATCATATTTTCAATCTGGGATCCATCTTTCGCATTCAAAGAGGGTATGTTGTGCGGTGTCTGCGCTCCCACAGTACACACAATGGTCATCAGAGGTCCTACCGATCCTATGCAAGTAGTCCCAGAAACATCCGTAGCGCTGAGAGCCTGTGCTAGATGATAGGAACCATTTCCGAGCTGGTGAGTTGCCCATAATTTCCCACAGGATTCGCTTTCAGATGCGCTTCTTTTGCCATAGTGCAAACATTTAGGCCTTTGCGCCTCTTTTACAGTCTTCTCTGTTTGTGGAGTTTCTGGTCTTATAAAGATCCACTCTTTCCTGTATTTGATACTCTACCGGTGCAACTCCTTCAATGACTAGTACGGCGTTCTTAGATATTGTTCTGTATGCGTAGCATTCACAAATGGCCACTTTTTTTACAGAGGCGAGCATATTTTCAATGGGCTGCGTAGAACATAGTCGATTGGATTACCGAGCAGAGCAGCTTCCTGTAACTACTTTTTGGTCCACTAGTAATGGGAATTAGTTTTTCCAAAGCTGAGGTGGTTTCAAGAACCTTTGCCGTAATTCTTTTGACGTTCTCCTTAAAGGAGAACTTTCTGTCAATTGTTACTCCCAGGTATATAATAGCTTCTTTGGGAGTTATTACTATCTCTTTAATTTTAAAATTAATAGGCCCTGCGGTTCTGTTTCCCATTAACAGTACAGCTTCTGTTTTTTTGTGGGGCTAATTTTAATCTTTTTCCTTCCAATCATTCGTCCACTTGTTTAATGGCCATATTTGCGCGACTCGTTATCTCTTAATCTATCTTCCTTGTTAGGACAATGGCTGGGTCTTCAACGAATCCTATTATTTGCACTCCGTCCGGCAAATTTAGGAAAAATACGCCGTTGTCCATTCTGTAGGACCCAGGACTGAACCCTGTGGAACACTACAATATTTTTAGTAATCAGCGATTTCAGTGCCAGCTTTGAATAAAATTCTTCTGTTAGATAGATAGCTTCAAAGTAAACGCAACAGGTATGGTAAAAAGTTCCTCCTAGTCTGATATTTAGCCAAGCGACCGAATTGGATGCTTTTTTGACATCGAGCGTTATCAACGAGCTAATGTTCTATGTTATCCTCGTACCAGCTGAAGCTTTCTCTGCCATTACTACAACTCTCGTGGTCTAGTCTTGTCTGTCCAGCCTTCTCTGCCTAGTCAATCAATCAATCAAATAATTTATTCCACTATCCAGGGTGCGGCAACATAACTTCCTTTTTTGAAAAAATAATAAAACTCATTTTATGATTCACAATTTTTTATTTATTTTTTTCTAGGATGTAGGTACATATCTAAAGTTTTTTTTTACATAGTTTTGAAAATTATGTCAGATAGGTGATGCCCCCCATTGTTCATAGAAGCCTGGGAAAGAACGTTTCAACTGAGAAAGCCGTGTTCTGACTCTAGCCATTACCCTTGTTAGCACATCAAGGGGTATGTTGGTAATCTATACTTTGATATTGACCTTCAGGTCTTGTAAGGTCCTTGGACGGTTGCCATGAACGAGGGATTTAAATTAACCCCACCAAAAGAAATCGCAAGGGGGCAAATTGGATGAGCGGCTGGCCACTCCACATCGACCCTTATTGAGATAAGGCGCCGCGGCAGGTGTTCCCTCAAAACATCCATTGATGATGATGAGAATCAGGCAAGTGTGAGCCGTTGCTCCGTCTTCTTGTCTAATTTAAGTCTAATTGCTAAGTTGCTAAGTCTAATTTATCAAGTCGTGGAAACAAAAATTCCTCCAACATGTTCAATGAAGAAATAATGCTGAGGAAATTGTACACCACACTGTGACCTTTAGTGCATGTAAAGGCCTTTGATGCAAATCTAGGGGATTGATTGGTGTCAGCCCAGTAGCACATATTCTGTTTGGTAACATCGCCTCACTGAACGACCTGAAAGTCCAAGGGCAGACGCATATTTGCGCACAGAACGCAGTGGGGATTGCAAAATTGAAACTCTCACTGCCTCAATGTTCTGAGGTAATCTGGTGGTCCGAGGGACTCAAGTTCTTCGACTAATCGCACTCCCGGTTTGTCAGAACGTAGTGACTCAAGTAACAATGGATTTTTTTTTTCCGGGACATGACCCAACGGGGCTATATTTAAGCGATTTCGGAAGGCGCGCTGGGCTGCGATCAAAGAACATTCGTTAGAAAAGTAGGTCTCGACGGCAAACGCACGTTCCTCGCCGTTCCAATGCATTATGGAGACTGGCTGCAAAAAAAACAAAAAAAAAAAAATTTGTTGTGTGGGCAACAAAACTTTAGAACTACACCTGTCGAATGAGACCACCCCCGCCCCGATGCGACGCCAACAACCTGTATGGCGTGAATTTTAAAAAAGGAAGTTATGTTGCCGCACCCTGTATATACTTGCAACTGTAAACTGTTATATTATAAAATAAAAAAACATAACTATAACCATTTTGCTTGCGAAATTTATCAAGTTAGCCTTTAACCCTAGTATGATTTTACTCCGGTGTAGTATTCTTGCAAGAATTACTAGGAATTTCAGTTCGGTTTTAATTAGGAAAGAATTAGAACACCGGCGAACACCGTATTTCTTATCAAATGAGGCACCCGCATTAGGTCGTCATCTCATTTGTAAAGCACGTCCGGCTTCATTCCTAATTAGGAAGCCTGATTCGAAACACATTCGGAAGCCACACTTGCATATTATAACCTCAACCTAGTATGGCTGGAGTTCTGGCCTAGTTTTTAGGCAGCAATTTAGAATCCAAACTCGGATGTGACGACCCCAATCTATTCTGGCCCAAATTCGGATTCCTCTTAAAGCGGCGGTCAACTGTAACTAAATTTGATTCAAATTTTCCTTGTGTCTGGTGCAAATGTAAATATATTTAATTAGAGTTGTTCAAACAGAATGTAGTATTCTTAACGTTTTAGTTGACGGTTGTGTTCTAAATTTTTTTAAAAACTGTTAGACTTAATTTAATGCAATTATAAATAAAGGATAGAAAATATTAAGCAAACTAATAAATTTCGATGGTGGGCATACACACATTAATTTAAAGGAATTATTTTTATTAAAAAAGAAAAAGAAACATTCATATAAATTGGTGCTAAATTTAAAACTATTTGCCAATAAAGGTTTAAAATGCTATAAAGGCTAAATTAGTTTCAATAATGATAATTGTATTATACAAAAAAAAACAACAAATGGCAATCGACCTATTCTATTAATATACAAATTGTAAATATAATTTATAAAACTTAAAATTAATTGTATTGTTATTTGACTTCTTAATTTGTTTCTTCTTTCTTGCTTTTCCCAATGGTCCATCCACCATATCAATTAACACAATCATTTAAAACACAAGACACACACTTTTATCTACAGATCCCTTACTCAAGCACTCAGGGAATTATCTGCTGATTATTTTTTTAGGTTATGTTTTTTATTGCTTACATTTCCGATAACTTTTATCGTTAATGAGAAACACGTTTAGATAAAAACGCAGCTTAAAGATACACGGTTAATTCCTATAATCTGTCCGTCTAGTAGGTGGCAGAAAATGCAACTAACGTGGCAGCTCAGTGGCGTTGCGCGGGAACACACTATAGAAAAATAACGGTTATAACCCCAACATTTTTAAAAGTAGAAGTTTCACAAGTTGAAAATTTGTAATAATTTTAAAATGGAATTTTGTTAAAAATAATAAATTAATTTTGATAAAAAACCAACGGTCCTTGTCACTTTGTCCTACATTGGACCGAGAGTTCGCGCTGCCGCGCGTATGTTGTCTTGATTTATCTTCCCGCTTCGCGGCGGACAACCTAATCTGACCAAGGTAAAACCAACGGTCCTTGTCACTTTGTCCTACATTGGACCGAGAGTTCGCGCTGCCGCGCGTATGTTGTCTTGATTTATCTTCCCGCTTCGCGGCGGACAACCTAATCTAACCAAGGTAAAACCAACGGTCCTTGTCACTTTGTCCTACATTGGACCGAGATTTCCCGCTGCCGCGCGTATGTTGCCTTGATTTATTTTCCCGCTTCGCGGCGGACAACCTAATCTAACCAAGGTAAAACCAACAATAAAATCCACACGAGACATTGTACCGTAGCTGTTTGCATGCAAATTCAATACGACGCTTAAAATAACATATATGTTGCCATAGTTACAGTTTTTCATATAAAAGCAAAGAGGATCGGATCCTCTTTGATATAAACGGGCAAGAATAAACGTGACGTTTTGTAGGAAATATATGATCTCTTACAATCTATGATTGTCTGTCTAGATATACTTTAATATATTTTATTACTCGTCACAAAATATATTCAACTTATTTTCACTACGCCTCTGTCTCCCATTGTAATGCGCATGTCCGAAATTGAAATGCGCATGCACAAAATTTATAAAAACGACACCAACGCCACTAAGTTTTTTCCGGACAGATTATAGGAATTAACCAAGATACACTATAAAGTATTTGAAAGATTAGTAAGTAACTGAAGCTAGGTATATCTTGGTCAAGTATAGAAATAGTCTTTTGAAAGGAGTAATTGTGTGAACGCATGCGCGTATTGAAACTCGAAGTGATATGGTGCTGGAATTCTGAAGATATATTTAAGTTACGTGTACCATGTAAACTTAACTTAGACAAACCTTTGGTTATCGATATAGTTATCCATATAAGGTTGTAGGCGGGGATTCCAAAGATATACCTAAGTTAGTTTTACTCCTGAGTTTCCTCATAACTCATAACAATCTAGTTTGGAACTGCCGTGCTTCGGTTTTCCTAATTAGAATGGGACAAGGTTCGATCGAGGCTCGCCACAGTTTGGTTACAGGTCCGAAGGCCTCATTAGGTTGAAATTAGAACTTCCAAAGATTTTCCTAAGTTAGGCTCTCCTAATTACGACGGGAAAACGTTCAAATAAGGCTTTCCATTGTTCGGTAACAGTTCAGAAGGCCTCATTAGTTGCAAATTAGGACTAAAGATATGCCGAAGTATGGCTAATAATTAGAACGGTACAAGGTTCAAATGAGGCTAGCCACAGTTTGGTAACAGTTTGGAAGGAGGCATCATTAGGCCCAAATAGTTTTTCGGTATGTCTCACTATTCCTAGTCGGATTGATATTGATGAGAGGACTGTGAAGCCGCTTCTTAAAAACCTTTATGTTCATTATAACTTTTATATTTTTTGACAGTCTATTATACAGATCAATGTTACTTTATGGTGATATTTTCTTTGACATATTGAGCTTATGAACGTAACAGTTTAGTTTGCTTCCTCTAGTATTAGTGTTGTTGTTTAGAGTGTTTTGGTCAAATGTCTTGCCTTTCTATTCTTGTGTGACTTGTCTAAATTGTGTGACTTCTCTTGTCTAAATAATAGTTTCTGTCTAGTCTTTTCTGTTTAGTCTTGCCTGTCTAATTTTGTCTTAGAATATGTTGTTATTAAAATCGCTTGAGAGGTATGTAAGATATTCACTATATTCCAAACATTTGCAAGAATTTTTCCTTTAGGTAGATTGAGAAGGCTTAATAAACCAAATTAGCAACATATGATATAGTGAATTAGATATGCATTTTTTACGCAGATCTAGCATGTGACAAATTTGTCATCTGTCAATTTGTCATCCTAACAAACCTGGTTAAACTATTCTCTGTCTCTGCTCTATCTAGTCTTGTCTATCTAGACTTGTCTGTCTAATCTTCACTGTCTAGTCTTGTCGATGTATTTATGTCTGTTTTATCTTGTGTGTCTACTCCTGTCGGTGTAGTCTTATCTGTATAGTCTTATCTGTTTTGTCTGGCCTGTCTAGTCTGGTCTCTCTAGTCTGGTATTTCTAGTCTTGGCTGTCAAATCTTGTCTTAGAATACGTTGTTATTAATTGCTTGAGAATTATGCGAAGATATTCAATATGTTCCATATATTTGCCCACTGTCTCTAATAGATTTTGTGTTAATAAAGTGAATATCAGAGCGTGGCATCTGGCCTCTCATTCGGATCGTCTGTTTAGAAATGACTATGTGCGGAAGGCATTATTGGTAAATGGAGACAAATGCGATAACAGCCGAACGACTTCTCTTCCGCAATTGAACCATTGTCCTGCAAGAGCCAGTTAAAGCGCAGAATGTGCAGCCAAGATATCGTATATAAATCCGGCTGGGGTGCACAAAGACACCCTCGGGAATAACCGAAAACTTCCGCCCCGAAAGAGTCCCATTGACAGCACACCAAATAAATGTACTTAGCTGGAAAATTAGATTACTTTCGGGGTAATGTTAGATTTACTACTCTACACATGTTACAATTCTTTTGGTTATAATAGCAGATTAAATGTATTAGGGTAGACTAACTAATTAAGGCCGGAAGGCATCAAAGGTAATCCGATCAGACTATACAGACACATACAAGACAAGAAATACTAAACACACACGGATCGATAGACGAAATTAAACATGATTGTAACTTGTTTATTGGCAGAAACTTTTTCTCAAGATACAGCAAAGTTCAAAATCAAAAAAATATAACTTTATTCCAAATGGTAATAACAATGTTATTTGCAATGATTTTCTTGCAAAAATTGTGAAATTATTCGAAATTTAACCAAATATCTTCGAGTAGAAAAAAGTTAAAAGTTTTTTTTTTTAATTAAAAAAAACTCAAAGTTATTTAAAACATACATATAGCACAATTTAAAATCAAATAGGGTTGTTCTAGAGTTTTTTTGCATCGGTTTAGCTAACTTTTTCAAAATTAAACAAGTATCATCTTCAAATCGAAAAAAGATTGCCGAAATTTGTTTAAACCGAATATTTAAAAAAAACAAATATAATAAACAATATATAACAAATTTAGAATATTTAAATATTAAGAATATTTAAAAAAACAATATACATTTTACTGTTGCATTCGTATGTCGCACCGTACGAGACTTTATAACTACCTGTGTATGTGCATCTTTTGTATAATTTGGATAATTTAGACAGTTGTTAATAATAATGCAAAAACCAGGACTGGACGTCTGTGCCATTAGCGCACTTTCCAAAACGTGCCCTTAGTCCCATATTTTGGATAAATGTAATAGTTTTCCTAGTTTCAAAAATCTAAGGGTTTTTATTATCACGCTAAAATCTACCTCCCCAAACATATTAGAAAACGTGGGAAGGCCCATAAAACCTTCCCATAAAGATTAAACAGTGGACCAGAGATTTTCAGTATTTAGAGAATTTAAGCCAAGATTATTTGTGGGAGGAGGCAAGTAATTTCAATCTCTCCCTTATTTGAATTAGTGGGATGATTTAACCCCTCTTAGAGTAACGTTATAGAAGGAATGGTATAAATACCATTCTCCAGTGGTCAGTAGAAAGGTGGTAAGCTATAAGTGCATAAGTTCTTAAGTCCTTAAGCTATTAAATAACTGACAAGTTGCACATGAGATTTGTTCTAAGATAGTCCTAAAAGACTCAGTAATTGTTATAGAGCTCCGGAAAGGTTGAATATATTTATATATTTAGGCAGTGTTCCGATTGTTTTAAGTTTGTATGATTATCAATAACGTAGGATGGTTTTACCAATTCTATCTTATCATTTAAATATTAAATTTAATAACCTGCTAAGTTCATGTCTCTCCCACTAAATGTCAAATTAAAAATATCTAACCCCTAATCACCTTGTGGGTTTCAGGTGAGTGTTTTATAAATTCTTATTAATAAAAGCAAAGCTGCACTGATGAGAGATAGATCTCGAAACGCGTCTGCAGATGGCTCACTTACTTAAGTTATTTTTATGGTTTTTGTTGAGTGCCACGAAGGTATACTGAAAGCTATTAAATAACTGACAAGTTTCAAATGAGATTTGTTTTGGTAGTCTTAAAAAGACTCAGTAATTGTTATAGAGCTGCGGAAAGGTTGAATATGATTATCAATAACGTAGGATGATTTTACAAATTCTATCATATAGTAGTATTATGGAAGCTTAACGTCAGAAGATTTGACACGGCCTGATCTTCCAGTAAGTTCCAGGATTGTATTGCAACTATGCCATTTATTAAATAACATGATGATTCAATTTTGCAATCAAAATCTCGATTCCGATTTACAATGTTGTGACCGTTTGAAATTTTGAAAAATTTATTTTCGAATTTTGTGGTGATTCTTAACTAGTGTGAAGTGTGTAAAAAGTGGTGATTCTTAACTCAATTTAGAATGTATTTGTTACATTTTTGCAAAAAATCGTTGTGATTAACATAATTAGAATCCGATGGCCTGAAATTATATCGAACCACAATCTGCTTCGTTCTACAAACCAACTTCCAGTAGACGTTGAAATAAAGAGAAGAAAGTGGAACTGGATTGGACGCACCCTACGGCGCAATCCACAAAGCATTAGACTGTCATCACCAAAGCAGTAAGCGAAAGAGAGGACGGCCAAAAACAACATGGCGATGCACAATTGAAGCCGAAATCACCTCCACCGGCAAATCGTGGAATGAGTTGAACGTCGTGGCTCGAAATAGAGTCAGATAGCGACAATTGGTAGAAGCCCTGAGAAAACAGGTAGAAGAAACAGGAACTAAGAGTGAGAGGAACATAATGTGAATCATAATAATGTGAATAATGCCAGTGTCACAGTAAAGACCTCAATGGCAGTGAAGAAGGAGATGAAGATCATCGGTACTGATTAAGAGGCACCCATTCTTTTCAGGATAGTAAAAGAAAAGCCTGGCTAAAATCCAGACTTGTCTGAGTGATATCCACCGTCTTCCTGGTCCGCGTCTGACAACCTGTGGGTGCGGCGGCGATTCTATGCTCCAGGAACTAACAATCTCTGGTTCGAAGTACCCAGCATTGCTAGAACCCTTATCATAAGCCATGATCATAACATGATTCGTGAGCGTAATAACAACAATACCCCAGGTGCTAACCAATCCACCCATCGCACCAAGACGGCAACCAGGCATTCGGATTCTGGACAATTACGAAAGTATGGGAGAGAATCGTAGCTCTCTGGAAAACTGTCCCACAAAATCCCCTCGTAAATTGGTAAAATCAATATCAACACTTTGATTCAACCAGGAAAATTATTAAATTTTGCAAGAAGCTCGATTTACTTCGGACTATGGAAACTATCGTATATTCAAGAGTAAAAAAATACAGACAAATAGATTCTAAACGGAACCCCATACTTGGTATGAGCTTCGTAGTAAAGAAAAGTATAATGAAATCAATCAAAGAAGTCAACTCTATCAACAATCGTCTAATGACCATGAGAATTCAGTGCGCCCATAAAAAATATACCTTGATAAAGGCACACGCTCCCACAAATATAGACGACAAGAAGGATCCCGAAAACGTAGAAAAAATTTGGAACAAGCTTCAAAGGGTAAATTCAAAAGTTTCAAAGGATGACATCAAAGTTGTGTTAGGCGACTTCAATGCACAAATTGGCCGAGAGAAAGAACAGAAAAACAGTTGGACTCTACAAGGCGCAAAAAAAATTACCACAAAACAAAAATGGCACAAGACGCATTGAACTATGTCAACAGTGTAACATTAAAATCAAGTCCACTTTCCTTAGGAAGCATCCTAAGAAAGAAAAAACTTGGAGATCCCCAATTGAGTCCAATGAGTGAATTTCAGACTGACCATATAGCTATTGCATATCCCTCCAGAAAGTACATCCAAACTTGATGTACAAGTGATTAAAGGAGCAAACATCGACTCTGATCAGTAATTCTGATCTGACTAGAATTAAAGTAAAATTTACTCCAATTAAATACTGCACCAAGAAACTCCAACTATAGAAATTTGATACGAAAATTATTCCACTTACCAATCTTAAAGAAGCTTGAGAAAATCAACCAGCGAAAACATGGGAAGAATTTTGTACAAAATCAAACAGAAGGCTCAAAAAATTGTACCCCTAAAAACGACACAAAAACCCTTGGTGTATCCAAACTCTAGAGATAAGAAAATCTGCATTTCAGAAATACAACAGTAAAAAATCCCAGGAATCTCAACAAAAAGCTTATGAGATCCGAAAACAAGTATCTAAAACCATCAGACAAGAAAAAAAAACACATAAAAGAACAACTGGATGCAATTGAGGAAAACTTCAGAATCTACAGAACTAGAGATTTCTTCAGAACGTTCAGAGAAAAAATCAGGATACATCCCGCAGAACCTATGCTTTAGGAAAAAAGATGGAAAATTGGCCCTTACTATTGAAGAAAACTGCAAAGAACTAGCATGAATTAAGAAGATTTGAGTGAAGAAAAACCTAACCTAACCTACTGAAAGATTTCCTGAAGCAGCTCCCAGTTTCAGTTACCCATAGTCACCTCCACCAAACCAAGAAGCAATTCTGAAAAGTATTAAACGATTAAACAACAACAGAACCTCGAGAAGCGATGGGATTGTGGCAGAACTCCTCACGAACCTAGGTCCAAATTTACTCAAGCAAACTACAGAAAGTATACAGGAAGTCTTTAAAATCGAAGTACTCCCCAGAGACTGGAAATGTGCTCTGTTTCACCCACTCTACAAAAAGGAGACAAAACTGATGTAAATAAGTACAGGAGAATCTCCCTGAAGTCGGTTACAAAATTTTCTCTACATGCCTGTTTAAAAGAATACAGGAACAACTCTAGCATAAGATTGGCGAATTTCAAGCTGGATTCCGTCGAATATCCCAATCATCTGTGCCTTCGTAGATTTCAAGAGGGCTTATGATTCAATTGATCGATAATATCTGTTCAGCATCCTGACTGAGTAAAATTAATGGGAGAAATCTCAGACAAATTCCTGATAGAAAATGGTGTCCGGCAAAGAGATAAACTGTCACCCATCCTCTTCGACCTTGTCCTAGATAAGGTGATGGGGGAATGAGAAAAAGAACTGAAAGCACAAAATAGCTGGAACCCAATAAACATTGGGACACAGAATAACAAACTCGAAATTCCATGCTTACCCTTCGCAGAAGTCACAGCAATAAAGCAAAATACAAGAATATTTGCAGGAGAAACTCTCGCGCTTAATAAGAAAAGCGAGCTCATAAAATATTCTAAGAAAAGAGCGAAAAACCATAAGGAAAATCTTTGGAACATGACATTTGGAATGATTACCGGCTACAATCACGGAAATCCACAGAAAAATTATATGACAAACTAAAGACTTTCTCTTGGACACAACAAGTAAAAGCAGACATGAGAAATGCTCAAATCCAACCAGAAGAAATTTTTGATCGAACATATACAGTGGAAAAATTGACAAGCGGGAAGTTGTTATAGAGAATGAAGTACCAGAAAGATCAGGATCAAGTTGACGGAAGAAAGGAAGAGAGAGGATCTTTAGTGAACTGATGAAAGCATCCTGTATCCTCCACAAGCGAAATCATAAATAAAGTTTCATGTATTCCTAAACGGACCATCCATGTAAAATAAATAATAATAATAATACGAATAATTTCATATTCTGCATAAACTTGAAAGATTTCTGATTTCACTGTACAAACCTTGAATAGTTATGGAATAGTTATCTAACAAGATAACTGTTCAAATTTCGATTTTAAGAATTTTAAGAACAGATTTATTATGAATCCAAAAAAAAATATATCATTTTTAATCCACCAAAAACTAAGGAATAAACATTCAGCTTATGCTAGATTCAATTAAGAAGTCCTCCTCGGTAGTGTAGTAGACAACATAACCGCCTGACAAGCGAGAAACCGGGGTGTGATTCACCGACGAGGGAGCATTTACAACCTGGGCGGCACTAACCGTCCAGGCTGCCCATCCTGAAGGATTGCGAAATCCGCGATACAAGGGTGGCTCATACTAAAAAGGTGGAAATGGGGTTTAGTGAGTGGTTGCCCCAAAGTCTTGTTAGGTCTTGCCAGGTCTTCCTAGGTATTTCCAAGTACTCTTACGACATGTGTGGTCTTGTCTAGTGTAGTTTGGTATTTTCCGGTCTTGTCTGGCCCTGTTTGGTCTTGTCCGGTCTTGTCAGGTTTACTCCGGCCTTGTCCGATGTTGACCGCTCTTGTCCAGTCTTGTCAAGTCTTGTCCAGTCTTGTCCGGTCTTCTCAGGTCTGGTCTTGTATTGTCTTTTCTGGTTTTGTCTGGTATAGTCTGGTGTTGTCTGGCATTGTCTAGTATTGCGTGGTCTCGTCGGGTTTTGTCTGATTTCGTCTGGCTTTTCTTATCTTGCCTGGCCTTGTTTGGTCTTGTCTGCTCTTGTCTGGTCTTGTCTGCTCTTGTCTGGTCTTGTCTGGTCTTGTCTGGTCTAGTTTGGTCTTGTCTGGCCTTGTCTGGTCTTGTCTAGTCTTGTCTGGTCTTTTCTGGTCCTGACTGGTCTTGTCTGGTCTTGTCTGCCCTTGTCGGGTCTTGTCTTATCTTATCTAGACTTCGCTGGTCTTGTCTGGTTCTGTATGGTCTTTTCTAGTATTGTCTGAACTTGTCGGGGTTTGCCTGATCTTGTCTGGTTTTGTGTTATTTTGTGTAGTCTTTTCTGGTATTGTCGGGTCTTGTCTGGTCTTTTCTGGTCTTGTCTGGTCTTGTCTAGTCTTGACAGGTATTGTCTGGTCTTGTCTGGTATTGTCTGGTCTTCTCTAATCTTATCTATTCCTCCCTGGACCTGTCTAGTTTAATCATCATTTTGGTTTGATCTCCAAATCTAGACGGTCCTGTTATATTTGATATTTTCGTTTTAATTAGTTTACCTCGTTTTCATATTTAGCAATAACCGGTTTGGTTTTCTTTCCGTCTACTAATTATATGCGAGAAAAGCAAGAAGAGTTGAGAAACTTTTCGGATTCAAAAGTTTCAAAAAGTATATGGAATAATTTTGCAACAGTTTGGAAATGTTTTACGGGTTTCATTCGGAAAAACTTTATGGATCGTTACAAACTACATAATAAAACAAACTCCGCACTGCCTGAAATGCACACACACACACACACAGGGATTCAGGAAACTTTCCTGGACTGCACATCGTACACAGAGAAAAAACGACAAGGAAATGTTCACCGCAAAAAAATATTGTGCAAAATCAAATCTGTTTAATCCGATCCTCCTTTTATGTGTTCTCCCGTGATGCTTTACGACTTTTAATTGGAAATTTTCCGGATAAAAATGACGGCATTCTTTGAGTCAATATTTTTTTCTCCGCTTAACTTTCCAACTAAAATTTATCCTCCCTCGGATTTCGTTTAATCTATGTCGTTTCCACAAACTATTCAAAAGAAATTCAAATTAAATTCGTTACGGAAATTGTAACTCAACCAGCCAGTATTTAGTTTATTCTTGCTTTTATGTCTTCATTTTCTCAGCTTTTGCTTGCTGGAATAACAGTTCCATTAAAATAAATTATAAAATGAATCATTACTCTAATCTGCATTGACATTGTCCTGTGTGTAAAGTATTATTTTTTTAAAGAATTTTTAGCCTTTAATATTGATTTATATTCTTAACTCTAATTTTATCTTCATTGCTTTGAATCTATTCTGGACTGTCAAATTGTGTCCCCCTTGTATTCTGTCCACTCTGTAATATTTTGTGTTAATTCTAGTCTGACTAATATTCTCTGTCAGCTATTGTCTAACAGGAAAGAATAGTCTAATCCTCAATCTAAAATATTGTACTGTTTGTAAAGTATGCTTTTTTTAAGTATTTTTAGACTATAATGTTAATTTATATTCTTGGCTAAAATTTTGTCTGCATTGGCTTGAATCTATTCTAGACTATTAAACTGTACCTGTCTAATATTTTTTGTCAACTCATATCTGTCTAATATTCTCTATCAATTATTGTCTGTTTAATATTCTCTGTCAACTCTTGCCTTAAAGAAAACTGTATTCTACAATAAAAAATATTGTACTGTGTGTAAAATATTGTTTTTCTATTTTTCGTCTATAATGAAGTCATTAAAGCACTCATATGGGATCGTTAATGGCTCGCCGAGTGCGATACAATTTTCTTAATATGTACCGGCGATTTTTTTATTTAGAAATGGCATAAAAGGGCTCAAAATAGAAAAAATAGTATAAAAACTCTGGTGTTAGGTAGTTAGATGTTTTTCACACTCTAAACATGGACACAAGATTATTGGACTCGTTCTTTAATAAACTTCACAATTACTTAAAACAATTACAAACAATTATTTAAATATTTTTAGTCTATAATGTTGATTTATAATCGGCATTGGCGTGAATCTATTCTAGACTGTCAAATTGTGTCTGTTTAATATTTTCTGTCAACTCATGTCTGTCTATCATTCTCTGTAAACTCTTGTCTCTCTAATATTGTGTGTCAACTTTTGGTTATCTGATATTCTACGTCAACTCTTGTCTATCGAGTCTAGGCTTAGCCATAATCTTACTAGAAGAAATAGTTCATTTATTTTTATCCGACAACTTTTCTTGAATCTCTCTTCTTGTATCTAAGGCAGCTGAAGTAATTTTTTTCAAAGTTTGTAACTTCTAAAGATCCAATAGTAAAATCATTTATATTCGATAGAATTGGTAAAACCATCCTACTTTATAGATAATTATACAAACTTAAAACAATCGGAACACAGCCTCATGTGAAATTTGTCAGTTATTTAATAGCTTTCAGTTCACCTTCGTGGCACTCAACTCCTTCTTCTTCCTTGGCGCTACAGCCCTCTATGGGCCCTGACCTGCTTTACAACGTCCCTCCATATCCTTCTGTCCTGTACTGTGTGGGGCCATTGCCGCACCTCGAGTACGTTCAAGTCTTTAATAACGTCGTCTCTCCATCGTATTCGTGGCCTGCCTCTCGATCTCTTTTCGGCAGGCAACCATAGAGTCAGAGCTTTTGGGGTTCGGTCGTCCTTCATTCGCATGATGTGTCCGAACCACCTTAGCCTCTGCGCCTTCACATGCCTCACAATGTCTCTTCTCTCGAGTATTCCATCTATTTCTGCGTTGGTTCTTATTCTCCATCCTTCATCTTCCTGTATCCCTCCATATATTTTTCTTATGATATTTCTTTCGCATACTCTTAAAGCTTCCTCACCACTTTTGCATAGTGTCCATGTTTCCCCCGCATAAGTGATTATTGGACGGATTAGTGTTTTGTACACTTACAGTTTAGCTTTTCTGCTCAGTAGTTTGGATCCTAGCAGTTTCCTGATGGCAAAATATGCTTTCCTCCCTAACATAATTCTGTGAGCGATTTCCTCACTCATCTTATTTTGGCTCGTTGACTTAGCCCCTAGGTAGGTAAACTCGGTCACTTCCTCGTAGTTTCTACCATTTACTTGAATTGGTCTGAAATCTGTCACTTGCTCCCTACCACATCTCATGTACTTTGTTTTATTTTCGTTTATTATCAGTCCGCATGGTTCAGATTCAGATTTTGTTCAAGTCAATTTCTTTTAGGTGCTCCCTACCTCTTGATGCGATGTATATATCGTCAGCGTATGCTTCCACTTGCGCTGCTCTAGTTTTTAGGGTGCCTGTTACGTTCACCTCTCTGATTACTGCCTCCAGCAGTAGGTTGAACAGCATTGCAGATAAGGCATGGCCCTGCCTTACTCCCTAATCGTTCCTATTGCAAAGTCGCCCGTGAGCTTGGAGTCTATTAGGACTTGCGCACTTGACTCAGTTAGTGTTAGTCCTACAAGTCTACCCAGTTTCATGGGTACTCCTAGTATAAGTAATTGTCTCATTAGCTCTTTTCTGGAGACACTATTAAACGCCTGTTTGTAGTCAATATATATGCTATACAATGTTATGTTATGCTCATAACATTTTTCCATGATTTGTCCTTGCGTGTGAATTTGATCTAGGGTCAACCTGTTGCTTCGGAATCGACACTGGTAATCGCCTAATATTTCTTCTGAATATATTGCAAGTCTTTTGCATATTACTGCTGACAGCACCTTGTAGGCTATATTTAAAAGAGTGATCCCTCGGTAGTTAGCGCAGTCCTTCTTATTTCCCTTTTTATGGATTGGGCATATGATGCCTTTTTTCCATTCCTTGGGCATGGTTTCCGTATTCGATACCATGACAATTAATCCGTGGATTCGTGTCCACAAGTGCTCTCCACCGCTTTCTGAGTTCTGAGAGTTCTGCTGTTATGGTATCACTTCCTGATGATTTATAATTTTTAAGCTTTACCTCTCTTACTTCTCTTACCTCTCTTACTTCTTGATAGGTTGGTTCCTGGATTTCTGGTTGCGCTGCGTGATAATATTTTGCGTCTTCCCCATTGTTTTCATGTTCCTCGTTCTTACATGTTAACAGCTCGCTATAGAACTGACGCCACCATTCAAGTACTTCCTTTTCCGCACTTAGTAATCTTCCTTCCTTACTAAGAAAGGTGTTGGTTCTCGATTGGAAGTCTCTGGTTTGCATTGCAATTTGTTTATAGAACTTTCTGTTCTGGTTGTTATTGTTGTTTTCATCTAAGTCTTCTACTTGTTTGTTTAGCGAATTTTTCCACTTCTGTTTACTCACTCTTTTTGTCGCTCTTCTTAATTCCTCGTATTTTGCTCTATTTGCTCTTATTATTGTTTGCAGCATCTTTTTTCTGGCTTCGTTTCTTTCCCTCAGAGCTCTTCTGCACGCATCATCGAACCAAGCGTTTCTGTCCTTTACTTCCTTCCCGACTGTCTTTTCCGCTACGTCAATTATGGCCCTCAACAAAAACCATAAAAATAACATTGTTTTTAAGATCATGTCTTTTCGATAACTTAAGTAAGTAAGTAAGAATTAGAGATCATAAGCTGGAAACTCATATACACCTTCATTTTGGTGTTCTAAAAGTTGTCTTAGAAGTCTCATAAAATCTCGTGTCTGTGTTATGAGTATTCAAGTTCAAAGGTCACAAAAATCGTTTTTTCGCTATTATCTAGGTTTCTATAGATTCAATGATTGACATGAATGATTTCTATTATAAAAATTATAGAACATCAAATTTGCCACAAATATTGTTTCAAGCATTTTTGCATCCGCTCAAGCCATTTTGAGATAGAAGGCTCTCTCCGCCTTCGTTGTTAATAACAAAGTTATAACCGTTTGAGATTGCGAATTTGAATTTGATTTGTGAACTTGAATGTCATTTTTAGATTTCCGTTTTGGCTCTAGATATCTTACATATTATAACTAATATATTCATTTAATAATACTTAGCTACTTTGGGTAATTAAAAACTCATTAAATGATATACTTATTGTATATGTTAATTTTATATTATCTAATTTATTCAAAGTAGCTTTTAAGTAAAAAAATAATTAAGTTTCCTCTCTTAAATTACTAATTAGGTAAGTATTATTAAATAAATATATTAAATATATGTAAAATGTAATTAAGTGCAATGTTTTCACTGATAAATAATACAAATTATTCATTCTTTATGATAATTTAATAATTTAATAACTTCATACAAAATATTATCCACCGATTCACGGTTGACCTTCGCTCTCAGATTGTGCTCTATGATTATCTATAATATAGTATGGTGTTACCAATAGATAAGAAATTTATTCAAAATTTAATAAGGAATCTTTAAGTGACACAAAGTTTGCTAAAAATTTGATGAAATCTGTTGAAAAAAAAACGGCAACGAAATAAACACAAAAAGTCTACAAGTTTATTATCGTATGGTCGTAATTTTGATTTGCAAACAACTTTTTCAAAAATAGTTATGAGCTAAATTGAAAATGACTTTCACCAGTCGAAATTCGAGTCGCATTAGATGTTTAAAGTAATATAACTGTGAATAATAAGTTATATAATATGTAATATAACTGATGATTCTAACATCGATCTTCCAAATTCTGAAATTATTGTTAATCATTTACTCTAAAATTTTCTTGATGTTCGTTACAATCCATATTTTAATGGAATTACTTGATCTGGTGAAACTGAAGGCTAGTGTATTGATAACATTTTTATTGAATCAAATTTGGATGATATTAAATCCTTTACTTGCAACATCTTCGCCGATCACTATACGATTTTTACAGCTCTCGGTGTTACTACTGATAACAATAGTAAAAAGACGGAGCTTTTTGTGTTAGACTGTAAGCATTTAGTAAATCTAATAATGCAGATAAACTGGTAATCTTTGCTAAGATCATGATGTCAACTAAGATCATGATGAGGTTTTTTGTAATTTTTACTGATAAAATAAAATTAAAGATTCAACTTTTGTAACCAACAAGAAAAAGTGCAATAACAAACCTCCCTCCAACTGGATTACCAAAGGTATTATAAATACATGTAAAACTAAAGAACGGTTATATAATATTTGAAAGCGTGATAAAAGTAACATTGAATTGAAAAATTTTATGAAAAGTCTAAAATAAATTAATTCATCTGTCAAAAATAGTTATGTATAAATTTTTTGGCGTTTTGTTAATATTAATTTAAGTAAGGAAGTGTCTGGGAATAGTGCAATTGATTTTATTGTCTGTGATGAAGAGCTCCGATAATAAAGCCAGAATTGGTGAAACAATTCTACGTTATAGATAATCATACAAACTTAGAACAAACGGAACATAGCCTGAATATATAAATATATTCAGCCTTTCCGGAGCTCTAAACAATTACAGAGTCTTTTTTGGACTACCAAAAAAAATCTCATGTGAAATTTGCATGTTATTTTATAGCTTTCAGTCCACCTTCGTGGCACTCAACAAAAAACATAAAAAAAACATTGTTTTTAAGATCATGTCTTTCCGATACCTTAAGTGGATAGCCATCTGTGGACGCGTTTCGAGATTTATTTCTCATCAGCACAGCTTTGCTTCCATGAACAACAATTTGTAAACCACTTACTTGAAAACCCATGTGGGTGATTACGTTTAGATGTTTTTAATTTGTGGCAGTTTGTGAGAGAGACATGAACTTGGCCTTTGAAAAAAGGTAATACCAGAAGAAAATATATATATATATATATATATATATATATATATATATATATATATATATATATATATATATATATATATAATACCCAGAAAAATGTATACCAGATGATATGATTTATGTGAGCGAAATAACTTAATCTCGAACAATCAATGTGATTTTATGAAAGGCAAAGGAACGAATGATACTGTAACTTTTACGTCAAATTTTATATATTGTTAAAAAAATTCCAACAGTTTTAGCTTTCTTATATCTTGTCAAATCATTTGTTAATCACAAAATAGTGTTGGACAAACTTTGGATATGTGGAATCAGGGATATTCCCCACCAACTTTTGGAAAAGTATTTATCTAATGGAACTCATAAGGCGTCGTCCATTAATCACGTGATGTTTTTTAGCAAATTTTTAATGCCCATGCCCCGGGCTGCAAATTCAGAGGGCGGCAAATACAAACTTGGCAGACAAATACAATGTTTGCCCTACATACTTACTAATTTGTCTCGATAACAAGATGTCTGATTATAGATTTCGAGATATTTTAATTAACATCTTATATTTTTTATGAAAAAAAATTTAGCGATCAATCAAAATTATTAATTTTTTTCTATTTTGAAGTTAAATATAAAAATAAAATATAAAGTATTTCTTTCCCGACCGACTGAGCTATCTATCTATACATTTGGACACTCCTTCGTCGATTTCCATCCAAGGCAGTGTTTTGTTTCAAACATTCAATTTGTGTTTACTATTTAGTTCTTATCGATCAACCGAATATAGAATACTGACACTTAAAAATAGGGATAAGTATCATATTTATTAAAAACAATACAGAATGAAATTATTGATATAATGGCAAAAAAAGTTAGAAATAGCATTTTAATTAACATCAAAGAAGCGAAATACTATAATGTTCGACTGCACTCCAGAAGTGTCCAATACAGAACAAATGAGCCAAGTAATTAGATATGTGAAAAAAAAACTGGTGTTATGTGTGAAATAAAAGAAAGTTTCATTGATTTCATAGAAGTTGCTGGAAAGACAGGAGAGTACATTTGTCAACAGATTATTGAAAAAATGACAGTTGATACTCTAGATATTGGACCAGGTCTTGGCCAATCTTATAATAATGGGTCCAATATGGCTAGCATCTATAAAGGAGTACAAGTCAGGATTGCACAAAGGAATGAGCTGGCCGAGTTTGTACCGTGCTTGGGTCCCTCCTTAAATCTTGTAGGTGCCTTATCATTCCAGGAAGCTATAAACCTAATTGGCTAATTCAAAAAGTTTTTCTCGGCTCCACTGCTCGGTGGGATATTATGAAAAAAATATGGTAAAACCAATTTAAAAGGAAACAGACGAGATGGTCGACGAAACATGTTGCAGTGAATGCCCTGTTAAACAATTTGCCAAAAGTAGTGGAAGCCTAGTGGAAGAAGTTAAGCAAACTTCTCATGTTTCGGTAGCTAAGTACGAGGCTGATTAATTGCTATAAAGAATTTTAAATTTATTCTGAATTTGACGAATTTGGCAAATATTCTCCGCGAAATCAATCGAGTTAATATCGAAATTCAAAAAGAAGATATAATCCTTGCGCGATCCGTCGCTTTAATGGATGGCCTGCTCAAAACTTTGCAAAAATGAGACAAAATTCAATTGCTTATTGGATAAAAGAGGCTAGAGAAATCGCTGATAAAATGGAGTTGAGCCTATTCTGTCAAATAAACGAATTTCAAAATGCAAGAAACAATTTGATGAGATGTGTGATGGCAAATTACGAACACTTCAACCTGCTAAGCTTTTTACGAAAGAAATAATGATGGTATTTGATCGAATCATATCATAAATTAAAAAGAGGTTTGAATGTGCTATCATGCTGAATTTGAATTTTGCATTTCTCAATGGAACTGAAATTTTGAATATGTCAACTGAAGAGCTACAATAGCATGGAGAAGATCTGGCTCAGAAGTACTAGCGAGATTTAAACGCCGTTGAATTCTGCCAAGAACTCGTTTTTAAAGAGCAAGCTCCACTTTTATTTGATGAAATGGAAAAGGCTAACGGTTTCTATCTCATGCAACAGTATACCTGTATTATATATATATATATATATATATATATATATATATATATATATATATATACTGCGAATTTACTCTACGCCTCCTACTACTTTCGCAAGCTGTGAGCGAAACTAGCAAACTAAAACTTATTAAAAATTATTTGCGATCCACTATAAGCCAGAAACGTTTATCGAGTCTCAATCTTAGCGATAGAAAATCGAATAGCACATGAAATTAATTATGACAAGGCCGTAGATTTGTTTGTTAAACAAAAGGTTCGAAGAGTAAATTTGTAATTTTAATTTGCAATACATCTAAATCAATTACAACTACACAAAAAGCGGGGTGTTAAAAGTTTGACGTGTCGGTGTGTCAGTCTGTCCGTCTGTCCGGCTGTAAACATATGTGACTGTCAATTCAGAGTCTAAAACATTAATTACTAAATCTTTGCTGAATTTATTTAATCTTCTTTGGGTTTGGATTTTGGTTTGCAATTCTGGAAATATTTTTACATTCCTGAAAGTTTCATAATAATTTTTGTCTTAAGAATCTTGATTTCATTTTTGTACAAATTTCCTAAAATTTTCCAAAAAAACTTTGCGAATACCAAAGCTACGACAATTTAAAATTATTTGATAAATTTCATAAAGATTTTTTTTAATCTTCGATTTTACTCTAAAGATTTTTTTAACAGTATTGGGTGTTTTAAAAATTACAACAGCAAGCTACAGATAAATCAAGTATTTTAAGCTAAAAGAATTCTGAGATTTTTTTTCTCGGAATTTATGAATCAATTTCATATGATTGATTTGACATTATGATAGAATTCTTGTCAAATTTTTTAGAAATCTATTTAAAATTGAAATAAGAAACATCCATAACCAAAAATGTTTGTTCTTCAAATGTATCCAAATTTAAAATGATGATAACAATGTTATTTGCAATATTTTTGAAAAATCTATGGAAAAATTTTCAAGATTCATACAAATTCCAAATGCATGAGATATTGTTAATATCTAATTATTAAAAAACTTCCTGCAGTCTTCCTGGTGAAGCCACATATTCTTGTTGTGACATTTTGGGTACGTGGAATTATTGTTCGTATTACTATTATTTGATTGTTATTTTATTTTGTTAGTGGAGAATTTAGTACTTTCGGTGTTTATATGTGTTTCTATTTAAATTATGCCAATAAAAGGATATACTACTTTTAACTGAAATGAAACTCATAAAAATCATGTAAACGGCCATGGTATAGGCTTTATTGGAAAGATAATGTTTTGCCATTACTGCTTAAATATGATTTGGGGCATATGGGTGTCACGGCAGGTTCAAATGAGGTGCAATCTGGAAATCAATTTTCGATCACTTTTTCGAGCAGCCAGGGCCGTATACCGGCTAAAATAACGCGGCAAAAATCAACTGTAACCTATCAAATTGACTGTCACTGGAAACAGTGTTCCCATGTCGAAAACAAACCTCTAAAAAACACCCACTACTACTGAAAAACTCTACAGCAACATTGAAGATTATAATAATTTCTTCCATATGAAATTTATGAAAAAAATTTAAATTGTCGTAGCTTTGGTACTCGCAAAGTTTTTTTGGAAATTTGAACAAAAATGAAATCAAGAATCTAAACTCAAAAATTATTCTGAAACTATTTAATTATTCGTGATTGTGAAAATATTTCCAAAATTGCAATCCAAAATCTAAAATGTACAAAATTTAATAAAACAAATCTATTACTGAAATAATTTAAAATGTATGTCGTCTATTCCTCTAAATTTAATTCTCATCTTTTCTTCTGTACAAAAAAATAATTTGTTTTCCCAAAATTAAAATGTGTATGAAACGATTTGATCAAAATGCAGCAATGAACAATTCCGCTGGCGCATTTAATTATGATTAAACTAGAAAATGTATAATATATTTATTATCGCAATATTCCGCTACGCCCCGGTTCATTATTCCGGGCGATAAACTCCGCTACATATTTCACGGTGGAAAGCATCGGGAAAGTGCACGTGCCGACGCCGTCTGCACACCGGCCACATTTTTATTTTTATTTGCTTTCAGCCACAGCCGGAGAATCTTTCTCGTCGACACAAAATGTACCTGAATATTTTCATTCATTCTGAGATTTCTCTTTCTGCCTATTAAGCCTTACCTAAACCAATAAAAGCAAATTTTTTTTGAGGTTTCTCTTTGATACATTTATCATTCAATTTATGCAAGAATTATCAAAAGAAAACTCATGGGTTTTTCACTAAGACGTAAATTGGACAACACTAAACAAGCAAGACTAACATCATATGACTTGAATAAAGGCAAAAGGCCATAAAATAAAACTATAACGATAAGAGAAGATCGAACAGACGAAGACAAGACAAGAAAAAACTAAAAGGGCAAGACTTGACAGACAAGATTACATAAACAAGACTATACAGACAATACTAGACAGACAAGACAAGACAGAAAAGACTAGTCAGACAAGACTAGACAGACAATACTAGACAGACAGGACTAGACAGACAAGACTAGACAGACAAGACTAGACAGAAAAGACTAGACAAATAAGACTAGACAGACAAGACTAAACATATAAGACTAAACTGACAAGACTAGACCGGCAACACTAGGCAGACAATACTAAACAGACAAGACTAGGTAAACAAGACTAGACAGACAAAAACAGACAGAAAACACTATACAGACCAGGCTAGACAGACAAGATTAGACCGACAACACTATATATACAAGACTAGACAGACAAAACTACTTTACTAGTAGGTAAACAAGACTAGACAGACAGAAAACACTGTACAGACCAGGCTAGACAGACAAGATTAGACCGACAACACTATATATACAAGACTAGACAGACAAAACTATACAGAAAAGACTATACAGAGAAGATTAGGCAGACACGACTAGACAGACTAAACTAGAAAGACAAGACTAGACAAATAAGACTAGAAAGACAAGACTAGACAAGCAATACAAGACAGACAAGACTAGACAGAAAACTTAAGACAGACTAGACTAGACAGACAAGAGTGGACATACAAGACTAGATATACAAGACTAGACAGACAAGACTAGAGATAGAAGAGTGGACATGCAAGACTAGATACACAAGACTAGACAGGCAATATTAAATACTAGATTCTCAAGACTAGACAGTCAAGACTAAACTTTTGTTAGAAATTGAATTGTATGGAAACTGAAGGAAACGAGGTTAAATGTGTTAAAATAGTAGATGGTCTTCGAAATGTGTCTGTACCAACAATCGAAGATTTGACCCTTGTATAGAATCTATATAGAGACAAGAGTATAATAGAGTTTGTGTCCGGAATTAATCCCTATCGATTCAACGGCGTTGCAATTGGGGCGGAATTGAATAATAGGCGGACGAGAAAAGGACCGTTGGCGGGAGACGGCGGCGGACGGGTCTCGGCCGACGCGTGGCGCACGATCTCCGTCTTCTGCCCTGAAATCCGTTTGGGGGATCAACCCTTTTGTGGCTCCGGATCATTATGATGTTTGAGCCGGCAACAAAACCGAAACTAAATTCAGGAAACTTTGCGCCAAACGCTTAGCAATATTATTGTAGGGTGGCCCTTTCCCTTCGTTGGCGCCATCCTAACACTTTAGACAATTTATCCTTTCCTTGAAATTCCTTAAAATGTAAAATTACTATAGAATAGTCATTTAAATTTTTTTGGGTACCAGCTATACACCGTAGTAAATATCAAATTTATATTTACTATGCACTATGAAAGGCAAATCCGGATCAGACAACACAAAGCAGAGAGAAACGGAGAAGATCGGACAAGGCCGGACAAGACCAGGCAAGACCGGGCAAGACCAAACAAGACCAGTCGGTACCAGACAATACAGGATAATATACCGGATAAGACTAGACAAGACCAGACCTGACCATACAATACCATACAATACCAGACAAGACCAGACAAGAGCAGACAAGGACATACAAGAACATACAAGATCAGACAAGACCAGACAAGCCCAGACAAAACCAGACAAGACCAGACAAGACCAAAGAAGACTAGACAAGGCCATGCAAGACCAGACAGGTCCAGACAAGACCAGACAATGCCAGACAATACCAGATAAGATCAGACATGTGTAACCAGACAAGGCGAGACAATATCAGACAAGATTAGAGAGGACGATACCATGCAAGACCAGACAAGACCCGACAAAATGGATAAAAACGAACATAACTGGACAAGACCATACAAGACCGGGCATGGCCAGACAAGACCGGGCAAGACCAGACAAGACCAGACAATACCAGACAGGACCATATAGGACCAGACAAGACCTAACAGGACCAGACAGGATCAGACAAGACCCGACACAACCAGAGAAAATCAGGCAATTCCAGGCTAGACCAGCCCACGACAGACTAGGCAAGCCGGAGACATGACCAGACAAGATCAGAGACTTGTTTGGTCCAGATTCCCTAATTTTGTGTGGCAAATGTCTCTTGTATAATTCAATATCCTGAGTGATAATAGCCAGAAAGTAGTTGTTTCAATGATGTTTCATGATGATTTATTCATAGTCTTAATATTAAATAGCTACGAACTGGTGGAATTTATTTATATATTCAACCTATATTTTGTCTTTAATAAGTCGGAGGTCTTTAATTGTGTCTATAATAATTGTATTTTGTGGCCTTGTTTATTTTTTGTGGTTTTGTTTGATCTTGTCGGTTCTTGTCTGGTGCTGTTCTTGTCTAGTGCTATCTAATCTTTTCTGTACTAGTCTAACCCTGCCTTGTCTTATCTGCTTCTGTCTTATACTGTTTGGTCTGGTCCTGCCTAATCTAGTCTAGCCTTTTTAAATCTTGTTTTGATAAAATAATTTAATGGATTAATTCGATATTACTTTTTCGACGAATAATTGATACGGGAAGCGAACAATAAGAAGTTATGGAAGGTTTTGTTCTCTTATAAAAGCATTAATTATAAGTTAGTGCTTTTGAAATGTGGGCGCAGGGAAATAAAACCGCAGGATGGCAAATTCGCGATAAATTTCCCTTCCGACCATTCAAACTTACGGAAATGACACAGAAACGTTAGAAAAAATAGAAAAAAAAACGAATAACTTCTTCCGACGGAATTGTGACAAACTTAAGACCAAAATACTCATAAAGTTTCCTTAAATCTGTGTCGAACTGCATTTTCCCCTAAAGTTTATAAATCTGATTTATCGAAACCCGAGTTTCAGAGAGAAAAATCCTGTATGTTGTTTGCAGACCGACACCTTCGGTGAGGGATCTTCCACATAAAAAATTGTTTCTAAAGAGAATAATAAAATGTCAATATAGTTTTAGTCTAGTTGTATTTCTCTTGCTTGATTTGGTTTTGCTTGTATAGTCTAGTTCTAATTACAGCTATTTGGTTTCATCTGTCTAGCCAAATGGTTCTCAAACTTTTTTTGTTGCGGCACCCTTATCGAGCTAAAAGACTCTCGCGGCACCCTTGTCGGTCTACAAAATTTTCGCGGCATAGCTATCCTAAAAATGGTTTGAAAACTTAGGAACATAAAAAAAAACAATCAAAATTTAATGCTCAATTGTCTTTAATGGGATGAATAAAATTGTTCGGAAGATTTTTTTTATTTCCTATAAGTTTATCGGAAGTTTGGTTAATTTCACCATCAAATCACTTGATACAGAGAGTTTGCTACTGTACCTGTTTTTAATGTACCATAAGCGTATGCTGAGAATGCAAAATTGAGAGAACATCAATTATTGGATAAAAGGCCCTTTTGTAAATGTAACTACTAGTGCATCTTTTAGTTCAAATAGTCTGGCTTAAAAAAGAGGTGGAAGTGATCCATGCCCAGATCTTGCGCGGTAAGTTTTAAAAGACGTGCTTCAAACTGTTCTAAACATGAGTAATTATTCACAGCACCATCCAATACGACTTTTAAATCATGCGGCTTCCTTCTAGTTACCAGGGAATGTCGATGGATGACACAGTGGCTGCTGGTGGCATTGGGTACCACTTTACTTTTACATTTACTACCACTTTACTTTTCCAACCATTCATCAAGTTGTAAACTAAAAAAAAATCAAATTTTCAACTTTCTTATAAGCTCGTTCTCTACTTACTCTGAAATTCGCTTGCCTACAGTGCTATTTGACAACTGCACAGTATCAATCTCCTTGAACATGCCTGGACCTAAAATGCAACACTCAACATGCTTGACGCAAGGTATAATCAGTGTTTTGGTAATAGTATGGGGCTTTCCAGATTTTGCTATGTGTGAACCGACAACAATGAAGCTTCAGTTGCGTTTTATTAATTTCATTTTTAAAAATTCTCTCGACCATGCCTGAAGAGATAAAGCGCGGCGTTTGAAGATTTCCTCACCTTTATGTACTAAATAAGATTGATTGCATTCCAGATGTCCTTTTAATTTGGATGGAACCAAGTAGCTGTTAGCAAGAATTTTATGACAGATAATCCATTGCTCTTCTGGTGCCTGTTCGATCCCAACAGAAACAAAGCCAAACAATATGAAGTAGCTAGGATCATATTTTTTTATTTTTTCGCGTATTATCGTTTGGTCGTGATTTGCGTTTTTGCGAGCTGGAGATGATTCAGACTCGTGGGTGTCTGCTGGGATATTTCGTCTCCTCCACCCATGTTGGTTGTCATTGAATCAGTCGTTTCAACCTTTTCGTTTTAAAGACCCAGACACGTTTTCCTCCTCATGTAAATTTCTTTTAACATTTTTTTACATTTTTACATTGATTATTGCTGCGATACCCCAGGTATACGCTCGCGGCACTCAGTTTGAGAACGACTGGTCATCACTTTGCTCCCTCTCGGGGTATTATCACTCGGAGTTCACGTCAAGTTTGGGTTCACGCCCTTTGGTTACTTTTTAATTTGTTGGCCTGCTTCCAGTCTCCTCTCATCTACTTCCTTGGCCTTCATTATGCTTCTTAGCATCTCCGCGGTTGCGTTCCAATTATCTTTACTTTCTAGCATGATTTCGGTCATATTCTCCTTGCCCGGTCATACACCAGTTTTTCTTGCCATTTTCTTGACATTCATATGACACGCGTCATCTCTTTCACCGCAGTACCAGAACTGATCTCTTCGCCTTTTGCCTATTCTGTGTAGAAAGGCATTAAAGCACCAGTTAGTCTGTCCCGTTAGCGCCTAGGTTACATGGTAATCGACGTTTCCGTGTTTACGTTCAGCCCAGATTTGCACATCGGGAATCAATTCTCGCGTCCATGCGCCGTTTTTTGCCGCTTGCCAGGCATTTTGCCAACTCGCCATGGTGCGCTGCGGCGCTTCTTTCTTGGATAGGCCTTTTCTGAGGGCAATCCTTTCCTATACAAGGAGTGTTATTGGTGGGGATCCAGCCACCACTTGTACAGCCTCTGCCGAGACTGTCCGGTATGCAGAGACTACCCCAATCAAGGCCCTCCTTTGTGCTCTTATCATAAACGTTCTGATTATTCCCAGTTTCAGGCCAGTTCCCCAGATCTCCGCTCCGAATCGCATGATTGAAGTGACCACCGAGGACAACAAACGCCTGGTCAGGCTGAGAGCCCCCCCAACGTTCGTCATGAGTCTCCCCAGCATCGCGGCTGTTCTTTCCGCTTTGGCCGACACATTACGAATGTCAGGTGTGAAGCTCACCCGCTGGTCCATAACTACCTCCAAGTATTTAATACTCTTCTCTGGTTTAATTATTGACCCACCCAGCTGAAACTGCACTGACTCCGGCCTCCTGCCACCTACCAGGAGCACAGATTCCGTCTTGTGCATTGCTATGGTTAGTTTCATGTCAAAAATCCATTGCATTATCTTAGCTAGAGACTGGTTTGTTAAACTCATTAAGTCATTCTCCTTGTGACCCATTGTCAGAAGAGCCAAGTCGTCAGCAAGGGCCACTATCCGGTCACCGACAGGCAACTCCAGTTCCAGGACCGCGTCATGGAGTGCGTTCCATAAGGCGGGCCCCAAAACCAAGCCCTGCGGGACCCCACAGGTCACCTTGACTGCTCTATCGTCTTCGACTATTAACCACCTGTCGCTTAGATAGCTCATAGTTATGGCAACAATTTATGGTGAGATCTCTTTCTTCTTAAGGGCTTCCACTATTTTGCTCCACGAAGCCGTGTTAAAAGCATTCTGAACGTCAATAGTCGTGAGAGCACACAGATCTCTGCTTCACCGTGAACCGCTATTTGCTAACATTGCAAAATTAATTACCTCCTCCATAGCACCAATGGTTGAACGTCCCTGCCTGAAACCGTACTGCCTTTCTGAAAGTCCGCCTCTTTCCTCAATTTCCTCATGTAGCCTTGCTCTGACGAGGTGTTCGTATAACTTTCCCATTGTGCATAGCAGGCATATTGGCCTTACTTTGGGTGTTCCGCCTTGCTTCGGTATCAGTACTAATCTGGCCACCTTCCATTTTTCCGGAAACACACTGACTGCAAAGAGGTCGCTCAACACCGAGAGCACCGTTTCAGGAACCACTGCTATCACCAGACGGATCACTTTGGCCGGGATACCATCTGGGCCAGCTGCTTTTCTCATCCGCAATTTTGTTGCAGCCGCATTTAATTTCTCCAGAGTAACAGTATTTCGACTTCCTACCTGCGCGGGTACCCAGCGAGCCTCCGGTCGTTCAGGAAACAACTCTGCTACCGCCTGGAGAGTATCTTTTTTCGTCCATACAGAGCGTGTCCTTAACTTTCTCATGACTATTTTATATGCTTTCCCCCAGGGGTTCTTGTTCACTTCGTCGACTAACTTTTGCCATGTCAAAGCTTTTGCCTGCTTCACCTGTCGCTTCAATAGTCTCCTAACGGATTGGTATTCTTCCCTGAGGTCTTGAATTACCTGGTATTGTTGCCTTTGGGTTCTGCTGCGGTTTGCTCTCGCCAGCTTCTTCCTTGCCTCTTTGCCGGTAGCTTTAGAAGCGGCAACTTCGGGCGTCCACCAGTACACGGGTCTTTTGGAGCCATAGTGAACATTCTTAAGGGTTAGCGTCTCTTCGCATGACTGCGTTATCGCCTCTATAAGTTTGTCTTCCGTGCAAAGGGTGCACCAAGCCAGCTTGCTGTAGATGTTCGCAGCCAATTTTTCTTTCTTGCGTTCGTCCCACTTCCATCCTACATTTACTCGAGAGGGCTCTGGCAGGTGCCCAGATTTTTTCAGCATGAAGGTTATCGGTAGATGGTCGCTGCTACATTCAGAGTCCAAGACTCTCCATCGATCAAGGCGTGTTCCTAGTGTGCTTGAACAAAAGGTGACATCTACTATAGATTGGCTGGTTCCACGAACAAATGTGGGGTTGATTCCATCATTAGCAGTCACCATGTTTAGTGCTGCTGCCAGATCGGCCAGCAGATTGCCTCTTCGTTCTTCTATATGGGAACCCCACAGGTAGGCCTTGGCATTGAAATCCCCGCCTACCACAAAAGGACCCTCTCTCTCTTTCAGCGATGCTTCGAGTTTCCCAAGATATGCAGCAAATTCTTCTATAGTGACATTCGGTGATATATAGCAGCTATATATGGAGCAAAAGTTTTGTCCGGATCCAAACCCACCCGGGTTCTTTCCCCCACTCTATCACTCTGAGTTCCTTGGTTCTCACCAAAATTGCTGCATCCTGATGTTCATCCACATACCACCCCCATTTGCTTATGTGTTTCCTCTTTGGTTCCCTCACCAGCAGAATATCTTCATATGCCAGTTGATCAAGGCAATCGTGGGCCGTCTCACTGCGATTGAGGTTTATTTGAATAAATGACGCGTCTGGATTCTTCAACTTTACCTGGTCCTGCTTTCTTGGACTGTTCGCGACCTTCTGAGATCTAATTGGATTTGTTAGAATGTTTGGGTTTCGTAGTAGAGAACCACTGGTCTAGCCTATAATCTAATGTAATTTGTCTAGTGTAGGTAGGATATTCTACTATAACCTATATGCGAATAGAATAGTTGCGACCGGAACTACGTGGTAATCTATACAATGAATGCTTATTTTGTAATTACAGTGAATTTTTCAATTCAGTGTAAGCTATATATTCTAATGTAATCTGCATATTCCAGTGTATTCTGTATATTATATTGTAGTCTGCATATTATAGTCTAGTCTCGCCTGGTCTAATCTGTTATATCAGTCATATATTGGTCTAATGCGTATTATCTGTCAAGTATTCTCTATTTAGCCTTACTAATAATATTGTTTGTTCAATGTGTTTTCTGGTCTCCTATTGGATTAGTTTTCAAAGTCAAGTTAATAAAATTTCAATATCATGTGGAGAAACGTTTATTTCAGGGAGACAAGTTTATGGGATCGGTCGTGATTGAGCCTTCAAGTTTTGATTGATTTTAGATTAAGTTTGGCTGCGATTTACGACCATGTTATTATTGACTTTACTTTATTGCGCAGAAAATGCTTTATTTAATAAATCAAATATAATAATGGTCCTCTTGAAACAATATCAAATAAAACGGAAGAAATAATGTTTCCTCAAAAATACTTATATTTTCATGTCAGGCTATTTTCTACAAAAATTCACTAAATCCGTTTAAATCTAGGTTTACCCTAACCTTCTATGGGCCTAATTTTTTGTTTTAGAATATAAATAATTGATTCCACGAAAAATCAACAAATCGACCTGACAACTAAAACCTAACCTATATATGCATTTAATTACAATAAAATCAATGTGGGTAACAAAAAAAAGTAACAATGGCTTATAATGTTTGCACTTCTGTTCCCGCCTTCCTACAAAAGGGGAGGAGAGAATTAATGCTGTATCTAGTAGTTTAGCGCTAGGATATACCGGAGCTATGGAGAATGGCTAAGCTGGTATTCATACCAAATGTAAGGAAGAAAGACACCACACAACCGAAGTCATTTAGACCGATTAGTCTAACATATTTCACGTTAAATACAATGGAGAAGGCAATTACAGTAGGACAATAGTGCTAGTAGGTGCACCACTACTAATCTGTCAGCATGCATACAGAGCAGAAGAGTCTACAGAGACCGCCCTGTATTAGCTGACAAATGAAATATAAGCAGCACTAGACACAAAGGAAGTAGCGATATGGCCTTCTTTGACATTGAAGGAGCCTTTGACAACACCTCGCACGAGGCTGTCATATCGGTTCTAGAAAGGAGGGATATCGACAGCTTAACTCAAAGTAGATGGGGGAAATGTTGAAAACTAGAACGGCGGAGGCACAAGTGTGAAAAGATGCCATAAAGATCTCCACAGCTCGAGGTTGCCCACAGGGAGGTGTGTGATCTGATGTGGAACCTGGTAGTTGATGAATTACTGGCTTAGCTAAACGACCTAGATATTGATTGTTAAGGTTACGCCTATGACAAAGTCATTATAGCCAGAGGGGAGTTTGAGTGAACGCTCTGTGAAATTATTCAGAGAGACCTCAAAGTAACTAATAGATGGCGTCAAACAGTGGGATTTAAACTCAACCCGCGCTAAACTACGGCAAAACTATTTACTAGTAAGAGTAGGTTAAACTGCCTACAGCCCATACTTTTAGATGGGAGGATAGTAGAATATAAATAGAAGATGAAGTAAGTATATGGGTATAATACTAGATAGGAAACTCCTATGGAACAGGCACGCTAGAGAAGTGATAGGAAAAGCCAAACGCGCTCTAATGGTGTGCTAAAATCTGGCAGGGAAAACGTGGGGTTGAAAACCCCACAATCCTAAACCATGATAGTGAGACTTGCGATCATTTACGAGGCAGTTACGTGGGGAATTAGAACCACGCTGGTCTCTATGAAGAGCAGCATGAGAAGATTCAAAGACGGGCGTGTGTCTGCATCACGGGAGCGTTGGGGGGGGGTGTTGTCACGCCCGACAACAGCAATGAAGCTGCTGCTGGATCTGACTCCGATGCACCGTGGAGGGGGGCGGCAGATTGTAAGGTTCAGCAAGGAAGGAATGGGGAGAGGTAAAATAATCGGGAGCAGAGATCTCGCTGCCGAGATTTCCTGCCTGGACGTGCCGAAAGATCAAGTGGTATGCAAATACCATTTCGAGAAAAACTATACAGGAATGTGTATTAGTAAAGCCGATTGGAGCGACGAAGCGACGGAGCGACCTCAGCATACTACATAGAGCAAAGTGCTATCAAGTGGTATACGGATGGTTCCAAGAAAAAGGAAGGTACAGGTGCAGGAGTGTTTGGACCTCGTACCAAATACTTTGTATCCATAGGAATCTACCCAAATATCTTCCAAGCAAAGGTACATGCAATCGAGAAATATTGTGCATTTAACCTCGACAAAAACTATCACAAAAAACTAATTGCTATCCTGTCAGAGAGCCAAGCAGCCATCAAGGCTATTAGCTCAGACACCATTAGATCCAAAGTGGTATGGGACGCTGTGAGAAAGCTAAACAAGCTCGGCAGAGAAAATAAAGTAACGCTGTACTGTGTGCCGGGACAAACTGGTATTGATGAAAACGAAGAATGTATACTGCAGACTTAGAAAACACCCTACGGCCCTAGGCCTAGAGAAAGATGACAGATGCAGATTTTGCGGCTCAGCAGAAGAAACCCCCATACATCTGCTCAAAAACTGCGGAGCACTGCTCTAAAGAGACAATTTTTTCTTGGAGCCCACTGCTTGAACGCGCAGGAGTTGCAGTCCTTGAATCCCATCCAGATCCTGAAATTCCTAAAGGAATCAGGACTAGTGGGGGCGCTCTAATTGGGTAAGTATACCAACGATTAAAGGAAAAGGCTGGGGTGCAATGGATGTATGAAGGTCACAGTAAAAGTCACCAAAGAAATCTACAATCTACAATTTTGCACTTCTGTGTATAGAAACTTAAGCGTAAAATTCTACGAAGCAGTTTGCACTTAGGCATTAGACATAAATGTACATTGTATTTGGGACATTTTATTTTCAGAACACCATTACACCCGAGTTTTTTGCAGCGTCCTCTGTAGTCCGAACATATTGGCCAATGTTTCTACTTTATCCTTTCGCACGTTTTGTACTGGAAACACTGCATTTGATCTCCTTTCCTTTTTTCTTGTAATTGTTTTTCTACGTCAGTTAAAACAAGACGCCCCTCTTTTCTGACCGATTCCTTTGTGCTCCTGACATAAACGGATGTAAAGGAATGAAATGTCAGGATGTAAGGATGCAAGGATGTAATGTCAGTTTTAAATTTCAATAAAGTATATTGACGCCCGGGTATAAAGTAAGTATATTATTGCCCATATTGAATATAAAGTATGTTAGATAAAACGCTACCAATGAATCAACCAAGTCTACTCCTCGAGGTTGTTATACAATGCACGTGTTGGTTGTATATTTTTATTATATTTTGACGTGTATCAATCATTTCTTTTATTTTTTTGTCCCAGTTTTTTTGTATTGGTTCTATTTCGCAATATGTGTTCACGAAATGAACGGCCTTATTGTCGTATCACTTCAACAAATTTATAGTGACCCTGTCAATAAATGTAGAGAGTGCTTCATAACTTCCTCTGCCCTTAGTTTCCATGACTTTATCTAACGAAAAGTCACAGTTTTTTAGTCGATTTAACCGCGATACAGTATACCACACAATTTTTGAGTGTTGCAGATGGGAAAGTGACAGAGAGAAAGTTATTCAAACACAATTATAGGTCATATGCTGGACACAAAAGAAAGATGGGATATGATCCATAGACTAATAAAAACAGTAATATCGGCCTAGGAAAAGGATGAGAGACAAAGTATCTTTTATCAAAGTTTCTTTAGCTGATTTCAACATCTGACCTACACTCTGAAGTCATGCGAAGAGCGTTCCCGGGGTGCCTGGTTTGTTTCATGGAGACCACTTGTCTATATCTTCTATATCAGCTACGCCCCGAAAAAAAAGTCGATTTAACCGGACAGTTGCAACAGTCTGAATTCCAGATTTTTAGATAAGACTTATTATTTTTAGATAAGAAAATGTTTAGAAAGAGATTTTGTGAAACAATTTTTTTTTAAAGTTTGGTTCGATGTGATTACCGGGTTTACCCTTCGAACACTGCGGCCTATTGGTAGCCTATTGTATTCTATCACATTCACTTAGGCCCAGAAAACCTGTTGTTAGTAAATTGCGCTATTTGCCATTTTTCACATTTGTCTTTCTGGAACAAATGCGGCCGGCGCTTGGAATAGAACTCGGACCTCTATACTCCTCAGTTAGCGCTCTAACATGAGGCCACGAGCGTCACCACTACACCACTCGCGCCGGCTCTATATGGTCACAATTTTTGATAAGCATAATACTACATTGCCAATACTTTTATATACTACATGTCCATGTACTATGAGTCCTAATGAGTCGCACAACCGAAAAACTTTATAGCCCCATTTTTTAAGATATTAGAGATAAACTGTTTTAGCCTGTATCTTCCTTCAAATGGTATTATTTATTCCTCGATGTGTTCTGATATCGGAATGCGATTAAAATTTTGAACCAATTTATCCAGAATGGGTCTTATTTTTTGAAAAGTATCCGTAACCTCTGAATTGTCTGTATTAACCTGTAAATTTCTACTAAAATGTATTTTGGATTTTATTTCTTTCCAACACCTACGACTCATAGTATCGGCAACAGCACACACTCTTTTCTCTGACTTCCAATACATTTCCGATCTTGGTAACCCGTAAATAGACATAAAAAAATAGCAACCAAAGAATTGTTCGATTTCGCTCGCTGAAACAGCTATGGGTTTTGCTGGATCACATTGCTATATTTATGTATTGGTATAGTTAACTAGATCACTTATAATTTCCGTGTAAAATAGTTTTCGAAAATAGGTCACAGGAGAATGGGGTGCTTCGGGGACATTAGGGAAATCTCCTTTCCAAAGGCGATGACAACTATTATTATTCGTCTGGGATACTGCTTGCCAAACAATTCTTTGCGGTCCTGAATTTTGCTCATCCTACGAGGATTGCATACTAAATTCTTCGTCACTGTCAATAATATTTATCCATCGTCGGGGAAATACTATTAAATCTCCATCGGACTCGTTAGTGAATCTAATAGTGAATCTTATATCTATAGTGGATCTATTACCGCTTATGCATCTAATTCTATTCCTCTATTATTTTTATCTGTTTTTTTTGCGTTCATATTATGGGCATATGATGTATCTGGAAACGGGAGAAGGCACAAGCTTTATCCTAAATATACCGAAATCAGCCAAAATACGCCACTGTAACCTCAAAGTTACAGTACTGTATCGCAAAAAAATAGTAAGAAAATGAAAATTGAAATGCAAACAAATAAGTTGTTATTGATATGCATACACAGAGCACAGATACACATCACACACAATTTTTTGTTCAGTAAACACTGACAGAAGCACAAATAATATCAATAAACCTTATTATGGTTAAATAAGCTCATGCGCGTCCACCATGTTTTAAAGGTGGAAATATGAAAGTTTCGGGCACATTTTGTTATTTTCACGGATTATAGGTCAAAAAATTCCCGAAAAATCATGGCGAAAATTAACGTATGCACACAAAAAAAATTCAACTATGAAAAAGTCTATTGGAACAAATGATTTCGCTTGCTTCTACTGCAGACAGTTTGCAGATCATTTGTCTTCTTATTTCGGGTTAATGGTACTAGCAACCGTTATAAATATTGTTATTGGTTGTCTCGGAGATATTATAGAATTAAGATGTATAAGAGTCTCGGAGATATTATAGAATTAAGATGATAAATTAGCATGTGACCTGAAAGTGACGCGGTCCTAGATAATGCACAAAATCCTAGATAACTAAACAATGTACATTTGATTGGAAAAATAACTAGAGATTCGTGACTATAGGTACAAAACTAGGATAAGCTAGATAAACAAGACAATTCTAGATATTCAGGTTAATATTAGATAAACAGGACAACTTGCATAGACAGATAGGATGAGCTTGGACCTACAGCAGTTGATTAGGTAAACAGTGTTCAATTTGTCAGATAAGATTATACAGGTTGTTATGCATATTGTTTCAATTTTCTGTTATACAAAATAAGAAAAGAATTTTAATATAAATTGTATATCAAAGAAAATTTGTTTATGAGTTAATGTTTACAACTTAAATCAAATTACAATACTCCAATTTTGTTACAGTTCTCATTTTGCTATATTAGTAATAACTTATTTTTCAATATCAAATACCTGCTCGACACACTCGCGAAATAACTTCGGCGAGTATCCTCGTTCGACTATAGGAACTCGCATCCACGCTCTTGCTTTAATTCGCGAGGAGCCGAGTGTCATGACTGACACCGAACAGGTAGTAGCTGCTGCTGCAGCTTTTTTGCCATTAATTACAGTGTGCTTTCCTCGTACTTGTGCCTCGTGTACCTTTGACTCGGGTACAAAAAAACGCCTTTGGAGCGAAGTTAGCCAAGGCGAGGCTCTTCCCTCGCTCAAGCTTGTGCTACTTCGCAAGAGTGTGGAGTAGCCCTTAAAGTTAGGAAGTTTAATTTAAATATCCTCTTTAATTTAGTATCAATGCGAGTGCTAAACAAGAGTTCAAGCAAAATATAAACACGCAAAACGAATGAAAAAAGTAAATTGAAATTGGATTCAAAATATAAAACTGAAACAACCAACAGATACCCTTTATTTTTAATCTTCTAAACTCTATACCCGAATAAAGAATAAATAAAAAACATCTGCTATCTATTCCACCAAAAAAAATCCACAAAGCTCTAAACTAGCGCTTACAAGCTTTGTCCCTTTAATCTCCACCGCTTTTTTCCAACAATTTTCAGTGCAATTTACGTCGCTGTTTCATTTTCATTCCCCTTTTTTCTGCCGTCCCTGTCCGTAATTTCATTTACATTGTTGATATTGGTAAGCTGAATTCCATTGTTATAACGAGATCCCAGCGCATTTAGTTTTTAATCTAAATGAAAATTTTAAACGGAGCGGAATGAAAGCCGCGACGCACGTAAACGGCCCTGCACATAAAATGCAATAAACGCACAAGTATGCCTAGTACACAAAAACAATAATACTCAAGTTAAAGGAAATTAAGAAGTAAAATTAGGATTTATAATTAAAGAACGATTCAAAAAGTAAATCTAAAGGCCTATTGTCCGCCCTATTTAAATTAAAATTGGCAAAACCAGTGACTGTGAAAACGTCCACATCTGTGTTGGCATTTAGTCGTGAATCACAACTGAAGCCTGAAGCCGCGTGATGCCAATGGTTGGCACGTCCGCTCTCCATTCTTAATGGCTTTCCTTGAAGGAGACCGAAACGAGCGATTCTTGTTTGCTCGCCGCTGCGCAGTGGTCTGGATGGAACAAGTTGGCCAAAAATAGAAAGAAGTATCAGATTTAAACGTTAATTGGTGTATAGGGACTTTCCAGGCCGCTGATTACAAATTTCATAGTATAATTTTAAAATTCAAAATGGCGGATCCAATATAGCCGAGTACTTCATTAAAATTTAATCTGAATTTCATATAATTTGATATATAAGGATTTTCGAGGTCACTGAACACGAATTTCATAGTATAATATTAAAATTCAAAATGGCGGATCCAACATGGCCAACCACTTTAAGCAAATTTTGTCCAAATTTCATATAAATTGATATATAAGGGTTTGAGAGATCACTGAATACGAATTTCATAGTGTAATATTAAAATTCAAAATGCCGGATCCAATATGGCCGACCACTTTATTAAAATTTTATCTAAATTTCATTTAAATTGGTATGTATGGGTTTTCTAGTTCACTGAATGCGAATTTTATAATATAATATTCCATTCTAAAATTTCGGATCCAATATGAATATGGCCAACCATTTTATTAAAATTTGATCAGAATTTCATATAAATAGGTACATGAGGGTTTTCGGGGTCACTGATAACGAATTTCATACCATAATTTTAAAATTCAAAAGGGCGGATCAAATTTGGCCGAGCACTTCTTTAAAAAATGTTCGGAATTGCATATAAATGGGTATTCAATATTGGTAATAACAATTAGAATATTAGAATTGAGTTTCCAAGTCAACAGTTCTCGACGAGAACAGATTATTTTATCAATACGCGATTCTAAAATGCAGACATAAAGCGATGTTATATTAAGAAATTTATTCACAATATTATACATGGTTATTACAAAAGAAATAGACACTTTCAATATTTTATTAATCCAAAACTAATAACGTTATTATGAATTCGTTTAAACTATTTTACACAGTGATTCTTAATCTTTACTTTGAGAACTCATAGGTGCTCACTTCGTTGGTAAACAGCACTAACACGTTTCACCGTTTCTTCTGACGCACGAGGTCTTCCCGGAGTTTTGCCTTTATATAAATACCCTGTCGTTTCAAATTTATTGTACCAATCGTAGATCGACTGTCTAGTAGGTGGTGATTTTCCAAAACGTGTTCGAAAATGTCGTTGGACAACAGTTACGGAGTTGGTTTTGGCAAATTCAAGCACGCAATATGCTTTCTCAGTAGAGTTTGCTGCTATCCTAGCTATTATGCATGCTTGCGCAGTAATACCAACTGTACTATCGAAACTTCTACAGTTCCTCAATCTGACAGCGCAAAATGCATGTCAATATCACAAATAACTTTTGTTTTATACAATACCAACGGTGTCTATTTCTTTTATAATAACCCTGTATTTTCGCGGAGTGTTATTCGAGTTATTAATTTCAAAAATGATGAAAATTTAATGATAAAATAAAAATAAATATTAAAATCAGATATCGGAGATAGCAGGAAGTCCCGCTCCCCAACTATGGCTGCGCAGATCCTAAACTAACAATTTACCCGGCGCGTCGCCATGCCAGCCGGCACTTCGTATTTCTAATCTCACATGTACAGAGGCAGACATGGGCAAGATTTTCTTCTAGATTATATTAGAAAACATCGTAATCTATATGTTCTATATCTCAAGTTCTTAAGCCCCGCTGCGGTGATAACTTTTTTGCTAATTTACGAAAAATTTGTTACTAGAAAAACCATTACGTAGACACATCTTTGACATGAATTCTAACACACACGAGTATACATTAATGAAAACGTTATATATGTAAAAATTCTACATATCTTCTTTAACACCCTCGATCAAACAGAAATGAAAAAGGACACTCTATTAAAAAGTTTGAATGCATTTGAATTAACAATTATATTTCGTAGCCGTTACACGTTCTCGCGCTATTCCCACATGGGTATCTTTTTCTCTGAGACGCTACGCTCCTTGTCTCAGAGAAAAAGATATTTCACTTTTCTTTTAGAATAACACACAACAAAGTATTCTTTACAAGATTCTTTAGAAATAAACCCATTCGGTGACCATCATTTCTTCGATTTTTGGCCAACTTTTTCAGATTCAGACCACTGTGCGCTGGCACCATGGCCGTGCCACATGGAACAACCTACATCGTACATTCGCCTTATGCGTTATCTTTAGGGACTACAAAACTTCAATATTTATACAAATTATTAAATATACAAAAGAGTATGAATGCGTTTCGCTGGCGGTCGCCAAACTACGGCCCGCAGGCCGAATTCAGCTCTCTAAAGATTTTGGTACGGCCTTAAACATATAAACAATATTTGCATTTCACGTGCAGTGTAAATTAATATTCAAATAGGATTTCAATAATATTTTTCGCTAGACCTCCAATCCGGCCCCATTCTCAAAAAGTTTGGAGACCCGTGCACAAGCCGAACGGATACGACTGCTCGGGAGGGAATGGGTGTATTGGGTCAGTACGTACCTGCAAATAAAGGCCTTTTAATGCACGCGCTCTGCTATTTCTTTGGCTCGCTCGAGAGGTGGTATCTCAAAGAAAGATTCTAAGCAAATGTTCTGTTTGGTTACAGTGTGTACTAAAACATGCTTTAGTTGTTTCGTGGTCAGTTTGCAGTCAAGATGGAATGGTGTATCCTACCCGAGAACACGAAAAATGACATGAAAAGCATTCGCTCGTTGTAACTCCAACATCGCACAGATTTGTCCCTATTCATTCGGCCACAAACCTTCGATTGCATTCGCCTGGTGTGTACATAACCTACAACGCCTCTAACATTATCTCAATAGACCTTTTTACGGGTAATTAAGCGCATGCGCGTCCGCCATGTTTAAAAAGCGGGAATATGAAAGTTTCTGGACATTTTGCATAGACGATTATATATATATATATATATATGAATATATATATATATATATATATATATATATATATACTTCTTTTCGGTTCTCTTCTCTTTGGAAGTTTGTTAAAACTTCTGTTTTCTGATTTTTCCTATGTATTTTTACCTTTCTGTCATGTCTTCTGTGGAGATGTTGAGTTTCTTGAGGTCTTCCAAGGTTTCCTTTGCCCAATTGGTTTTCACTGTATTAGTCATCACTATGTTAAAAACTTTCTTGGTCAGTCTGTTTTCATGCATCCTATATATGTGTCCATAAAATTTTGCCCTTCTTTTCCTGGTGTTGTTTGTAATCGTCTCTTTCTGTTCATACAGTTCTTTTGTTGGCTCTTTATCCAGATCGCCTCTTTCTGAACCGGGCCGTAGATCTTTCTTAGTATTTTTCTCTCTTGTTTTTCTATATCCTTAATTCGTTCGTCCCTTGATTACCGTTTTTTTTTTCTGAGGCAAACACGGCCTATGGTAGAACTACTTTATTATAGTGTCTTAATTTAGAATTGATAGAGATACTCCTTTTGTTGTAGTGGTTCCATGTAAGTATGTATGCTTGTTGTAGTTTTGTATTTCTTTCTTCATTGGATTTTGTGTTCAGTCCTGTTTTCTGTATAATCTCTCCCAGGTACTTGAAATTTTCTACTTTTGTTGTCTTTCCATACTTAGTTATTACTGGGTGTCTGTCTGTGGATTTTGTGCCATGTACTGCGTTTTTTCGTAGGAGATTTGTAGCCCTGCTTTGGATGAGATTTCATGTAGTGTCTCTAGAGCTTCTTTGGCTTCTTTTCTACTATTTGTGATGAGGGTTATATTATCAGCGAATGCCAAACATGTTATGTTTAGGGTTCTACCTTTGTGTCTCCCCCATCTTTATCCCGCTGACTCCTTTTTCCCATGTCATGATTATTTTCTCTAAAACAGAATTAAATAGAATGGGTGAAAGGTTTTTTGTTGTTTCTTGTTCATCTCCCAGCCTCCATCTCCCTGTCTTACTATTGCCTTGATTTCATATAGTTCCAAGACCTCTCCTATGAACATCAATTTTGATGTGCTATTTGTTAATGTTCCTGGATCCTGGATTAGATTTCTGGTCTTGTTGTCCACCTTCATTTCTTCTAGTGTGTTGAAGAGTGTTTCTCTATCTATGGAGCCGTGGGCCTTCTTGAAGTCGACGAATATTACTGTGGTGTTCCTAGTCTTTCCCGTTGTTAATATTGTTCTCAAGCACCAGATCTGTTCACTGCATGATCTTCTCTTCCTGAACCCTCCTTGGTATTCTCCTATCTGTGGGTCTATCTGAGATTCTAGCCGATTTAACAGAGATTTTGACAGATTCTTGTATGTCACAGTTAGTAGTGAAATTCCTCTGTAGTTATTAGGGTCCGTTTTGTCTCCTTTCTTGTAGAAGGGGTATATTAGGGCTTACTTCCATTCTTCTGGTATTTTTCCTGTTTCCCAGATGTTTTCGATGACTGTGTATTTTAGGTGTTATGTTTTCGTGGTCTAGCTTCCAGATTTCCGAAATCAGTCAATCTTCTCCAGTGTTCTGTTATTTTTCAGTGATTTTATTATGTTCACAATTTCTTCGTGTGTTGGGGGTTTGCAATCCAGGTTAGGTTCTACCTTTTCGAACTGTAGTTTCGGTGTTGATTTTTCACAGTTGAGTAGTGTGTCAAAGTATTTTGCTAATATTTCACAGTTCTGTTTAGGGTTTGTCTGCAATGACCCGTCTTGTCGTTTGAAGCTCGTTGATATCCTGTCATATTTTCTCTGAATATTCTGTAAAAATTCCGTGTGTTGTTTTTTTGAAGTACTCTTCTATCTCCTTCAACTTGTTGTTTTCCTAATCTCTTTTTGTCTGCGGATTATTTCGGAGAAGGCCTTCTGTATCTTGTTAAATTCTTCCCATTTTTCGGGTGTTCTTTGGCTGTTAAATTTTTTCCAAGCTTGTCTTCTGTCTTCTACAGCTCTGTCGCATGCCATGTTCCACCATCTGAGTTTCCTTTTTCTCGGTGGTTGCCCCAATTTTTACAATTCTTTCATTTTTCCTTACAGTTTCCAATTGTTACTTTCCAATTGTTACTCTCAATTTTCTTAATTTTTTTCTGTAATTTCTTTCTTGTTTCATTGTAGGTACTCTGGGTCTGCTCTTAAAGTTCTGTTGGTTCTCTTCATTTGTCTGTTGGGTATAAATTTCACTTTGATTTGTAGCAGATTCGAAAAATCCTTTCCTTGTCCTAACATTCATAATTTCTCCGGTGTTTTTCTTGGATGTCTCTATGTGGTCAATCTGATATTCTCCTAAGGCGTTGCTGAGAGATTTTGAAGTCCGTAATTTGTTGTATGGTTTCTGGAATTGCGTTAACATTATTGTAAGGTCGAAATTCCTGCAGAAGTTTATTAAGTTCTATGCATTCTTATTTGTCCTCTTGTGGGCCGGGTGGTTTCCCGTTGTGTTTCTGAATTTTTTTTCCCTGTCTAATTGGGCATTAAAATTTCCTATTAACACTTTTACGTGCCTCGTGGAGATTTTGTTGGTGATTTCCTCGTGATTTCTTCTAGATATTCCCAGAATTCAGAAATCATCTGCGGGTTTTTCTTGTTGTAGTTATTCGTGGGGGTATGTGCGTGGAACAGCGCATATATATATATATATATATATATATATATATATATATATATATATATATATATATATATATATATATATATATATATATGACTTTTTATTTTTTCACTGGTTATACGTCAAAAGGTGCCCGAAAAACATGGCGGAAATTGACGTATGCGCACAAAAAAATTTCAACAATGAAGAGATCTATTGGCCTTGTTCGCTGGCAACTAACGTTCACTGAGTGCATATCGAAGTGTCAATATCGCAAGTCGAAGTGTCAATATTATGGAAACTGCGCATATTATTGAAAGTGCATTGCGTGATTTAAATTGTGAGATATTTTTCCGAACTTTTCGTTTAAATTTCCTTTGCAAATCATTGTTTAATCACATATTCTTAACCACAATTTTTACACCAAACCCAATGTTCTTAGAACGACTAATTTTATATTTTTTATGAATGTGAAGAGCTAATATTCATCAAAATTGTCGAATTTGCCACAAAAAGCAATTTGTCCCTTGCGGATTATTATCGACATAATTTCACAAAAAGCCATTCCAAGCAAACAAGTTTAGTTTTGATTTTGCTTGATCTTGTCTCTTCTTGTATAGTCTTGTATGGTCTTGTCCCCTCTTGTCTCTCCTTGCCTTACCTGGTTTTGTCTGATTTTGTCTGGTCTTGTCGGTTCTTGTCTGGTCTTGTTTGGTATTGTCCGGTCTTGCCCGATTCTGTACGGTCCTGTCCGATCTCTTTGGTGTCTGGTATTTTCTGGCATTGTGTGGTCTTGTCTGGTCTTGTATTGTCTTGTCTGATTTTATCACGTCTTGTCTGGTCTTGTTTGTTGCTGCCTGGTCCTGTCTGGTTTGTCTGGTAATCTCTGGTTCTGTCTAGTCTTGTCTAGTCTTGTCTCGTTATGTCGGATCTTGTCCGGTCTTACTATCCACTACGGTTTTGTTCGGTCTTTTCCGGAATTATACGGTCCGCTTTTGTCCGGTATTGTCTTATATTGTCCGGTCTTGTCGGGACTTGTTTGGTTTTGTCAGGACTTGTCTGGTCTTGTCTGATCTTGTCTCGTCTTGTCTGGTCTTGTCAGGTCTTGTCTGGTCTTATCTGGTCTCGTCTGGTCTTGTCTGGTCTTGTCTGGTCTTGTCTGGTCATGTGTGGTCTTTTCTGGTACGGTCTTGTTCGGTCTTTTCCGGTCTTACACTGTCTTGTCCGCTATTGTCCGGTAATGTCTGGTCTTGTACGGTCTTGTCGGGACTTGTTTGGTCTTGTCTGGACTTGTCTGGTCTTTTCTGGTTTTGTCTGGTCCTGTCTGGTCTAATCTGGTCTTTTCTGATCTTGTCTGGTTTTATCTGGTCTTGTCTGGTCTTCTCTGGTCTTGTCTGATCTTGTTTGATCTTGTCTGGTCTTGTCTGATCTTGTTTGGTCTTGTCTGGTCTTGTGTAGTCCTGTCTGCTCTTGTCTGACCTTGTTTAGGCTTGTCTGGTCTTGTCAGAACTTGTCTGGTCTTGTCAAGTCTTGTCTGGTTTTGTCTGATCTTGTCTGATCTGGTCAGGTATTGACTTGTCTGGTCTTGTCTGGTTGTGTCTGTTTTTTTTTTGGTCTTGTCTGCTCTCGTCTGTTCTTGCCTGGCCTTGTCTGGTCTTGTCTGATCTTTTCCTCTCGTGTCTTGTCTTGTCTGGTCTTGTCTCGTCTTGTCTGGTTTTGTCTGGTTTTGTCTGGCCCTGTCTAGCCGTGTCTGGTCTTCTATAGTCTTGTTTGGTCTTGTTCGGTCTTATGTGGTCAGGTCTTGTCTTGTTTGGTCTTGTTCGCTTTTGCGCTTCTTATATGGTGTTCTATACTATTCTCAGCTATTATTTAAACTTCTCATTTATATTCAAAAAATGTTGTTTTAAAGTTTATTTCCAGAAAAAAATGGGGTTGAAATACCGAAAAGCGTGAATTTAACATGAGAGCATTAATGCACATTTAATTGCTTATAATAAGTTTGTGGAAGTTTAACACGGATCTTTTTTTCTACACTTAACACACGTTGCAAGTTGGAAATAGTTGGCTTTGCGTTCATTTACCTTTTTCTGGTCGTTTTTTCTTCGGCATTATAAGCGTTAATTATCTAATGGTACTAATTACCTCGAGCTGTAGTCGAGGTAAACACGAATTTACGTCGCCGGCTGGACCAGAAGCGAAAGAGGGAAAAAGTTTTTCACAAACTTTGTGCAAAAAGTTTCGACTAAATACGGAATATGTAAGTGCGAATGAAATACTCGTTGAATATTTGAACAAATTTGAAACTGGAATAGATCAAACGGAAATATTTTAAATAATTTAGAAATAAACTACATTACACTTAAAGCATTATATACAGTTAAAACGGTTGGTTTTCTACTTATTATCTGATACAATTTCTAAAAATTAAAACTTAATAATAAGACTAATTTTTTAATTAAATTTTTTATTTATTGAAACTTAATAATAATACAGATATTGATTAAGTTTTAATAATTTTTGAGAAACTACACATAATATTTACATACAGTAGGTAGAACCAATTTAGTTTTCTATTTATTGATGCAAACAATTCCCGAAATTTTAAAATTCATCAGCCTAAATGAACTTAAATAAAAGTAAGAAATTATATCTAGATTAAGCTTATTATTTATGTTTCTGTATAAATAATTTATTATACTATAATGAAAACTATAATAAATAATTCTATTTTATTTTTTGTTTCTATGATTAGAGATTTGGAGATTGGATAATTACTTTATTTCGAAGTAAACTACTTGGCGAAACTAAATATAATAATATACCATACATATAAGATCAAGATGTAAACTAAAAGCTATTAACAAAGTAGTTCACCTGATCGACTGATATTTCCCGGATGCAAAATTAGATACGAAAAGAGATCATTAGATACAATAATATTTTGTATTATTTTTATGACTTCTTCTCTAGTCCTGTGTTTCTAGTCTGCCTTCGTAACTGTTCAAAGGAAAATTGCTCTAAGAGTATGCAGTGCTTTCTGGACTGTCTCTAGGGATGCCGTCCAAGTGATAGCCGGCATACCAATCATACAATTTATGGTAGAAGAGAAGGTTGGAGTCTACAATAGCAGATCAAACGGCGATGGCACACAGGGCGACAAAGCGGCAATGGAGATAGCCCGAATGTATCAGGCCTGGCAAAACCAGCAGTGTCTAGCCGCTAAGGGCCACTGGGCAAGAATCCCAATCCCTTTTGTGGAACATTGAGCAACAAGAAAACACGTCGAAACAAATTTCTATGTCACCCAAGTCATAAGCGAGCATGACTGTTTCAGAAAATTTCTCCATCGGCAGGGCCACAGATTGTCTTTCTATTTACTGTGGAATCACAGACAGCGCGGCTCATAGCGTTTTTGAGTGTGACACGTGGATAGCCGAAAGGGATAAATGGAAAAATAAGACCGGACAAACCAATAAATAATGATTACTTGGTGCAATAATGATGACTTGGGCAGATACATCAAGGATGATCCAAGACATCATGACAATAAAAATGCTAGACGAGCGCAAAGGGAAAGAAGCCAAAAGGATGAAACATTTTAGTACCTGGATCCCTAATAACCGAAAGTGGAAGGGGGATGTAAAGGCGACACAATAACATCTTGAAAGTTATGCGAAAAGCGGTCCCAAGATGCTTGTGATATTCAGAGGGTCCACTTGTTTAGTTAACCGTGAGGTGCTTACTACGTCCCCGAAAAAAAAGTCTGCCCACTTAGTGTTAGTCTACCTTGCCTTGTCTGTCTAGTATTATCTGCCTAGTACGGTCTTTCTAGTCTGATCTGTCTAGTCGTGTTTGTAAGTCTTGTCCATCTAGTCTGGCCTATCTAGTCTTGTCTGTCAGTCTTGTACATCTAGACTAGTCTGTCTGGTCTAGTCTGTATAGTGTAGTCTGTCTAGTCTGGTCTATCTAGTCTTGTCTGTCTAGACTTGTCTGATAAAATAAATCCAAGATTATATCAGACCAGACCAGATCAGACAAGACCAGACCAAACAAGACCAGACCAGACCAAACCATAGCAGAAAACCAGACCAGACCAGACATAAGCAGACAAGACCAGACAAGAGCAGACAAGACCAGACAAGACCAGAGAAGACCAAAGAAGACCAGACAAGACCAGACAAGACCAGACAAGACCAGACAAGACCAGACAAGACCAGACAAGACCAAACAAAACCAGACAAGACCACACAACACCAGAGAAGACCAAAGATGACCAGAGAAGACCATACAAGATCAGACAAGAGCAAACAAGACCAGACAAAAACACACAAAACCAGACAAGACCAGTCAAGACCAGACAAGACCAGACACGACCAGACAAGAACATACACGACCAGACAAGACCAAACAAAATCAGACAAGACCAGACAAGACCAGACAAGACCAGACAAACCAGGCAATACCAGACAAGGCGAGATAAGACGAGACAAACCAGGCGAGAACAATCAAGACCAGGCAATTCCAGACAAATGCAGACAAGAACAAACAATACCTAACAAGACCTGGCAAGATCAGCAGATACCAGACAAGACCAGACAAAACCGGACAAGTCCGTTCAAGACCAGACAATGCCAGGCATGACCAGACAAAACCATTCAGAATCAGATAGGACTAGAAAAACTAGATAAATCAAATGAAAGAAACAAAACCTTGTCTCAGAAGTCTTGTCTAGGCTTAGGGTCGCCTGTCTAGTCTCACCTGTTTTCTTATGTGGATTAGATTACGAACGTAAATTAACATTTACAAGTGGTAATAACCATTTTGCATAAATAATTGCTGTGCAATAGGAAATGTGTTTTGGAGCAGCAGTGGTGTGACCGCGCGAGTACATTTACAGCTGACCGCTTATCAGGCTTCATCTAAATTAAACCAAAATTATCACATTTAATTAATGACAACATAATTCACCATAACGCATTAAAACCTCATTCGTTAAAATATAAATCATTCTTACGTCAACAGCTTGCTAACTATCGCGTTTTTTCAACAACTTTCAATTTGTTAGCAATTTTATAAGACAAGACAAGGTTAGACAAAACCAGACAAACTAAGTTAACGAAACAAGATCAGATGAGACCAGACAAAACGAATTCTTGAGACAAGCTTGCACAAAAGCTAGATAGGTCTACATAAGGTCAAACAAGACGCAAGCATACGCTAGACAATACTATACAAGAGTAAATAAGACTAGACTAGAGATTTTGCAAGTTTGGACAATATTAATTAAGGCTGAGCGAGCCCAGAAGAGGCGTTCGTAACTGATAATTTTGATTGTTAACAGAATAAACGGGCTTGCATAAACTAGTGGTGCCGATCCTAATATTTTATTAAAGTGTTGGTCTGATCGTGTCGTATATTGCTTGCCTTGTCCTGCTTATCTAAATTTATTGTGTGTGTTTTAATGTCATGTTTAGTCATTTGGCTTTCCTTGCTTGACCTTTCTGTGCTAATTCTTCGCATTCCCATTAAATTTAGGTCAAAAAACAAATTTCCAACCGAAATATTTCACCAATCTAAGACCAGCCCTTAAGGAAATCGAATCCACCCTTATTCCAACCGACCCGTTCGAGATCCATCGAGTGAACACTATCCCTTCATTTTAACGTTCCATTTTATCGCAACAAATTCCCGATTTTCCTCCACTATCCTAACACACTAAGAAATCCTGTCGAGGCCGGTCTAGCTTCCGGCTATTTGCCGTAAATTCCCGAAGGCCAAAGGCCGACGCCTCAGAGCGCTCCATACCTCCAGCCGCCGTCGCCGCCTCCCCAATGGGAGCTTAATTAACTCCCGCGCGTCGTTACGTAATCCGGCGCATCCTGGGGGAATCCGAGCCGACAGAGACTCTTGGATAGATGCCGAGACTCGCCTAGATTACGCAGTGGCCAGACACTCAATATCACGCGAATTAATAATGGAAGATCGGAGGGAATTATTAATGGTGTAATCGAAGCAATTTTGGACAATTACGGGACGCCGTTAATTTTAATGAACATGGATTTATATGTAGATTTTGTGTATTAGGTCTCCACATACTCTGACCTGACTGATTTATTTAGTTGCTAACCCAAGTAAACTAAATAATTGAGAACTGTCTCCCAAACCAAATAATGGTTTAGCATAAAACAGACCAAAACCACTGTATCAGGAAAACAAACGTAGAGAAAATTGGATAACAAGATGGAGAAAAATAACATAATAGACAAGACAGAAGAGTATTAAAACAAATGACTACTTTAAAAATTGGACAGAAAACTGGAACAAAAAGACTCTAGTCAAGAATAGGCAAGATTAAGTAACACAGGACATGGGACAGGACAAGTCCATATAAGAATAGATAAAACCAGATAAATCCAGAGAAGACTATAGAAGACCAGAGAAGACCTCATAAGAACAGACCAGACCGAACAGGACCAGACAAGACCAGGCAAGACCACACAAGACCAGAGGAAACCAGAAAAGATCAGACAAATCCAGAAAAGACCAGAGAAGATCAGACAAGACCAGACATGACCAGAAAAGACCAGATAATACGAGACAAGACCAGAGAAGACCAGAAAAGACTAGACATGACTAGACAACACCAGATAAGTCCAGACATGATCAGACAAGACTAAATACGACCAAACAAGACCAGACAAAACCAGAAAAGACTAAACAGGATTAGACCTCGCCAGATAATACCAGATAAGACCAGACAAGACCAGACAAGGCCAGACAAAACCAGATAAGACCTAACAAGACCATACAAAACCAGAAAAGTCCAGGCAAAACCAAACAAGACCAAACAAGACCAGAAGCGACCAAACAAGACCAGGCAAGACTAGCGAAGATCAGAAAAGATCAGACAAAACCAACCAAACAAAGACCAGACAAGACCAGGCAAGTTCAGACAAGACCATACAAGACCAGAGAAGACCAGACAAGGCCAGACAAGATAAGACAAGGCCAGACAAGACCAGACAAGGATAGACAAGACCAGACAAGAGCAACCAAAAGCAGACAAGAGTGGAAAAGAGCTGAAAAGAGCAGACAGGAGCAGACTGGAACAGACAGTAGCAGGCAATAGCAGGAAAGACCAAATAAGACGGTACATGACCAGCAAAGAGCTGACAAAACCAGACAAGACCACACAAGACCAAACAAACCAGACAAGACCAGACAAACCAGACAAGACCAGACAAGACCAGAGAATATTAGACACGACCAGACAAGATCAGACAAGAACGGACAGGACTAGACAAGACCACACAAGACAAAACAAAACCAGACAAAACAAGACAAGGCCAGACAAGAGCAGACAAGACCGTACAAGGCCAGACAAGGCCTGATGAGACCAGAGAAGGCCAGAAAAGAGCAGACAAGTACAAACAAGACGAGGTGCTACCAAACAAGACCAGACAAGACTATAAAAACCAAACAATAATAGACAACACCAGACAATATCAGATAATACCAGACAAGACCATACAAGACCAGACAAGACCAGACATGACCAGATAAGACCAGGCAAGGCCAAGCAAGACCAGACAAGATCAGGCAAGACCAGATAAGACCAGACAAGACCAGATAAGACCAGACAAGACCAGACAAGACCAGACAAGGTCAGACAGCACCAAACAAGACCGGGATAAAATTCTCGATAAAATAATGTTTTTACTAAATTGTACTGTTTAGATTAAATATTCTAGAATACAAAAATATTCAGAGAAGATTTTGAGTGAGTATATAATACATAAAATTTGTTTATCTTCCAAAATTAATTTGTGTTTTATACCGGTACAAACTTTTGTTGAAGTTTTGATGAAATTAATTATTACATAAAGGTAGCATCTGTATTAATCCAACTAACGGCTTCATTCTTTGAGCGCACTTACTGTCTACGCAGATTGCATGCTCCACACTAAATTACACTTATTATACATGTATGCATTCAACTAAAGCCACAATGATATTCAATATAACAACATATGTCTCCTCTATCTAGTTTAATCCATTCAAGATTGCTCATTTAGTATTATATTTAGAGTGTATCTTTGGTCTGGTCTGTTTTCTATGCCTGACTATTCTTGTTGGTCTTGTCTTGTATCTCTAGTCTTGTCTGTCTAATTTTGTATGTCTAGTCATGTCTGTCCAGTCTTGCCTATTTGGGCTTGTCTGTCTATTCGTCAGTCTAACCTTGCCTACCCAGTCTTGTCTGCCCAGCCTTATCTGTTTATTTAGTTTGTGTATTTAGTTGTGTGTTTAGTTTTGATTGTCTAGTCTTATATGTCTAGTCTTGTCTGTCTAGACTTCTCTATCTAGTCTTGTCTGCCTTTTCTTGCCTGCCCAGTCTTGTCGGCTTAGCCTTATCTGTCTATTCTTGTCTGTTTAGTTTTACCTGCCTAGTCTTGTCTGTCTAGTCTTATCTGTCTTGTCTTGTTTGTCTAGTATTGTCTGTCTAGCCTTGTCTGTCTAGTCTTGTCTGTCTAGTCTTGTCTGTCTAGTCTTGTCTGTCTAGTCTTGTCTGTCTAGTCTTGTCTGTCTAGTCTTGTCTGTCTAGTCTTGTCTGTCTAGTCTTGTCTGTCTAGTCTTGTCTGTCTAGTCTTGTCTGTCTAGTCTTGTCTGTCTAGTCTTGTCTGTCTAGTCTTGTCTGTCTAGTCTTGTCTGTCTAGTCTTGTCTGTCTAGTCTTGTCTGTCTAGTCTTGTCTGTCTAGTCTTGTCTGTCTAGTCTTGTCTGTCTAGTCTTGTCTGTCTAGTCTTGTCTGTCTAGTCTTGTCTGTCTAGTCTTGTCTGTCTAGTCTTGTCTGTCTAGTCTTGTCTGTCTAGTCTTGTCTGTCTAGTCTTGTCTGTCTAGTCTTGTCTGTCTAGTCTTGTCTGTCTAGTCTTGTCTGTCTAGTCTTGTCTGTCTAGTCTTGTCTGTCTAGTCTTGTCTGTCTAGTCTTGTCTGTCTAGTCTTGTCTGTCTAGTCTTGTCTGTCTAGTCTTGTCTGTCTAGTCTTGTCTGTCTAGTCTTGTCTGTCTAGTCTTGTCTGTCTAGTCTTGTCTGTCTAGTCTTGTCTGTCTAGTCTTGTCTGTCTAGTCTTGTCTGTCTAGTCTTGTCTGTCTAGTCTTGTCTGTCTAGTCTTGTCTGTCTAGTCTTGTCTGTCTAGTCTTGTCTGTCTAGTCTTGTCTGTCTAGTCTTGTCTGTCTAGTCTTGTCTGTCTAGTCTTGTCTGTCTAGTCTTGTCTGTCTAGTCTTGTCTGTCTAGTCTTGTCTGTCTAGTCTTGTCTGTCTAGTCTTGTCTGTCTAGTCTTGTCTGTCTAGTCTTGTCTGTCTAGTCTTGTCTGTCTAGTCTTGTCTGTCTAGTCTTGTCTGTCTAGTCTTGTCTGTCTAGTCTTGTCTGTCTAGTCTTGTCTGTCTAGTCTTGTCTGTCTAGTCTTGTCTGTCTAGTCTTGTCTGTCTAGTCTTGTCTGTCTAGTCTTGTCTGTCTAGTCTTGTCTGTCTAGTCTTGTCTGTCTAGTCTTGTCTGTCTAGTCTTGTCTGTCTAGTCTTGTCTGTCTAGTCTTGTCTGTCTAGTCTTGTCTGTCTAGTCTTGTCTGTCTAGTCTTGTCTGTCTAGTCTTGTCTGTCTAGTCTTGTCTGTCTAGTCTTGTCTGTCTAGTCTTGTCTGTCTAGTCTTGTCTGTCTAGTCTTGTCTGTCTAGTCTTGTCTGTCTAGTCTTGTCTGTCTAGTCTTGTCTGTCTAGTCTTGTCTGTCTAGTCTTGTCTGTCTAGTCTTGTCTGTCTAGTCTTGTCTGTCTAGTCTTGTCTGTCTAGTCTTGTCTGTCTAGTCTTGTCTGTCTAGTCTTGTCTGTCTAGTCTTGTCTGTCTAGTCTTGTCTGTCTAGTCTTGTCTGTCTAGTCTTGTCTGTCTAGTCTTGTCTGTCTAGTCTTGTCTGTCTAGTCTTGTCTGTCTAGTCTTGTCTGTCTAGTCTTGTCTGTCTAGTCTTGTCTGTCTAGTCTTGTCTGTCTAGTCTTGTCTGTCTAGTCTTGTCTGTCTAGTCTTGTCTGTCTAGTCTTGTCTGTCTAGTCTTGTCTGTCTAGTCTTGTCTGTCTAGTCTTGTCTGTCTAGTCTTGTCTGTCTAGTCTTGTCTGTCTAGTCTTGTCTGTCTAGTCTTGTCTGTCTAGTCTTGTCTGTCTAGTCTTGTCTGTCTAGTCTTGTCTGTCTAGTCTTGTCTGTCTAGTCTTGTCTGTCTAGTCTTGTCTGTCTAGTCTTGTCTGTCTAGTCTTGTCTGTCTAGTCTTGTCTGTCTAGTCTTGTCTGTCTAGTCTTGTCTGTCTAGTCTTGTCTGTCTAGTCTTGTCTGTCTAGTCTTGTCTGTCTAGTCTTGTCTGTCTAGTCTTGTCTGTCTAGTCTTGTCTGTCTAGTCTTGTCTGTCTAGTCTTGTCTGTCTTGTCTTGTCTGTCTAGTCTTGTCTGTCTAGTCTTGTCTGTTTAGTCTTGCCTTTCCAGTCTTGTCCGTCCAGTCTTGTCTGTCTAGTCTTGTCTGTCTAGTCTTGTCTGTCTAGTCCTGTCTGTCTATTCTTGTCTGTCTTGTCTTGTCTGTCTAGTCTTGTCTGTCTGGTCCTGTCTGTCTAGTCTTGTCTGTCTAGTCTTGTCTGTCTAGTCTTGTCTGTCTAGTCTTGTCTGTCTAATCTTGTCTGTCTAGTCTTGTCTGTCTAGTCTTGTGTGTCTAGTCCTGTCTGTCTAGTCTTGACTGTCTAGTCTTTTCTGTCTTGTCTTGTCTGTCTAGTTTTGTCGGTCTAGTCTTATATGTCGAGCCATGTTGGCCTCGTCATGTCTATCTAATCTCTTCTCTGTATTCGTGTTTCGGTGAATATCGTCTGTCTAGCCTTATTTGTCTGACTGAGTATTCATCTAATTTATCTGGCAGATCATTTCGTTAACTGGCAAAAGCAATATCTCTGTGTAAACAGTGGAAAGCACCTAAAAACGCCGCGGCGGTCATTAATTCCGTAACGCCATTTGCAAGCCACAAAGAAATCACGTCGGAACTGTCTGAAGAGATAATTGGCGCGGCGCGGTGGTTAGTTCTTGACGGCTTGTGATATTCCAAGGTTCCGACGCGGACGTGAAGCTTCAAACTTCTTCAACAGTTTACCCGAGCACCGCAATGGTAATATTGATTAAATCAGACAGCTGTGACGAGAAAACTTTAGTGAAATTGCAATGGGATGTAATGCCAATACATTGGAATAACAGTATATACAAACAAGACAAGACTGCCGAAACAGAATTCAACGAACATGTCTCTTTGGGCATGTCCGTTGCCTTGTTACCGACTACAAATATAGTCCCTCTAGACTCCAGACTACGTTATAGAAAAGGCTTGATAGACAACGCAGACTAGACTAGGCAGAGAAGATTCGGCAGATAAGACTATAAAGAGAAGATTCGGCAGGCAAAAGTAGAGCGAAAAGACTAGTCAAACAAGACGAGACGGACAAGACTAAAGGAGCAAGCGAAACTACACAGACAGGAACTTTTATTTTCTAGATAGACAAGATTAGACAGACAAGACTAAACAGAAAAGACTGGATGTGTAGCTTTGTGCTCCGCATATGGGTGGCTCAAAAATATTTAGTAATATTATTACTTAGTTAAACAATTAGTTATTATTGCTTAGCTACTATAATTAATTAATTGGTTGGTTAGTTAATTAGTTTATTTAGCTATTTTTATCTGCGGTTTAGAGTTTTCTTTCTTTTGTTTTTTATAAAAGTATTTCTTTTTGTTTATTAATTTGGGTCCCAGCACGCGGCGTGATTTTTTTATCTCCTTAAATTCATATTCTTTTTGTCTCTGTTTCTTATCCTATTTTTTAGATAAGGATTATCCAACGCCGCGGATGTTCTTGCTTCAGTTACTGTAGCACGATATCTGCGGTCAATTTTTCACCCCCCAGGAGGGGAGTGTTTCTTTGATTCATTTTTAGTTTCGTGGAGACTCCGTACAGTATGGAATTTTTCCTGAAGCAAAAAGTAAGCAGGGGTGCAGGGTATATAGAAAGTCCAGTCCATTGGAGAAACCCCGAAGAAAAGAAAAGTTGCGGATCGCTCGACGGATGACGTCGACGCTTACAAAAAGACTGAGTGCTCGATTGTCTTTACGATCGTGTAGGCGATTGAGGCACTCAATAGACAGTTGGAGGAGCTGGAGAGGGCCATCGGCAGAGGAAGCAGCACAAAGCGTGACGTTAAGGAAGCAGCAGCGCGAGTCAGGAGGACAACAAATGTTTTCTCGCCCCACTCGGTAACCAGTTGACTCGAGGAGCATCGCTTCCAGCCGATTGAGAAGGTGCTGTACGACGTTGAAGTACAAACGGTATGTATGGCGTGCAAGGAAGTCAGCACCCAAACGGAGGCTGAATGTAGTTTCACCAGTGCGTTGAAGCCGGGAATGAATGTGCAATAGTACATGTCCCTGGCGAGGGAGAGGTGGTCCGAGGACGCCTTCACCGTGGTGAAGATGGCTTAGGGCTCTCCTCTGGCCAGGGACGAGGATGTACTCCTGTTGGTTGCAGGAGAGAAAGGGGATAACTGTGGACAGTTCATGCAATAATTGCTCGACCAGCTCCCCCAGGGCAAGCGAGTGTCTGAAGGCTTGGATGTAGGCTCCGTGGCCTACATCAAGAGCGAGAATATTGTATGCATGGGAGGCGATGAGTCGTTGGACTCTGGATGATAATAAGGTCAAAGGCGCTGAAGAAAAGGCTTTCAAGACCTTATTAAGGATGAGAGGTCTTTGTGAGAAGACTGAGAGAAAGGGGTTCGCTATCGGTGTGGCTGGTAACCTTAATATGTGGCTGGTACGAAAGATGGCTGAATGCGTGTGGCATGGCACAGGACTTGAGATAACCCTGTACTGGATGAATGCGGACGGCAAAAAGCCCAGAGTGGAAGTGGGCGGAGGTGCCAGAAACTCATGGACCCACAAGATGGGATAGCACAGCCTTACGCACAGCCTTATTCCTAACGTTACAGCATGGTACGACATGACACACGGACCTATGAGTCCATCATACATAGGTGCTCACTGGCCAATGATGCTTCAACGCACATATCAAGCGGTTCAAAAAAAGGGATACCGCGGTGCCTCTACTGCGGCCATATCCCAGACGACACACAACACACTATCTTCATGTGTCCAGAATCAGAGGATGAAAGAACTCGACTCGTGGAAACATTAGGTGGTACAGGACTGGAAGAACAGAATTTCATGGAAGTTATGTTAGAAGGTTGAACCTTCCACACAAGGAAGGTAACATGAACGACTAGACATACGACGAAAGACGGAAAAATATCAAAATACGCGACTACATAGCTTATACGACGGAAGTTGAAAGACGAAAACGAGATGAGGTAACTACAACAATAAGAATAAAAAGGAAGTAAATATAACAAACACCACCAGCCACCTGAAGTAAATGCTCCTTCGGTTCCAAGTGGAGTGTAGTGAAGAGACAGAGGAAGGGTTTTAGTGGGTATGCTAGTCTACATCAACTCGACCCGACACTACACGGAAACGAAGGCCCTGGTGTGCACTAATGCATTCGCCCTCCTCCTCCAAGGAAAATACAAGAGTAGGCAAACAGGACCCGACAGACAAGTCTGGATTAGTGAAAAATATACTACCTGGAACCAGCACTGGCCTCCTGGTTTGTTTGGGCCTAGAGAGAGAGCATCACAAGGTGTTTCTAGTATCGCTCTGTCTTCGTCTAGTACAGTCCAGAAGAAAAAATAAAAGTGTATCCGACGTCCGATGTACATTTTTCCTTGCAAATACAACAGTATTTTACCATTGCCTTTTTACCAACAACTTTCATTAAAATATATTCCTTCGGTTTATAATATGCTCACCGATTGAACGATCTGACTCTCATTCCTGATAGAACTCAATACAACTAGCTTTTCGCTCTGACTGTATCACATCCTCCCACTCTCGAATTCACTGTTGGCTAGACAAGGATGAAGGGATCCCCTTGGGACCTCTCTCTCTCGGCCCGCACAAGCTTAGAAGCCAGCGCTAGTTCCAGGTAGTATATATTTCAGTGGTCTAGATAGACAAGACTAGTTTCAGGTGACTACATAAGAATTATACCTGACAGGCAATATTAGACAAATCAGACAAGACAAACTGATATGTATTGCAAACTGATTGTTTGGTGAAATGGTTGTTTAAATGGTTTGTTTAAATTGATAAAATAATTTATATTTACAAAAAACAAACACAAATTATTGCGAAATTTCCAATGGAAACCAAAATTGTAATAACAAACCATCCTTGGTCCATTAGCATTTTATAGTGAACCCGTTAATATCGATTAAATATTTTCATGGGAGGAAATCATCTAGCGCGCAAAATAAATTATAAAACATTTGACCGTAAAATATTTTTTCAGTCGTCCGCTGAAATTGTTTTTGCGACTCGACAGAGACCAATTTTCGATACGCGCGTTAGTTTATTCATTTTGCATTAATGCCGAAACTTTTGATAAAAAAGGCTACATTAAACTGCAATTTTTTCATGAAAAAATTATCTACATTTTTTATGGATTTCCTGTCCAGTTTTCACATTAATCTTTTCGAACAAACTAAACATAAAAAGCTGTTTTTCAAGTCTATTCCTTCTGGCCGTGTCTCTGTTCTTACCTGAATAGTCGTGTTAGTTTATTTTTGTCTGTATATATTAGACTTTGTTCAGAACGTATATTTCTGACGCTTGAAAAACTACTTCTCATGAACCAGAATTTGTCAGAAATTTCACGTTATAAATGGAAGTGTAATTTTATTCCCATCCATCAATTTCCCGTGTTTATTGTGTAAAATGGATCCGTGTAATCGGAATAAATATTTTTTTGCTGTCGGTTGCTTGGCGGACGCAATCAGTTTAATTGAATCGTTTAATTAATGCGATGCGGTCGGTTAGAGAGAAGGGCACACTCGATGTCCGTCATTCGTTGTCGGAGCGGATGGACAGACACGCGTCAAGCACCCACTAAATCATTCGCGAGTGTAATTCATATCCGGATTACGTACGAGTTGCGTTTGATTAATTTCCGATCCATTCTCATTATCATTCGGGTTTTGACGGACTGGATTTCAGCCGGCTAGCACCTCGGGGATTGCGAGATCAAACGGAAAACTTTGCGCTTGCATAATTAACGGGGCTTTTTCGGCATCGGCCGTAACCACGGTCCGTTTGTGGTGAGAACTTGTTGCCATTTTATACCCATTCCAATTACATCGAAATTGTCCGTTTAGGCTGAGTTATTAATTCTCCCTTTGAATACTGAAATTTTACGTTGTCCTCACAATATTAATTATAAATTTTTGAAATTAATAATCGCTCGATTGGCTCAACCGAATCTACAATTCAAACCAACCACAGACACAAATAGTGAAGGATCCAGGGGGAGAATGCGCTATATACGAAAATGCGGTTTAGTAGAAAATTCATTGTAAATAAAAGTTGATTTTTCCCAACGAGAATTGCTTCTGCATCCACCCCTGGTCACAAATCACTAAACAAATATGTAATAATTGCCTTAGGTCTTATGTAACCAAAGTATACAAATTAGATGTCTAATTTCTATAAACAATTTCTGTATCTTTGTGCCTTTTCTGTATAAACTATATAATCTAGTGGACTCAAGTGCGATTTCTCCGATATTATCAATTTGGCGTTGTCTCTCTATAACTCCCTTCGTCTTTTTATTCTCTATAACATTCGCTTCTCTTGTCTGTCTAGTCTTGTCTGTCTAGTCTTGTCTGTCTAGTCTTGTCTGTCTAGTCTTGTCTGTCTAGTCTTGTCTGTCTAGTCTTGTCTGTCTAGTCTTGTCTGTCTAGTTTTGTCTGTCTAGTCTTGTCTGTCTAGTCTTGTCTGTCTTCTCTGCTGGGAGACCGGCCATGTTGCAAGCACGTGTAAAGGACCAGACAGACAGAAGATGTGCCTACGATGCGGCCAAGAGGGACACCAAGCGAAGGACTGCAAAGAGGAAAAGTACTGCCCAATTTGCAAGTTGACGGGACATCAGGCGTACTCCGGAACATGCCCAGAATACAAAAACGCTCTGTCGGAGGAACTTAGATTGAGACGGCAAGGAAACAACAATAATGGCTAGTATCATCCAAGACAATATAATGAGATGTCGTGCAGCGCACGATCTGCTAACCGCAACAGCCGCAGAGCTGAAAGCGGACATCATAATAGTGAGCGAACCTAACAAAAAACTAGCAGCTAGGGCAAATTGGTTCATGGACGAAAAAAAAGATGCAGCAGTATGGATAAAGAACCGAAAACTACCAGTTATAAGAACAGGCCGAGGACCAGGATTTGTCTGGGTTGAGTTGCCCCAATTTATAATCTACAGCTGCTACTTTTCTCCCAATGCAAAACCGGAACAGTTGTCCCAATCCCTAGAAGCTCTAAGCCATAACATCAGGAACCAAAGAAAAAGAGATCAAGTTATTGCGGGCGATTTCAACGCTAAGTCCCCCTATTGGGGTTCCTCAGGCATGGACAAAAGAGGAAACCTGGTATCGGATTGGGCTGCGGAACTAGATCTATTGGCACAAAACCAGGGAAATGATTACACGTTTGGGCGAGGAAACTCTCAGTCCATTATAGACATCACGTTCTGCAATAACTTAATCGCAAGCAAGCTCCAGGGCTGGAGAGTTCTGGACAAAGAATCCTTGAGTGACCACCGCTACATCATCTACAGCATACAAGAAAACAGAAGGTCAAAAGAAATAGCTCCCCCATCAAGAACTAGATGGACAATAAAGCACCTGAATGAGGAAAAAATTAAAGCATGCCTAACTCAAGAACTAAGCAATAGCGACACAAAAAGTGCAGATATACTGGCTCAGGCGATGCACAAAGCATGTAAAAACTCAATAGCTGGGGAAGGACGACGAAAAATAAAAAAGACAACATACTGGTGGACCGAGGAAATTTCGAGCGTAAGAACTGCTTGCACTGCTGCCAGGAGGAAGTACCAACGCCTAAGGACAAAACATGCTGATAGCGAAGTTACCAAAGAGGCAAGTCAGGTATATAAGAGCCGAAGGAAGGAGCTGCGTCAGTCAATAAACAATACTAAGCAGGAGCACTGGAAAAAACTATGTTCTGAGTTAGAAAATGACATATGGGGGGAAGCCTTTCAAATCATAAGAAGAAATATTAAAATTTGCTTACGAATTCCTGCATTAACTATAGAAGCTGTACGTAGAGTAGCTGACGTGCTCTTTCCACACCACACTCCTTTCGATTGGCAACAGCCCGAAGTCACCGATATACCTCTCTTCACTGCCGAAGAATTATCGCTCGCAAGCAGGCGAATTAAGAACAACAGAGCACCGGGGCCAGATGGAATACCACCTGAAGTTGTAAAAATAGCTGCCCAGCACCAATCAAGCTTCGTATTGGACACGATGAACATGCTGCTCACAACGGGAAACTTTCCGGCCAGATGTAAAAGGGCAAAGCTCGTTCTCATCAAAAAAGGAGATAAAGAAATAGGGAACCCCACATCCTATAGACCTATTTGCCTACTGGATGTGTCGGGAAAACTCTTAGAGCAACTTTTGCTAAGCAGAATAAAAGGAGAACTTGAGGTTGGACATGGTTTGTCAGAAAAACAATTTGGCTTCAGGCAAGGAAAATCCACAATTGACGCGCTAAGATCTGTCATAGAAATTGCCGAAAAGGCGAAGTCTGGCACACAGAGAACAAGGAAACTGTGCGCGCTGCTAACCTTCGATGTTAGAAACGCATTTAACAGCGCTAGCTGGAAGCAGATCATGGAAGGCCTAACATCAAGAGGTATATCACCGTACCTACTACGCATGGTGAGGAGCTACCTTAGCGATAGAAAGTTAATACTAAAAGGGGCTCGAAAAACGGAAGAGAGAAGCATCAGCAGCGGTGTTCCACAAGGATCGACACTAGGCCCAACCTTGTGGAACGTTTTATATGATGATGTCCTGAGATTAAGACTGCCATTGGGGGCGACAGTGATTGCCTTTGCAGACGACTTGGCTCTAGTGGTAACAGCCAGAACAGAAGAAGGATTGATGCAGACAGCATACCACGCTGTAGAGCAAATCATTAACTGGATGAAATCCAAAAGCCTCAATCTAGCGCCAGAGAAAACTGAGGCGGTTCTTCTGATAGGACAAAAAAAGGTCCAACCAATAAAATTTAAAATTGGAAAACTGACAATAATCCCAAAATGTCAAATAAAATACCTGGGCATAGTAATAGACAAGGCATTATCTTTTACACCGCACATAGCAGAAGCTGCAGCAAAGGGCATGAGGACAATGGCAGCAATACAACAACTAATGCCTAACATTGGAGGACCCAGGAGCAGTAAACGCCGACTGCTCAGCTACGCAGTACAGGCCACTATGATGTACGGCGCACCAATATGGGCCAGAGCACTGGGAAAACAGAGCAATATTCAAAAGCTCCTTGCAGTGCAAAGACAAATGGCTCTAAGAATCTGTAGCGGTTACCGCACAATATCAAGTGAGGCAGTCTTTACCATCGTGGGTATCCCGCCTATCGACTTGCTTGTGGAAGAGCAAAGAAAACTGCAAGAGACAGGTCGCAGCAAACTTAAAAAAAAAATGGCCAGGAAACAATTAATTGAAGAATGGCAGCAAAAGTGGAAGCACGGCATTAAAGCAGAGTGGACCAGACTTCTTATCCCTGAACTTCAACCCTGGATAGACAGAGAGCATGGTGAAAATAGCTACTACCTCACCCAAGTATTGTCCGGCCACGGCTGTTTTAAGGACTATCTGCATCAAATTGGCAGAGCCTCAGATGACCAGTGCATATACTGCGGAGAAACCGATACTGTGGCCCATACAATTTTTGACTGTTCTCGATGGGAAATAGAAAGGTATGAAATTACAACCAATTTAGAAGTACCACTAAACCCAAGAACGATAATTGGACATATGCTCAAAGCAAAAGAAAACTGGATTAAGACACAAGAATATATTCATTATATTATGGAATCCAAAACAACAGATGAAACGAAAGAACAAAAGATAAAGAGAAATTAAAATTTAAATAAGTCACCCGTAACTCCGAGGCCATGCGATTAGCAGTACCAGAGTTCACGGCAGTGTTTCCAGGGGGGGCACTTGTCTGGTTAGGTGTATAACCGCCAGCTACGTCCCTCAAAAAAAAAAAAAAAAGTCTTGTCTGTCTAGTCTTGTCTGTCTAGTCTTGTCTGTCTAGTCTTGTCTGTCTAGTCTTGTCTGTCTAGTCTTGTCTGTCTAGTCTTGTCTGTCTAGTCTTGTCTGTCAAGTCTTGTCTGTCTAGTCTTGTCTGTCTAGTCTTGTCTGTCTAGTCTTCTCTGTCTAGTCTTGTCTGTCTAGTCTTGTCTGTCTAGTCTTGTCTGTCTAGTCTTGTCTGTCTAGTCTTGTCTGTCCAGTCTTGTCTGTCTAGTCTTGTCTGTCTAGTCTTGTCTGTCTAGTCTTGTCTGTCTAGTCTTGTCTGTCTAGTCTTGTCTGTCTAGTCTTGTCTGTCTAGTCTTGTCTGTCTAGTCTTGTCTGTCTAGTCTTGTCTGTCTTGTCTTGTCTGTCTAGTCTTGTCTGTCTAGTCTTGTCTGTCTAATCTTGTCTGTCTAGTCTTGTCTGTCTAGTCTTGTCTGTCTAGTCTTGTCTGTCTAGTCTTGTCTGTCTAGTCTTGTCTGTCTAGTCTTGTCTGTCTAGTCTTGTCTGTCTAGTCTTGTCTGTCTAGTCTTGTCTGTCTAGTCTTGTCTGTCTAGTCTTGTCTGTCTAGTCTTGTCTGTCTAGTCTTGTCTGTCTAGTCTTGTCTGTCTAGTCTTGTCTGTCTAGTCTTGTCTGTCTAGTCTTGTCTGTCTAGTCTTGTCTGTCTAGTCTTGTCTGTCTAGTCTTGTCTGTCTAGTCTTGTCTGTCTAGTCTTGTCTGTCTAGTCTTGTCTGTCTAGTCTTGTCTGTCTAGTCTTGTCTGTCTAGTCTTGTCTGTCTAGTCTTGTCTGTCTAGTCTTGTCTGTCTAGTCTTGTCTGTCTAGTCTTGTCTGTCTAGTCTTGTCTGTCTAGTCTTGTCTGTCTAGTCTTCTTTGTCTAGTCTTGTCTGTCTAGTCTTGTCTGTCTAGTCTTGTCTGTCTAGTCTTGTCTGTCTAGTCTTGTCTGTCTAGTCTTGTCTGTCTAGTCTTGTCTGTCTAGTCTTGTCTGTCCAGTCTTGTCTGTCTATTGTCTGTCTAGTCTTGTCTGTCTAGTCTTGTCTGTCTAGTTTTGTCTGTCTAGTCTTGTCTGTCTAGTCTTGTCTGTCTTGTCTTGTCTGTCTAGTCTTGTCTGTCTTGTCTTGTCTGTCTAATCTTGTCTGTCTAGTCTTGTCTGTCTAGTCTTGTCTGTCTAATCTTGTCTGTCTAGTATTGTCTGTCTAGTTTTGTCTGTCTAGTATTGTCTATCTAGTCTTGTCTGTCTAGTCTTGTCTGCCTAGTCTGGTCTGTCTTGTCTGTCTAGTCTGGTCTGTGTAGTCTTGTATGTCTAGTCATGTCTGACTAGTCTTGTCTGCCTAGTCTTGTCTGTCTAGTCTTGTCTGTCTAGTTTTGTCTGTCTAGTCTTGTCTGTGTAGTCTTGTCTGTCTACTCTTGTCTGTATAGTCTTGTCTGTCTAGTCTTGTCTGTCTAGTCTTGTCTGTCTAGTCTTGTCTGTCTAGTCTGGTCTGTCTAGTCTTGTCTGTATAGTCTTGTCTGTCTAGTCTTTTCTGTCTAGTCTTACCTGTCTAGTCTTGTCGGCCTAGTCTCAAGCATAAATCGATCTGCACGAAAAATTAATAATTTTCAAAAGCAGTGTGGGAAGACCTATGCTTTAAACAGCGTTATGTCTTGAAAACCTTCTTTTTACAAGCGAAAACTTTAAACGCGTTTTTCTCAAAACCACGTTTTTCAATTTGGATAAAATCGTAGCTCATCGAATTTTCATCCGATTCAGTTCATGTAAAGTTTAATTTAAAAAAAAATTGTGGGAATAAACTTCGACTTTTGAAAGATTATTATTATACTACAAAGTTTTTTTTAGTCAATTTTCATTTTATTTCCGCCACTTTTGAATTTTGAATTTACTTTAAATTCCATGTTTCTATAGGATTTTCGTGGATTTGGTCAGACCCAACACTGGTGTGTGTTGTAATACTTTGCGAACTGATTGAAGACCCACCTGATGATATAGATAAGCAAGTGATGAAAATCATATATGGTTATATATGGTTATCAACTGTTTTGCACATTTTTCACCAATATTTAAGTTTCTTTGGATTTGCATGAGCAGCAATGGTGCTGTGAGTTTTTAAGTATTATTATCCACAGCTTGTTGGAAGTATTTAAACGTCAATTAACACGCAGTTATCTTCGTTACGAAATTCAAATTCATAATTAGCAGCATCAAAGAAAGATGTAATTTCTGTTCGCAAAGAGATAAATCGTAAAATAAATGGCAGCCTCAGAAACCTCACCAAACATACGCAGGACATCACCAACGAGCGAAAGGGCATTTCCTTTGTAGAGCCATTTCACTTCTGTATGAACCAGTAAACCCTTATAATCCAAATCCATTGTTTCACATAGGAATGCAAAAGATATACAATATAAAATGAATATTTTATTGTATCAATTTTTCTTGAATTATAAGTAAAATTTGTTTCTCTGTAATATCGAAGAACCAAGATTCAAAGTTATTATTCACTGGATGTTTCTTGATTACTACATTACTTTTAATCTCTCTGATATTACATTCGAATTCGAAAACCTAACCTCACCTGTCACTTTATTATCGGGTGACCTCGCCGGTAGAATAGGAGGTCTGACTTGCCGAGCCGATTTGTGCGCCAAGTTCAATTAGATTAAGTATACTTTCCTTACATCTGCCCCCTCCCCTTACGATAAAATTTTGGTACTAAAATTTTTGTACAAAGTCCCATGAAGTTATGGCTGAGCGCCTTTGGTATCTCTTCCATCTGGGGTTCTAGGAGTTGGAATGAGTTTTGAGAGATGGAACAAATTCGATTCCGATTTTGTGTGTCCTGTGTCAATCTCATATATTGATTTTGATACTTTGTTCAATATTTTGTAAGGTCCAATTCTTAGTTCATCTATTTTATTTTCGGTTCAGTCGGTTCCCATTTTCCACATATACCAGGTCCCCGTCATTGAAGTCATGGACTTTCCTGTTCTTATCGTATCATTTTTGTATATATTCGATGTTTTCTGAGGCAATTTTCTTATCATTCTATAGGTTTTTGTTGTTTTTCGTTGTTTTTAATTTATTTGGTAATATTGAGGTATCCTTTCCCTTCTAATAGGTATTTTGGATTGAACCCAGTCACTGTGTTCAGTCTTACTGTAATTTTTGACAGAATCGTGCGCTATATTCGTCCACGCACATTTTTTATTTTCTTCATTCATTGCACATCTAATCTTATCCACTAAAGTTTGATTAAGTCTTTTGTTTAGCCCATTAGAGAATGGTTCCCTTACCAGCATAAACGTCATTTTGATATTCTTCTTTTCTTAGAAGTCTTTGGAGTTTATACCTGGATATTGATCTGTCAGAAGTATTTCGATATTATAATCCTTGAGTGAACACCTTTTCTGTTAGTTTGATGAAGTCACTTGAATTTTGTGTTTTTGACGTTACTATGTAAGCAAATCGTGTGAAGTGATCTACCAGAAGATGTAAGTATTTCTTAGTGGATTGTGAGCCGCCGAATCCACCGATCGTATTTGTAGAAACCACTTCAAACGGTTTTCGTGCAGGACCGAAATGTGACATTCGACCAATTTTGTCTTGTCCTCTTGATTTATTTTTTTATGCATACTTTGCAAATTCTGCAGAATTTTTCTATGTTTTCTGATATCTTTTCTGCTGTATAACGTGGCAGTATTTTGTTTTTCATATGTTTTATCCCTATGTGGCAAAATTTCTTATGTGTGTTTTCTATTAGCTCCTTACAAAACTCTTCTGACAATACGATTTGTTCGTTCTTATTGTTCTATAGTACAAATTGTCTTTTTATATTAATCTATCTTTGCTCGTTTTTATATCTTTGTTTTCTTTTTGGTCTTCTAAAATATCTGTTTTATTATTAAATTCACGGTCTTCAATTTGTCCTCCTCGCATGTCTCTCTCTCCTCGTAACACATCCTACACATTATTTTTTCTTCTTCCATACAAAATCAATTTTCTCTCTCCTCGTTTCCACATCTGAACCTCGCCATTATTTTCCTTTCCGTCACACTTCCTCTTCTTAGGAACTTTGGAGTCCATTCTATCATACAGCTCTCATACTTCATATTGTATCTGGACTCTCTTTCGCTCGTCTCCCCAATCATTATCTTGCTTTCCGCTCTTAGCCTCTATTTCCTCTCTGGCATATACATTTCTTCAATAATATTTATCCCTTTCATATTTCTATATCCTTTCTTTTCTTCACAGCATTCAGTCAGTAACCTGCAATCTTCCCTTCCTTTCATTCTATCTTCAAACTTAGTTCTTCCCCGCTTTCACACTCAGTTTTGCCCCTCTTATATTCTTCTCTCAGTATGTATCCTGGAGTTTCTCTGTCTACCCCTAACACTCATCTCAGGTATTTCTCTTGCACTCTCTCAACCTCTTCCTATTCTCTCCAGCCCCATATTTCTGCTCCATACGTTAATAAACTCTTTATCAAACTTTCAAACATCATCATCCTCCTCCTGAAGTCGCTTACCCATTTTCTCTTTCCAATCCCACAAATACACCCCATTACCTTTTTTCGTTCCTAGCTAACTCTCTCACATGCACTTTATTTGAGGCCCTCTCGTTCAATGTGTAGCCTAGGTACTTAAACTCTCTTACCCGCTCTATTGTTCCCCCTTCCCACTTCCATTCTTCCTTTTTCTCTTAATAAAAACCATAATTTTCGTTTTCTTCACATTCACTTCTATGTTTTTCTTCCTCACATACCTGCCTACGCTTTTCATCATTTCTTTCATCTTCCCTTCGCTCTTTGACACCACTACCACATCATCCGCGAATTCCAAGCTCAATACTTTCTCTCTACCTATCACATCTTCCCACTTGCACCTTCTTAAACATTCTCTCCATATCTGCCTCATATGTCGTAAATAATAAGGTGCTAAGGGAACAACCTTGTCTTACTCCTTTTGTCGTCTCAAACCAGTCATTTTTTTCTCTCGCACGTCACTTTGCCTATTGTTCTTACATATATCTCTTCTACCCTCCCTACCAACAACCGATCTACTCCGCATTCTCTCTACAATCAAACATTTTCTCTCTAACCACTCTGTCAAACGCCGCCATGCAATCTATGACTATGAATAATACGTCTATAAAGGTAGGTGATCTGATTCTATTCTCTCCCTTATTCTAATTTCTTCTATTTCGACCCATGCCCCTCGTTTACCAGTCCTTAGTCTATCACTGTCCCCCCTCCAATAGTATAGACCAGATATTCTATACCAGGGGTCGGCAACTGGTTTTAAGTAAAGAGCCATTTTCTTTAAAAAAATAAACCTTACAGAAGAGCTGCAGTTAGTATAAAAAGTACTGTAAATCGTTCCTATTAACAAATTTTATATATTTAATGATATTCAAAAAAATGTATTTATATATATATATATATATATATATATATATATATATATATTATTAAAAAAAAAATAATTAAGGCAGGCAGATTAATAAAATTGAAAACAAACATTAGTGAGATTTTTGTGAGCGAACATACATAGATTTGTTTTGACCAAGTTCATAATTTGAGGTCTTTAGTTTTAAACATCGTCTACGAACAGGTTTGTACACAACAGGTTGATCTTCCTTTTGTGACTTTGAGAGATACTACAACACTTTTAAACGACAACTTTTTTTCGTTCCTAAGGTTTCCAGTTCTATTTGTAGTAATGTAAATTTTGAAGACCTCATCTTCGAAATTCAAATATATTTTAGTTAAAATTGTTCTACCAACCTTTTGGAACGGGTTAAAGCTTATTTCGTTGGTTTTATTTTATGTGCATCAATTTATTTATTTTCTCAAAGATTTTTATTTTGAGGAATAAAAATATTCACCATGGGTTTCTCTTTGAGCTGAATAAGGAATTTATGGGTACCATAACATGACCATGCTACATTACTATGGTACATTACACAACTCATTGAACGCTAAAGAAAATACAGGCGAAGATTCTAAATCAGAAAGCTGCTGTGGTGTCACATTCTCATTTTTAGTGAATCTTAAATTCTTTATAATCTTTAATAAATTAAATTTCTTTCCAAAATTTTCCAAGAACTTAAAATATATAGAATTGAAAACAGGAGTTTATCACTACGATATCTTCAATCTGTCATTATTTATTTTTTATTTTTGAATAATAATTTTAATTTAAAATACTGACAGATTGAAGATATCGTAGTGATAAACTCCTATTTTCAATTCTATTATAAATTTGGTTCGGACCATAACATCTCATTTGAAACTTTAAAATATATATTTTGGACGGGTTGAGAAGAGCCACACAACCAAAATAATAGAGCCAGGGATTGCCGACCCCTGGTCTATACTATATCCTAGTCTAATTAATTAACAACTGTCTATATAGGTCTAGCGGCTTCATCTAATATCTCTTCTATATGTTAATTCCTTTCCCGACGTGTGTTCTTTAATATAGTTAACCTTATTAAAAAACAAATTTATTGAAATAAATTTGAATATCAGAATATACTAGAGAAATCGCAATATACGATGTATATAAAATATTCGCAATAAACGATGAAATGTTTCTCTCAACTGGCTATAATCCACAATATAAATTACAATTTAACGTTTGCAAATATTGCGCAAGCTTCATCATTACAAAGCAGCCAGAGAGAAAAAAGGCAGCGTTTATTGAAAATTGATCGGCGGCGAGTCGCAAAAATAATTTCGGCCAGTGTACTAAAAAAACATTTATGCAAAATCGGTGCAGAATTTATTTCACGCACAGAATTAATTTCCAAATCGAACATAAAAACAAACAAGATTAACGAGTTTATTATAAAATATTATTGGATGGTTTATCAATTTTTATCATTGGCTATTTCAGTTTAATTTTCCAGTTTTATTGGAATTTTAATTTATATCACGATTTCTATCTGAATTTTATAATATATAGGAAACATAGCAAAACATAGAAAACAAATTAATATGTCGGTTTTATCTATAGCTAGACACCTAGGTTGGCCCATTAAGTCATGTCTATTTAGTTTCGTCTGTTTAGATTGGTTAGTAAGTCCAAAAGTGAGCACTATTGGCGCACTATGGGCGCACCTTATGTACAGAACTAGACTAAAATGTCTGGAGGGAGGGAGGGAGGGTTGTTACAAACTCCTTAGCGGATTCCGACTTCCATGGCCACCGTCCTGCTGTCTTAAGTTACCAACGCCTTTCAGGGGGTGGGGTGCTCACACACCCGCCACCGGATCTAAAGATTAGGTACCTTACTCCCAAACATCCCATGGAACACTTGCAAGCAGTTGCCGATATCCTTTTCCCAAGACATGAGGCACCAAAGTGAGACCTGCCCGAAGTGACAGAAACTGAAAAATTCACGCTCGAAGAGTTATAAAGACCTATCAGACGACTGGGAAATAATCACCCGACGGTATGCAGCCGGAAGCCCATTAAATTGCCGCAACGATAATGAAGGACATCAATTTCCCATTTATCTGGAAAAATTCAGACTGGTCCTCCTAAGAAAAGGAAACAAACCCATAAATAAACCGTCTTCCTGTAGGCCCATATGCCTCCCGGATCTTGAAGGGAATCTATTAGAACTGATGATACTCGGTAAAAATTTTGCTCAGGCAAGGCACTGGACTTCCGGACAGAAAATTTGGGTTTAGAAAAGGGCAAATTATCAATGATATCTATATTAAGGGTGCTAAAGATCCCAGAAGACGCTTCAGCATACTCCCAACAGAAAAGGAAGATATGTGCAGTGATCATGTCAGATGTTAGATGTTAGCTTATAGCCAGAAGTTTCCTATCTATTCAAGCGAAAATGGCATTGATGGTGTCAGCGGATGCAGAATATCCCTTATAATAACAGAGATACAACTAATACAGTTTATAGCGAAAGAAAGAGCTGTATTGCATAACTCAAAAACAGTGACCAGGCTAGAGGCAGAAATCTACAAGAGAAGACTCACAAATGTACACCAGCTGGCTACAACAGTGGAGTAATTCAGACGAGAATGGATCCGACTGTTAGTTCCTCAGGTAAAACTATGGTTGTCGTCTACATAAACATGGAGAGGTGGGCTACTACCTGACATAATTACTGTCCGGGCACGAGTGCTTCTGACAGTAGCTGAGCGGTATTGGCAGTGCGTGGAAATGTAAACAACACACATTTTTTGATTGGCCCAGGTGGACACCAAAAGAGACAAATGGGCAGTCAGAACCCAAGCAACAATAGAAGAGAGAACAATTCCGGACATAATGCTAAGGTCAGAGCCGGTATGGACATCTAAGCTAACTACCACGACGCGGTACCTAAATGCTCATGAGACTCATTGCCCACTTCTCCAGTCAACTAAATGTGCTTGCTACGTGCAGAAAAAAAAATGCTTGTATGTCTTGTCTACCTATCTGGCCTTGTATCTCTATTCTTGTCTGTCTTGCTTTGTCTATCTAATTTTGTTTGTCTTGTTTTGTCTGATTAGCTTTGTGTGTCTAGTCGCACGTACCTAGTCTTGAATATCTAGTTCTGCCTGTCTAGTCTAGTCTGCCTGGTCTAGCCTAGTTCTGGCTGAATGTTATTTTCTGTCAAGTTTTGTATATCCTGCCATCATTGTCTATATGCATTTGAATAGAAAATTTACCAAAGGAATTAAATATATAAAAGCCACAGCGATTAAAGATAACCGGATAAAAGTATTAATCGATGACCTATATGTTCGGATGGCAATTTAGGTTTTGCATTTGAATATATACTTTTTTGCGTGTTGTTGCAATTAAATTTATCTCTTTTGGCACGAAGCGCCGAATCGATTTCAAACGGAGCGGATTTTTTTTCTGCAATGTGTAATCGGGTTTTTGTTTATTTTTTGCCCCGTTGGACTGATTGTTCCGGAACAAATTTTAGCACATAGCGAGAGGAAAATGGCGGAATTTCCAATTAATTTTACCATATATCAAGAGCTTCCGCCAATTTATAGCGAAAATTGTCTATTTGTCTTGTCAGTCTAGTCTCGTCTGACTAGTAGTACCTGTCTATCTAGTCTTCTCTCTAGTTTTGTTTGTCTAGTCTTATCTTATCTGTTTAATCTTGCCTACCTTGTCTTCTCTCGTCTGTCTAGTCTACAATTCAAATTTATATGAAAAAAAATTATATGAAAAGCTTTTTATATGAAACTATATGGGTGGGGAAATAAAATACTAAAATAGTAATTTTTAATATCTTTATCAAGTTATTAGAGAAGGATAATAAAAATAACACAAACTTTACAAACACATAAAGAAACAAAACATGAAAAGAACGACAACAAACATAAGTAGCATAGAGCGGAGAAATCATTTTAAGAAGCTCTTAACTGACGAAAATGCGGGAAGTGACAGTGTAAGAGAAAAAAACCCCAGGTAAAAACTCAACAGAGATGGATACGGCCAGTTTAATGGAAGAAGAAATTAAGGAAGTAATAGCACAGCTCAAAAGGAACATAGCACGGGGAAGCGATGGTATTGTCAACGAGCTGGTAAAACATGGAGGGGATCAACTAAAACAAAAAGTACTCAAACTACTATCACAAGTCTGGGAAAAAGAAAGGATGCCTTCGGACTGGGAAAAAGGGACAATAGTACCAATACACAAGAAGGGGAACCCGAACGTATGCTCAAATTATAGGGGAATCACCCTGCTGAACGCAGTATACAAGATCCTAACCACATTAAAGCCGGGGTTATATTAGAGCCGCACCGCGTGTCGCAACGCTGCCTGACGCAACGGGCTGGTGATTATACTACGGTGTCGCGTCGCCGCGCGTGCTGATTAATTTTTGTGTCAGTTCAGTGGCGACCACGTAAACGTCCGCAATTATTTGCAATGTTCTTTTCCGACTCTTTTATAGCAAATTTTATAAATTCGTTAAAATAATTGTTTAAAATATATTAGCCTGTTGCCAATTGGATGTAAAGCTCTTATTTCCTCAATTTTCTTCATGAAATATTTACATACAGAAAATATTATATATATATATATATATATATATATATATATATATATATATATGTCATTGCTACAAAGTGCAGAGCTTAGGGCTTCAAGGCATTTACGGGCTGTAGGGCATAATTATTGTGGCTTTTCACTATTGCGGATTTCAACAAAAACAAGTTTATTCAACAAAAACGATACAAATATTTTACAAATAGATGGTTTAATGATTATTTAATATGTTTAATGATATCATACCAAGACAAGAGTAGACAAGACCAGACAAGATCAGACAAGAGCAATTTATACTCTCTTACTAGCTCAATTAGTTCGTCGGCGGACATCTTGCGCGCGTACTGAAATGTGGTATACGCCTGCTTGCTTGCCAGTCAACACACTGCGCAGGTGATTATACTACCGCGGAGAATACCAAAAGCCTATCGACTAGAATTCTTTAACCGTTACATGCAAAACCCATTAGCCAATAAGCGTTTATAAATATTTGTCTGACCTTCAAAAACTCACAGGAACATTCAGATTTTTTTTTTCAAAACTAGTCTTTTCTACTAGTCTGGTCTGTGTAGTCTTGTCCGCCTAGTCTTTTATGTCCAGCCTTATCTGTCTAGTCTTGCCTGGTATTGTCTGTCGACTGTTGCCTGTCTAGCCTTAACTTGCATAACTTCAAGGAAGAGCTATATAATTTATAACTGTGTCTGACTTTTTCCATCCTATTAAGCTTTATCTTTCGTTTTCATTATTTAAGATATATTTCCAATCACAACTCTCTACGTTTCTTCCTTCAATATCATATATTCCCATCTTGGACAATCAAAATTAGTGTGTTCCGCTGTATCGTCCTGCCCACAGTAGTAGCAGTCCGAAGTCGCCTATAATTTGAATCTTTAAAGGTATTGACCAAAACACCCACGCCATGTCAATACCTGTCTCAGGCAGTAATCCACTTTACACTGCTCTCGGTTTATCCAATTTTGAACATATGGTATGAATCTTCGCGTTCATTATGCCATTCATTTAAGGTTCTCCCATTTAATCCACCACAAGTTATTTGCTGCATCCTATTCACTGATGAAGAGAGTTTCTTAATTTTGTCTTCAAGGTTTCTATATCTTTTTTCTATGATTAAATCTCCAGATTGGCTTGACGCTACCGTTCGCAGTGCATCGATACAGATGCAGATCGATAAGCGCAGCACCCCCTGTTCAGTATTTTCCGCTGGGTACATTCTAGTATTGTTAATATTCATTTCTTACCATGACCTGTCGTAGCCCAAAGGGGAACCATAGAGTAGTATGGCGTATACTAAGGGATGCAATCAACCGCCCTTCATGGTCTTCCGATGTTTGACATTCCGATGTTTTTCCGATGTTAAGTCGTCTCAGACTGGCCGCCACAGCCTCGGCTTTCATTGCTATTTGTACCACGTACCACGTTATACTCAGATTCCTATTAAATGCGACTCCGAGGTACTTTAGTATGTCTGTTGTCATTTCTATTGCGTCCTCCACAGACTTCCATCTTTGTTACCTTTCTCGTTCCAATTTTAATTCTCATTTTTTAAGGTTCACCTTCCGTATTGCCTGATTTATTTTGGGACTCAGAATAACAGTCGTCATCCGCATAACCTATTAAACTTTCAGGCATGCACTTGATTGTAGAAGACATTCTAAAACAGCGCTCAAAGTACAGATCCCTGTGGAACATCTCTCGTTATGTTTACCTTAGCAGTCTTTCCTATAATCAGGTTTGGTTAACTAAGATAGCAGCATACCATCTAGATTAAATGTAGTTTTATATTTCGTAATTATCTTTTGTAAATATCTGAGTTTCATCTTTCGTAAATATCTGAGTTTCATCTTTCGTGAATATCTGAGTAATTCGGTGATAATTTCCATCCATGGGACCAAATTGTGTACATCAAAGATGACCATAACGCAACAGCCCCTGTGTTTGTAGTTTCCCATGTTAGCTTTGTATGCTATCTCTGATACTACATGCAATGCGTTGAGTATAGATTTCCATCTTGTCCTTCATTCTGTTGTTTAACAATTGTTCTAGCATTTTTTCTATTGCATTCAACATAAATAGTGGCCTGTATGTTGCTTTTGTATTTTCTTGCTTCTTTTCCTTAGGTATTAGCACCAGTCTCGCTGATTTCCATATATTAAGGAGTTTTCCTCTTTCTAATAATCTGTTAAATAACTTTAGATAGTATACGGTATTTCCATCCACATGAGCTTTCACAACCTCTGCCAGTATCTCATCTAGCCCTCGGGCCTTCCTCATTTGTACGGCCGCCTTTCTATTTTGATTTTCTGTGAACAGTGAGTAGTTTACCTCCTCACTGTCGAATTTTTTCGTCTTTTTAAGCTTCTCCTTGTCCAAGAGCTCAATTTTGGGAAGCAAGTTTACATTTTTCTGCACAATTATGTACCCCAAATCCCGCATGTCGTTGTCTACTACTACACATACTTGTTTCCATGCATGTTATTTCACTGTCTTAATCGCCTTTCTGAATTATTCTCTTCTCTAAGCACTTTTTTCTCTGCAATCATGTTATTTATCTTAGAATTTATTCTCACCATTGCTCTTCTGTTCTTCAGACATACCCTTCTTTGTCTTTGCTTCATCTGCCATTTCTTCCGAAAATGAGATCAGATGTATGCGTGAATACCATCATACATGCACTTGTTTCAACACCTATGCCTATGTATGGGTCTCCAATATTTTCTTTTTCAATAATTACTTATTATCCACCCGTTGTCAAGTGCTTGTTTGGGTTAATCTCGCTTTCTTAGATTGCTTAGGTCATGTGCCTGTATACTGTATTGAATATTTCGGTGATAACTTTTCATCAGCTCCCACCTCGCAGTTGTTGTTATATCGATGTACGATAAGGCTTGTCCCTGTCGAAATCTAGGCTTGTTTCCCATTTAATAATTCTATATTTTGCTCCGCTACTCATTCAGTAAAAATTGCTTCCCTTGCATCTTCATATAGCGAACCCCGGTAGCGTGATTTATAGTTGCTCCTCGAACAACAATTTGTTTTCCAGTGTGTCTTCATGTTGTCTCTCAGTTCTTTAAGGCTTTCTTCAAATTCAGTAATTTGTAAGTTCGCCTATACCTCTGCAGATGACTGTTATTTTAATCCACACGCGTCTTTTTCCTTTGCCACATTCGTTCTGCCCGTCTAGTAATCTTGTTTGCCTGTATTCCCTGTCTAGTCTGTTTAATCTTACTTGTCTAGTCTTATTTGTTTGGTCTTGCCTATCCAGTCTTTTCTGTCCAATCTTGTCTATATAGACTTGTCTGTCTAATTAAGTCTGTCTAATCTGGACTGTCTAGTCTTATCTTTCTAGTTTTGTCTGTCTAGTCTTTTCTCTTTAGACTTCTCAGATTAGATTTTGCAGTATAGTCATGCCTTCATTGTTTAGTTCATCTAACATTAGTATGATTTATGATAAATCTTCAAGTCTCGGATATTTAATAATTTATCTAGTTGGAGACTATATAAATCTAGGTTAATGCATTCCACTGCTTGGATATATTCAAGGACAAGGATATTTACATTGAAAACATTTTCGCTCGGGCGACTAATCGACGGATTAATTGTCAGCGAACCCCGCGAACGCCCTTTTGTCGACGGATGTTGTCTGGCAAACAGGGCAAGAACGGTGGACGGAGACAACAATCGCGCGAGCAGGGAAGCAAACTGGCTGTGTTTATCATAGGCGACAATCAGGAGTGAAAAACGAGTTCAATTTGCGAGTTTCCCGTTAAAATAGGAATATTAAGATTAGATGTACCAAGTTAATTTTGTCTAAATTAATAAAACTGGATTACTGTTTCATGTACTCGTGTTAAAACAGATCTCTCTTCCTATTCATTCAAAATAAATTTTTTTATATATAGCATTTATTTTATTTATACATCCAAATAATTGTAATAAGCCGGCCCCGTCAGATAGATAAAATTATTTTATCACAGGATACACATGCAGTAAATATTTTTGCTACAAATACAACGTTATTTTTAAAATTGTTTGGCTCTGTTTGGTGTTACTGATTTTTGTAATGTTCCCAATCGTTAGTAGATATAAATGTCTTGTTAAGAAATTGAATTTTTGATTTTACATAATTCTTTTTCGAAAAAGTTTGTCAGCAAAGATATCATCTATCTACTGTATATACAAATCTATCTACTGCCAAAATATAATATTTTCTTCTTTATTTGTTTCACCCAACTTATGAGCGGTACATGAAATCAATCATTTTTTACTGTTTTGAGCTTTCCTTTTAGTCCAGTATTGCCTCATCCTTTGAGATCTTGCTTCCCTTTATTCGGCAAAGATGTGGATCGTACGCTTTTGTTTGATTTTAACTTGGAAACGTTGTTTCTTATCCTTGGTGATGGTTTTGACTGTTTTTACTTTGAGCGTAGTGTCTGCAATTTTGAGGTCTTTCTCAGTTTCCTTAAACCAAAGAGGTTATATTTTTTTATGACAAAATTTAAGTTGTAGAAAATCTTTTTGGTAAGTCTATTTGAATTCATTCGGAGGATGTGCCCATAAAAATCAATTATCCGTTTCTTTATTGTGTCCCAGAGTTTTTCAGTCTCTAAGTAAAGAGTATCGTTCCTAACATGGATTAATTTGATGTTATGAAATTTGGGGTCTAAGATTTTGCGTAATATTTTTCTTTCCTTGACCTCCAGCCTTTCAAGCAGTTCTTGGGTGGAGAGAGACAATGTTTCGGCAGCATATGCGGCTTCTAGTTTGTGGTTTATTTCTTCTAGATTCCATTGCCATTTCCTGTAGCGCATTCCAGCTGATTCATTCTCCAAGATATTTGAATTCTTTGACGATATCTATGTATTGGTTGCCCACTTGAACCTTTTTTTGGTGGGTTTTTTATGTTCCTCATTATTTTGGTCTTTTCAGCTGAGGTTTGAGATCCATTTTTAACGCTTGTCTCTGGAGTTCGAGGATCTGTTCCTTGGCTTCTTCCCATGTCTCGGCTAAGGCCATAAGTAAGGATATGTCATCAGCAAAAGCTAAACAATTGACCTTAATGCCTTTGTTTTTAGTTCCTATTCTAATTCCACTATGGGTCTTCACATTCCATCTGACTTCCTTTCCTAGGGCACAGTTAAATAGCAGTGGAGACAGTCCATCTCCTTGCCGTACAACTATTTTAATCTAAAAAGGAGTGGAGAGTTCCCCCACGAATATAACTTTGGAGAATGTATTACTTAGTGTTTATTTGATTGTAGTTTTGATTGTAGTTTAGATTGAAGTTTGTAGTTTTGTTATCGAGGTCTAGTTCTTTCAGCAGAATAAGGATTCCCTATCTATAGAGTCGTATGCCTTTTGGAAGTCAATTAAAGTGATAACATACGATTTAGCCTGCGATGTTTTGGTATGTTCATGATATGTTTGAGGTTGATAATTTGTTCCAGACAGAATCTGCCCAACCTGAAACCCGCATGGTATTCCCCAAGTTGATGGTCTAGTTGAGGTTCTGCCCTGTGTAGTAGGACAGTGGAAAATATCTTGTATGTTACGTCAAGGAGAGATATCCCTCTATAGTTGTTTGGGTCTGTTTTGGATACTTTTTATGAAGTGGATGTATAAGGTCTGTTTTCCAGTCATCAGGGATTCTTTCATGTATCTAAATTTCTTCAAAGATATTTCTGAGAGAATGTATAGCATTTTCGTTAACATTTTTCCAAAGTTCAGCTGTGATTTGATTTTCTCCCGAAGCCTCATAATTTTTAAGATTCGATATTATTGAATGATATGAAATGAATGAATTATTGAATAAATGAAAGTCCATCTTTTCTATGGGTTAAGGAGATTTTCTAAATATTCTGCTAATACTTTGCAGTTGTCTTTGTTGTTATGGGCAACATTTCCTTCTTTTTCATGGAGTTGTAGAGTTGGGGAATTGTACTTATTCAATTTCCTTTTAAAATTCTTATAAAAGTTTCGTACATTATTCTGTGAAAGGCTTCATTAATTTGCATAAGTATGTGATCATCTCGAGCTTTTTTGATTGATATAAGATTTTTAGTCACTAATTTTCTAACATTTAAGAAATTTTGTCTGATATAGTCGTTTTTCTATGATTGCCACTGGTTGCATGCTTTCCTTCTTAGTTCAATGAGACTATCATACTCTTCCGTCCACCAAGCATGTTTTTTGATTTTATTTAGTAGATCAAGTTGTTCTGCTTTAATTATCAGACTTTCTTTTATTTGATCCCAGTCTTGTTTTTTTAAATCTGCAGTGGCGATTTAAAACTCTTTTCAGTTCATTATCTTTTCAGGATCGTATTTCCTATGCTTTAGTCTGTTAGTGCGGATTTCCCTATTGGGGATGATTCTGAGTTTTCTATTAAAAAGATAGTGATCAGAATTTAAGTAAGCACCCCTGAGTACTTTGACATTTTTTATTTCTTTATGAAAGATCTAATTGAAATTCTCATAAGAACGGGTTGGGCGAGATCCATGTTTCCTGTTTCCTTGGTAATTTCTTGACCGCTGTGGATCATGTCATGTACTAGGCAAAATTCTATTAGTCTAACACCATTTTGGTTCGTCTCATAATGAGGTGGGTCCTTCGCGATAATGTTTTTGTACTTCTTTTCTTTCGCTACTTGGGCATTAAAGAATAATATGATAATATATCATTTTTGTACATTTTTTTTTTAATTTGTGGGAACTCATTCTGGGATAACAAGGAGAAAAAATAAACTTTTTATCTTTATACAATATTTTCTTTTAACCACTAGTTTGCAGATCTAACAGTTCCAGTTGTAAATATTCACTAACATCTGTGACAAGTACATCAAAAGGATTATGACACTTTGCTAATTGACAGGTAGTAGTTTGGATATTGTTTAGCTTAACCGGTATTGCGTTTTGAAAATTAATTTCATAACTTCCCCCTATAAGGAAATTTGTATAACTGATTTATATTATCTATAATTGCTCGGGACCAGATGATACCGCCTTGAGGGCCGGATCTAGAGAATGCAGATTTCTTCATATATTTTAGACCTTGTGTGTACAATCTGTTGTGTGTACTGTCCGGTCTTCTCTGTCCGGTCTTGTCTATCCGGTCTTGTCTGTCCGGGCTTGTCTGTCCGGTCTTGTCTGTCCGGTCTTGTCTGTCCGGTCTTGTCTGTCCAGTCTTGTCTGTCCGGTCTTGTCTATCCGGTCTTGTCTGTCCGGTCTTCTCTGTCCGGTTTTCTCGGTCCGGTCTTCTCTGCCCGGTTTTGTCTATCCGATCGTGGCAATCCGGTCTTGTCTGTGCGATCTTGTCTGTACAATCTTGTCCGTTCCGTTTTCTCTGTCCGGTCTTTCTTTTCAGTCTTCTCTCTACGGTTTTCTCAGTCTGTCCTGCCTTTTTTTTGAGAGGGGGGAAAATACCTTTACATACGACCCTCAGAACAAAAATGCCCTGAGGAGTGTGGGACTCACCCGGCATGATGGTACCGCCGGTCCTACCCACTAAAAACCACCTCCCCTTTCCTTCAATTAGCATTCACCCTACCACGGGATCGCCTTGCGGCATTACTTCATGGTGGAGAGAAGTTTCTATTCGTTGGCATCTTTCGTTATTCGTTATCCCGCTCGTCCACTTCTTTCTTTAATAGGATGTCTTGCACCATTTTTTCAATTATATTCCACCCTAATTCGCTACTCAACATTCCGGGCACTAAGTTCTCGGGTGTTAGTTTTTTACGAATTAGGTATTCTGCTCGATTGCGTACATCGTTCCACTGCGGCCAGCTGAAGAACCTGTGCTCTGATGTATCTTCCTCAGCACCACAGTAAGTGCATTCTGCTGTTTGGCTCTTCCCTATTCCCTTCTTGTAGGCCACAAAGCAACCATGGCCGGTGAGCACTTGCGAGAGGTGGAATGATAGTTCTCTATGCTGCCTAGAGCACCAGTTTTTAATTTTCGGTATTAGCCTATGCGTCCACGGACTTGTTTCCATACTTTCCCACCTTTCCTGCCACCTTTCCATGGTATCTTCCCTAGCTTCCCTCCTCCGCTCCAGGTTCAAGCCGAACGTTTCTCCCATTTCTTTAGCGAGTAAATTGAGCGAGTAAATTACTCTTCCTATGACAAGTAATGATTCTGTTGCGGCAGTTCTGTAACTTCTGCAGATGCGGATTGCAAGAGTTCTCTGTACGCGAAGTAATTTTTGTCTATATTTCTGGTATCTACAGGCCTCCATCCACACGGGGGCGGCATAAAGAGTGATAGACTGGGCTACGGTTGCTAAGAGTCTTCTTTTCCTTTTCCTAAAGAGACAGAGCCGCGTTTGGGCTTTTTCAGCAACATGCGTTATGTGATGGCTAACGGTGAGGCTCTTATCCATTACGACACCAACATATTTCACGTGGTTCTTCTTCTTCTTCTTATTAGCCTTCATACTTCCATTGTTGGATATAGGCCTCTTTCAATTTTTTCCATGCTTCTTTGTCATTTGCTGTTCTCATCCACTGTTTTCCTGCTATCGTCTTTATGTCATCTATCCATCTTGTTTTGGGTCTTCCCGTGCTCCTTTTTGATTCCCGGGGTCTCCAGAAGGTAATCTTGTGGCTCCATTCTTCTGTATTCTTTCTGGCCACGTGTCCTGCCCATTGTCATTTGAGATCCGCTGTTCTCTCCATGAAATCTATTATTTTTGTTTTTGTCCTGACATCTGTGTTGCGCATTTTGTCTCTTAGAGTGATTCCCATCATCGCACGTTCCATTGCTTTTTTAGTCACTCTAAGTTTTGCTGCTGATTTTTTAGTAATAGCCATCGTTTCCAGGCCATAGGTGGCAACGGGGAGGATGCAGCTGTTGTAAACCTTACGTTTTAGGTTTTTTTAGGTAAATTGAGACGTCTTGGCTTTTTAGTATTTGGCTGAGCTTTCCAAAGGCGGCCCATGTCAGTTGGATTCTGCGTTTGATTTCAGCAGTTTGATTTTCTTTGCCAATTTTAATTGTATGCCCCAGATATGTATATTTCTCTACTTTTTCTATTATGGTGTTATCAATCGACATTTCCTGAGGGCTACTAGTTATAATTTTTGTTTTGTTTAGATTCATTTTTAAACCTATTTGCTTGGACAGGTTTGTTTAGTTCTTCTACCATTGTTTTTAATTCTTCGATATTAGTGCTTATTAGAATTATGTCGTCTTATTTCACGTGGTTGGTTGGTAGTATTATTGTACCTCCCACCTCGAACTGTATCTCCCCGTACCTCTTTCTACCAGAGAGCATCACCGCTTCGGTTTTTTTCCGTGGCGAGTTGAAGTTTGTTTTTTTTATACATATGGATATCCTATGTATCGCCTCGTTGGTGTTGTACATTAAATCTTCTCTCGATTTAGCTCTAGAGGCCACTGCCAGGTAGTCGGCGAAAGCAATTGTTTCCACGTCGTCGGGCAAATCTAGGTCTAGTATGCCGTCGTATAACAAGTTCCAGAGATGGGGGCCTAGTACAAAGCCTTGGGGTACGTCACATGTCACTGGAATTGCAACGCCGTCTTCTAGCTCTAGCTTTCTGCCAGTCAAATACCTTCCTATGATCTTTCTCAGGTAGGCTGAGATGTTTCTTTCTAGTAGTTCCTTTTTTATTAAGTTCCAGTTGGCGGAGTTGAAAGCATTATTTATATCAAGCGTGACAAGGACGCATAGCTTTCTGGTTTTCCGTGTCTTCTTCATTTCGTTTATTGCAATATCGCATACTCTCTTCACGGCGTGAATAGTTGAACATCCTTCTCTGAAACCAAACTGTCGATTTGATATGTCTTTTTTTTTTCTTATATTTCTGTCATTAATCTTCTGGTGATAAGATGTTCTAGTAGCTTCCCCGCACTGTCCAGGAGGCAGATCGGGCGGTGTTTTATCTCAGCATCTTCTACCTTTTTTGGTTTCTCAATTAAAGCTAGTCTTGCTATTTTCCATATGGCAGGGAACGTTCCCTCGGCCAGTAATGCGTTCATGACCCCAAGAACATATTTTGTGTTTTCTGCAGCGACCATTTTTAATACCTCTGGGAGGACCAGGTCCGGTCCCGGTGCCTTTCTGGTTTAAATTTTACTAAGAGCTTCTTTTAGATCTTTCTCTGTGAATTCTCTTGCTGGGACGTGTTCTGTTGTCGGATACCAGTCGTCTTCCATACATGGGGAAAAAGTTCTTCAACAGCTTTCTTCTTCTGTAAAGTCTGTCTGTCCTGCCTATCCGGTCTTATCGGTCCTGTCTTGTCTCTTCAGTCTTTTCTGTTTCGTTTTCTCCGTCCTGTCTTGTCTCTCCGCCCTTGTTTGTCCGGTCTTGTCTGTCTGGTCTTCCCTGTCCGGTATTCCCGCCGTTTTTTGTTCCCGTGTTTTCTGTCCGGGATTGTCTGCCTGGTATTGTCTGTCTAGTGTTTTCTGTCCGGTCTTTTCTGTCCGGTTTTGTCTGCCCGGTCTTTTCTGTCCGGTTTTGTCTGTCCGGTCTTTTCTGTCCAATATTGACTGCCCCGTCTTCTCTGTCCGGTCTTGCGTGTGCGCACTTGACTGCCCGGTTTAGTCTGCCCGGACTAGCCTCTACGTTCTTTTCCAGTCCAATCTTGTCTGTCCAATCTTCTCTGTCTAGTGTTGTCTGTCTAGTCTTGACTTTCAAGTCTAGACTAATCTGTCTAGTCTTGTCTATCTAATTTTGGATGTCTAGTATTGTCTATCTAGTCATGTATGTCTAATCTTATCTGTCTATATTGTCTGTTTAGTCTTGTCTGTCTAGTCTATCTAATCTTGTCTATCTAGTCTAGTCTGTCTAGTCTTATCTGTCTAGTCTTGTCTGTGTAGTTTTGTCTGTCTGGTCTTGTCTGTCTAGTTTGTCTGTTTAGTCTTGTCTGTCTAGTCTTGTCTGTCCAGTATTGGCTGTCTAGTCTTGTCTGTATATTTTTGTGGGTCTCCTCTTGTCTCTATAGTCTAGTTCATCTAGTCTAGTCCGCCTAGTCTTCTCTATCTAGTCTTGTATGTCTAGTCTTGTCTGTCTAGTCTTGTCTGCCTAGTATGGTCTGTCTAGTCTTGTCTGTATAGTCTTGTCTGTCTAGTCTTGTCTGTCTAGTCTTGCCTGTCTAGTCTTAGCTGTCTAGTCTTTTCTGTCTAATTTTGTGTCCGTCTCGTCTGTCTAGTCTTGTCTATCTAGTCTATCTAGTCTTGTCTGTCTAGTCTTGTCTATCTAGTCTAGTCTGCCTAGTCCAGTCTATCTTTCTATCTAGTCTCCAATATGTATTCTTATATTTCTATTCAATCTATACTCAAATCAATAACTGTCTGTCTGGTCTTGTCTGTCTAGTTTGTCTGTTTAGTCTTGTCTGTCTAGTCTTGTCTGTCCAGTATTGGCTGTCTAGTCTTGTCTGTATAGTTTTGTGGGTCCACTCTTGTCTCTATAGTCTAGTCCATCTAGTCTAGTCCGCCTAGTCTTCTCTATCTAGTCTTGTATGTCTAGTCTTGTCTGTCTAGTCTTGTCTGCCCAGTATGGTCTGTCTTGTCTTGTCTGTATAGTCTTGTCTGTCTAGTCTTGTCTGTCTAGTCTTGTCTGTCTAGTCTTGTCTGTCTAGTCTTGCCTGTCTAGTCTTTTCTGTCTTTCTGTCTAAGTTCGGTAAAGAATTTAATGTAAATCGGATTACATATTTCCCACGTATCGCCTTTTATGTAACAAAGAGGAAATTTTAATTCTGTTTAGTATCGAGAGTTCGACAAAGAAAATATGAAAGGAAACGCGCGGCGTGGAGAGAAACTTTCAAAGAAAAGTTTTCCTCATGTAACTTTATACACCGTTTGATGGCATTTGAAGCATTCATTTTTTTTTTCTTTTATCACGCAAAAATGTGAAATCTAATCGATTTCTTTTAAAAGCAAGTTTTTGTTTGTCGACTGTTCCGATTCGTTCTTTAAGGTTGCAACATTTCTCTCTGGGATGTTTAATTTCAGCGGAATAGATATCGATATATAATGATTATTTACGATACTTTTTTGTTGTAAAATAAAAGAGACAAGATTAGATTGATAAGATTTATTAGACAGACAAAATTAGAGGGACAATATTAAACAAACAAGACTAGACAGACAAGACTAGACAGACAAGACTAGACAGACAAGACTAGACATACAAGACTAGACAAACAAGACTAGACAGACAAGACTAGACAGACAAGACTAGACAGACAAGACTAGACAGACAAGACTAGACAGACAAGACTAGACAGACAAGAGTAGACAGACAAGACTAGACACACAAGACTCGGCAGACAAGACTAGACAGACTAGACTAGACAGACTTGACTAGACAGACAAGACTAGACAGATAACACTAGACAGACAAGACTAGACAGACAGGACTAGACAGCAAGACAAAACTATACAGACAAGACTAAACAGACAGGATTAGATAAACAAGACTTGACAAACAAGACTTGAGAGACAAGCAAGACTAGACATTCAAGAGTAGACAGGCAAGAATAGACAAACAATAATAGACAGACAACACTAGACGGACACGGCTATGCAGACAAGACTGTACAGATCAGACTAGACATACCTATATGATTAGAAAGACAAGACTGTGCAGACAGGACTAGAGAGACAAGGCCAGACAGATTTAACTAGACGATGAAGTTTGAAGAGATAAAAGACTAAATGAACAAGACTAATGAGGAGAAAGAAAATAATTATTAAAAACTTTAAAGAAAGGTTGTACGCACGTGTCTAGAGGTAGAATATTTTTTAAGGAAATATGGAATACCGAAGATTTATTCATTGTTTAATTTCAGAAATTAATGGATTTCATGAAAAAATGTGATTTTCGATATATGATTTAACAGGATATTTGATTTCGGTATATTTTATATTTCCAAGGAGAGAGAAAGTGAATTATATTTACAAAACAAAAAGAACATTGAAAGGAGATAATGTAAAATTCAATGCGAGTTAATTAAAACAAATACAGACAAGGAAAGAAAACATTTTAATTTTTGAAGCAAACAACGAATGAAATAGTGTTGAGGAAAATTTAAGCTTAATTTAGTTGTAGTTTTGTCTTGTAGCCAATGGAACGTTTCGAAAGTAATCAAAATTTAATTAAAAACTTGTGTGTGGCCGATATAAGTTTAGCATATAAAAAACCCTGAATAAATTTCAGAGGGGTCAATTGGCCACTGGGGTGATTCACATCGGCCGACACACCCTACAACCCTCCGTTTTAAATTTCACCACAGCAACACACACTACCTCCTGCGCCCCCTGAAAACGTAACACATCCGAGCGTCTGTTATTTACCGAGGCCCCCGCCTCAGTTCCGGCGCCTCTACCACCCCAAACGTTAACTACTTCCGCTGGTTTTTCCCTCTCAACTCGCACTTTTTTTCCGCAGACTTTTTTCTTTTCCTCGCTTTTCCCTATCCCGAATGTGTCTGTATCAATAAGGTATCAATGGCGAGATCTGTTCAATTGAGATAGAAAACTTTTATTATACGAGGAAAGTCGGTTTGGCCATTAAAGATCGAAATCGTCTCGAGGGCAGTATATACGGTGCTCAGTGGGACGCGCCTAGTTGCAAGAGGCTGCGGTTTTATAACAGAAGTCTCATTATGGAGGCGACCGTAAAACCCAACGAAAAACTTTCTCGCACTAAAATTTTATTTAAAATCGCGTTCGATAAGAAAATTGGAAAATTTCAAAGCTTTGTGCTTTCACAAACGCATATAATCAGATCAATTTTCCCTTCTGGAATAATACTAGGGCAATATACAAACCTAAAGCTAGAATGAAATACAAGTTAATGGAGAATTGGTAAAATTATAATAAAAATTGAAATTAAATTTTAATTCTTATTCAATATTTGAAGTTGTTAAGTTAATAACAGTAGTAATATTAGATAAACTAGATTAGGCACAAGTTAAAATACACGTCTAAAGCTACATAATGTGAAAAGACTAGACAAGATCAAACAAAACCAGACAACACCACACAAGATCAGACAAGACCAGACAAAACCATTCAAGATCAGACAAGACCAGACAAGACAAGACAAGACAAAACAAGTCAAGTCAAGACAAGGCCAGACAAGACGATACAAGACCAGACAGCACCAGACAGGATCATACAGGACCATACAGGACCAGACAGGAGTAGATAGGACTAATCAAAACCACACAAGACAGAACCAGACAAGATCAGACAAGTCCAGACAAGTCCAGGCAAGACCAGACAAGACCAGACAAGACCAGACAATACCAGACAATACCAGACAAGACCAGACAAGACCAGACAAGACCAGAAAAGACCAGAGTTGACCAGACAAGGCCAGACAAGACAATACAAGACCAGACAAGACCAGACAAGACCAGACAAGACAAGACAAGACCAGACAAGACCAGACAAGACCAGACAAGACCAGACAAGACCAGACAAGACCAGACAAGACCAGACAAGACCAGACAAGACCAGACAAGACCAGACAAGACCAGACAAGACCAGACAAAATCAGACAAGACCAGACAAGACCAGACAAGACCAGACAAGACCAGACAAGACCAGACAAGACCAGACAAGACCAGACAAGACCAGACAAGACCAGACAAGACCAGACAAGACGAGATAAGACCAGACAAGACCAGACAAGACCAGACAAGACCAGACAAGACCAGACAAGACTAGACAAGACCAGACAAGACCAGACAAAACCAGACAAGGCCAGATAAGACCAAACAAGACCAGACAAGACCAGACAAGACCAGACAAAACCAGTCAAGACCAGATAATACCAGACAATAGCAGACAAGGCCAGACAAGACGAGACAAGACCAGACTAGACCAAACAAGGCCAGACAAGACAAAACAAAACCAGACAAGACCAGACAAGAACAGACAAAACAAGACAAGACCAGACAAGACCACACAAGACCTGACAAGACAAGACCAGACCAGACAAGATCAGACAAGACCAGACAAGACCAGACAAGACCAGACAAGACCAGACAAGACCAGACAAGACGAGACAAGACCAGACAGGACCAGACAAGACCAGACAAGACCAGACAAAACCAGACAAGGCCAGACAAGACCAGACAAGACCAGACAAAACTATACAAGACCAGACAATACCAAACAAGACCAGACAAGACGAGACAAGACCAGACTAGACGAAACAAGGCCGGACAAGACAATACAAAACCAGACAAGATCAGACAAGAACAGACAAGACAAGACAAGACCAGACAAGACCAGACAAGACCAGACAAGACCACACAAGACCTGACAAGACCAGACCAGACCAGACAAGACCAGACAAGACCAGACAAGACCAGACAAGACCAGATAAGACCAGACAAGACCAGACAAGACCAGACAAGACCAGACAAGACCAGACAAGACCAGACAAGACCAGACAAGACCAGACAAGACCAGAAAAGACCAGACAAGACCAGACAAGACCAGACAAGACGAGACAAGACCAGACAAGACCAGACAAGACCAGACAAGACCAGACAAGACCAGACAAGACCAGACAAGACCAGACAAGACCAGACAAGACCAGACAAGACCAGACAAGACCAGACAAGACCAGACAAGACCAGACAAGACCAGACAAGACCAGACAAGACCAGACAAGACCAGACAAGACCAGACAAGACCAGACAATACCAGACAAGACCAGACAAGACCAGACAAGACCAGACAAGACCAGACAAGACCAGACAAGACCAGACAAGACCAGACAAGACCATACAAGACCAGACAAGACCAGACAAGACCAGACAAGACCAGACAAGACCAGACAAGACCAGACAAGACCAGACAAGACCAGACAAGACCAGACAAGACCAGACAAGACCAGACAAGACCAGACAAGATCTCAGACAAGACCAGACAATACCAGACAAGACCAGACAAGACCAGACAAGACCAGACAAGACCAGACAAGACCAGACACGACCAGACAAGACTAGACAAGACCAGACAAGACCAGACAAGACGAGACAAGACCAGACAAGACCAGACAAGACCAGACAAGACCAGACAAGACCAGACAAGACCAGACAAGACCAGACAAGACCAGACAAGACCAGACAAGACCAGACAAGACCAGATAAGACCAGACAAGACCAGACAAGACCAGACAATACCAGACAAGACCAGACAAGATCTCATACAAGACCAGACAATACCAGACAAGACCAGACAAGATCTCAGACAAGACCAGACAATACCAGACAAGACCAGACAAGACTAGACAAGACCAGACAAGACCAGACAAAAACCAGACAAGACCAGAGAAGACCAGACAAGACCAGACAAGACCAGACAAGACCAGGCAAGATAAGACAAGACCAGACAAGAGCAGTCAACACCAGACAAGACCAGACAAGACCCGACAAGACCAGGCAACACCAGATAAGGCCAGACAAGACCAGACCAGAGGAGGCAGGATCAGGCAGGAGCAGGCAATGTCGCACAAGACCAGCCAATATCGCACAAAATCAGACTAGGTCGCACAAAACCAGGCCAAGTCAGGCAAGGTCAGGAAAGACAAGGCGTATCGGGCGAGGTCTTCACGTGGCTGAAAACAAAGGGGCTAACCATCTACTGCTGCTACATATCACCAAATTGCACGCAGACCGAGTTTGAAGGCTATGTGGACGCCCTGCATTGTGACATCATACAAAAGAGCGGAGAAATTCTTCTTGGCGGGGATTTCAACCGTAGGTCTCAGGTGTGGGGCGCAAAGACGGAGGACCGTATAAGGATAGTTCTGGTGGACTGGCTGACGCAAAATAACTTCGTCATTCGAAACGTCGGTCAGGGACCCACCTGTGTCCGTGGCAACGGTAGCTCCATCGTAGACTTAAGCTTTGGAACGGTGAATACTGTGGGAAAGATCGCGTCGTGGGAGGTGCTACCGGAGGAAACGTTGAGCGATTACAAATATCTAAGAAACGTCATACGAGACAGCGGAACCCTAGATCAGTTCTGCAAGGAGAGGAAAGGACGGAAAATGACTGCGCTAGACAAGGGAAAGTTTGTGGAAGCCTTCAAAGAAGAACTTGCGTCCAAGCAAGAGGGCGAGCGATGAGAGGGAGGAAAAAGCAGATCACGGAGTACGCCGAGTTTGCGCTGGCCTATAAGGCCGAAAAGAAAAAATTGCGAACACTTATTACGCGGGCAAAGGAAGCCAAAACCATCACGGAGAAGCTTAAGAAGCCGCAGCTACAGCTGGACCATGATTTCAAGAAAAGGGTGGTGGAAAACCTTTGTGTGACGCATGAAAGAAACGTATGATTACGAGCACGGCAATACCACGTACAGGAAATTTCATCCGAGGAACTAGAAGAGGCAGTGAAAATAAAAACCAAAAAGCGCCGGGCCCTGACGGTCTACCAGCGGAGATCTTAAAGCTCGTGTGCGAGTGTTTTCCCGTGCTACGCGTACTGAACCAAGAGCTAAAAGGTGCAACGTTCCCGAGAAGGTGGAAAACAACTAGATTGGTACTCATACCGAAACACAACAAACCTCCGACTAGTTCAGACGCTTATCTACCAATATGCATGCTGGACATTTTCAGCAAACTGTTCGAGAGAATCCTGGTAAAAAGGTTCAACAACGAATTGACAGGGAAGGCGGTGCTCTCTGCGAGACAACATGGGTTCAGGAAGGGAAAGTACACTGTCACGGCCGCAAGATACATCTTAAATCTGGCGGATGAAGAAAGAAGATCTCTTAAAACAAGGAAACTTGTAGCACTAGTAACTATTGACGTGAAGAATGCTTTCAACTCCGCACCGTGGAGGATCATTGTCGAGGAGTTGGAAAGCAGGAAGATGCCCGAATACCTGGTAGGTCTGACCATAAGCTACTTCAGCGACAGGCGTCTGTTGATGGAGGGGCAGGACGAAATAGATGTTACAGCCGAAGTCCCACAAGCGTCCGTGCTGGGTCCGCTTTTGTGGAACATTCTATATGACGGAGTACAGAATGTGGCCTTACCGGACGGTGCGCAAGCCGTCGCATACGCGGACGGCCTGGCCCTAGTGGTCAAAGCAAGACGAGATGACGAGTACGAAGCAATAACAGACGCCGCCCTAGACACAATACAAGACTGGATGAAGGCAAAGCAGCTGGCTATAGCACCGAACAAAACCGAGGCGGTGCCGCTAATTAGTAGGAAGAGATGTGGCCCAGTGGAGTTCGTTCTCGGAGGAAGAACGATTCGCCCGTAGAGGTTCGTAAAATATCTGGGAATAGTCTTCGATGAGAAGCTAACCTTCGGAAGGCACGTAGAGGAGGCATGTGCTAAAACACACTGCAGGGTGAATAACCTCTTGAGGATACTCCCGAGGATCGGAGGGGCGACTGAAAACAAGAGAAGTGTACTGGCATCCGTTGCGAACAATATCGTATTGTATGAGGCACCAGTGTGGGCCAGCTGCACCAAAGTCAACAGGCTTAGGGAAGCCCTGAAAAGGGCTCAATGGAAGATCGCTATTAGGATAGTCAGCGCGTACAAAACTGTCGGGACCGACGCTGTGCGGGTACTGCCAAGGCTTACTCCACTGGAGCTATTGGTAGAAGAATGAGCCAGAATCGTGGGGCGCTCGCACGACAAGGAGGCGAATGATGCAAGGGCGGTGAAAAAAGGCGGGAGTCGTGGGATAAGGATATGAGCAATTGGACCTACAAGCTGATACCGGATGTTAAGCCCTAGCTGGATAGGATGGGCCCTGGCATGGGCAACTGAGCTACCACCTGAAAATGGCGCTGACGGGCCATGGCTGTTTTCAGAGCTATAGGAAGAGAATCGGCAAGACGAACGCGGAGAACTGCCGTACTGCAACAAGTAGCCGGAGACGGGCGAACATGTGCTGTTCACCTGCGATAAGTGGGCAGGACAGAGGGCGAAGCTCGAAGTGTTATGGGGCGGGGCAATGTACCCCTGGGCGCTAACAGAGCTGATGCTAGAAATCGAGGACAGGTGGAACGACGCAGGCGCCATCATCAAGATATCATTCAGCAGAAGGAGAAAGACGAGAGGGAATAGCAGGAGGAAACACACGGAACAGACAAGTAAATGAGGAGCTCACAACTTGAAGTTATGCAAGATTGCAGTGCCGAGTAGTTTTAGGGCGCGAAAATAGGGGATAGGTGGTTTTAGTGGGTAAACTATCTCTGGAAGAGAAGGAGTCCCACACTACCGAGTTAGACGGTGCCTATAAAAGGTTTCTCGTTCCTCCCAAACAAAAGGAAAGACAAGACATGGTCAGACAGGACCAAGCAAGGGCAGCAAGTCCAGGCAAGACCAAAGCAGAGAGTATCAGGAAAATCAAGAAAGACTGGACTAGAAGAATAGACAAAACTAAAAGTTATACTCGGCAGGTCAGCAGAATTCTTGACAAAACTATATAAGAGTGTACAATTCTGGACAAGATTGGACAAGACTGGACAAGACTTACAGGTTTTTACAAGATTGTACAATGCTGTGCAAGTCTCTAAAAGACTGTATAAGACTAGATAAGACTACATAGTACCTACTGTGATACAGTCTTTTAGAGACTTGCACAGCATTGTACAATCTTGTAAAAACTTGTAAGTCTTGTCCAGTCTTGTCCAATCTTGTCCAGAATTGTACAGTCTTATATAGTTTTGTCAAGACTTCTGCTGACCTGACGTAGTTCTCAGGCTACGTGTTGCAGTACGGGTAGTTCTACGCGTTCGTCTTGTCGATTCTCTTCCTATAGCTCTGAAAACAGCCATGGCCCGTCAGCGCCATTTTCAGGTGCTAGCTCAGTTGACCATGCCAGGGCCCATCATATCCAGCCAGGGCTTAACATCCGGTATCAGGTATCATCCGGTATAACTGACGCTTTTATTGACTTTTCTTGCTTGACTTATAGCTGAGGCCTAATCTTCGCACTTTTACCTTTCTTTTGTTCTTTTTTGGTCTAGTTATGTTATAACTATCTACTTGCCTAAACCATCCGTCTTAACTATAGTTAAGACCGCTATAGCGGTCGGCAACTGAAGTGTGCCACTAATTGTAAAATGATAAAACAATTTTCAGCCGCATGCCACTTCAAGTTTTTTTTTAAATGAACATTTCAATGGCACTGCAAACTAATATTTTTGTGAATATTTCTCACGAAACGTTTATAAACATTATATATAAAAACTACAAGAACAGTCTCTCCTCTATCACCTCAAAATCTTCTACGTGCAATCAAGTAGAACGCTTGGTATAGATTGCCGACCGCTGGTTTAGACTAAGCTGTACAGTGTTACTTACTTCATTAAATTATCTTTATCAGAACTCATCCACTAATCTACATTTTTATATTCCTGGAGTTTCCTTTTTAATATTGAGCTATTTTAATGCAGAACAAACTAAATTGCGATTGCGATTTTCCTTAATACCCTGCGCACGCCAACCGGTAATTAATTATCTATAAAATAATACATCACGTGCCATACTTCTCATGATTAAGGGATGAAACTGTGATCTTTTTATTTTCTTGGCCAACCGCAAATGGATTCAACCCCAACAAATCGACCCAATGATAAATTGTGATATTCTTGTATATTTCCACATTCAAATTTTGAAGTCGATATAGATTGAAGAATTATACAAGACGATTGATAAGACTACACAACATCGGTTTAGATCTTTCACGAACACACACGGCTATAAATTTAGTGAGTTGTGAGTTTATACAATGCCATTAGGTTAGTAGATTTGAGTTGGGATAAAATAATGGATTTTGAAGAAAGGTGGCTAAGAAAAACTAGTTGGTAGAATATTTACTAGTTTAGTTAAAATTTTTCTATTAGGTTTTTTCTTTAGTAGATAGTGATCTGCTGTTGATTAAGATGGAAGGAAGAACGAATTTATAACTGTGTTTTCGATTTAGGTTAAAACTGTAAAGTGAGGGAGAAAATCCCGAGCGGCGAACAAAAATAATCTTCCGCAATTTAGACATAATCCGCTAATCCAAACAAAATATTCCGTTCGACGAAGCAATCAAGCTCTACACGCCGATTTGATTACGTTTTATTTGTACACACAAAACCCTCCGCAAAGTCTAAAAACACTCCCGCACGTTTCACAATTCACTTGAATTTTGTTGATCCTATAGGATTGCTTGCAAAATAATATTAATCTAGGTTCTAGAATTTTCATCATACAACATTCAAATTACTCTTAATTACAAACTTAAATTATTTAAACTAACTATTTATACTCATTAGCTTTATAGTTTCAAAGATTTTACAGAGTCATGTTTAGTAAAACAGGAAAACCGTTCGAAAATAGGAAACCAATTTGGAATAGCTCAAAAAGATTAAGCTTATTTAACTTCCTTGCCTTATTGCTTTAAATCATGTTTAAACTTTTTAGTTTATTGCAAGTAGTTCGTCTGCAATTGTTCAATTAATGCAAGTCGATTGAATAAATTTTGTCTACTTCATCGCTTGATACCTCAACAAATACTTTAACAGGGTCAATGAAGTAATTGTTAGTCCTAATTTCATTAGTTGTCCATTTTCTATTAAATAAGACTAAATTTATTGACCTACAGTGCGCAACTCCTTAGCAATTGTTAAATTGCGAAGATTAGTTCAAATTAATTTCCCATCTTCATTCCTCAAATCTAGTTAGACTAGCATAACAAAATTAGTCTTGCTTAAGTCCCGAGTCTTATTGTATTAAGTCAAGTCTATACTCTTTAGTCTAGTGCAGGGTTTGGCAAGTGGTTTTAAGTAAAGAGCCATTTTTTTTTAATCTTACGGAAATGCGGCACGGATTAGATATACATAATAATTGTATAAAAAGGATATTTTATAACGTTCTAATATTATACTTTTAGTTTCACATATTGTAAAATAAATAATGAAGGTATATAATTTAATAAAAAGAAATATAAACATTAGTGAGATTTTTACGAGTGAATTGATACACATATACGAGGTTCGTAATTTGAAATTGTTAGTTTTAAACTTTTAAGGCTAAAGTCGTTGAGCAGGGCTCATATTTTTCTTTTAAGGATATTCATGTTGTTAAAAATCTTCCTACAATAATATGTGGATCCGAAAATTGTCAAATGCCACTAGCTTAAGTTGATGGCTATTTAATGTTTCAAATATAAATTGAATTTTTTTCTTTCCAAGTTTTACAGTTCTATTTGTAGAAATGTACATTTTGAACACCGAAAATATTTTGATTTTAAATCTATTAACTAAAATTCAAATTCAAATCTATCAATCTTTTAGCACGAGTTAAAATTTATTTCGTCGGTACAGCAAATGGAAGTGTCAAAAATGGTAATGTCGTTTTTTATTCTGAACTCTGTAAATCGATTAGCAAAGGAATTCAATTGTTTATAGTAAAAAATACTTTAAAAAACTATTATAATACTTTAATATATTATAATACTTTTAAATCTAAGAGAGCTTTGCTAAGAATAACTCCAGAGATTTCCTTGGAACCTTCAAGCAGACCTTCAAGCAGAAAATACGCTCCGCGAAGCCTCCACTTCAGAGACTTACTAGGCAAACTGGCTTATAACGACAAGGATAACTGCCACCTTTTAGCTCAGTACTTTAAAAATATACTCAACTGGGACCCACACAGCGAATACTTCGACTATAATCAAACCACACCAAACCCGGACTCGCTGCCCCCTTTATTGGAAGAAGTTGGCCAGATCATTCAATTTCTTAAGAATAATAAGGCAGCTGAAAAGGACTCTATCGTTGCTGAACTGTGGAAAGGTGCTTGAAATAATGCAGTGCGCAAGCTAACCGAGATCATCTAGGACATGCGGGAAACAGAGAAATTACCACCCGATTGGAAATCTGCTCTGATCCATCCGCTTCAAAAAAAGGGAGATTTTACTAAACAACTACCGTGGAATTTCTCTCGTCCCGGTTTCAAGATTCTCTCGAAGGCATTACAAACAAGGGCAGAAAATCAGCAGGATAGTCAACTGGGAGAATACCAGGGAGGCAACAAAACCCGCAGACTCATCCTAGAAACTTTGACCAATACCCATTCCAAGGTTAAATTTAGAGGCGAGATTTCAGAAAGCTTCGAAATAAAAACTGGAGTGAGAGAAGGAGATGGACATTTCTTCTTTCCCACTTCTCTTTAAATGTGTCCTTGAAAAGGTTATGAGAGAATAAACTCTTTGCACCCTATGTAGCAACATATAAAATTCTAATATTGAATTAATGTACTTCCCCAGGGAAATGTTTTTTAGCGGAATCAAAGTAACAAATTCCTTGTGAATATCTTGGAAGGTTACATATACCAATCCAACGTATAAAACTACGTGATTTTGAAAAAATGATTTTATCAAGTTATTTCATTATTATGATCATTGTATCATCATATCAATTTCTATCATGAATCATCTTTATAAAATTTAAAGCAATTTACAGAATCTTTACTTTAATAAATAATATTTTAATTTGTTGCTTTAATAAACTTAAAATATGTATTTTCGACGAACTAAAGAGCCACACAATTTACATAAAAGAGCCGCATACGGCTTGCGAGCCGCAGGATACCGACCCCTAGTCTAGTGCAAATAGTTCGTCTACAATTAAGTAGTTCGAAGTTATGACTAATTCACCACTTGATGTCTCAAAAATTAGTTCGACTGCATCAATGAACTTAGTTTTAACATTTTTAGTTATCCATTTTCTATTAATTCAGACTAAATTTGTTGAGCTCGCTAGCTCCTTTGCACTTGCTAAATTACGAAAATTAGTTTAATTTTTTTCAATTTTTCATCTTCATTTCCCCACAAATTGCTTGACCGGTTTTGTTTAATTTCCATGTCTTATTGTCTTTAATCCAACCTAAACCTTTTAGACTGGTGAACGCAGTTCGTCAGTAATTGCGAAATTAGTGGGACCAGCTTGCATACATTTTCGAATTGTTCGAACTAAAGTATCGTCTAATTCACCAAATGATATCTCGACAACCAATTGTTCTGTACCATTGAACTTATTCTTATTATTAATCTTATTTATTTTTAGCTATTCATTTTCAATTGGCTAAAACCAATTGGTAAAAAATTGGCTGTTAAATTACTAGGATTAGCTAAAATTAATAATCCACCTTCGTTTCTTAAAATCTAGTTGGGCTAGAATAACAGGAATAATCTTGTTTAATACCTGTATCTTACCGTTTTATTTTCGTGGCACTAAAATAAGTTCAGGACTTTCTACACTCCACGACAAGCGGCACATGGTTTTCAATCTAATATAAGTGTATTCGATTTTATAATTCAAAAGAGCACTGATGAGAGATGGATCTCGAAACGCGTCTGCAGATATTCACTTGGGGTTAATAGAAAGATGTGATCTTAAAAACAATGTTATTTATCTAGTTCTTGTTTAGTACCACGAAAGTAGACTGGGGGCTAGTAAATGGCTTACAAACATATGTTAGGTTTCAATATGAGATTTCTTCTGTAGTCTTAAAAAGGCTTAATAATATTATATAGCTACGGAAAGGTTGAATATATTTATATATTCAAGCTATTAATAAGTTGGTAAGACTAAATGTATTGACCAACACTACGCATCTCCTTCGCAACTGTACAATTACGTAGATAAGTCCAAATTAATTTCTCGACTTCATTTCTCAAAATCTAGTTGAACTAGCAAAATAGCTTTAGCCTTGTTCCATTCCCATATCCTATGGTCTTAAATAAAGCCTAAACTTTTTAGTCTAGTGCAAGTACTTCTTTTGCAATTGCGAAATTAGTAGGAGTAGTTGTAATCAATTCTCGATTTCTCCGAAGCAAAGTTTCGTCCAATTCACCACTTGATATCTCAACAATTAATTCAACTGCATCAATGAATTTAGTCGTATAACGTTTAGTTTCCCATTTTCCATTGCCCAAAACTAAACTTATTGGCCTATTCTATACTACGCTTACTCCTTATGAATTGTTAAATTATGAATATTAGCCCAAATTAATTTCTCAACTTCATTTCTCCAAATCTAGTTCAGTATAAAATACGAAGAATACGAGAATGGAACAAGGTTAAACCTTTTATGCTAGAAGGTTTAACCTTGTTCCATTCTCGTATTCTATTTTCTTAAGCTAAGCCTAAACTTTTTAGTTTAGTGCAAGTAGTTCTCTTGCAATTGCGAAATTAGTACGAGTAATTGGCATCAATTTTCTAATTGTTCGAAACAAAATTTTGTCTAAATCACCACTTGATATCTCAACAACTAATTTCACTGCGTCAATGAACTTATTTATTATTTTTCGTTGTCCATTATCTATTAACTAAAACTACCTATTGACCTATACTACGCAGCTCCTTATAAATTACGAAGATTGGTCCAAATTAATTTCTCACCTTCATTTCTGAAAATATGGTTAGCCGTATAAAGTCTGAATTTAAAATTTTAAGGTAAAAAATTGTTTATGTTTTTATTTTCTACTTTCATAGTTAGAAATATATAACGAACAAAATATATTAAAAAAATATAAAAGTTGTAAAGTTTTTTATAAGTATTTAAATTGTCACATTAGTCGATGAGTTCATAACACAAGAATATAAAATGCACCTTGATTTCTATATTATTTCCGTCATATTTTATTAATAAATTAAAAAAACTAACTGTAATAGTATATTACGTAATGAGAGATGTAAGAAGCATATTACGTACGAGCGGAACAATTACGCGCGACCCGCGTAGCGGGGAGCGCGTAATTCCGCGAGTACGTAATTGCCTTACAACTCGAATTATGTACTATACTTTATCTACGACCACACTATTTTTTTATATTTAATAAGAAAATTATGTTTGATGTAACTGATATAGTGATTCATCGATATAGGCAACACAATGTACGCAGTGTCAGTGTCAAATGAAATAATTTATATTTACTTAATAATTTATAATCTGTTTAATTTCATTAATACCTACTGTGTTGTAGCAGTATCATTTTGATTTTTCATGGAGCAGTCTATATAGCCTTCTGCTACTGAAGACGAACGCCAGCCACCATGCCTTTTTAGTGACAATAAATCAGCACCGGAATCCACAAGAATGGTGGCTGACGAACGTCTGTAACAATGTCCTGTATAAAGAAAGATTTTCTTCCGGCAAATGAAGATAATTGGCAATTTATTTAGGAATAGAGCCAATTTTATTTATTGCATTGCTTAGTGCATTTCTCATTTTGATAATTTAGAAAAAAAAGACTGAGTTTTGTCCATATTTTGTGGGCGTAGGTTAATATATTTTTTACAGGTTTGGTAAAATTCTTTCGGTAGCACCAAAGATTTTAAGTTTTTCAAAGAACTTTAAGTTTTTGTTTTGGAATCAGGAATTTTAATGATCAGAGATGTTCCGGTGTCTTCTATATGGCAGGGTTTGACATTTCGTAGTTCTTGTTTTCTGCAGGCACCACTAATGCCAATTATAAGAATAATCTAAAATTATATAAAAAAATATGTCGTTATGCCCATTAGAGAGCATTATAAGATAAAAAAGTAATGAATACCTTCATCAATAAATATTTGTTATCCGGCGAATTATTGAGGAAACTTTTGAATTTCTTGAATGGTTAAAATTTTTGATTTGTTGCTTTTAAATCCATCAGATTTTCTCTTTAGTAAAGCTAACTTTGAATATATTGAAATGTCGCTGTTGTGCTTTATATTAATTGATGTCCGAACCATTCAATAAATTGCCCAAAGTGAAGATCACTGTTTGAGATAACTCATCAAAGTATAATAAAACATTTTCTGAAAAGGATTTAACTTTATGCTTCATTCTCCGGTCCATAAATTTTCTATATGCATCCTCGTATCAATCCCGAGATTTAATCCGTAGCAAATTATGGGCAGCTTGTTTCGCTTTTTCAACAATTTCGGGCGGAGTAGCATTTTCTATTTCGCTATCACTGGACATCACTGGACTTTAATTCTTATAATTGAAAAAAAATATAGTGTTTATGTATTAGTTTGACGTTTAATTTTTTTTGACAAAAAACGGAATGTATTGGGTTGCCTATATTAATGAAAGTAGCAGCTCTCAACCAATCAACGAATTGTAAACCAAACGCACAAGTGTGTTATTGAATCATTAAATAACATTAATCGCGGACTGTTACATACGTGTGTTGTAAGATGTATTTACATAATCCACGATCTGTACAATATTGGGCAATTATAATAGTGGTCGTAGATAAACATATTTTATTTATAAAATATTACTCCTACAAAATTTATTTATTTATTATATAATTTTAAATCGAGTGAACTTGAACAAAACATTTTTTCGTTTTGTGATACAAAGATGAACTTTGCATTTGCTGCAGAAAAATACTGGTGCAATTTGCATCTTCCTCTGTTGTTGACCTCAGAGTAATAGTAAAGACCATCCAAAAGTGTACCTCTACCAGGGATACTTTTGGTGGCAGAACTTTTCTCCTTTTGTTAGCAAACTCAACATCAGTAGAGTTAGTAGAAGGTCTACCTCTTTTGTTAGTTTATTACTTTTTCCTTCAAGAAGAAGAGCTTCGGCGATTTTGAACTTTTGCAGACTTTTGCAATTTTTTTTTTATATCAAGCCTCTCGCAGTCTCTACGATTAAGCAGGCTTCAGAGTTCACAGTCAAATCTATAAATTGAAAACATAATTTTCCAAAATGGTAAGATTTGACGTCGAGCGACTCAAGAACAGTCAAGAACTAAGTCAGAGACTGAACAACACAGAACTAAACAACTGGGACCAACTGAAGGAGACTCTTGTCAAGGCGGCCAATGAGCTCGCCCATCTCGCTAGAAGAAGGAAGCATTAGTGGTGGACTGAAGACTGTGACAATGCAATAACCCAAAGACAAATAGCCTGGGTGAAGTGGAATTCTAAAAAGACCAAGGAAAATTGGCATCAATTTTTGGAACAAAGAAAGGTTACAGCCAAGATAATTCGAGGAACCAAAGGAACCTTCACACAAAACCAACTAACCCAAATCGAAGAGAGCTTTGCTAAGAATAATTCCAGAACTTTCCTTGGAACCTTTAAGTAAGGCACTCAGAAAATACGCTCCGCCAAGCCTCCACTTCAGAGACTCACAAGACAAGCTGGCTTATAACGACAAGGACAACTGCCACCTTTTGGCTCAGTACTTTAAAAATCTACTAAACTGTGACCCACCAAGCGAAGACTTTGACTATAAACAAACCACACCAAACCCGGACTCGCTTCCCCCTTCATTGGAAGAAGTTGGCCAGATCATTCAATTTCTTAAGAATAATAAGGCAGCTGGAGAGGACTCTATCATTGCTTAACTGTGGAAAGGTGCTGGAAACAATGCCGTGCGCAAGCTAACCGAGATCATCCAGGGCATCTGGGAAACAGAGAAATAACCACCCGATTGGAAATTTGCTCTGGGATTCTCTCGACCCGGTAACAAACAAGATTCTCTCGAAGGCGTTACAAACAAGGGCAGAAAATCAGTTGGATAGTCAACTTTGAGAATACCAGGGGGCTTCAGAAAGACCCGATCCTGTGTTGAACAGATGCTGAATCTTAAAACTGTACTTGTATACTCCAAGATGAGAAACCGCAAGGTGGTCGTTACCTTTGTTGATTTTAGGAAGGCCTACGATTCCATTGATAGAGAAACGCTTAACAAAGTAGGGTACTCCAGGAACTAGCACTAGACAACAAAACCCGCAGACTCATCCAAGAAACTTTGACCAACACCCATTCCAGGGTTTAATTTAGAGGAGAGATTTCAGAAAGCATCGAAATAAAAACTGGAGTTAGACAAGGAGATAGACTTTCCCCACTTCTCTTGAACTGTGTCCTTGAAGAGGTTATGAGAGAATGGCGCAAGGAACTGAACAATTTAGGTGCTCAGAGTAGTATCTACCTGGGACGCAAGAACAAAGGACTGGTTGTAGATTGCCTGGCCTTTGCAGATGACATGGTACTGTTTGATGGTAACAATGCAGGTAAACTGCCTCAGAAAACAGCCTGCCAAAGTGGGTCTTCAAGTGTCGCTGGAGAAAACAGAATTCTTTACCAACATTAGAGAAGCAAGCAGAGAGATGTTACTAGAACATGGAAACATCAAGAGGACTGAGAAAGTATCTGGGCGAATGTATTGAACCCAACTTATCAGAAAGAGCAACATTATTAAAGAAAGTCAATAAGTTAGAACTAGCCTATCGACTGACTAAGAACACTTACAATAAGAAATGCCTGTTACGCAACCTGAAACTCAAGCACTACACATCAGTCTTACGACCAGAAGCCCTGTATGGCATGGAGTGTCTTTCCTTGAACCGAAGGGGTCTAATAGAGAAATTGGAAATCAGAGAGAGGAGAATCCTCAGGAAGATCCTGGGCCCTGTAAAGGAAGCTGGGGAATTCCGAAGGCGGCATAACTCTTAGCTCTGCGAACATATTGAGATGCTCTCTGACTGTGCAAGGAAAAGAAGGGTAGCTTCCTGTGGCCACGTTGGAAGATTGCCTCCAAACCGACTAACCAACCGTCTGTTTACGTTCTGGCAATACAAGAAGCTTCGTACCACTTGGTTGACAGAGACCGAGAAGGATATTAAAGAACTAGGAATAACAGATCTCAAAAACAGACAGTCTGTAAGACGCACCCTGAAGGAAGTCCGTGGATTTTAGGAAAAACCTCGAAGGAAAGGTACCCCCTGGACAGAAGAGAGAAAGGAGTTACACCGGCAGAAGATACTGGGCAAAGGTCAAAGCCCAACAGTTGAACAAGCGTGGTCCAAAGTAGGCCTATTCGAAAAAAGAAGAAGAAAACATAATTTGTAATAAAATATTTTTTAGATTTCGATGTGAATTCTATACAGTGATTTTGCATTTAGCGAGTCCTTTAAATCAACACCTCAAATAAACTGATTGTAGGTTTCCACAATAGCGGGCAATCAATTGTGGCGGTTTTTTATATAATAAGATTTGCAACTCTAATATCTGCCCATTTCACTACGCCTACTTCAATACCCTATCTTCAACCAGAGATGGTTCACTTCTTGATGGGACTCTTTGCCTCTTTTCATCAAATCTTTGTTCATAATTAGTGGGATGTTTGCAAACCATTGATTCTAACAGTTTCCAAGCTATTTTTCTTTCTATATATTTTTCTATATTTTTCTTTGCTAAAGTTATCATCAAAGGAAGTGGAAATCAAAGGTAACATAAACCAGTTTTCAAGGTATAATAAGTGGTTCAATCCAACAGCAATCGATTGGACCAATTTCAGTACTACATTTGAACTAGCTCGCAAGTTGGGTTCTCCAAATACCGGTTCAATTTTTCCGGAATATATGAGAAAATCATACATGATGCCTTTGTCATCGCAAAGAAAAAGTAATTTGTATCTCTACTTGTGTGGTATGCTGTGTATATATTGTATTTTTATGCTTTATTTACCTTTGAAAGGAACCATCTGTTCATCCACGCATAGCATTTGGGGCATTGATATTTCCCGAAACTTTCTACTAAATGATCTATCAATGGTCGGATATTTAATAAATAAATTATCTGTTTTCTCATTAGGTAAGGGAATTTGTAAATTGTCAATTGTGAATTGTGCTTATCTCCTTAATATATATCTTCCCATCTATCTCAACTTATTACTATCTCTACTTATATCTATATCTATCTCTACTTATTACTTCCGATACAATAGGACAGTTTAGTTTGCTCTTCCAATATAAGCTTGAATTTGAGAGCTTCACCATCGACATAGCAAGCAGTGTACCCAAAAATTGCTCAAGCTCCTGACTACTCAGTGCAAGGCTTTTATTGGGATTTTGCAGGATTGAATAAAGATTTGATTTGTCGACAATATGAGTAAAAATATCCTTTGATAAAAAATGTCTAAAATATTCAACATGACGATTTACTACCCCAGCACCATCTAATTGTTCTAAGCATTTAAGCACAGGTTCAGCTGCACCATCTCCAGATATGTGCCGCGAAATAGGAATTCTTCATTTTCTTGATGTAGTTGAACTTGTAGTTGTTGGAATTAAAACTGTAGTTTCTAATTCATCTTCACTAGTATTATCATTATTAACTACGAGGTCTTATAATTCATCTAAGTCAGAATCATCGGGAAGTTATTCACTTCCGGTATCACGGGAAGAAATAAATATTGTTATCAAAATACTTTGAATAGCAATATAATAAAAAAATATACCTACAAACCACAAAACTTACGAAAACAAGACGAAAAACTAACATTGACGAATAAAGAAAATTGCCCAGAATTAGCTAAATACTTCTCCCGACTTTTGAATTGCCCAGAACCCAGGAAAATATTACCAAAGAAACACTCAGACCACACGTAAGAAGAATCACCAACTCAAGACGAAATCAACTCCCACATCAAAAGACTCAAAAACAATAAACCCTCAAGTGAAGATGGCCTACTGCAGAACTACTTAAGAATCTCGGATCCAATGCACTCAGAGAAATTACACAAATCATCCAAGAAATATGGTAAACCGAAGAAATACCCGATGACTGGAAAACAGCACGAATCCACCCACTACACAAAAAAGGAGATAAATGAGATGTGAACAACTACATAGGGATTTCTCTCCTTCCGCTTGCCTACAAAATTTTCTCAGCATGTCTCTTGACACGAACACAGGAACAGCTCGAACTAAAGTTATCAGAGTAGTCAAGTAGGATTCAGACCGCACCGATCCTGTGCCGAACAAATCTTCAACCCAAAAACAAAAGTTGCGAGCAATTCGAACTAAAACAGTGATGTGCACATTTGTCGACTTCAAAAAAGCGTACGACTCGATCGATAGACAATTACGCTTCCAGATCCTTGAAGAAAGAGGAGTAGACCACAAAACACGAAAACTCATTGAACAAAGGCTGACCACAAAATTCAAAATAAAATTCATTGGGGAAAACTTGGAAACTTTAGAAATTCAGATAGGCGTGCGACAAGGATATGGCCTCTCCCCATCCTTGTTCAATATCGTCTTGGAAAATGTCATGGAAGAATGGGAAAAAGAGCTCAAGAAACAAAATATCTGGAAACCAGTTACACATGGCTTACACAAAAGCAATCTCTCTATACCATACCTTGCCTTCCCCGATGACTTGGTTATACTACCAGAAGATCAAGAAACTGCAAAAACATTAATTTAAACACACCAAGAATGCGCCGAAAATGTGGGACTTCAAATGTCCTTCCAGAAAACTCAAGTCACACAGGCGAGAACATGCAAACAAAATATGGAATAATCCAAAGAATCCCATTTCAAAACATTTCAAATATTTGGGAGAATTTATCGAACCAACTGGATCCGAAAAAATTTTACAACAAAACCGTCTCCAGGAAGCCAAGAGAGCACTCCGACTTCCAAAACCTCTATAACAAAAAATGCATGTCAAGACAAACTAAACTTCGACACTACAACACTGTCATCCAGCCAATCACGAAAGAAGATAGAAAAATCATTTGGAAAATAATAGGAGCAAGACTTACTGCTGACGGGTACCGACTACAGTCAATCAAGACAATTGAAAAATACTCAAATATCGAAATTGATATCAGAAAAAGACATGAAATTCTTCGAGCACATAGACAGACTACCGAATAAACGAAAAACCAATAGAATACTGTATTACATATTATCCCTCAAAATTACAACACCATGGATGAATGTACAAAAAGACTTTCGGACCGCTAACATAATCGACACATCAGATAGATAGTCCTTTCGTAAACAAAGTGAACAACTGCGTCCAACCAGAGCAAGCAAAAACATTACAGACATAAATGGCGTGACGATAGAAAATCGGCGTTTTCCAACAGAATGAAAGAATATTGGCAAAATAAGAAGAACGTCAAGAATTGAGTCAAGTGCTTAACGTTTTCCAATATTGGGAAAATACGCTGTAAATAAATAAATAGGAAATATATATTTTAAAATTAAAATTTTTAAAAATAACACACATTTTATTTACCAATTTCATCCATATCTAGTTCGTTGTCTGCATATGTACCGCTTCCGTCATAACGATATTTTTTGTCGCCGTCGATACAAAAGAGTAACGTAACGAATTCGTTACGTTTGGAAAAAGCAGAAATATATAATAAATATAATATTTTTTTATAGGTTTTACACATTTGGCTTAAAAACTAACGCTTTGTGAATATACACAAAAAAATAATTTAACATTTAAACTTTAAACTACAATGAAAATGATTGCAAAATAAATGCAAAAAACAAACGCACAATCGGTCAAAACATGTGCTACTATTCAAGCATGCTGCCACTAGAATGTAACTAGCGATATGCATTTGTACTAGTAAAGTACAATTTCGTTGACATCGTCGACCGCTACAAAAACTTTACATTTTCGGTACCAGATACGTTTTAGTTAAATGTTACGAAAACGTTGCGCTCGACGTTATAGGGTTAGACTAGCATTACAGATTTAGCTTTGTTCCATTCCCGTATCCTATTGTCTTAAATCATGTCTAGACTTTTTAGTCGAGTGCAAGTAGTTCTTCAACAATTGCGACATTGACTCGCATTAATGTTGGTATCAATTTTCGAATTGTTCGAAACAAAGTTTTGTCTAATTCACCATTTGAGATCTCAACAACTAATCTCACTGTGTCAATGAACTTAGTCTAATTATATTTTGTTGTTTATATTCTATTAACTAAGACTAAATTTAAAAAACTAGACTACGCTGCTCCTTAATAATTGTTAAATTACCAATATTAGTTCAACATATTAAAGCGAAATATAGCTTAAATATAAATAGATTCAACCTTTCCGTAGCTCTAGAATATTAGACTTTTTAAGACTATAAAACCAATCTCTTGTTGAAACACAACAGATCTTTGTCATACAAAACCTAACCTCGACAACCCAGCACATTTTTGTCAAACTAATGTAAACCATTTTATAATTCAAAAGAGCAAAGCTGCACTGATGAGAGATATATCTCGAAACGCCTCTGCAGATGACTATTCACTTGGGTTAATTAGAAAGATGTAATCTTAAAAACAGTGTTATTTATCTAATTCTTGTTGAGTGCCACGGAAACACGGACTTTTGAATGGCATGCTAATATCTGTTATGTTTCAACATGAAATTTGTTTTGTAGTCTTACAAAGATTTAATAATATTATAGAGCTACGGAAAGGTTGAATATATTTATATATTCTAGCTCTATTCCGGTTTATTAAGTTGGTTGGGATTGTTTCTATAATTAGTTTGGTTTCACCCCAATATTCAAGATTAGTTCAAATAAATTTACCACCTTCATTTCTCAAAATCTAATTGGACTGGAATAACTTAAATAGTCTTGTTTAATGTATGTGTCTTACTTTCTTAAAACAAGCTTAAATGTTTTAGTCTCGTGAAAGTAGTTCGTCTGCAAATGCGAAATTAGTTCAATTAGATCGCATATATTTTCAAATTGTTCAAGACCAAATATTGTCTAATTCACCCCTTGATATCTTAAAAAGTAGTTCGACTGCTTCAATGAACTTTTTTGTATGTGTGTTTTAACATTTTTAGTTTGTTCATTTTCAATTAACTAACTCCAACACCGTTAAATTTCGAAATTAGTCCAAATAAATTTCTCAAGCTCATTTCTCAAAATCTATTTGGAATAGCATAGCATGTTTAGTCTTGTTTCATTCATAGGATGCCAGTCTTCAATCAAGCCTAAGCTGTTTAGTCTAGTGCAAGTAGTTCTTCTGTTATTGGGAAATTAGTGCGAGTTGGAATCAATTTTCGAATTGTTCGAGGCAAACTTTTCTCTAATTCATCATTTGGTAACTAGTTCGACTTGAAGTTAGTTTTAATATATTTAGTTGTCCATTTTCTATTAACTAGGTATAAATTACTGACCCAGTTTTACCTTGTCTAATCATTTCAGCTTGACTGCTCTGATCTATTCTGGTTCAGTCTTTGCTTGTCCAGTCCTGTCTTGTCGGGCAGTGTCTGTTATTATTTACAACAAAAACATTTGTCTTGGTAAATATAACATACGCTAAACCCCGATAAATTTTCCATACGAGTTCAAGTTTAAATTTCGGGTGATTTGAAATTTTGGACATATCCAAGGCAGAAGGCCTAAAAGCCAACATGTTTAGCTGAATCTTTTAAAAATGCAAAAATGCATTAATCAACTGGTAGAACATCCAATATTATGAAAATTTTATTTTGTAATTCATTTTTGTTGTAACGTCCATCTCGTTTTAATTATTCGGGTAACTTAAATCAGGTGGACAATTCTTGGAAGTAGTTTTATTAATATTATGCCAACGTTTCGACCCACATTGGGTCTTTCTCAAGGCTACAAATTACAAAAACAACATAATTATAACAATGTAGAATACATCTATGAAAAATACAACAATTTATAATTTACAATAATAATTTTAAATTAAAACTATTAGGTCTTACCTAATTTCTTTAAAAATAATTTGATTTTGACACTTTTTTAAATTCAAAATTATATTAATTTTTGTCAGTAATTGATTATTTCGATTTTTTTTGAATTTAAAAAAATGTCAAAATCAAATTATTTTTAAAGAAATTAGGTAAGACCAAATAGTTTTAATTTAAAATTATTATTGTAAATTATAAATTGTTGTATTTTTCATATATGTATTGTACATTTTAAACTACTTCCAAGAATTGTCCAAGCACCTGACTTAAGTTACCCGAATAGTTTTATTTTGTTTAAAATAAATTAATATTTTACCTTGCATATCCAACCCTACAACCCTAGTTTTCCAACCCTATTCTATGCATATTTCACATTCTAGAGTATATATGCATTTATGAATTTTAGAAAATGTTATTAAGAAATTCTAATTAAATTTGTCAAGTCGGTTATTAAGAATTCCCGCGCTGACCTCATCTGCATTATGTAAGTCATGGCAAATAATACGGCTAATGGGCAAAGTTTTCCCGTTCTCTGGATTCCTAGCATAGAATTAATTAATGAAAACCGTATCAAGTTAAGACTATGTATAAAGCGAGAGAGGCGTAAATAAATTTATACCGCGCGTGCTTCTACAAAACATAAATCTTCCAAATTTACTAAAGAACGAAATCGAAAAGCGAGAATTATTTTTGAATATTCTACATTTTGTCTAAGAAATATTTTTACGAACATTACCTCGTTCGAATAATTTAAATAATTATTTTAGAACATTTAAAAAATTACTATTTAATTAGTCCTTGGCACGGTGGAACCAGTAAGGTAGAACATTATTTGTCCCGACTTAAATCTAGAAATATGTATAGGTATAATATATACACTGTATATACTACAAAATAAATTAAGATTGAAAACTCCTGTAAGATAATATTCAATGATCAAAGTATTCCGAGGAAGATTACTTAGTGCTATTAGATTAGAGTTATCGAGATTGATGCAACAATTATGTAACAAAGTTTCGGGCGCATCGACTGAACTTTGCGAAAACTTGCAGAAAGTTTTCACAAGACTGAAACTACAGAAGAAAATGCATCCGACGAAACATTTATAGTTCCATCTAAAATTGATGATAAATAAATGAATAAATAGTCTATGCGAGAAAAGGAAACTTTTAAAGAAAAACTCAAAGATTTAAAGTTTACAGGTAAAATATCAACTGTTTAGCACAGTGGTTCTCAAACTGGGTGCGTCGGCACCCCGGGGTGCCGCGAGCGTATGCCTGGGGTGCCGCAGCAATAATTAAGAAATGTAATAAAATGTTAAAAGAAAATTACATGAGGAGGTAAACGCATTTGTGTTTCTACTTTTATTGCTGAATTATGGACAATTGGCTAAAATCTGGATCTTTAAGACGGTAAGGTGATAAACTCACGGAAGCTTCTGAAGCGACTGATTCAATGACAACCAGCATCTTCGGAGGAGACTAAATATCCCAGTAGACACCTGCGAGTCTAAATCATTCAAGTTCGTCCGCCTCAGTTGGCGAAACCGCGACTCACGACCAAAAGATAATCCGAGCAAAATAAGGAAATATCCTAGCTACTTCACATTGTTTGGCTTGTTTCTGTAGGTAACGATAAGCACCGGAAGGGCAATGCGTTATCTGTCATAAAATTGTTTGTAACTGCTGCTTGTTTCCATCCAAATTCAACGCAACTGAAGCTTCAATTATTGTCAGTTCACACATAGCAAAATTTAGAAAACCCCATACTATTCCCGAGACAAAAGAACAAGAATCAGGGAAAGGATCACTTCCTCCTCTTTTTTTAGCCAGACTATTTGAACTAAAAGATGCATTAGTACTAAATTTTACAGAAGAGCCGAAGAGCCTTTTATCCGACAATTCACTGATGTCGATTGGCTGCTTAAATTAGGATACCTTCCCGACATCTTTGAAAAACTAAATGAAACCGCCACTTCTCTCAATGTTGCATTCTCAACATACGCTTACATTAAAAACAAGTACAAGAGCAAACTCTCTGTATCAAGTGATTTGAGGGTGAAATTAACCAAACTTTAGATACAAAAAACTTAAAGTTAAAGAATCTTCTTAAGAAAACAAACTTAACGAATCTTCAAAACAATTTCATTCATTCCATTAAAGACAATTGAGCATTAAGTTATTGTATTGTTTTTTTTTAATATTTTCAAAGTTTATTAATATTTTTAAAGTTTTCTAACCGTTTTTAGGGTAGCTGTGCCGCGAAATATTTGTAGCCCGACAAGGGTGCCGCGAGATTTTTTTAGCTCGATAAGGGTGCCGCGGCAAAAAAAAGTTTGAGAACCACTGGTTTAGCAGATAGTTAAAGATGGATAACTATTGCATATATACTAAATGAGGCATAAAAATGTATAGATTAGCGGTCCTTAAGTGGGAACTCTCTCTTAAATTTTAAATTCTGTAAAAATATTTTTTATTAATCTATATTTATGTATGAATTTATATTGCACTTGAAAGTTTGTTGTGACTATAAAATGTAAATAAATCCACTATTTATTAAGAATATTAATGATTGTGACATTACTGACGGTGGTTAAAAGGGAATAGGAGACTTCATACGTTCAGCGCCCCTCGCGCCACAATTCGAACTAACAGAAATTGACATAAAACCTCCAGTGGCGCGTAAATCGTTGGGTACGCTTCTCACAATTAGTCTACAGTATTTCCATCTGCTGAATAAGTTCTTTTTCTATGTTTCAATATTTTGTAGAAAAATCGCCACTTCTGACTTAGGATATATAAGGTTAGGGTTCTTACGTTTTAACGCCACCGCAGCTACAGATTTGAACAAAATATAACGGTTAGATTAGGTTATAATAGAGCACATAAATTCAGACCACATATCGCGCGATGGCGCGACCTATCGATCCGAAATAAAAAAAAATATTGGATAATTGTTAGATTAGGTTATATTATAGCATATAAATCTAGACCTGCGTTGGCGTTAATACGTAAGTACCAAGCTGTGGGGTGTTATGATATTTTTAAACAATTTTTATATAACCCCTTCTATAATTTATTTTCCCTACGCCCTTGTGTCTTGCCCCTAATGCGCGTGCGCACATTCCATACATTGGGTGGCCTACATCTATGATGTCTCTTGCACCATGTTACCCTGACATTTTATATTTCATGTTATTTTTTACACTGAAACTATAAAAATTGTGTTTGAAAAGAAATCAAAAATAATGGTTATAATAAACAAAACCACAGTTTAATACTGCGTATATAAAACAAAGTCGGGTTTAAAGTTAGACTTTTAAAATCTCAAGAATACTTTAATAATAAATTTAATAATATTTTCGCACAGCCGAAACTACTTAAGCTATGCCAGTAGATGGCGTTGTTGTTGTTGTCAACGATAATGGCCGTCTTCCCGTCGACGAATCGAACGGATTGATTTCGTTTCCGGATAAATTTTGCAATTTCGTCTTAACTATGGACGAGCTCATCAACCAAGTATTCCCGAACATCATTGATTATCACAAAAATTACAATTGGTTGAGTTAACGACCAATTCTAGTGGCTAAGTAGAAAGATGTGTATCGTCATAATTCAAAAAGCAATAGTGGGTCCACTGCATTCATTAAAATATATCGACACTGTTACAAATGAAGACGAGGCAACCAATTATCCCACAGATTTTTTAACTCATTGGATCTGCCTGGCTTGCCACTGCATAATTTACAACTGAAGGTTGGCTCGATAGTCATTATGCTTCGACATCTGAACCATCCAAAGCTATGTAACGGAAAGCATTTGGTGGTTACAATATTCATGCGCAATGTGGTTCACGCGACGATATTTAAAGGAAAATTCAAAGGTGACGAAATTCTCATTCCGAGAATTCCGATTATCCCAACCGATAAGTCATTCGAGTTTAAACGAATTCAACTTCCAATTCGTCTTGCATTTGTAATGACGATCAGCAAATTACAAAGCCAATACATGATTGTTTGTGGCCTGAATCTCGAAAATCTATGTTTCTCTCACGTTCAATTGCACGTAACAAGTTCACGTGTCGGCAAACCATCCGCTTTGTTCATTCTCGCGCCAGACAACAAAACGAAAAATGTCGTTATCACAAGGTGCTTCAATGAAGGTAATCGACTCGATTTTGGACTGCTGGAATTTGGGCATTTTGGCTTTTGGATTTTGAACTTTTGGATTTTTTAATTTTGTGCTCATATTTTGGATTTTTTGGATTATGGGCTTTTGGATTTTAAACTTTTGCATTTTTGGATTTTGACTTATTTTGCATTTGGATTTTGGGCGTTTGGATTTTGGACTTTTGATATTTTGGGCTTGGATTTTAAACTTTTGAATTTGTTTTTTTATACAGCGTACCGTATGCGAAGCAGAGGACAGACACGATTATATTTCCATCTGTTAATATAATCGTGTACGATTATATAGTGTAATCTTGATAATCGGCGTTTGGTTTTTGCGGCACTTTCAAAAATCCGGACCTCCTTACGTTGCCTCGAACACTATTTCTAGTAAATTATTGTTTGTAGGAGAATATCTACAGTAATCCTACACAATTTAGAGTTTCTACTTTGCATTTTCCAATAATGTATACCCACTTACTACTCGTTGAATATTCATAAACTTTGGTAAATTTTAACATAAGAACATTTTGGCTTAGAGTGTTAAAATTAAAATTAAATTACATCATTGCCTTGAATATTTAACGTTTTAATATTATATAACAAGTCTCTCTAGTCTAAGCCCTACTTGACTAGTTTTATCTCTGTAGTCGTATCTATTTAGGCATATCCCTATGGTCTCATCTGTCTTGTCTCGTGGGTCTAGACTTTTCTGTCTAGTCTTGTATGTATAGTTTTGTCTGTGTAGTCTTGTCTGTATATTCTTGTCTGTCTATTCTTGTCTGCCTAGTCTTTTATGTCTAGTCTTGTCCATCTAGGCCTGTCTGTCTAGTCTTGTCTGTCTAGTCTTGTCTGTCCAGTCTTGTATGTCTAGTCTTGTCTGCCTTCTCTACACAGTCATGTCTGTCAAGTCTTATCTAGCTAGTGCTGCCTGTCTAGTCTAATCTGTCTAGTGCTGTTAGTATAGTCTTGTGTATCTAGTCTTCTCTTACTAATCTTGTCTGAGTATCTTGTCTTGTCATTTTAGCCTCACAAGTCTATCGTGTGATAATTTTGAGTGGCACATTACAATAAATTTTAATGACGAATTTTCACATTGAAATGGTTAAATGATTAAAAATTTAGAAAAACTTGTCACGGCGCCGGCAGCAAGAAAACTTTTTTGTAGCAATTACTCATGAACGGAATTTCTAGCCCTTCGTGTAATTACAAGCGCTGCAAAAATGTTTATATAATTACATTTATTCTTACTGTCCTCTGAAAAAACACATTTTTCACAAAACCCTAATTTAATCCCGTTATGGGTTCCCGTTTCAATTTCAGCCCATTTACGAGATTATAAAAGTTTTATCATTTACATATTTGTAGTTACTAACTTACAATTTAATACTACACACATACAAAAGTAGACAGTCAGGACAAGGCAGACAATACTACAGAGACAAGATTAGTCTTCTATCAATAGACAGAAAAGACTAAACAGACACGACTAGACACACAAGACTAGACTGACAAAACTAGGCAAACAAGTCTAGACAGAAAAGACTAGACAGACAAGACTAGACAGACAAGACTAGACAGACAAGACTAGACAGACAAGACTAGACAGACAAGACTAGGCAGACAAGACTAGAGAGACATGACTAGACAGACAAGACTAGACAGACAAGACTAGACAGAAAAGACTAGACAGACAAGACTAGACAGACAAGACTAGACAGACAAGACTAGACGGACAAGACTAGACAGACAAGACTAGACAGACAAGACTAGACAGACAAGACTAGACGGACAAGACTAGACGGACAAGACTAGACAGACAAGACTAGACAGACAAGACTAGACAGACAAGACTAGACAGACAAGACTAGACAGACAAGACTAGACAGACAAGACTAGACAGACAAGACTAGACAGACAAGACTAGACAGACAAGACTAGACAGACAAGACTAGACAGACAAGACTAGACAGACAAGACTAGACAGACAAGACTAGACAGACAAGACTAGACAGACAAGACTAGACAGACAAGACTAGACAGACAAGACTAGACAGACAAGACTAGACAGGCAAGACTAGACAGACAAGACTAGACAGACAAGACTAGACAGACAAGACTAGACAGACAAGACTAGACAGACAAGACTAGACAGACAAGACTAGACAGACAAGACTAGACAGACAAGACTAGACAGACAAGACTAGACAGACAAGACTAGACAGACAAGACTAGACAGACAAGACTAGACAGACAAGACTAGACAGACAAGACTAGACAGACAAGACTAGACAGACAAGACTAGACAGACAAGACTAGACAGACAAGACTAGACAGACAAGACTAGACAGACACGACTAGACAGACAAGACTAGACAGACAAGACTAGACAGACAAGACTAGACAGACAAGACTAGACAGACAAGACTAGACAGACAAGACTAGACAGACAAGACTAGACAGACAAGACTAGACAGACAAGACTAGACAGACAAGACTAGACAGACAAGACTAGACAGACAAGACTAGACAGACAAGACTAGACAGACAAGACTAGACAGACAAGACTAGACAGACAAGACTAGACAGACAAGACTAGACAGACAAGACTAGACAGACAAGACTAGACAGACAAGACTAGACAGACAAGACTAGACAGACAAGACTAGACAGACAAGACTAGACAGACAAGACTAGACAGACAAGACTAGACAGACAAGACAAGACAGACAAGACTAGACAGACAAGACTAGACAGACAAGACTAGACAGACAAGACTAGACAGACAAGACTAGACAGACAAGACTAGACAGACAAGACTAGACAGACAAGACTAGACAGACAAGACTAGACAGACAAGACTAGACAGACTTTTTTTTTTCAGACCCCCCCAGCCAAAACCGGAGAAAACGTGATGGAATCCAAAAATTTGGCATAACTTCATCACGTTCCTCCCCCTTTCATATCCAAAGCATTCATCCGCATTCATTCGTTGTGCCGGGCGCGCCGTTAATCGCCGTGCCCCCCCTCACATCAGAGTTTACAATAAATTTGTGCGCCCCCTTCGCACTAAGGGGGGCCCGGCGATGGCACGCTCGGCTCGCGCGTAGCAACCCCTCCGCCCGCCTTACGCTCGTCCCTTTCATCCTTCTCCTTTCTCCTCATTATATATCCTGTCATTCCAGCCAGCACGCCCCATTCATACTCACTGCGGAGCATGATTCTCACCATACTCTCCTTGTTTACATTCTCTCTCACCTTGCATTCTGCGGCGCTCCTCATTCTCTCCCATCTCGTACACTCGAAGATGGTATGCTCCGCAGTGTCCTCAGTCGCCCCACAATACCTACAGTGCGCCTCAACCAGTTTCCCGATGCGCACCAGGTAAGACCCAAAGCAACCATGCCCCGTAAGCGCCTGGGTGAGGTGATAATTCACCTCCCCGTGCCCACGGTTGACCCATTCATCGATAGTCGGAATCAGTTGCCTGGTCCAGGCTCCCTTTTCCGACCCCTGCCATAACTCTTGCCATACACGCATTGTTTTTTCCCTTTCATTTCTAGGGTCATTACCTCCCCAGACTCTCACCCTTTCATGCGCCAGAAGGTCTAACGGGATAACTCCAGCAACGACCGCCACGGCGTCGCCAGAAACAGTCCTGTATGCGCTGCACACACGCAGCAGCATACACCTTTGCACTCTCATCAGTCTCGCTCTATAACATTCAATGCTGAACGCATTTATCCATGCCGGCACCCCATACAGGAGAATGGAGTGCACGACCGCATTCATAACCCTCCTCTTGGAGGCCAACGGCCCACCTATGTTGGGCATCAGCCGTCCAAGGGCTCTCACACATGCTGTAGCCTTGCTCACCACCCAGGTGACCTGATCGGACACCCTGAGATTTCGCTGGAGCTCTACCCCAAGGTATCTTACAGATTCCCGAGCCGGTACGTCAACTGTCCCCATTCGCACGGTCAATTCACGCAGCTTTCTTCTCCCAATTAGCAGGACCGCCTCGGTTTTGTGGGGAGCCAGAGCAAGCCCTTTTACCCCCATCCACCGATCAATCCTACCAATTGCCTCATTTATTATCGCTTTCAGACTTTCTTCCGTTCTTGCGACAGCGACCACCGCTAAGTCATCAGCGTACCCTACGAGTGTAACCCCGTCTGGCAGCCTCAATCTCAAAACCTCATCATAAAATATGTTCCACAGTATCGGCCCAAGAACCGAACCCTGTGGAACACCCGCACTCATTTTGAAGATTTTACCTTCCACAGTCACTATCTCCCTATCATTCAAGTAGCTCCCCACCATCTTTCGAAGGTAGGGAGCTACCCCCTTTAGTTCCAAAGCCTCCATGATTCCGCCCCATGGGACCGAATTGAAGGCATTTTTCACGTCCAGGGTTACAAGCACGCAGTAGCTACGGGTACGCCATGGACCCGTATTTGCTAACCTTGCTCTCTCTATCACACGCATCATTGCGTTCACCGTAGTGCGGCCGCCTCTGAACCCATACTGTTCCTCTGAAAGACCCCCTACCCTCTCGAGATCCTCATTTATCCTAGCTCCGATCATACTCTCAAACATCTTCGCTATCCCATTCAGTAGGCAGATTGGCCTGTAATTGGCTTCCTCTCCTTCCTTTCGCTCTTTTTCAATCATCACCAGTCTCGCTCTCTTCCACTCTTTGGGGAAACTGCCATTCATCAACAATTCATTCATCATGCTCAAGCACATGTCCTCACACACATGCCCAAACACCTTGCACGCTTCCGGTGGGACACCATCAGGACCCGGCGCTTTTCCCTCCTTCATCCGGCCAACTGCACTCTGCAGCTCGGCCGGAGTGAAAAGGGGCGCCGATCTCCATCCCACGGGTTCCAGCCAGTTCATTCGCTCATGTACTGGGAACAGCTTCTTGACTTCCGTCATTAGGCTATCCCCCGGGAGAGTATTAACCCTGTGCGCAATTTTTCTGGTGACGATCTTATAGCCGTCACCCCAGATGTTATTATTCACCTCTTCGCAGAGCACTCTCCAAGCTTCTTGCTTGGAGTTCGCGATGGCTCTGCGAAGTTCCCTGCGCGCCAAGTTATACCTCCTTCTGCACTCCTCACGCACTTCCTCATTTGCTCGCCTATTACTCCTCACCATGCATCTCCTTTCACGCAAACAGGTTTTACGCTTTTCAGCTACCTGCTCATTCCACCAGTAAACTGGCTTCCTGCCTCTGACGCCCCTCCGTTTTCTCCGAAACACCGCATCACAGGCCCCGTGAAGAACTGCTTCGCAGGAGCTCCGCAATCCATTTTCGGGGCCTGTCCTTTCAGCCAGCTCTTTCATGACGTCTCCCAATCTTTCTAGTAGACTCTTGTCCACTCTCCATCCATTCGTTCCACAAGCAACCGGTCCCTCAGAAACATCCTTTCGTACGTCGAAGAGAATATCCTGGTGGTCACTCAGATTCTCTCCCTCTCTGACACGCCACTCTTTCACTCTGCCTGCAATCCGTGAGGTGCTAAAAGTGATGTCTATGAAAGACATACTTTCGCCCCGCACGAAGGTTGGCACATTCCCACGGTTGTGAACCACCAGGTCCTCCTCTGCCAGCCACTCTTCCATCATTCTCCCTCTCTCATCCTCTCTAGGGGATCCCCACCAAGCGGACTTGGCGTTGAAATCCCCCCCGACAACAATCTCTTTGGACCAGCTTTTCATACTGGCCCTTAGCTCATCCATAAAAGCTACAAACTGCTCTAACATTATGTTAGGCGAGATGTAGCACCCATACAGGACCCAGTTTTCCCATTCGACCCACACATATCCATTTCCACATCCACACTTAACCAAAGGATTTTCCGATTGGAAAATCCTCACAGCAACATTCTTACACTGGTCCACGTGCCAGCCTCCGTTACCAATGGTCCGAAGATTTGGTTCGGAGACAATGGCCACATCCACTCTCTCATCATGCACCGTCTTCCATACCAGCTCCATTGCAGCCGCACTCCTATTTGAGTTCGTCTGCAATACTAGCATAATCTGTTTCTTTGGGACGTCCCTTTCATACTTTCCCTGCACAGTTTCCTGTACGCAGGACAGTTCATGGAGTCCGCCCTATGCCCACTCACTCCGCACACGAAGCACTTAGCCTCTTTGGCCGTGCACTCGTGTGCTTTGTGCCCACTTTCGTCGCATCGCAAACACGCATTCTTTCTCTCTATTCCCTTGCATGCTGCCGCCAGGTGCCCGAAGCCAAGGCATCTGTAACACCTGATCGGCTTATTGTCTTCGGTCACTCGGCACATGATCCATCCAACTTTCATTCTTCCTTTCTCCAGTATGGTTTGTGCCGCTCTTACTGGAAGAGTGACAACTGCCATACTGGCCCCTCCGCGCACTGTGCGGAGAGACTTTACCACACACTCCTTACATTCAGCCGCCTTCTGAATGGCTCCTTTCACCTCATCGGTGGTGGTAGCCTCATCCATGCCCCTAACAAGGACACTTCTGAGCCCCACCTCCGTCCTGACATCCCTTACAGCCTCAGTCACTAGGGCCATTCGCTCTGCCAGTCGCTTCTTTTCCCCATCATCATTCACTCTGACGATGAGGTCGCCAGCGTGGGTTTTCCTCATCGCCCTTACATTTATATCCTCCATGTCTACTTCCTTCTTAAGGACATTCACCATATGGGCGTAAGAAACACCCTCTGCCCTCCTCACCAGTAAGGTTTCTGCCTTTCTGGTGCCTCCGGCCCCTTCCACTCTGGGCTTTTGGCCCTCCGCATTCATCCAGCACAGGGTTAGCTCAACTCCTGTGCCATGCCACACGCATTCAGCCATCTTTCGTACTAGCCACATATTAAGGTTACCAGCCACACCGATAGCGAACCTCTTTCTCTCAGTCTTCTCACAAAGACCTTTCATCCTTAATAAGGTCTCGAACGCCTTTTCTTCGGCGCCCTCGACCTTATTATCATCCAGCCGGGCGATGAAGTGGTACTTCCTCTCGGAGTCCAACGACTCATCGCCTCCCATACACACCACATTCTCGCTCTTGATGTAGGCCACGGAACCTACATTCAAGCCTTCAGCCACTCGCTTGGCCTGAGGGAGCTGATCGAGCATCCCCCAGCCCAGCTGTCCACAGTTATCCCCTTTCTCTCCTGCAACTAACAGGAGTACATCCTCGTCCCTGGCCAGAGGAGAGCCCTTGGCCATCTTCACCACGGTGAAGGTGTCCTCGGACCACCTCTCCCTCGCCAGAGACATGTACTCCTGCACATTCATACCCGGTTTCAGCGCACTGGTGATACTACATTCAGCCTCCGTTTGGGTGCTGACTTCCTTGCATGCCACACTTACAGTTTGGATCTCGGTGTCATATAACACCTTTTCAACGGGCAGGAAACGGTGCGCTTCCAGCCAAGTGGTCACGGAGTTGCGCGAGAAGACGTTAGTTGTCTTTTTAACTCGCGCTGCTGCATCTTTAACTTCCTTCTTCGTGCTACTGCCTCCAGCGATAGCCCTTTCCAAGTCCTCCACTTGTCTGGTAAGTGCTCCAATCGCTTCCACGATTGTAAAAGCGATCGAGCACTCCGTCTTCTTGTACGCCTCCACGTCATCAGTCGACCGATCCGCAACTTTCCTTTTCTTTGGGGTTTCTCCAATAGACTGGCTTCTCGCCCGGCTATCCATCGCCCCTACACCCTTACTCAATTTTTGTTTTGTGAAAAATCCATACTGAATGGAGTTTCCACAAACCAAAAAACTGAATTCAAAAAATTCTCCCCTCCTTGGGGGTGGTGAAAAATTTGCCGCAGATAGCGTGCTGCAGTAAATGCAAAAACGTCTGCGGCGTTGGATTATCTTTATCTCCGTATATATGAGATAAGGAGTGGGAACAAAAAGAGAGAATTTAAAGGATATAAAAAACTCACGCGACGTGCTGTGACTCTATTAAGCTAGAAACTATTATACTAGCTTAAAGAAAAACTAAAAACACCGCTATTAAGCAAAAATAAATTTCTACAAGAGAATAAAAACAAACCAAATACACTAGGCTTGATTGCAATTTTATAACTGATAACTAAAAAACTTATATACCAACATATTAATAATCACAAACATGTGGAGCACTCGGCTGCACGTCTACTCGCTTCCGCGTCTCGTACGCGACTGAGACAGACAAGACTAGACAGACAAGACTAGACAGACAAGACTAGACAGACAAGACTAGACAGACAAGACTAGACAGACAAGACTAGACAGACAAGACTAGACAGACAAGACTAGACAGACAAGACTAGACAGACAAGACTAGACAGACAAGACTAGACAGACAAGACTAGACAGACAAGACTAGACAGACAAGACTAGACAGACAAGACTAGACAGACAAGACTAGACAGACAAGACTAGACAGACAAGACTAGACAGACAAGACTAGACAGACAAGACTAGACAGACAAGACTAGACAGACAAGACTAGACAGACAAGACTAGACAGACAAGACTAGACAGACAAGACTAGACAGACAAGACTAGACAGACAAGACTAGACAGACAAGACTAGACAGACAAGACTAGACAGACAAGACTAGACAGACAAGACTAGACAGACAAGACTAGACAGACAAGACTAGACAGACAAGACTAGACAGACAAGACTAGACAGACAAGACTAGACAGACAAGACTAGACAGACAAGACTAGACAGACAAGACTAGACAGACAAGACTAGACAGACAAGACTAGACAGACAAGACTAGACAGACAAGACTAGACAGACAAGACTAGACAGACAAGACTAGACAGACAAGACTAGACAGACAAGACTAGACAGACAAGACTAGACAGACAAGACTAGACAGACAAGACTAGACAGACAAGACTAGACAGACAAGACTAGACAGACAAGACTAGACAGACAAGACTAGACAGACAAGACTAGACAGACAAGACTAGACAGACAAGACTAGACAGACAAGACTAGACAGACAAGACTAGACAGACAAGACTAGACAGACAAGACTAGACAGACAAGACTAGACAGACAAGACTAGACAGACAAGACTAGACAGACAAGACTAGACAGACAAGACTAGACAGACAAAACTAGACAGACAAGACTAGACAGACAAGACTAGACAGACAAGACTAGACACACTAGACTAGACAGACAAGACGAGAGAGACAAGACTAGCCATCCTATTTATTTGTTACCATATGTTTACATACAATTCATATATTGCCAGCACTCCGTCTGGTGGACACTATGCTGGCAGTCAAGTACAAATATTTTATTGCATTTTCTGATTATTTTGTCAGAAGATCTTTGTCTATTTTTTTTTTAATTTAGTAGCAGATCTATCGAAGATTTGATTTTTTATTAGAACGAAGTTCCTTTATAGAGGTCTCGGTATGAGTGATTCGGCAGAAAACACGGGGATGGGGTAGTAAGATTTATGCGTTATGTTACATTATGCGCTTTTCTCTTTCTCTCAGTGTATACTTCTGGACTGCGCACTCTCTCCCTCTTTCTTTCTCTTTCTCTCAGTGGATATACTATAATGTGTTCGCAGAATAACTCATTCACTTGTCCGTCTTATATGAATAACTCATAATCTCTTTCGCAGAATAACAGACGAGTGTGGTCGGTTTATAACCTTAAATCTAAATACAAAAAAAAATTGTTAAAACGAATATATTTTTTTATTTAATTAAAATAATGAGACAATAAAACCCTCGTATGCTAGGGTTTTATTGTCTCATTATTTTAATTAGGTCACAGTCAAATTGTTAAATCAGTCAGATTGTGTAAAACTGAGACATTGCATGATGATTAATAATTCATGATAATTCGTATAGCTCATAATGGCGATTCATGATAATTCCTGAAGCTTATGAAATTGTCTATTTTATAAGACACTTGTTTAACTGGGATTTACACTATCTTACTTACCACGTTCACGAAATACTGTCAGCTGATAATATAAAGCTACTTGGCTTAATTATTAGACCTAGTAATAAAGAGATAAATAAAGCAACTTATTTGAGATAGTTTCATGAACTAGCTAGTCATATAGTCATAGTTCAAATGGAATACGCGTACTGTCGGCAGATCATACAATCGCTCGGTTTTACCCAATAGAGAAGGCTAGACTAGACAAGACTAGTCTTGAATAGTTCTGTCTGTCTAGTCTTGCCTCTTTTCGACCAAAAAACAACTGAGGCATGAAGTGAACACAGCCAAGCAAAAACATTAGAAGAAACTGTGCGAAGACCTGCACTACGGCACATGGAGAGATACCTTCCAAATCTGCAGGAAAAGGTCCAACAACCAAATGTCAAAATGTCTTCCATGAAGGAAATCAAACGCATAGTCGAAGTACTCTGTTCACGTCAGGATCTAGTGAGATAGCAGCAACCAACAGTAGAAGAGGTACCGCTCGGAAGAAGAGCTAAACATTGCGTTTATTGCAAACCGCAATAAAATCCGGACGGAATATCTACTGAAATAATAAAACTCTCCGCTGAACAGCAGTTCTTGCTAAACATAATGAACGGGCATCTACCTGCCGGAAACTTCCCGCATAGATGGAAACGGGCGAAACTGGTGCTACTTCGAAAAAAAAACCAATAGGGGAGCCCACATTATATAGGTCATTATGCCTGTTAGATACTTTGGAGAAGCTCTTAGAACACCTACTATTTCATAGGCTGAAAACAGATATTGAATCGGGAGCCGAATTGTCGAGTAACAAATACGGCTTCTGAGGAGGCAAATCCACCCACCATGCTATAGAAGTTATTCTAAAGAAAGAAGAATATGTGCATAAATATCACTGGACGTACGAAATGCTTTTAACACAGTCTATTAGAAACTCATTATCGATGATCTAATAGCAAGAAATATAGCTCCCTACCTGCTAAAAATTATTCAAAGCTATTTTACCAGTAGAACATTCACTTTTCAAACAAATGACGAAACCGAGGAAATAATAGTTAGTGGTGTCGGACCACAGGGATCGGTTATAGGCTCCACTCTGTGGAACATAATTTATGATAAAGTCGTCAGGTTAAAACTTCCAGAGGGAGCTAGGCTTATAGATTTTGCGGACGATTTAGCTCTTGTAATGACAGCAAAGTCGGAACAGACGGTGATGCTAACTGCAAACCAAATAATATCCCAAATTAACTGTTGGATGCAAAAAAAAAATCTCCCACCAGAGAAAATAGAAGCGGTCCTACTAACAGGCCTAAGTTATTTTGCGCCCATAACTTTCCAAATAATCAACGCTAGCATCGCCCCAGATGGATCATTAAAACACTTAGGTGTCATCATAGATTTCATTCAGCATCTTAACGATGCCGCAGCAAATGAGAGCGTATGAGAGCAATGGCAGCAATGGAAAAACTCATACCAAACGTAAGGGGGCCGTAAACATAGAGTACTCAGTTGCCTGGTCCAGTTAGTAATGCTATAAAGGGCCCCAATATGGGCACATCTTTTTACATCTAATCTTGTAATTCATAAACTCTCGATAGTCCAGAAAAAAACTAGCACTAAGGATTTGCTGCGCAACAGTGTCTGGCACTAGTAATTGCTGGTATACCACCTCTTGAGTTATTGACCACAGAGAGAAAGGAATTACATGAAGCAGGCTCTAAAAAATGCCAGGAAAATTGCTAGAGATAATCTGTACGACGAATGGCAGAGAAACTGGTGGGCGTCAGATAACGGGCAATGGACGAGACTGCTAATACCCAAAATAGTTCAGTGGATAAGCAGAAAATACGGAGGAATTGATTAGCATCTAACCCAATTTTTTACGCGGCATGGCTGCTGTGAAGATTATTTATAGCAAATACGAAGATCACCTGATAATCTGTGTGAATATTGCGATAAAGAAGACTCAGTTACCCGCACAATATTTCAAGCCTGCAGATGGACCACAGAAAGGGAACTCCAAAAATCAAATATGGACAAAAGCTTCGAACCCAGAAATGTTATAGACTACATGTTAGAGAGCAAGGAAAACTGGGACAAGATCCATAAACTTGTCAAATTTATCAGCAGCACAAAAGAAGAATTCGAGAAAAAATGGCACAAAAGATTTGAACTTTAGAAAATATAGTGAATATTAAATAATTTGTTATTATAACCAGCACGCCACGCCGTGTGACAACGCTGTTTCGTTCCGGTGTGCTTGGATGACGTCAAAAAAATTAAAAAAAAAAGTATTGTATCACACCTCGATAGTTAATGAAAGCTACACAGGACAAGACCAGAAAGATAAAACTACTTAATTTAATGTTAAGCATATGTTAATTTCAGTACAACATTATGAAGTTTAATTGTTATACTTATTTTGTACAAGTTGGCAATTGCACTTAATGCTTAAAAGCTTATGCTGTAGATAGGTAGGTGAAGTCGGTTGAATAAAAGTAAAATATTATGAGCAGTTCCTGGCTACATTACACGTGGAAACTTCGCTCCGGCGAGCTTCTATTTATATATACTGCATGCAGCCGCAGAATCAAAATGCAAATATTATGTTCGATTGGCTTTTCGCCGGACCCCATTCTTCCCAGCATTTTATGTGTATTCCATTTTGTAAAGTGTAAATTTCTACAGTTTCTACAACGTGGTAGACTGAAACCACACAACGAAAACGATTCCATAAACGCAAATGCAAATTTTGCAAAAAAGCAAAATATATAAATAAGTCTATATAATATGACTTCGTGAAGTCTATATTAAAGAGAAAGAGTGTCGAGTCAGGAAGAGAGACAAGAATGGATGGAATAACAAGACTAAGCAGAAGAGACTAGACATACAAAGTTAGACAGTCGAGACTAGATAGATAAATCTAGACAAGTAATAGTAAATAGACAAGACTATACAGACAATGCTAGACAGACTAGACTCGATAGAGAAGACTAAAAGACAAGACCTCACAAATAGGACCACATATACATATACCCAAGACTAGACGGACGAGATTAGATTGGCAATACCCGACATATAAGACTATAAAAAAAAACTAGATAGGCAAAACTAGACAAACAAGACTGGATTACCAAAACTAGACATACAAGAATAGACGAACTAGTCGTGGCAGACTAGACTAGATAGACTAAATAGACTAGATAGACTATATAGACTAGATAGACTAGATAGACTAGATAGACTAGATAGACTAGATAGACTAGATAGACTAGATAGACTAGATAGACTAGATAGACTAGATAGACTAGATAGACTAGATAGACTAGATAGACTAGATAGACTCGATAGACTAGATAGACTAGATAGACTAGATAGACTAGATAGACTAGATAGACTAGATAGACTAGATAGACTAGATAGACTAGATAGACTAGATAGACTAGATAGACTAGATAGACTAGATAGACTAGATAGACTAGATAGACTAGATAGACTAGATAGACTAGATTGACTAGATAGACTAGATAGACTAGATAGACTAGATAGACTAGATAGACTAGATAGACTAGATAGACTAGATAGACTAGATAGACTAGATAGACTAGATAGACTAGATAGACTAGATAGACTAGATAGACTAGATAGACTAGATAGACTAGATAGACTAGATAGACTAGATAGACTAGATAGACTAGATAGACTAGATATACTAGATAGACTAGATATACTAGATAGACTAGATAGACTAGATAGACTAGATAAACTAGATAGACTAGATAGACTAGATAGACTAGATAGACTAGATAGACTAGATAGACTAGATAGACTAGATAGACTAGATAGACTAGATAGACTAGATAGACTAGATACACTAGATAGACTAGATAGACTAGATAGACTAGATAGACTAGATAGACTAGATAGACTAGATAGACTAGATAGACTAGATAGACTACATAGACTACATAGACTAGATAGACTAGATAAACTAGATAGACTAGATAGACTAGATAGACTAGATAGACTAGATAGACTAGATAGACTAGATAGACTAGATAGACTAGATACACTAGATAGACTAGATAGACTAGATAGACTAGATAGACTAGATAGACTAGATAGACTAGATAGACTAGATAGACTAGATAGACTACATAGACTACATAGACTAGATAGACTAGATGAACTAGATAGACCAGATACACCAGATAGACTAGATAGACTAGATAGACCAGATAGACCAGATAGACCAGATAGACTAGATAGACTAGATAGACTAGATAGACTAGATAGACTAGATAGACTAGATAGACTGGATAGACTAGATAGACTAGATAGACTAGATAGACTAGATAGACTAGATAGACTACATAGACTAGATAGACTACATAGACTAGATATACTAGATAGACTAGATAGACTAGATAGACTAGATAGACTAGATAGACTAGATAGACTAGATAGACTAGATAGACTAGATAGACTAGAATGACTAAATAGACTAGAAAGACTAGAGGGACTAGATAGACTAGATATACTAGATAGACTAGATAGACTAGATAGACTAGATAGACTAGATAGACTGGATATACTAGATATACTAGATAGACTAGATAGACTAGATAGACTAGATAGACTAGATAGACTAGATAGACTAGATAGACTAGATAGACTAGATAGACTAGATAGACTAGATAGACTAGATAGACTAGATAGACTAGATAGACTAGATAGACTAGATAGACTAGATAGACTAGATAGAGTAGATAGACTATAGAGTCTCTATCGAGAAGTGGTGGCGAGCGGACGTGTTCTCAAGTGCTCCGTGCAAGTTTTGTGTATCTGTTTTGAGTGCAGTTATTTTTTCGGTTTTGTATCATATATGGTGTTATATATAAGAGTTTTTGGAATTGTCTTTTTTTTTTAGTTTTAATTATTATTATTGGTTTGGAATTATCTGTAGTTTTTTTTTTGGTTTGGAATTAACTTTTTTATTTTCTTATTATTCTTTCCTTAATTTTGAGATTGATTATGAAATGGCTTTTAATTAAGACCCGTGCATGCTCATTGCCGTTTTTTGTTGTGTTATATACAGTGAACCTTTTAGCATACAGCTAGGTGAGTTTTTAGACATTGACTAAGCCAATTAACTATAAAAGTTTTTGTGACTGCAAATTTTTGTCGCCGCGAGGCGATAAAAAAAACAGGTGGGAAAAAAAAAGAAGTAAAGAAAAACAGATAAATTGAGGAACACATTACACTCGTTCGCTTGATTTATTAAAACCTTAGTGGAGCAGTCAGTGCAACACACGACTGTGGTTTCGCGAGTGCCGGATTCGGCCGGGTTCAAAACGGGCTGTTGGACCATTTTTTAATTTTATACAGCAAACAATTCATCCCATTTAGAATTCCATGTGGCAGGGGATTTAGGAATGGAGTCTTTTGTTACCAAATCTGGTAAAAGTGGGGTCGCAGTGGAAACAACAAAAAACAGATTGGGACATGTGAGGAGCCACTCCATTGGGGAGGCTTCAAAAAAACGGAAAGTGGCAGATAGGCTATCAACTGATGACATTAAGCCTTATAAGAAAACTGAGTGCCCGATTGTCTTCACGATTGTGGAGACAATTGGGGCTCTGACAAAACAGGTAGATAACTTAGAAAAAGCCATTGCGGCTAGTCCAAGTACTAAGAGAGAAGTAAAGGAGGTAGCAGCGAGAGTAAAGAGGACTGCCTGGCTGGAGCAGCACCGATACGAGCCGGTCGAGAAGATAACCTTCGACGTCGAGGTTCAAGCAAGGATGTCGTGTATGGAGGAGTCCAGCACTCAAACTGAACCAAGTGACCCAGAAAAAAAAACACACGCATGTGACGAAAGTACGCAAACTACAACAGAGGACGAGGAGAAAAATAATTACATTGAAATCCTTCGTGAAGAAATAAGAAGAGGGTCCACCTATGAGGACTTCCAAGAGGTAGCCAAGAAAGACTGGCCACTGGAAACTTTCCGTATAGTGAGGGAAGGGCATGGTAATATAATGACATCTACTACAGACTGGGACCTGGCATGGGGCACCACAGAGGACCTATTCCCAGACAAAGGAGTACCTAAAACCCTTGCTGAGGCGTACGCCTGCCCTGGGGAGATGGCCAAACAAAGCCCAGCAACAGGTGGAGTGGTGTACTTGAAACATACCATAGGTGCACCAGACGCTGACGGCGAAATAAAAACTAATGAACGCTATATCTACCAAATGGTAACTAGAAAGCTGGCTTCGGAATCTCCTGACACAAGAACTTTTTTTGAATGCACCGAAAAGCTCAAAACACTTATGCAGAAAAATGGCAGGGAGCAAATATCAATACTAAAACCAACCACCGCGGACTGGAAAATGGCAAAAAAAGCGATGGAATTTGTCCTCGCTGACACAGACATCAGGGTCAGAGTATATTCTACAAGAGACTATCCCCCTAAAGCAACCAGAGTAACAGAACCACTGGTAAACAAACCAATTGAAAAAGCATGGACAGAAGTCACCAGGAAAGGTGTCCAAAAGACCGGGGAAATGCCGTATGCTAAAGTAGGGAGGGATAGAAATACAGAAGTCCTATTTGTAAAGGCCGAAGATTGTGCATATGCTGATCTACTCAAGAGGGTGAGAAGCAATGTGAACCTCGAAGAGACCGGGACAAAAATCACACAAGCCAGGATGTCCAAAACAGGGGAACTTCTGCTTAAGGTTAACGCAGGAAAGGCAAACGCCCTGAGAGAAGAACTTAGGAAAAAACTGCCAACGGCTGAAGTAAGGGTTAAGTCATCAGATGTTGTCCTACACATTAGAGACCTAGATGCGGTAACCACAGCGGAAGAGGTGATGGAAGCTGTCAAAGAACAGCTTAACGACAAGACAGCGTTCATCAAAGTGACGAACCTAAGACCTGCCTACGGAGGAAACCAAGTAGCCACTGTTACGCTGCCGAAAGAACAAGCTTCTATACTGACCGCAAAAGGAAGAATAAGAATAGGATTGGTGCAATTCCGAGTCCGGGAAAGAATTGACCTTAAAAAATGCCCTAGGTGTTGGGAAATGGGACATTCAGTAAAAGAGTGCAAAGGGGTAGACAGGCAAAAACTGTGTCTGAGATGTGGACAAGAAGGGCATGTAGCGAAAGACTGCAACCAGGAACCCTACTGCCCCATCTGTCAACAGCATGGACATAGGGCAGATACTGGAGCGTGTCCAGCATTCCGGAAGGCGCTGACGGAGGCGAGGCGCAATCAACAATCGAGAAAGAGCTTAGAATAATACAGCTAAATGCGATGAGGTGCCGTTCTGCGCATGACCTCTTAAATGTGACAACGGCAGATCTCCAAATAGACGTCGTACTGGTGAGTGAACCAAACAAAAGACTAATAGAGGTAGACTGGTTTGCTGACAAGAACAAAGACACCGCTATCAAAGTCCTAAGCCAGAACCCCATTGTTCTAGACAGTGGCAATGGTGTGGGCTTTGTATGGATTGAGAAGCAACAGATTGTCATCTACAGCTGTTACTTGTCTCCAAACGAAAACATTGAGAAACTGGACAAAACACTGGTTGACCTTAGCTGTCATATAAGGTCACAAAAAAAGGAAGTCCTAGTCGGAGGGGATTTTAACGCGAAATCCCCATATTGGGGATGCCCAAAAATGGACAATCGTGGCAATATGGTTATGGACTGGTTAGCCGAACTCGACCTGCGGGTATGCAATGTGGGTAATAAACCAACCTTTGAACGTGGAAAGGCCTGTTCTATACTGGACGTAACGTTTGCCTCTGAAAAAGTCGCGGGAATGATGAAAGAGTGGCAAGTCTTGGAGAGGGAGTCACTGAGTGACCACAATTACTTGTTTTATCGATTAATACAAACCCCAGCTAATCCCTCCCGTTACAGCAAATGCAACACGCGTTGGTCTACGAGGAGGATAAACCAGGAAACCTTCGGAAATGCCCTGGAGAAAATGTTTAACAAGAAAAATCCCAAAACAGCTGAGGACATGGTTGCTGCGCTCACCCAGACGTGTAACGAAATACTACCCACCAAGAAAATAATTAGCAGACAAAAACGACACAACTGGTGGAATGACGAAATCGCGAGGCTGCGGACGTCCTGCCTTTCTTTAAGACGCATCTACCAGAGGATGTGTAAGAAACATGTAAACAAAGACATTGAAGCCACCCTAAAAATGGCACATACAAACGAAAAAAAAGAACTCAGAAGGAAAATAAATGACGCGAAGAAAGCACACTGGAGTGAGCTCTGCCAGAAGCTAAATGATAATGTCTGGGGGGAAGGCTTACGCTATTGCCACTAGGCACCTCAAGCAAAGATTCCCAAATCAACATATCTCAATGGAGAAGGCACTGGAGGTGGTGGACGTACTCTTCCCCAAGCACGAGAAAATGAAATGGCAACAACCACCAGTAACTGAGTTTGAAGAATTCGTGGCAGAAGAACTCACCAGAGCCGGTAACCGACTGCGTAATGACAGAGCCCCTGGACCTGATGGACTACCACCTGAGGCCATAAAAATAGCAGTGTCCAGATGCCCACAGCATATACTAAAAGTAATGAACAACATAATGATCGACGGAAACTTTCCAAACGTGTGGAAGAGGGCAAAACTAGTACTATTGAAGAAGGGGGACAAGTCAATGAAAGATCCCTCATCCTACAGGCCCCTATGCCTCCTCGATACCGCTGGCAAGCTGCTGGAACATCTCCTGTTAGCGAGGATAAAGGCGGAACTCAAAAGAGGCTTTAATCTGTCAGAAAAGCAGTTTGGGTTCAGGGAAGGTAGGTCGACAGTTGATGCCATTATGAGAGCGTTGGAACTGGCAAAGGAAGCTACAGAGGGGACACGTAGGACAAGAAAGATTGGTATTTTAATCACATTAGATGTGAAAAATGCGTTTAACTCGGCGGCATGGGAGGATATCATGCAGGAAGTAACAATGAGAGGCTTCCCACCTTATCTACTGAGGCTTGTGCATAGTTATCTGCAATGTCGAAGAGTATGTATAGAAGCGGATGGACAGACTGCGGAACGCGAGGTGTACAGCGGTGTCCCACAGGGCTCAGTAATGGCACCTACCCTGTGGAACATCCTGTACGATGGAGTCCTGAGATTGAAACTGCCGCACGGTGCGGAAATCATTGGATTCGCTGATGATCTTGCTATGGTGGTGGCGGGGACAACCGAAAAAGATGTAATGAGGCGAGCGAACACGGCTATAGCTCAAGTAAATGAGTGTATGGAAAAAAAGCGGCTGAGCCTGGCCCCACATAAAACGGAAGCTGTGCTGCTCACAGGATTAAGAAAAATAGGCCCAATACGCATTATAGTGGCGGGCACCACTATCGTGCCAAAAAACTCCATAAAGTACCTCGGGGTAAACATTGACACACGGCTGTCCTTCAAAGACCACGTGACAAACGCAACCCAAAAGACTATTAAAACACTTGTGGCACTTGAAAGGCTGCTGCCAAATATTGGTGGTCCAAGCAGCAGCAAGAGGAAACTGTTGTGTACTGTTGCCCACTCAACAATGCTGTATGGGGCACCAGTCTGGGCAAGTGCAATATATATAAAAACGTACCTGCATAAGCTTGCCGCGGTGCAGAGGAGGATGGCTCTGCGGGTGTGCAGCGCTTACAGGACAGTGTCTAGAGATGCTGTTCTTGTGGTCGCAGGAATAGCTCCAGTAGAGTACATGATTGAGGAAAGGGCAGAACTCTATTGGACCCGCGGCAGAAAAGACGACGAAACAAACAAAGAGAGAAGGAAGCAGGTTCGTGCAAAGCTCTACCACGAGTGGCAAAGCCACTGGAGTGCCGCAGACAAGGGACAGTGGACCAAGCTTTTAATACCACAACTTGAACCATGGGTGACACGAACGCACGGAGAGGTTAACTACTATCTCACCCAAGCGCTCACCGGCCACGGATGCTTCCGTGACTATCTGAATAGCATTGGCAGAGCCCCTGATAACCTATGCGAATACTGCGGCCTTGTGGACAGTGTCATGCACACGATGTTCGAATGTGACAGATGGACCCCAGAGAGAGACAAATGGACAGCTACAACACACACCAAACTACAAACGAAAACTCTAGTCCAAGAAATGCTAACGTCTCAAGAATCCTGGTTGGCAACGGATACCATGACAAGGGCAATATTAAAAACAAAGGAAGAAGACGAACGGATGAGACAGACATTTAAAGAGAAACTCCTGAACCCCTAATCACCCTGTGTGGAAGGGGGATGTAAGGCAATATACACAAACACTATAATGTGAGAGGCCACCATCCTGATGTTATGCGAGGAGCAGTCCCAGGATGTGTGGGTTCCAGGGGGACCACTTGCTCAAGTTAACGAAAGTGCTTGCTACGCCCCCCATAAAAAAAAAGACTAGATAGGCTAGATAGACTAGATAGACTAGATAGACTAGATTGACTAGATAGACTAGATAGACTAGATAGACTAGATAGACTAGATAGACTAGATTGACTGGATAGACTAGATGAACTAGATAGACTAGATAGACTAGATAGACTAGATAGACCAGATAGACTAGATAGACTGGATAGACTAGATAGACTAGATAGACTAGATAGACCAGATAGACTAGATGGACTAGATAGACTAGATAGAATAGATAGACTAGGTAGACTAGATAGACTAGATAGACTGGATAGACTAGATAGACTAAATAGACTAGATAAACTAGATGGACTATATAGACAAGACTAGATAGACAAGACTCGAAAGACGAGACTAGATAGACTACACTAGATAGACTAAATTATATAGTCTAGACTAGGTAGACTAGATTAGATAGACTAGACTGGACAGACTATACTATACAGAATAAAAAGACAAAGGTAGACAAAGAAATCTCACACACTTTACACAAATCAATTTATCTGTTTTTGGACTTATTTTGAATAAAATTGAATAATTTAGATAATTCAATTATTCATCTATGTGTTTTTCTTGGAAATTTGTTTGCATGATAAGAGGAAAATACCAACAGGAAAAGCTACTGTTTATTTAAAATTAATTTTTCACTTTATGATGGATCGTTATTCCACGTCGCCACAATTTCCCGTCGCATTTTCTTAAACGAATGTTTTCCCCATAATTATCTGTAAATATAATTACATCACAATTTAAAAAAGTCACCGTTTCTCATTTTATCCACAAATTGTTAAATATGATTAAATTAGAGATTCTTAAAAAAAACACCCAAGTTACATTAGATTGTTCATGAAACTAATTTAAATAAATTAGATTAAATAAATTATAGTCTATCTTACAAGTCTTCTTACTAGTCTGAAGTTCTCCATGTTAGTGTAGTGTTGTCTGTCTGATATTCTGATCATAAAATATATTAAACTCTGTAGGAAAGAAGTCTATTTTAACCGAAAATCAATAAAAATATAATAAAATTTACTGTTTTATATTTCATTGAGTTTAACAATAATGGTTTGTCAATATTTGCCAATTTACGTTATTTGATGTCGCAGTGCGATGTCGGCTAATAGGTACCAATTATCCATTAATGACTATAATTATTAATAAATGCATTACTTGTAATTCTGGACCGAGTCCGTGCCGGATTTAGCAGGTTTCAATATGTAAATACACCGTGCACTGACGGACAGTTTAAAAGGCAGTGAACACAATGAAATTGAGACATTGATATCCGAAAATTAGACAAGCAAGCGATTTTCCGATATTTTGCCTTTAACATTTTTATTGAATTATATAGGCCTACAAAAATTTGTTCTTTAGGCGCAGCTCTGTCTGTATCTGCAGCCGGTACGGTAGGTAGTATGAACTATATTGCCGTTAGTTAATATCAGCTGGTTTACCTACTATCATCATTTTAATTCTCCTCCGGTATTATTTTAAATCAGTCAACTTTGCTATAACTCCTATGAAATTCATCTTATTATTTTATTGTGCTAAGTTAAGATGTTGTGCGATCGGTGCTGATGTGTTTTGATACATTTTGTTACTTCGGTATTGAAATTCGCAACCGAGATAAAGTGTGGGTGCCTCATAGTATTTGTAAACTGTGCATTGAACATTTACGGCATTGGGAAAGGAAACGCGAAAATTTTGAGAGTTTGGAGTACCAATGATTTGACATAAACAAAAAAATCATCATCACGACTGTTATTTTTGTATAACGAAAGTAGTGGGCATCAAAAAAACAATCGCCACAAGTGGAAGTATCCCAATATTTCTGCAGCTATAAGACCCATTCCTCATTCAGACACTGCTCCAATACCAATTTTTCATCAAACAGTACAGGAATCTGAAGACAGAGATCAATTGGAAATTTCTGAAAATGATTATTTTGAATACTGTGGAGAAACATCAAATCCTAAAACATTTTGATAAGGTGGGATTAATAATCTCATCAGAGGCTTAGATCTTTCAAAAGAACGTGCTGAGTTCATAAAAGAAAAAAATTGCCTTGCCTCTGGAGTACGAATTACTAGACTGACATCCCACTAGAGAACAAAACTTATTGCATTTTTTTCTTCTGATGAAAATTTGTCATCAATCACATGCCATTTATAGAGGAAACCATGTATTTAGAGCTTTTTTTGAGTAATATAATTGTTCAGTCTTGTATACAAAAATCTATCAAGAAATAAAAATTTACATACAGATGGTCTACCTTGTGGCTTAATTAAGGAGAGTTTAGAACATCCACGAAGCTGTTTAATTTAATAAATTTATCCCTAACCTAACCTATCCTACTGCCTATCCATAAAAATGGAGCCAAGACGATAACTACGGACTAATAGATTTAATCTCAGTGCTGTTTAAAATATTAGAATACTGCCTCCTACAGAGACTTTGTCCTTTCATTGCGAAGCATAAAATAATACCCCCCTGAACAACATGGCTTTCAAAGCGGGAAATCTTTAATGCAGCTATCCTAAAACTTTATAATAACATCTTATCTGAAGTAGACAAGGGCAGTTTCCCAATAGGTATTTGCTGTGCCCTAAGTAAAGCCTTTGACTGTGTATGACACAACCAACTGCTTGACAAATTGGGTAAATACGGCATAACAAGAAACTAGTTATACTCTTTCCAATACAACCGATCTCAATATGTAAAAACACATTCTTGGAACAAGATAGGCATATCAGCAAAAATTGCGAAGAAAAGCCCTGATAAATAGATAAATAGTATTGGTGAGAGCTCACTAGGCTCTCACCACTACTATTTATAGTGTATTTGGAATATGTATAGGAATGTGATTCCACGTTCTATGCTGATGACGCCCGCTTTTTAATATTTGAAAACAACTTGCAATCCTCAATTCAAAGATCTATTATAATCATCAAATCTGTAACAGGATGCTTTTCTTCCAATAAACTGTTTCTTAACATACAAAAACTGCATTCTAATTCGTTGTGTTCAAAGCCAAGAAAAGCAAATACTCCGAAAATATCCAAATAATGTTTCTGATATACCCCATAATTTATGACATCTACCCTGGTTGATACAAAAGACAAGATGGCAGAAGGTAGCCATCTTGTGTCGCATCATCAATAATGTCACTTGTTATATATGTTAAGCCAGTCGGTAGTATCTTTTCAAACAATACAAAACTGTTCTTCATTAAGTACGTTCCCATACATTTTCATTCATTTCATCAGGTTATGGGCCCAGACTAATTGAGGACGCTTTTCTAGAAACATAAAAAATAAAATGAGCTTGTGGTTGGAATAACCTCAAAATACATGCGCGTGTTATCTGCGTAAAAAATAACGGAAGAGGTTTTAACCAAAAAAGACAGACATGCGTAGATTGAAATTCTTTACATGGAACAACTACGGAATCGATGTACGCTATGAGTGCGAATTAGCCTTTAAACGTGCCGAAACTATAATGTCGGGAAAACTACGACGAATGGAGTTTTGCAGCTGAAAATTTCTAATATGGATATAATAACAATCTATAAAGATTATTGAAATATTCGTTTCACATATAACGACAGTTGAACAAAAGGATGCAAAGTGCAAAGCAAAATTGATTCTCACAATGGAACCTTCAATATGTGTGCATATAAAAGAAGCCAAAAATCTAAAGAACGGAACGGAACGGAAAAAGTTGAGTGATCTTTATGATGATAAAGGATTCTCTAGACGAATAAGATTACTGCGGACTCTAATCACGACTGGAAGACTGTGACTCAATGGGAAACTATATTTCAACGATGGTGGAACTGGCCAACTATTGAATGGAACATGCTTCAACATTAGGGACGAATGGATAGCTTCACTATTACATACCGGTCTTCTTGCAGGTTCGCTCTTATGATTATGGCCGTGGAACACTCTGGAATGGCAAGTACCACAGTTACAATCAAGTCGCGATAGATCGATATAGAATCTGACAGGTCCAACGGAAGCGCCTTTGGTGTAAATTGGACAGCAACAAAGAACGTAGGATAAAAGTTTCAAGGAGGAAAACAAAGATCGAAACCGGTATATAAATGCCATAATTGTGGACAGTCTAGACCCTTGGATACTTGGACACTGGAAGAAGTTGCCCCATGATTACTGGCGAACAAAGCTCATATGGAAATGGAAAAATCAACGCTTTCAGTGGGTATTTTCACATTCTTAAGCGGTAGTTTTAATAAAAACAATTTTTATATCTACTCTGGTGAATTTAATTCCTAATAGGTTCAACGTGGAAAACGTGCAAGAACTACAACAACAACAAATCGTAGTTGCAGACAGCATCAAGTTACAGAAGGAGCTAGAGTTTAATGCTACGGAGAATTGGCATTAACAACTGTTGTTGGAAATTATCTGCACATCACTAAAGTTTGTAAAATATATTGTGTACCGGAAACTGAGTTTCTCATGTTTCTCTGCGGAATCGGATGGAAAGTTATGGGATCGACGCCTAGCACATCCAAATTCGAAATTTGTGAACGAAATGAGCAATGGAGTAGTAAACGGCATCACGTGTAACAAGCTTGCAGGTGCGTTATCAGCTAACTGTGAGGTGCGTTGTGAGGATAAGCAGCCTAGACTTCCATTCCCACGCAATGGAAACAGAGCAACGACAAAAGATAAAGTGTTTGAACAATTAAAAAATTTTAAAGCGATGATCGAAAACCAATCCGGAAAACAATAGATAACTTTTGCGAGTTCTGCAATAAATTAATGGAATTTTTTCTAAAAGCCGCCGGAATTGTGCACCAAGCAACAAATGCTCACACTTCGGAGCAGAATGGAACAGCAGAGAGACTAGATCTGACGATAGTGGAAAAGGCGCAATGATTGGTGTTTGAAGCAAACATGCACACGAAACTTTGGGCTGAAGCTGTGCATCACGCAGTATTTCTCCGGAATATGTCCCTTACATCACGAACATCTAGCAAAATACCTTAGGAGATCTGGCATGGCAAGGAGCCGAAGTTGGGTAATCTGCGGATATTTGGAAGTACAGCGAGGGTACACGTCCCAAAACTTAAACGACTTAAATGGAATAGAAAGTCGGAAAAAAACTTTCAATCGAAGAGGAAGATATTCATGAAACTTCTATGGGAGATTCAGAACGACAAGAAACACCACCAGCTGAGAAAATATAGGAAGAATATCTGGATTTAGTGGGAGCACATGAAGACATGAAGACGAGAACGCAGGTGATAGGGATAGTGACTACAAGTGCGCACAGGATAATGTAATTCCTAAGACAAACAGAAAATCGTCAAGAGTAACGAAAACAAAGGTCTTTAAAGACTTATGTTACCTACTTCGGTGCCGATGATATCGACCTGGGAAATGAGTTAGCTACATTCAAGCAAGCCGTAAGCAGACCCGACAGCGGGCTGTACAAGCGTACCATTGCTGACGAGCTGGACTCGTTTAAGAAAAACGACGCTTTTGAGTTGGTGGACACTTTACAACTGTTCCTGCATTTGGTATACAGGAACAGTTGTAAAGTGCAAGTGGGTCTTCAAAAAGAAACATGACATTGAAAATAATACGGGGTGACGGGCGAGATTAGTCGCAAAAGAGTTTATGCTAAAGCCTGGAATTGACTGTCATGACTGTTTTTGATGAATTCATGACTCTTGTGCGATATTCCACTCTTAGATTTTTGTTTGCCAGGTTAGAACAAAATGAGTTTGACATAGTTCATTTAGACGATAGCACTGCTTTCTTAAAGGGCGTTCTGGATTAAAATGTTTATAGGATGCAGGCTGAAGGAACTGAGTTCAAAAGCAACAAAGTGCTCAGCAGTCATCCAGAGAATGTCTTAAAAAGATCTAATTATAAAAAATCGTGATTTGCCTCTTGTCTGTTTATAAAAATGAAAAATTTATTCAAAACCACCAATTGTATTTATGTCGATGATTTTTTTTAATTTTAAGTAAATAGCATTAACGTAGAATTAGGAAACAATTTTAAATTCAAAGATTTGAGTCAACCCAAAAGTTGTTTGGGAAGGAATGCAAATATTGTTAGAGAAAGGAGATTAACCACATTATCCCAAACCAATTACATAGATCAGTTACTGAAAAGATTCAACATGGTTGACTGTATATATCCAAAACTTCAATCGAAGGTAACTTGAAATGGGCTCAAGAAACAATTAACATTTATGTACCTTACCAAAAACTCATAGGGAGTTTGATGTATCTGAGTTTTCTGGCAAGACCGTATCTGTTTTTATAGTCAATTTGACAACTGTTTTGATAATGAACACTGGAAAGGTGTAAAGGGGATTTTGAGGTACCTAAAAGGTACAAAAGATTAGGCTTTAAGCTATGTATATACAGAAAATCGGTAATACAGAACTCGTAGGTTACGTCGATGCTGATTGGACATGCAATGCTTTTTATCGAAAATCATACACGACTTAATTACTCCTATGCAAAGATCCAGTCAGTGTTACCTCATGGCATTGTAGTTTGGGGAACGTCATCCGAAATACATATTCGTGCGTTACTCGGCATACGTACACATACATCTGCTAACAGGTACCAGCTTTTATATCCTTGAAACTACGTGCTACATCCACAAAATGTAACAAAAGATTCCCAAGAACAGTGATAGACACGGCTACTGCACTTGAGGACGCCTTAAGCTGTTCCCTACCAAAGTAAGGCTGCATATATGTGACAAAACACCAGATGTTAAAGGCTTTAATATCTGCAATAAGCTCCAATGAGCCTCATTGAGAAGACCTCATATATGAGGTTCAGAAAGGTAATGATAGAATTAGTTAATTCAAAGTGACCCAACGACAACAGTTTGTTAATACTAATATATTACTAATAATACACTACTTTGTTAATTATCTCAATTGTCTAGATCTTTTTCTGTATACACTTTTACTTTTGTACCCATATGTACATATGGGTACGTACGGATCAGTGCTCCGCAGTCTTTGAGCGGATGTATGGGGTTTCCTCTGCTGAACCACAGAATCTGCATCTGTCATCTTCCTCTAGGCCTAGGGTCTTGAGGTGTTTTCTAAGTCCGCAGTTGTCTCAAACCTGGAAGTCCTTTCCAGGTTTTCATACATTGTTCTCTTATTTCTTCATCTAAACTTTTGTGGATGGTGTGCACACTCATGCCGCAAAAGGGGTCCGGACCTATGAAGGGATTACTGGATCCCTGGTTTGCTAGGTGATCGGCTTTTTCGTGTACCCATTACGTATATACCCGTAAGAACATATGGGTACAGATATATACATACATATATATAAATATATATATATATATATATATATTTATATATATATATATATATATATATATATATATATATATATATATATATATATATATATATATATATAGTAGTCAATAAATAATTTGAATTGGACAAAACAGACAAGGCTGGTAAATACGTTCAATTAAATATCTAGTTAATCTATTGTCGGTTGAAATGTATTATATTGAAGGTAGAAATAATGTTAATAATTAATACAATGTGTTTTCAGTTTGATTTCAGGCAGCGAGTCGGTTCCAATACCGAAGATAGTTATTTAGATTACACGGATGAGTTAATATCGACCGAATTAATTTAGGGAAGTTTGAACCCGTATCCGCATATGCCACCCGAAAGTTTCTCCGGCGAATTTATCGGAGTATATTTTTGTTCGGCCTAAATTTAGATGAACGTGAAGAGGTAAATTGTAAATAGCGGTTGGGACAAGGTAATGTTCCGGTTTCGCGCGAATTTCGTCGTAATTAAACGGACAATGGTGAATTAATTCAAGGAGAATGTTTAGAAAACGTGATTTATTGGTAATAAGCATTTATTAAATAGTTTTTTTGTTTGTTCTAAAATGTTATAACTAAGGCTGTAAAAAAAACAAATATAAAATGATTTTATCTTACATAAGCTTCTGACAATTTTAATTAATTAATAATTAATTTAATATTTCAATCTAAAATTAAATAGAATTATAATACATTCTAGTCGTTTTTGTTTTAAAGAATCTTTATCCAATGATTCAATGTGAATTTGTTTAAAACAATCTATTTGTTATTTGTTATAACTAATCATTCAAAGGAAAGTTGTTACGGTTTCGGTCTTGAGCAATCCAACAAATCTTTATTATCAACGCGGTGTGTTGAAGACTTAACTAACTTACTAAAATGTACTGTAATATAATCTGTTATAAGGGCCAGATATACCCCAAGGTTCTATTTTGGAAACAGTTCTATTTATAACTTTATGATTACATCGATTTTTTTAATGTATTTTTTGTAAATAAAGAGTATATTAGCCCAGCGGTAATTAAAGCGCAAATATATGCTTCCTAGATTAAGTTATGACTTCGGATGGGCGCTCGAAGGATTAAATAAAAAATAAATAGGGTAAAAGCCAGATAGTTGCCCCTCTTTTCAAAAAAGCTCTATTATTAGAAAATATGTACTTATTAAAAATAATGTAACATGTATATCAAAACATAGGTCTTTGATCTTTTATATTAGCCTATTTTTGTAAACATAATTAATATTGGTTTTGAGTAAATCCTCTTTAATTTGACCTCTCAAAAAAGGGATAGTTGCCTACTGATGCGGATAGTAGCCTAACGTTAAAAATGCATCGGGGGATACTTGCCTCGTCCGGGGATAGACGCCTCACTATGATTTTTTTAGATTGAAACAAATTTTTATCAATCTACTTAATCAATCTTTATTATTTACAGAGATCCTTTATTAAGTACTAATCAAAATATTAACATTTTAAAATAGTATTAAGTTTTAATGTTTTAAAATATAAAAATTCAACAAAAATAGCATCCAAACTTTGTTATTAGTATAATATTATTACTATATTGAATTTTATTTTAATATTATTTTATGTCATATCATATTTATTTAGATAGGGAAATTCTTCTCTTCCTTGACAAGATGAGATAAAAGATAAAGATTGAGAAATATTCAAAAGGCTTGAAGATGGCCTAGGTGGCTTGTGATTTTGGTTCAAGCTTTTCTGCTCAATCTCATTTAAGACAGTTTCTAGTTTCTTTTTATTAGCATCGCTTGGGACTTGATAGCCTAGCGGAGGCACTTCGTTCCGCTGATTTATTGCAAGACCTTGATCAGACTCAGATTCCTGTACGCGCTCACGTAACGCAGATACTACAGAAACGCCTGGTACCTGGTTGCTTAGGGAAGACATTTGGTCCCTCCCATTTGGTGTAAGACTTTGCTCAGGATCTTGTGAGCGCTCTCCTAACGCAGGCTCTCCAAAAGCGTCTGGTACTTGATCATTTAGAGGATCCGACTCTCGTTCTTGCGCAAGTTCCCCCAAAGCAATATCTGATATAGCAAATTCAGTGTCAGACAGAGCATTTGGATTGACTTTGTAGATTCCGCTGCCGCGAGAACCACTTATTGCATTGGCAGGAGTAGCTGCTCGAATCCACGCCTTGGCTATTAGCTGACCTGAATTGTACCGGTTCAGTTTTTTTTGTGGATTGGTGCGCATGAAATTGTTTGTCTCAGCATAATAATATTTTTTAAACGGTCCGAATACTGATATGTCTAATGGTTGCAACGCAAAAGTAGTGTGACTAGGTAAACCAAGTAATACCACATCATTATCCCGAGCAGTTTCTAGCATATTGACAGCACTTGAGTGCGATGAATGACCATCTAAAATAAGTAATGTTTTTCCCGGCGGCTTGCGTGGAATAAAGTGTTCAGTCAGCCATTTATAAAAAAAGGCTGAGGAAATGTAAGCCGATTTCTTTTGCATGTAAACTTTGGAACAAGGCGGAAGTCCCTCTTCAAATTCTGGTTTTTTATTTCCTTCTTTCATAATAAGAACTGGTGGCAGAAAATTGCCGATAGCGTTGCAACAAGCAACAATAGAAATTGTTTCTCCTTTTTCACCGGAAGATACTGATTTAACTGCTCTAGCACCTTTCTTGGCCAATACTTTGCCAGGTTTATTATTGAGTTGGACACCGGTTTCATCCCTGTTAAATATTCGATCCGGTTTATCCTGCAAATCATTCTTAGTTAAGATAGTTATGAGCAGATTAAAAAAATTGCAACTTCTGCTCTGTTGGCTCTTTCAATTGATAAACCCTCAGCTTGTCTTAAAACTATTTCAGGATTTCTTTCAAGAAAGCGTTTTAACCATTGCGGTCCAGCGGTTTTGGTTTCATTGTTAAAATTGTGCTTCAATTCCATCTTTTCGGCCAACTTGTAAGCTCATTGGCGAATTGCACTTCTTTCAGGAGGAAATCCTGCGTCTCCAAGCTTTAATATATGAGCTAGTAGTCTTTTTTCATTATCAAAGCCAAGGACAGGGTATTTTCCTCGAAGTGACAAAAAATAGGATTAGGTCAGATAAGTAGGAATGTAGATAGAATTTGTCATTTTAATGTTGATAGAATTAGTGGTAAATATACAACTTTAAACCGAACACCTTGGGTTAGCAGTTGCTGGTTTTTCTTTTCGTATCGTCTTCTTAAGGTTCGGCAGGAAATTCCGAAAATTCGAGATATTTCGTTGATTCCTTTTTTTTGTCCAGTTCTTCGAACGCAAGTGCTAATGTATCTTCTGTCCAGCTAATGTGGCGCGGCACCACACCTGGTTTTCGCTTATACTTGCGAGGCATTTTGATCACCTAGAATGAACGCATGAAACAGTTATAGTCACAGTAAGTTGGATAAAACATACACAACACACACAGACAATAATCTGTCTTTGCTCGTTAAAGAATTTATAGTAGCGGATAGTTTCCCCTAGAGCAACTATCCGCAATAGTAAATAGGGCGACTATCCTTTTTGATACGGATACTTGCCCTTTTAATTTGCGAAATAAATAAAAATTGTTCAACAATAAAACGTAACAAACAGTGTAATTTAAAGTCTAATACATGCAAAGAAACAAAAAGTTGATTGAAACCACAATCAGTAATAAAAATATTCAATACTTACCAATAAAATTTCGACACCCGTCAAAGCTTCGCCGCGAAAGATTTTTGCTCACACGGACAAAACGCGTGCGCCTACTTCATCGGCTTACATGGCACTGAGGTCTGCGAGAGGAGCATTTCTAATCATGGTAAAGCACTAGCGCCACCTATATCCCTTACATAGTGTATTGAAAACCGGGACACGTATCCGACTGAGGCAACTATCCGGCTCTTACCCTATATTAATATAGATCATACCATCATAATAAAGCGAAATGTATACAAGTTTAAGGGATTTCAACCTTTCCGTAGCTCTAGCTCTAAGTTTTTTAAACTACAAAACAAATCTCATGTTGAAACAACATATTCTTGTCTGCTATTTACTAGCCCCCAGTCCACTTTCGTTGCACTAAACAAGATCTAGATAAATAAAATTGTTTTTAAGATCACTGCAGACGCGTATCAAAATATATCTCTCATTTTTCTCAGCTTTGTTCCTTTGAAGTGTATTTCATTTTATAATTAAATATATTTATATATTCAAGCTATATTACATTATATTACACTATACTACATAATACAAGAAGAAAGCCATCTCGACGCGAGCAAAACTGAGACACTACAATACAGTGATTAAAACGCAATGCCTGTATGCTAGTGGCAGGGAAAGCAGTACTCGGAGAACCTGAGAAATTTGAAAGGAAGATTCTTCGTAGATGATGGGTTCAAAGATCGTCGATGGGAAGAACTTTACCAGGACAAAGAAAGACAGATTGAGTCCATGAGAAAACGGAGACTCAAATTATTTGGGCATTTATTTAGAATGGAGGAGGAGAGTGTAACAAAAAGGATTTATAAAATATTTGACAGTAGACCTAAAGTGTCTGACAAATGGTTCAGGGAGGTTAGAAAGGATCTCCAACAGGTTGGACTGAATTTGGAAGACATCTCAAACCGGCCAAAGTTTAGGTCAGTGATAGACAAGTCTAAAATCCCTTAATTTCATGACGAACCAAAAAGTAACAATGGTTGGACAACAGATAGAAGGCAGCCTGCCAGAAAAAGGATGCAAAGATTTTGGTCTGCAAGGATCAGGTTAAATTGCTTGAATTTTTACTGTTCAGGCTTCCCTATTAGAAGTAAAATTAGAGGTTCTACCTAACCCTACTACCATATTAGAGCATTGGTCCTGCTCTAAGGTTAATAATAATGCGAAGAGGTTTTGTGTATTTTTGTCTGATCTACTATTGTTTTTCGTATTCTATCACTAGCATGGTATAAACTGTATTTTAGCACTTTTACCTTAGAATTAATATCATCATATAATTATGAGAAAAACAAAATATTTTTTGACTAAATATAACATTTTTACCCTTCTGTAATTTATATTTGTTCATAAATGATAAACTATAATTTGGCTATAGGAGAACATTAAGAAGGAAATCATTTGTTTGTGTCTAAATGTAACAATTGTTGAACCGACTTGATTTTAATCTAACTTGTTGTTCTGTTACCGAAAAAAATTTTACCGGAAAGTCTGAAACTTAGGAATTGTACACAATTCCTAGAAAATATATACAATTCCGAGCCTACTTAGGTAATGTGTAAAATAATGTTTCAAAGATTCTTTAATACACACATTTCCTGAGAAATGTATGTATTTCCTAGGATTTGTATACAATTCCGAGATGACTCTAGGAACTATATAAAAAGTAATGCTTTCTTTGAATAAAATAAATAAAACAGGTTTATAAACCAAAATCAGAATTTTTATTAAGGCTTTAAGTTTAAGATGAAGAACTTCTATATGTTTGCTGAGTAAGCTGGAATGGCACTTGGACTTACACAATAGTTTATTTTATAGAACAGGCATCTTACATACTGTTGTACCACAATTCTTCTTGCAAAGGCACTTTTAAAATCCTTAGCCAGTTCCTGTTAATTGAAGATTTGTAACTGAGGCCAGTAGAATTTCCGTAATCGATACATCTTTGAAATTCAGAAGATCGCTCGGACAACATTTAGAATACTAGACATCTAGAATACAATTGTTTTAGAATTCCATACTTCGTACCAATTTAAAAGAGCTCGTCATCAGTTTTAGTCAAGATTACGCCTATAACATTACCATGTTCTCTATCAACCTCTGGTACTGAAACTCGTTAAGAAGTGTCAACAGATACATGAGGAAACTTATTTTCATCCCCTTGTAGGGTTTTCTTAGCACTTTGACGATTTTTTAAAACTTTTAATTTTTTCGAAAACAATGAACACATAACTTTAGACCCACTTCCTTCATCGGATGATTCTTTAGCAACAGCGCAAATTATGTGGATTACACATCCGCAATCTCTACAAAGATGAGCCCCTGAAGTTTCTGGTGAACAGACGATACATTTTTTTTACCCAAATTGGGGATCGCGTGCTTGTTTCGCATTGATCTGAATTATTGTTAGAAACATGATAAATTTTAAAATAGGCCAATATGTTTTTAGGTTCTCAATAATGGGGTTAGTGGATTTTTCTCTGCCATTGTCGGGCTGATGAATTTCAGGGGCACCAAGTAGAGTAAATATGCTATAAAGTGTAAGCTTTTCCCTCAGCTCGTTTCGATTTGAGTGATCTTCAAACAACAAATTTTGTTAAGTAATCTAAATATTGTTATCACCGTATACACCGGCTGATACTGAAAATCTATCAATCCACTTGGCATCTAGAGTTAATCTCGGTCGATATAATACGCTTTACAAGAATGTCCTTTTTTATTCATTTTTGCATTTGTTGACATGCCCGCAGTATTTACAAACACAACGAATGAAATATATTTCCGATTGCTATTGATGAAATGTATAGATTTTATAGGAAAATTACAAATTATATCATAAATTTCCTATTTTAGATTTTATTTATTCTATTTTAGAAATTGTACTTATTTCCTAAAAATTGTAATGGCGGATTACATACTTTTCCGTTTATATATATATATATATATATATATATATATATATATTATATATACAGTAAAAATGAGGAAATATTTTCTCCGTGTTGACTATAAATAAAAGCCTGGAGCTTTGACAAAGATAACGGCAATATAATATAGTACCCTACGCTTTTTAGTGTATTTTTTAATCAAAAAATGCTTTTTAAAAGTTTTTAAATGTAATATATTTCCTGCCTTAGCGAATGTCGATGTTAATGCTTTTAATCATGGAGTTTTAGATTATTTTAAATATACCACCATGCATATTTAGGCATCAAAGGTCCACTTTTAATATCGCCGTACTTCAAAGAATTAAACACTGTTTGATCAGCTAGCCTAGATTCTGCTTCGATCCTCGAAAATCCAAATAAAATATATAAATATAAATATATATATATATATATATATATATATATATATATATATACATATATATATATAACCGGAAAAGTATGTAATCCGCCATTACAATTTTTAGGAAATAAGTACAATTTCTAAAATAGATAGAAAATTTATGATATAATTTGTAATTTTCCTAGAAAATCTATACATTCCATCAATAGCAATCGGAAATATATTCCATTCGGTGTGTTTGTAAGTACAGCGGACATGTCAACAAAAGCAAAAAGGGCATAGAAAAGGACATTGTTGTAAAGCGTATTATATCGTCCGAGATTAACTCTAGATGCCAAGTGGATTTGATAGATTTTCAGTATCAGCCGGTGTATACGGTGATAACAATATTTAGATCACTTAAAAAAAGTTGTTGTTTTAAGATCACTTAAATCGACACGAGCTGAGGGAAAGGCTTACATTTTATGGCATATTTACTCTACTTGGTGCCCCTTAAATTCTTCAGCCCGACAATGGCAGAGAATAATCCACTAACCGCATTATTGAGAACCTAAAAACATATTGGCCTATTTTAAAAATCATCTGTGGTATGCCCTGGCATTTGCAAATTCAGGGGTGTGTAGAAAGGGCAAACAATGATATCGAAAAAATGCTGACCGCGTGGATGCAAGACTGTGATAATTAACATTGGAGCGAAGGTATTAGGTTTGTGCTACTTATGAAAAACAGGCATTTCCACGCTGCAGTCAACCAATCCGCTTTGAGGCTCTTTTTGGGTGTGAAATAAAAGTAGGTCAACAGTTTCCCAATGATTTCACACAAATCGTCGAAACTGAAGAAGATTTGGAGAAAATCATACAGGGCCTTGCTGAAAATGAAGCGGATCCCAAAGTCTCGGTATGTGAATTATTTAAGGTAAATAAGGAGACGTCATGTCTCTAACAATAATTAAGATTAATGCGAAACAAGCACGCGATCTCCAGCTTGGTTAAAAATAAATGTATCGTCTGTTCACAAGAAACTACAGGGGCTCATCTTTGTAGATATTGCGGATGTGTAATCCACATAATTTGCGCTGTTGCTAAAGAATCATCCGATGAAGGAAGTATGTCTAAAGTTATGTTAGGTGTTATATGTATCTATATATATATATATATATATATATATATATATATATATATATATATATATATATATATATATATATATATATATATATATATATATATATATATATATATATATATATATTAATAAGCATTAACAAATAAAATTAAAAGCATTAAAAAATCGTCAAAGTGTTAAGAAAACCCTACAACGGGGTGAAAAGAAGTTTCCTTATGTATCTATTGACACTTCTGTACGGGTTTCAGTACCAGAGGTTGATAAAGAACATGGTAATGTTATAGGCATAATCTTGACTAAAACTGATGACGAGCTCTATCAAATTGGTACGAAGTAAGGAATTCTAAAACAATTGTATTCTAGATGTCTAGTATTCTAAATGTTGTCCGTGCGATCTTCTGAATTTCAAAGATGTAACGATTTCGGAAATTCCACTAGGCTCAGTTACAAATCTTCAATTAACTGGAACTGGCCAACGATTTTAAAATTGCATTTGTAAGAAGAATTGTAGTACAACAAGATGCCTGTTGTATAAAATAAACTATTGTGTAAGTCCAAGTGCCACTCCAGCTTACTTAACAAAAATAAAGAAGTTCTTCATCTTAAACTCAAAGCCTTAATAAAAATTCTGATTTTGGTTTATAAACCTGTTTTATTTATTTTATTCAAAGAAAGCATTACTTTTTATATCATCAGTCATCTCGGAATTGTATACAAATCCTAGGAAATAAATGTATGTATTTCCTAGGATTTGTTCTCAGGAAATGTGTGTATTAAAGAATCTTTGAAACATTATTTTACACATTTCCTAAGTAGGCTCGGAATTGTATATATTTGCTAGGAATTGTGTACAATTCCTAAGTTTCACACTTTTCCGGTAACATTTTTTCCGGTAACATAACAACAAGTTAGATTAAAATCAAGTCTGTTCAACAGTTGTTACATTTAGACACAAAAAAATGATTTCCTTCTTAATGTTCTCCTATAGCCAAACTATAGTTTATCATTTATGAACAAATATAAATTACAGAAGGGTAAAATGTTATATTTAGTCAAAGGATATTTTGTTTTTCTCATAATTATATGATGACATTAATTCTAAGGTAAAATTGCTAAAATACGGATTATACTATGCTAGTGATAGAATACGAAAAACAATAGTAGATCAGACAAAAACACACAAAACCTCTTCGCATTATTATTAACCTTAGAGCAGGACCAATAATATTTATAAAACCTCAAACTATGAACCTCTCCTATAATATGGTAGTAGGGTTAGGTAGAACCTCTAATTTTACTTCTAATAGGTGTGGCCCGAACAATAAAAATTCAAACTTTATCCTGAAATTTATCCTGATTTAAACTGGCTATTGATTCTGGCACTTAAAGTTTAAAGTTCCAACTTATTAAAGCAGAATATATATTTATATATGTAGCTTGAATATTATTATTTTTATCATTAGAGACCACGTTAGGCAACAATTACATGTTTCTGGAAGCCTTCCTTGCAGACCAAAATCTTTGCATTCTTTCTCTGGCAGCCTGTCTTCTTTCTTCTGTCCAACCATTGTTACTTTCTGGTTCATCATGAAACTAAGGGATTTTAGACTTGTCTATCACTGACTTAAATTTTGTTCGGTTTGAGATGTCTCCCGAATTCAGTTCAACCTGTTGGATGTCATTTCTCACCTCTCTGAACTATTCGTCAGACACTTTAGGTCTACTGTGAAATATTAAAAAAATCCTTTTTGTTAGACTCTCCTCATCCATTCTAATTAAATGCCCATATAATTTGAGTCTCCGTTTTCTCATGGACTCAATCTGTCTTTCTTTGTCCTGGTAAATTTCTTCCCATCCACGATCTTTGGGCCCATCATCTACGAAGAATCTTCCTTTCAAATTTCTCAGGTTCTCCGAGTCCTGCTTTCCCCATCACTAGCATACAGGCATTGCGTTTTAATCACTGTATTGTAGTGTCTCAGTTTTGCTCCCGTCGAGATGGCTTTCTTCTTGTATTATGTAGTATAGTGTAATATAAAGTAATATATGGAGAGACAGAAACACAGAGACGAAGGTACTTATAACAAAGACTACGGGAAGATCCAAGTTACAGGCAGATGCCCAGAATATCTACTCAGCCCCGAAGTTTCCCAGACGACAATTGCGCGCCTTAGATGCGGAAGTGAAGAAAGGGGTAGGAGATATTGGATGGCTGAAAGTGATAGAACGTGCCGAGCATATGGAGATGGTGAGGAGCTGTGGCAACATTGGGTGGCGAGTTGCAGAAAATGTGTATGGACTGAAGCGGAAAAGGTAGCAGTAAGAAGTTGGGAAAAAGTAATGGACGAAAGTGGGTCGGGCCTCAAATACATGAAGAAAATATTAAAATGCAAATACGCGGGTTCAATGAACTCAGAGTAGTTTGTGTTCTCTTTTCTTTTTGTATGTGTATATACGTATATATATATATTTCCTTTTTTAGAGACCTTAATATTGTTTTTGTTGGTTTTTGCTCTTTCTTTCTTTATTTTTGTGTTTGTGTTTTTTTTTTCCTTTTTTTTGAGATATAGGGATCTCGGTTTTGTTTTGAATGTAAATTTAGTCAATATACTATATAAGTTGTAATCACAAATTTGTAAAGTAAGATTAATGCCAATACAGGATTAACTACTATATATATATATATATATATATATATATATATATATATATATATATATATATATATATATATGCCATTTAACGTGACCAGCTCAAATATCTCCGTTACCTTTGAAGATTGTAGTTTTGGTGGTGACGAGTTGTACTGCGACCTTCGTAGATCTATGGTACCCCACGCTCTTCCTCTAAAAGTTGGTATACTTGCCCATTTATAATGCCTCGTCTAGTCCTAATTCATTTAGGAATTACAGAATCTGGGTGGAATTCAAGGACTGCAACTCCTGTGCGTACAAGCAGTGGTCCCCAAAATACCTTTGCAGATACATTAGCAGTGCTCAGCAGTCTTTAAGCGGATGTATGGGGGTTTCCTCTGCTGAACCACAGAATCTGCATATATCATCTTCCTCTATGCCTTGAGGTGTTTTCTAAGTCTGCAGTGTCCCGTCAGGACTCCTGCCAGAATTCTAAGCTTATTCCTGCATATATTCAAGCAACCTTTTGTTCTTTTTTGGTTAACAGATCCCAGCATTACTTTGGATTGTCTCAACCCTGGAAGTTCTTTTCAGGTTTTCATCCATTATTTTCTTATTTCTTCATCTAAGCTTTTGTGGATGGTGTCACACTCATACCGAAAGAGGGGTCCGGACCTATAAAGTGATTACTGGATCCCTTGTTTGCTAGGTGATCGACTTCTGCATTTTCGTCTAAACCAGTGTGTCCTGGTACCCAGTATAGCGTTACTTTATGTTCTCTGCCAAGTCTCCGTTACCTTTAGAGTGACAAAAAAATTCTGAGTGACGAAACTGAGTATAACTGAAATATCCACACGTTGACTGACCAAATCAAATTTGCGGTTACCCATACCTCAAACAAATTGAACAACGGTAACATGTTGTGAACAAACGTGCAATACATGTTTACTCTGGACGCTTCACGAAGCAGAATAATTTTTCGTGCAACGCACTTTTCTTTTAACTGATCTAATGGCACATGAAGTATTCATTTTAGGGATCTTGAAGGGGTCAGTATTTCGGTCAGAAAATCCACCAGCAAATATTGGAGAGCCACAATAAAAGATAACAACATATTTTCAGCAACTGCAGCATCTCTTCATAAATATGTTTGATTATCTGCAAAAGACCAAAAGCATAAAATACAAAAATCCAAAATTCAAAAATCCAAGCCCAAAATCCAAAAGTTCAAAATATAAAAGCCTATAAGTGCAAAATCCAAAAGTCCAAAATTTCAAAAGCCCAAAATCCAAAGTTAAAAATGTAGAATCACAAAATACCAAAAGGCCAAAATCCAAAAAGTGCAAAAGTTTAAAATATAAAAGCCCAAAATCGAAAAGTCCAAAACCTATAAGTACAAATGCTCAAAATCCAAAGGTTCAAAATCCAAAAGCCCAACATCCAAATGTCAAATTGCCCAAAATCCAGAAGTCCAAAATCGATTTGATCGGGGACCTTGAGATATTTTATATTGCGACATTTTTCGTTTTGTTTTCGGGCGCGAGAATGAACAAAGCGGATGGTTTTTCGACACGTGAACATGCTACGTACAATTGACCGTTAGAGAAACATTGATTTTCGAGATTCAGGCCATATACACTCAAGAATTCGCCTTGTGATTTGTTGATCGTCATGGCAAATGCAAGACGAATTAGAAATTGAAATGAAAAACTCGAATGGCATATCGTTTGCGATCATCGTAATTTTCTGAATGAGAACTTACCTTTGAATTTACCTTTAAGTATTGTAGTGTGAATCACATTGCTCGTGAGTTTTTTCACCACCATACGCGTTCCGTTACATAGCTTTGGTTGGTCGAGATTTCAAAGCATGATGACTACCGAGCCAACCTTCAGTTGTAAATTGTGCTGTGGCAAGCCAGGCATATCCAATGAGTTTAAAAATTTTGTTGGATAGTTGGTTGACTCGTCTTTATTTGTAACAGTGTCGACAGATTTTAAAGAATGCGGTGGACCTACGATTTGATTTTGAATTATGATGTTAAAGTGATTTACATATTTGTTCCTAGCCGCTAGAATTGCGCCCAAACTCACCCAATAGTAATTTTTGTGATTAACAATTGTGTTTTTGTGTTTAACAAAAATGTTTTGGGCACCTTACAAGAATGCCAGATGACAGCTAAACAAAAAGAATTTGGAAGGCAAGAACAACAAAAAAGAAGACAAGATGAAGACCACAAAAAACATGGGCGAACAACGTTTAAAAAATATTAAACAACAACATCCGCTGGCAGGAAACAGAAAATAATCGAAAAATATAATAAACAATATTGTATAAATAAGATGGATATAATCTCGACAACAGAAAGGGTATTCAAGGCATTTAAAAGATTAAAAAAAAAATTATGTTCGGGAACATTTTGTTGATGGGCTCGTCCTTAGTTGAGACGAAATTGCAAAAATTTTGCGGAAAACAAATCAATCCGTTCGTTTCGTCAATGGGAAGACGGCCATTACCGATTGACAACAATTGCTTGAAGAAATCTTTGGCAGATGGATCGTTTACCTCAACTCGCATGTTTGTAGTGAGCTGAAGTTTCTTAATATAGCGCTACAGAGTAGATGATTTGAGACCAGCGTTAATTTCATCGGCAGCGGTGGATCTTGGAATTACTGGTATTGTTTGCCGGAAATCGCCTGCCAGTAGAATGAAAGCGTCATTCATAGCACTATTTGGCGTTTGCATTCCAGACTTTACTAACTGCCGCACATGAGGTAACACATGGCCTGGTTATGTATTTCCTCATTCACCTCGAGATCGGGATTTCCTGAAGTGACACGAATTCGATGTAAAATATCTTACTCCTTGTACTTGTTCCATCCACAGCTCAATTCGATTCGACTGGAAATATGTCGAAATAATGATACCAAATAATATGCGTAGAACTGATTCAGCTATTGTAATGTCCGAAATTGTCGCAAATTGAGCTGTTGACATGCAGCACTAAATGTTGGGCACACTGCACCGTTGACAGTTCCATGTGATTCAAAAGATGTGTGCCCACGAACATTAGAGAGTAGTAAAAAAACTTGTCAATGTTGTCGCTGGAGGTGTTGCAGCACGTCGAGTAACATTTGATGCGTTGAAATAAACTCGTTGACCATTTTCAAGATGCAGCGCCAAATGTAAAACACATGGATGACGTTCATGAATGGAATGAAAAGCGCCATCTACTGGCATAGCTTAAGTTAAAGCTTAAGTAGTTTCGACTGTGTGAATATATATGACGTTCCATAAAAAAATGAGAAAATTAATTATTTTCATTATTATTACTTTTTTCCGTAAATTTTTCCAATATTTTAATAGTTGCTATAATAGCAGGGATGGAGGCAAATGCAACAAATCATTAAAATCGGTCCAACCGTTCCTGAGTTTTTAAGAGTCAAAATTCAAACCTGACTGTGTTTTATATATTAAGATGCGGAGAAAGGCAAAGGAAGCCGATATTAAGAATCTGAAATCACTACGGGATTGCAATAAGTCATGAAAATGTTAGTAATATCAGGAAGAGCTACCAGCCTAGGGAACATTATCTAAGGACAAGGACGGTAACATATTATTGGTGAAGGAGTAGATGCTGAACAGATGGGCAGAGGACTTCGCGGAACTACTATCTATTCCAAGAACTAAAAACGACAGAAATCGCAATAAACACAGCAGAGACTCTTGCCTCAGAACCTTTAAACAATGAAGTCAAAACAGCAATTGCGCACCTAAAAAAAAGCAGCGAGAGAAGATATCCTCAAATATGTGACGGATAAACTAGGACAGAAAATATATGAATTTATAAACGAGGTGTGGAGACCGGAGCGAATGCCCACGAACTGGAATACCGCCATTACCACACCAATATAAAAGAAAGGTGGCCGCAAAGAATGTTGGAACTACAGAGGTATCGCACTACTAAATGTTACCTACAAGATTTTTGCCAGTATATGAACAGCCAGAATAAACCATATGCCGAGGAGTTTCTTTGGGACTACCAGTGCGGGTTCCGGCGGAACAAGTGGACAACTAAAGTTGGAATACGCAATATAATAAAGAAGTAATGTATTGGAGAACCTTTCATAGACTTCAAACAAGCATATGGCATCATAAACAGTTTTATTTAGGATAATTATTTAATAGGATAATTATTTAGGATAATGAAGGTTTTTGGAATACCAACAAAGCTTGTGAACTTAACCCTTTTGGCATTAAACGATACTGAAGGAAAAGTGCGGAAGCAAGGGGAGAGAGCGACATGTTTCGCAGTAACATCAGGGTTGCGACAAAAAGATGGTCTCTTAACAATACTATTCAATCTGGCCCTAGAAAAAGCATTCAGGGCGATGAGAAACAGCGAACTAGGAACAAAATTCAGCAAATCTAAGGAGATCCTTGCATTCGCGGACGACATAGATAGCCAGAAACACTCAGGCAATAAAAGAGGCATACGCATACAAGACCAACTATATGGTGCTGGCTGGGAGCTGAGCACTAATCGGACAAAAGGTAGACAGTTTGAACTACCAGTGATACTTGACAGTTTGAAGTGGTGAAATCCTTCAAGTATCTGGTCTATAATAGACAGCAAAAACGCAATATCCGAAGAAATCACAACTCGCATACAACTAATCAATTATACTAATTATAGCAGTGGTTACATATGGCAGCGAGACGTGGACCTTTACAAATTCACCCGAACTGCAATTGAACCGCTTCGAACGGGAAGTACTACGTGAGATTTTTGAACTCAGAACCACAAGCTTCCACGGATTTTGAAAGAGCCAGATTTGGAAGCGACAAATTAAATGCGGTAGGTTACAATACGCAGAATACATAAACAGAATGGAGGATACTATTCACCCCAAACGAGAACTGGAAGTCAGTAAAGGTGGCTGAACAGCGTGGAGGAAGACGCGAGAGCAATCGGGATCAGAAATTGGTGAGTCACTACAGGAAACAGAAATAGATGGGCAACCCTCATTGAGAAGAATGTCAAAGCCCTAAACGGGTCGTAACGGCAACAAAAAGAAGAAATAATTCTAAATTACAGTAGATTTGTTCGAATTTGAGATACCATTTTTAGGTTTCTATTGATTTATTTCCATCATTCAGCAATCCATTGTTCAATATTTAATTGGACATTTAAAATGCTTTGTGTTGTTGAAATTTTTATTTATTATTTTAAAGCATCACAAGAACAATATTACTTAGAAATGCATTTGCAATTTAATCTTTTTTTAATGATCATATTCGTTTTAAGTAAATAAATTGACTACAGTGCTATTTGCAGATTGTAGATATCGGTGGTAACTTGTACTGCGACCTTCATAGATCTATTATACATCACCCTCTACCTCTAATCGTTGGTATATTTACCCATTTAGAGCGCCTCCTCTAGTCCCGATTTCAGGAATTTCCTTCAGAAATTTCAGGATCTGGGTGGGATTCAAGGACTGCAATTTCTCTGCGTTCAAGCAGTGGGACCCAAGGGACATCTGTCTCTTGTTGAGCAGTGCTTAGCAATCTTTGAGCAGATGTATGAGGGTTTCCTCTGCCGAGCCGCAGAATCTGCATCTGTCATCGTCCTCTAGGCCTATGACTCTGAGATGTTTTCAAAGTCAGGACTCCTATCAGAATTCTAAGCTTGTTAGTGCGACTTAATTAGAATTGTTACGACTGATTCTTCAATGCATAGCTCTAACCGTTTAACCCTCGAACGTGAAATTTGTAAGAATTTTTTAGAAATTTTGTTTCTAGATTCCTCTTACAAAATAGAAAAAAAATGGGTTTTAACATTTTCCGAAAATCCAGCTAAGGAGAATGTAAATGATAGGGGATAGGATATTTAAATTTCAAAAACTGGTGATGTTAGAGATGTGAAAATCTGTATTTAAATTATTCTTTAAAAATGAAGAAATGTTTCCTCTACCTCCTGTTCCTCTACCTCCTGTTTTAAAGAGGTAGAAAAAGATTACTAAAAAAATAATACTCATTGCCGATTGTCAAGTGTCGAGCTGACATTTCATTGTAATTTAGAAAGGAAAGTAAATGGTTTGATGACTCCATATACAGTCGTACTAATGTAGGTGATAGATCGAGCCTATTCCTGCTGCTATCTTAGGTTATAAGCTGAAGACAAAATATAGATAAGGAAATACATACAAAAATAGTTGAGTGCTGAAAACTGGTATGGATCCTTTATTGGTAACTCGCTCATTGGAAACAATAAGCGAGTGTCGTTGAATATTTCATAGCTCAAACCGCTTAACCTTAAAGACTAAATCTACACACTCGGCTAGGTATAATATGATTTGAAAATTGTTACGAGAGCTGGATAAAATCAAGCTTAAGGGCTTATAAAAACCAAGTTCAAAGTTTCGAGTCTCTGAAAAATTGATCGAATCGTTTAATAGAAAATATGAGAGGTTTATTCTCATAAAAACAGCAAATATCATAGATCGTTTAAATCTACATTTAACTTAGATTGTATTATTCTTAATTGTTGTATATTAAAGAACCAACCCATAACTCTTCAATATTTTTTAATACTAATAATATATTTTTTACATCAATAATTTTTAAGTTAATAAATTGGCTATAGTGCGACTTAATTCCTTAACATGTAAACTCGTATGGTATTATTAGAGATATGTATTGTATATCACAGCAAGAATTTTCGAAATGGAATCAAATCTCTGTATATAAATTCGATCCATAAAATCAACTGACTATTAGTAGATTAAATTAAATTCAAATTTATAATTAAATTCGTACACCTATTTTACTAATTCCATTGTGTTTAGTCAACCATAATCCTATTAGCTCACATTAATTTTAACTATAGATCTATGTAATTTCATTATTTGTAATCCTGTTAGATTTTACAAATCTCCTTAAATTTTTCCCTTTAACAATGATTTAGAATCAAACTAAAATATATAATCTATTGAATGCGACTTTATAATAAGGATTTTTAAACATAAACTAGATATTTTAATAATATTTAAATATATTAATTTAATATTGGGATGATACTAAACTAATTATAGATACTTATTATAGATATTTATAATTCAAAAGAGCAAAGCTGCACTGATGAGAAATAGATCTTGAAACGCGTCTGCTTGGGTTAAATAGAAAGATATGATCTTAAAATCAATGTTATTTATCTAGTTCTTGTTTAGTGCCACGAAAGTGGACTGAGGGCTAATAGATAGCATACAAAGTATCTGTTGTGTTTCAATATGAGATTTGTTTAGTAGTCTTTAAAATGCTTACTAATATTATAGAGCTACGGAGAGGTTTAATATATTTTATATATTCAAGCTATATTGCGCTTTAATAAGTTGGTATATTAATTTAATTAACATATTTATTCAGTTATCTAAAGATTATTGATTTAATTATCAAAAAAATATTAACTTAATTATGAAAACAAATGGATTATTATTAATATATTATTATAAAACTTTACATAAAAAAAGCAAAACTTTTTTATCACATCCTGGTAATTCCTCTTTAATTGTTTATAATTTGAATAAAATTTAGAAATCGCACAAGTTTCTTTAAAGCTAAATTATTTAATTAATTATCTAATTTTATTTTAATTACGCTCCTTATCAATTTAATTAGTAAATACGTCACAAATCTCCCGCAATTTAAGTACGAAAGTAATTTTGTGGAAATGTCCTGTTACGATATTCTAAAGGCATTCAGCGGAAAAGTTATTATTAGATGCGGAATGGAAAATATAATTAGAAAGTGTCAAAAAAGCGGTAGCTTGTATTTTTCGGAAACAAACTAGACGTGAACGCGACAAGGACTTTAGAAATCTAATTAGCCGGTTCTCGCTCGAATTTATACGAATGAGGCCAACTGTTTTTTGTCTTGGAAAGCTTTATAATTATTAGCTAGGGAAAAGTTCTTGCTTGAATATACAAACATTGATTAAATTTTGATTAGAACTAATAAATTTAAATGATAGATAATAGACTACTTTTAATTTCTACTATGATTAAATAAAAATTTGAATAGCAAAGCTAATATTATAAAATTCGATGTTTAGTGAACTTAAAAACCGAAATTAAAAATTAATAAATCATACTTGAGGTTTACCTCATTAACCGTGATAACCGTCACATAAAGACGACTAAGGTCAAGTAAGTGGTTTACAAATTGTTGTTCATGGAAGCAAAGCTGTGCTGATGAGAGATAAATCTCGAAACGCGTCCACAGGTGGCTATCTACTTAAGGTATCGGAAAGACATGATCTTAAAAACAATGTTATTTTTATGGTTTTTGTAGAGTGCCACGAAGGTGGACTGAAAGCTATTAAATAACAAATTTCACATGAGATTTGTTTTGGCAGTCCTAAAAAGACTCAATAATTGTTCCAGCAAGGCTGAATATATTTATATATTCAGGTTGTGTCCCGTTTGTTTTAAGTTTTTTATAAATATCTATAACGTAGGATGGTTTCACAAATTCTATCTTAATAAATCATATTTATTATTTTTCAAATCGCGACCTTTTTCCTGAACTATTTCCAAAATATTTCCAAAGTATTTTTTATAATATAAGCAGCTCCTTTACAAATAGTTCAAATAATACAACGAATACGACGAATTCTTGAATGGAGGACTAGATCGGAAGCCTTTAGAAATAGAGGGCGTTCCCCCAACAGATGGAACGACGACTTAAAACGCATCAGTACCAACTGGATGCAGACAGCACAAGACCGAGGACAGTGGAAACTATTGAGGGAGGCTTACCTACAGCAGTGGACTTCAATAAGCTGATTGATGATGATGATGATCTAATAAATCCTTTCCTCCTCAGTCTTGTATATCCAATTTTGTATATCCAGTCCTGTCTGTCCAGTATTTTCTCTCTAGTCTTATCTATCCCGTCTTGTCTAACCCGTCTTATCTGACCAGTCTTGTCTAGTTTAGCCTTGCCTGTCTAGTTTTGTCTGTCTAGTCTTGTATGTCTAGTCTTGTCTGTCTAGTCTTGTCTGTCTAGTCTTCTCTGTCTATTCTTGTGTGTTTAGTCTTATCTGTCTAGTCTTATCTGACAAGTTTTGTCTTTCTAGTCTCTTACATTTTTTTTTACCTATCCAGTCTTATTAATCTAAATTATCAATTCAATGTTGTCTATCTAGTATTGTCTGTCGTACGGAAAGGAGGGGCGTGGATATTAAGGTGCCGTCAAAGGCAAATATTGCAACTTTCCGTAAGTTAGTGGCCTGTGTATTCCACGGGAGCAACATGCTCGTGCGTGTATACATCTCAGAGGGGGCAACGATGCCAAAGCAGAGCGCAGGAAAGGCGCCTAACGCGCAACCGAGCATGGCCACCCTGGTCATTAAGGCCAGGCATGGCAGTTACGCTGACCGAGTGGGCAAAGTTTGCTGGCGGGAAAGGTGGTCATGCAGCGGAACGGCGCGTGGACTTGTAGCATCATCCCAGATTTAATTCGGTGGATTGGGTGAGGGCTGGATGAGGTGAGTTCATACATCCTCACCTAGCTCCTTACCGGCTAAAACGACACTGGCTATTACAACTGAAAATGAACGGGCACCGAAGCAAAGAGGAAAACAACCTCTTCAACAAAAAATTCCTACACCCAATGAGCTCGGAAAAGGAATACGCGTTTACGATGCAGAGGAGAGATTACCTCAGTGCCGGTCGGTGTAGAGAGTGTGCGAGCGGGCTCGACCGTCATCCAACGACCGCCCAGCACTGCTGGTAGGCGACCAGGCCAGAGTGTAGGTTACTGCTACTGGAAGATAAGAAATAAAGAGCAACTCTCCGAAAACAGCGGACAGCTTACGGCTGCCACACAGCAGGCTGCACCCCTCCGCACAGATCAAAGGTGCAACTCTTTGCCTGCTGCTCTGATGACCATGAAAAGGAAAGTGGGAGACACGCCCATTGAAACCAACGATCCTGACTGTGTAGATCCTCTAAAAAAAAGTAGTGCCCAACTGCGTTCAATATCATTGAAGCGATTCATATGATGATGCAATATATGGCGCAGCTGGCTAAAATAACCGAAGATCCCAAAAAACACCAAAAGCGAAATAAAAACCGTCATAGGGTATATGAAAAATCAAGTGGACATACTCAACAGGGAGTCGGCACAGAAATGCTGAAAACTAGCTGGCACCGACATCTGTGTGCTGTGCCGGTACACAGACTACCGAAGACAATAAACAAGACGGCAACCCTATCTACAAATGTAACGCAACCTACGATGATCCCGACCTACGATGTGGATATCCAAGTTACGCCAGACCATCTGGCACCGACATCTGTGTGCTGTGCCGGTACACAGACTACCGAGGACATGAAACAAGACCGCAACCCCACCTGTACATGTAACGCAATGGAAGTAATCTCCGAGGTCCCAACAGCGGAAATCTACGAGGAATATAAAGCATGTGTCGGGAAAAAATAGCACGAGTCTGCATTTGCTACAACGATAGTAGTACACGAATACCTCCCTAACCAAGACGAGGAATGCGACAGGGTATATTTACTGGACGCTGTAACAGACGAAGACAATCCCGTCATTACAAAACTCCTAAAGAACAATAGGAAACTGAGAGACGCTCTGCAACATAACAGAACTAAGTATGGCTTTAACAGTTCAGAAAAGCGTGTGTGCACTGTGGACGTGGAACAACCAGGGGATAAAAGCGAACATACTACATCCATGCTCAACCTGAAAGCGATGAGAGGCGAGTGGGACGAAGACCACAGATACATAATTTGGAGGGCCCGCTTTAACTCCCTAAAGAAGGCCAAGGCTATAACAAACTCGCTCAGCTGTAAAGAAAATGTGTTCGTTCCCACAAACGGGACGTACTCCGCCCAGTTAAGAAAAATGATAGAGTGCATATTTCAGAGCAGTGAGTACAAAACTGAGATACAGGTAAGAAATCACAATATGGTTTTCGAGCGGGCAGGTCGACTACAGACGCCACCCAGGAGGTTATCAAGATCGCCTACTATGCCAACTTGGGTAAAAGTAGACACAGAAAAGTATGTCGTTCTAGACCTAGAAACGACAAAGACCTCAAGAACTGTAGTCTGGTAGCATTCGCCGACGACCTCCTTGTGGTGTTCGCGGACACCAATGAGGAAGCTGTGGCAGCCAGGGTCGAAACTGCAGTAAAAGCCATTCATCGTTGGATGGAAAGCAACGAATTGCAAATAGCTACAGAGAAGCCTGAGGTCATCCCACTTATAGATCGCAAGAGAATAGGCAGCGTAACTGTTAATATCCTAGGGAGGATGATGTCGGCAAAACCGACAATAAAATACCTCGGCGTCCATATTGACCAACGGTTATCCTGGAGTAGACACATCCAAAACGCAACTATGAAAGCCGAAAGCGCTGGAGCAGCACTCCGCAAACTAATGCCTAGACTGAAGGGCCCTGCTACTAAGACTAGAAGGCTACCAAGTGAAGTCGTAAACTCCATCCTAATCTACGCCGCACCGGCCTGGGCTGATGATCTATAAACAAAAACCAACTGATGAGCAAATGGCAGCAACGTTGGACCCACGCCAAGAAAGGGGAAGTGGACCCGAACCCTAATCCCCGAAATTGACTCATGGTACAATCGCAAATACGGTAAAGTTAACTTCTACCTCACACAAATACTAAGCGGTCACGGTAATGTTAATGGTCACGTTGTGTTCAAGCGGCGAGCTTATGTTAAGAGGATAGGAAAAATAGAAAGCGACAGCTGCCGATACTGCCTAGCAACGGATACTGCTGGACATACTTTATTTCAATGTTCGCAATGGGCTGATATTAGGGCCATAGCAGAACAGAAGGTAAGAGAACCCAATAACAAGCAGAATATGGTCAATGTCATGATTAAGATAGAGGACAACTGGAAGACAATGACAAATCTGTTTACCGAAATCCTTAAAAGAAAGGACGAAGACGAAAGAAGGGATGGTGTGGCAAGTCCCAAAGGCCAACCCTAGATCAAATAAAAGGAAAACAGAGAAACGGGCGATTTAGGGCGCTAAAGAAACGTCCGGGCTGCTCACCCTGAAGGAATGCGCAAGCGATACCGGGGTGGTACACTTTTAAGCCAAGTGGGAGAAGGGGTTTAGTGAGTGAGAACCTCACACACAGGCTGGTAGAACTTCCCGCAAACCACATATAAAAAAAAGATTCTTACCGGACACGGGTCCTTCGGAGCGTATCTCCACAGGATTTGGAAGCCCCAGACGACTGGTGCACATCCTGTGAAGAGAAAGTGCGCGATGACGTAGAGCACACTCCCGTGAGGTGTCCGGGTTGTGACAGGAAGCGACAAACCTTGGCGTCTGCCCTGAAATGGGAAGTCACGATCGAAGCCGTGGCGGGAGGCCAAGCTAGTCAGGCGGGGCGGAGGTCGTGGGCGGTCTTAAGTCGATTCGCAAACACAGTCATGCGGGCTAATGAGTTACCTGGGTGGGAACAGGGGCGATAGGTTTTTTTTTTGTATTGTATTTGTCATTGTAAATGCTATTGCATAGCATGTTGTACGCTTATGTAATTTCTGTTGTACTTTTATTGAATAAAGTTCATCTGTTGCTCGTTACGGGAAGACTCGAAGGGTGCGCAGAGGCAGTAATACCATAGTTGGCGGTCCTTCTGTCCATCCGTTTCAGTGGAGCCACTTGAGCCAGACTAGGCTGGCCAACGTTCCCAAAAAAAAGTCTTGTCTGTCACGGTGGTGTGGTTGAAATACCTGCCTGACAAACAAGTTCGATATTCGGTCGAGGAAACATTTTGACATGGCCGTTTTTCACTAACCTCTAATCTAAGCCCGAACACTGCCCGAGTATGGGTCTAGTCTTGTATATCTTGTCAAATTCAAATTCAATTTCAAAAATATTTATTTCTTCTACTTCGTATGGTTCAATGTTATTTAAGAGTTGGAATGGCTGTTTCTAGAAACTTTTTAAGTTATCAATTTGTTTGATTTATCGAGGCAAAGCATTGAATATTGTGTTCATGCTAATATAATTGGATGTGTTCATGCTAATATAAGGGAGATTTCTTTCGGTCAACGTACGAACATGCTTGGGTAGCTGATACCGCTTTTTGTTATATACTGTTAGCCGTTCAGTGGGTTTAACAAAATCTATGAAGAGGTGTTTCTACTTCTTGCGGAACACAATCTTCTCATATATATACGTAGCCTTAGTTGTTAAAATGTTCGCCTTATGGAAATTACCTCTTCACAATTCACTGTAGTTCAAAGTAAGTATTCGCAGTGCTTGTTTCTGTAGCTTGAAGACACAGTTATAATATTTACCACTTCCCCAGAACATAATATAATAAATCTAAGGAGGCTGTGGAAGATGGCAAAATACCACATCTTCAGAACGTCGGTCTCAACATATTGTTGTAGGAATCTCATAGCGAATACTGCCTTGTTGAGTTTCTTTGTCACGAAGTTGGTATGTGAAGCCTAGTCCAGGAATTGGTCCATATGGAATCCAAGTCTTGTCTGTCTAGCCTTGTAAGTTTAGTCTTGTCTGCTTGGTCTTGTCTGTCTAGTCTTTTCTTGTGTGTCTTGGTCTTGTATGTCTTGGATTTGTCTAGACAAGACTTTTTTTTTACGGGCGTAGCTGGAAGCTGTGCCATCAAGAACTCTTCAGAATGATGGTTATAAAGTTGATTGGTGTTTTTGCTTGTTAGCTATTGATTTTCCTTGGTTGTGCTGTCTGATTGTTTCTTAAGCATTTCTTTCCTCATCTTCTTTGGAGGACATAATGTTTTTGACATGCCTGTCAGTCATCTCCCAATTTTCTTTTGTTATCCATCATGTAACTCAATGTCGATCCTAGTTCGATCGGCATCTTCACACTATCTGTTTGTCACCACTACTCTACACTATCTCGCCACAATATTCGCAAAGGTTATCCGTGGCGGCTCGAATTTGAAGCAGGTAGTCACGGAAACAGCCGTGACCTGAGAGGAATGGTGTTAGATGATAATTTGTCGCACTGTGCTTCCTATTCAGCCATGTCAGGTGTCTGGTATGATCAGCTGTGTTCATTGGCCCTTTTCCGACGATCACCATCTTCTTTGCCATTCCTCTAGAAGATTTTTTGTAGCTATTCTTCTTGCTTGTCTGTTACTACCATTTATGTGCAATTCAGTTCTCCTTTACTAAGAGGTATAGGGGGGGTACGCCCGCTATTACTAGGGCTGCTTCTCCGGATATAGTTTTATATGCGCTACAGACCCTAATAGCGGTTTCTTTTGAACTGCTGCTAGCTTCTGAACATTCCTTTCCACATCCTTGATTTTATCCCACTGTGGGGCGACATAAATCATAGTGAATTATGTAACCATGCTAAACAGCCTACGTTTGTGGCTTCTTGGGCCACCTCTCTCTTTCTCTTCAGTCCATAACCCTTCTGCAGGGTGTGGGGACATCAATTTGCTACGCTCGCAATGACTCCTCGCCAGCGCTCTCTATCTTGGGCAGATCTCATTACTTCCAGCATCCCGTGTTTTCCATCCATGAGTTTTTGTCCCGTCTATCCATCGTGTCGGCGATCTTCCTCTTGGGCGTCGGCCTTAGACTTTGCCTTCTACTATGAGTCGTTTAATATTGTCGAACCTCCTTGCCACATGACCCAGGTATCCCAAATACCGTTGGTTTATTGTCTGGTATAGTGTGGTCTTTATACCGAGTTCTTCAATAATAGAGTCGTTTGTGCGGTGGGCTGTCCATGGTATTTGCAGCATTTTTCTATAGCACCACATTTCAAACGCTTCTATTCTGCGTTGGTCTGAGGTCCGAATAGTCCACGTTTCACAGGCGTAAGTTGCAGTGGAGAAGACCAGGCTATGTATCAGCCGAAGTTTTGTGTTTTTGGTAATGACTCGATCTTTTCAAATTTTCACCAGTTTTGCCATAGACGTTCTGGCAAGCGCTATTCGTTTGCGGATTTCTTCCTCCGATCACCTTTGTTGGTAACTACTGATCCTAGATAATCAAATCTTTCCACCACTGCAAATCCAGCCACGGTGGCGTCTTGATTTGGCTCTATTAATCTTCAGACTATATGAGCTACTCTCTTCTGTGAGTCTGGCCATTAAAGAATCCATTTCGGCTTTCTCCGAAGCCAGAATCACAGTATCATCTTCATATCTCAAATTCGTTATCCGTTTGCCTCCAACAGGGATCCCTCCGTTCCAATTCTCTAGTACCTTTCGTATAATGTATTCTGTGTAAATGTTAAACAGTATTGTGGACAATTTGCATCCTTGCCGCACTTCCGCTAGTATTTTGAATAGTTCAGAGCATGTGTTACTTATGCTGACTCATGCAGTACTGTTCTCGTAGAGCTGTCTGATTAATCTTATTAGATGCAGTGGTGTTCCCATTTTCTCTTGTATTTGTCATAGTTTGCGCCACTTCACTTTATCAAACGCTATAGTATAATCCACAAAGCACAGGTATGCTTTCACCATTCTCTGGCTTTTTCTATTATTTGCCTTACGTATAAGATCTGCTCCCGTGTACTCTTTCCTGGGACAAATCCTGCTTATTCGTCAGCAATCTTGGGCCACCTACATTGGGCATAATTTGTCCATAATTTGTCCAGTGCTGAGGTTATCTTCATACCCTTGGCTGCTGCCTTCGTGAGTTGTGAGACGAAGGAAAGTCTCTTATCTACTTATACTCCAAGGTATGTGATTTCATCCTTCTCCACGACTTCTCTTTTTAGTCTGCCCAGTAGCAGTTAAAAGTTTTCTTGGTGTGTCTAGAATGCACAGACGCCTATATGAAGTAGGTTCGCCTATTGGTTTATTGCCCTTGCGTAACAGGACTACCCTCGCTCTTTTCCATTTCTTTGGGAAATTTCCAGCTATTAGTTTAGAGTTCATTGCCTCCAGGACAAATTGTGGGTGGTGGCGAGCTACGATTTTTGTTTTCTCGGGTGGTATATTATCTGGCCCTGATTCTAATGTGGATCCGCTTTTCTGCTATAGCGAGTTCCTCCTCTGTAAATAATGGTATATGCTTTACCTCTGGCTGCTCCCAGGCAATGGGTTCGTGTTCTGGAACAAGTGCATCTACCACATGTTTCAGGTCTTCCATAGATAGTTGTGTATTAGAGGCACCGACTTTGAGTTTCTTTTTACATAGATGAAAGACACCTCCCCATATGTTTGCGTCAAGGTATTTACACACTATTCACACTATTTTTTCTACGTAGGCTTGTTTCGTCCGGATGATTGCATGTTGTAACCCTTTTTTGAGTTTATATGCGTCCATTAGTGTTTTGAGCGTGTCGACTTCACTTTTCTTTTGGTTTCTGCTGTTGGAGTTTTCTTCTTGTCTCTCTTTTCAAGCTTATAACTGATCTGTCAAACGCGTTTGAAATGCTTCGGAATAAACCATTATTATAAAGTGTGCAAAACATTTGCTATATGTAATATCTCATGAAATCTAGATCAAAAGAGAATAAATCACAAAACAACACTTGGCAAAAAGACATTTGGTAATAAACGAAACAAATGGAATTAAATTTGTTTGAAAAAAGATATTTTAATACAAGCAGAAAATCATTAAAATGTGCAAAGAAATGAATACCAATTACAATAAAATTATTCCTTCTTGGAGAATTGCTACTGTATTCAATGTAATTCTATAGAACAAAACTGCTGTATTGTACTACGAGAAGAAATATTTTTATTAAAAAAAGTAAAATGTGAAACGATGCAAACAGTTCGGAAACACTTGTTGAGTCATTAAAGGGTCTTTTTAAGTTCGAACTCGGCTCAGACAAAGGAAAATGATCATTAAATTTAATGGATTTCCACGTGAAACGTTTACATAAATATTGATTTAATATCTGAAGCAGGTACAATTTCACTTGTAATAGCTTGATATTGAATCGAAATTTATTTGTTACATTTAATTAGTTTGCCTTCACAAAGGTAAATCTACTTATAAAGCCTTCTCAATATATTTATTTCTAAATTTTATTTTGTACACAAACAACTTGTTTCACACACAATCAAATTAAAAAACATTAATTAAACATAACTTTCCTCTGTGGAACCACAAGGCTTATGAAAACAAGAAATGAAACAGAAAACTTAAACCCGGTTAATGCTTGCCTAGATATTACATAACCGATTAATAATCAGTAACCGTCTTTACAGAAAAAGAAAACTAATGAAACGAAATAAGTACATGTAGAACTAACCGGTGACGATAGAACAAAGAAATAGGAAAGGACGAAATATTTAGGTGAACCTTTTTCTTGAAATACTTTAAATACTAGCATATTAACGAGTATTCCTTAACCGATTAATCGATGAATGTCAATACTTTTCAGCTGCAGTAATTACATACAGGACCGATCTTCTCTAGGATGTCTTGTATAGTTTTCCGGCCTTGTCTCTTCTTGTATGGCCTTGACCGATCTTGTCCGATTTTTCCAGATCTTCTCTGGACATGTCTGATCTTGTTTGGTCTTCTGCCGTCTTGTCTAGTCTTCTTCGGTCTTCTCTGATCTTGTTTAGTCTTGTCTGATATTGTCTGCTCTTGTTTAGTCTTGTCTAGTCTTGTATGGTCCTGTATACACTTGTATCGTCTTCTCTAATCTTGTTTGGTCGTGTCTAGTAATGTCTGGTCAGGAAGTCCTCAGATTAAATTATGTAGAGGAAAGGCGAACACTGCGGAAGCTGATCAACAATGAGAAAAGGCGATGCTGGACAAACCTCTGCGTGAGTATCGATGACAACCAATGGGGCGGCGCTTATCAGATAGCCACCAGAGAGCTAAAGTGCAGAAGCTCTGGCACGCGCCCTCAGCCTGACGCGACGGAAAAAATTGTTCGCTCCTCGTTTCCTTCTCATCCGGCCCGGCAACTCCGAAAGAGAGAGACCAGCACAATGCGAGGTGCCGGAATTTACAAATGAAGAACTCGCAGCTGCCAGCGACCGACTCAGTAAGGGCAGAGCTCCAGGACCGGACTTGATACCTGCGGAAATCGTCAAGGCAGCATATAGGGTCGTTTCACATTATGTCCTCGATGTCATGAATAGCACGCTCAAACAGGATGTCTTCCCAAAAATATGGAAATAGGCCAAACTCTTGCGAAAAGGCGACAAACCGGCCAATGAGGCAACTTCCTACAGACCTTTATGCCTGCTGGTCACTGCAGGTAAACTGCTTGAGCAGCTACTTTTCAAAAGGATGAAAGAGGAACTAAACAGCGGTGAAGACCTCTCAAGGAACCAATACGGCTTCAGGGAAGGCCGATGAACCATTGACGCCTTAAAGAAAGTGGTGGCCATCGCGGACGAGGCCAGAAAAGGAACCAGGAGTACTTCACTTTTCTTTTGGTTTCTGCTGTTGGAGTTTTCTTCTTGTCTCTCTTTTCAAGCTTATAACTGATCTGTCAAACGCGTTTGAAATGCTTCGGAATAAACCATTATTATAAAGTGTGCAAAACATTTGCTATATGTAATATCTCATGAAATCTAGATCAAAAGAGAATAAATCACAAAACAACACTTGGCAAAAAGACAAAGGAACCAGGAGTACTCGCAAAATATGCGCCCTTATCACACTGGATGTGCGCAACGCCTTCAACTCGGCCTGCTGGCAAGACATCCTCGATGAGGCGACGCGGCGCAGATTCGTACCATACCTTCTGGCGATGATAGACAGCTAACTTAGCTGAAAGAGAGATCGTCGTCGAATCAGACAACGGCTGCACTGCAAAGGAGATCCTCAGTGTAGTGCCGCAGGGATCAGTGATGGGCCCGACATCAAACATAGTGTATGACGGAGTCCTCAAACTCAAGCTGCCTGAAGGCGTAGAGTCCGTCGGCTTTTCAGACGATCTCGCACTTGTAGTACGAGACAAAACCGAGCAGGGTGTAATGAGAAAGGCCAATAAAGCGATGCTCTTGATTGACCTGTGGATGCACAACAAAATGCTCAAGCTGGCTCCGGAAAAAACGGAAGCGGTCCTATTAACTGGAAAGCGGAAAACTGGGGACATAAAATTTAAGCTGAGGGACACTGTCATCACCCCAAAGAGTGCTATAAGATACTTATGGGTTGAAATAGATAAAAATCTATCATTCCGGGAGCACGTTAAAAAAGCAGCCGATAAAGCCCAAAAAACCCTGTGCGCGTTGGAAAGGCTAATGCCTAACGTCGGAGGACCTAGAAGCAGCAAAAGAAAACTGCTGTGCTCGGTGGCGCACTCGGCAATGTTGCTGCCCCAGTATGGGCAAGAGCTATCCATGAACGTGGAAGTCACCAAGCACAAGCTGGAAGCGGTCCAGAGAACGCTCGCAATTCGAGTCAGCAGTGCCTACAGGACCGTGGGAGGCGTCACTAGTAATTACAGCCATGGCCCCAATAGAGCTGCTAGTCGTAGAGAGGCTAAACATATACTCACAGATCCAGTGAGACTCAGTTGCAGTAGTCAACAAAAAAGAAATAAAAAAGACGGCTAGAATAGACCTACTTCGGACATGGCAGAAGCACTGGGAAGCAAGCACCAAGGGACAGTGGACAAAACTCCTGATAAACGACGTGGAAAAATGGATCACCAGGACGCACGGAGAAGTAAATTACCACCTCACTCAGTGGCCATGGGTGTTTCCGGGACTATCTCCACAAAATAGGCAGAGCCTCTGACAGCCTGTGCGAGTACTGCGGGGAGGAAGACAGTGTGGCACACACTATATACACGTGCTATAGATGGGACACCGAGAGGAGCACCCTACCAAAAGATATCGAACCGCGAACGACAGTACCCTACATGCTGCAGTCTGAAGACAATTGGGGAAACGTTCAAAATATTATAAGTAATATAATCACCTATAAGGAGCAAGACGAGAGAACCAGGCAGAAAATAGAAAGAGAACGACAAAACCCGAACCCCTAATCAGCATGACTGGATGGGGGAAGTAAGGTACGTGCCTAAATATATTAATACACCAGCATCCTGAAGTCATGCGAGGAGCAGTACCAGGATGCCAGGGTTTCCGTGGGGCCACTTGTCAAGTTAACCCAGCTGTGCTTGCTACGCCCCCTATAAAAACAAAAAAAAGTAATGTCTGGTCATGTATGGGCATGTCTGGACAGGTCTGGTCATGCTTTGTCTGATCTTGTCTGGTCTTGCCCGGTATTGCCTGGCTTGTCTGGTTTTGTCTGGTAACGCCTTGTCTGGTCTCGTATTGTACTGTCTGGACTTGTCTGGTCTTGTCTGGTCTTGTCTGGTCTTATCTGGTCTTGTCTGGTCTTGTCTGATCTTGTCTGGTCTTGTCTGGTCTTGTCTGGTCTTGTCTGGTCTTGTCTGGTCTTGTCTGGTCTTGTCTGGTTTTGTCTGGTCTTCTCTGGTCTTGTCTGGTCTTGTCTGGTCTTGTCTGGTCTTGTCTGGTCTTCTCTGGTCTGGTCTGGTCTTGTATGGTCTGGTCTTGTCTGGTATTGTCTGGTCTTGTCTGGCCTTGTGGGGTCTTGTCTGGCCTTGTCTGGTCCTGTCTGGTCTTGTCTCGTCTGATCTTTTCTGGTCTTGTCTGATCTTGTCTGATTTTGTCTAACATTATCGGGTCTGGTTTGGTCTTGTCTGACCTTACTTGGTCCTGCCTGGTCATATCAGGTAGTGACGGAATGTGTCTGATCGCGTTTGATCCCGTCTAATAGAGTCTAGTTTTGTCTGGTCTTGTCTGGTATTATCTGGTCTTGCCTGGTCTTGCTGGGTCTTATCTGGTCTTCTGGTCTTTTCTGGTACTATCTGGTATTATCTGGTCTTATCTGGTATTGTCTGGTTTTGTGGGGTCTTGACTGGCCTTGTCTGGTATTGATTTAATAGTGTTTAGTTATGTCTGGTCTTGTCTGATATTGTCTGCTCTTGTCTGGTCTTGTCTGGTTTTGTCTGGTCTTGTCTGGTCTTGTCTAGTCTTGTCTCGTCTTGTCTGGCCTTGTATGGTCTTATCTGGTCTTGTCTGGTCGTGTCTGGACTTGTCTGGTCTTGTCTCATTTTTTCTGGTCTTGTCTGGCCTTTTCTGGTCTTATCTCGTCTTGTCTAGTCTTGTTCGGTCTTGTCTGCCATTGTCTGGTTTTGTTTAGTCTTATCTGATCTTGTCTGGTCTTGCCTGATCTTGTCTGATCTTGTCTGGTCTCGTCTGTTCTTGTTTGGTCTTGTCTGGTGCAGTCTGATCTTATCTAGTCTTGTCTGGTCTTGTATGATCTTAGCTGGTGATGTCTGATCTTGTTTGGTCTAGTCTGGTCTTCTTTGGTTTTGTTTGGTTCTCTGTTTTTTTCTGATCTTGTCTTATCTTATGTGGTCTTATCTGGGCTTGTCTGATCCTGATATTAAATATTTCTGGATATAATACAAATTTTCACTAAATTATTGAGTAAAAACACGTTTTGGCTAGTGTAAACTAGTTTTTACATATGATTATTTCTAATTTGAAATAATAAAACCATGATTTAATTTAAATTTGGTTTTAAAAGTAGCAAATAATCTTATCAAGTTTTGTTGTTTCTTGAAATGTTTGTAAGACTTTCTTATCTGAACAAAACAGAGAGTTTAAGTAAAACTAGAGAAGAAGTAAAGACGTTTTATCTAACTAATGTTTGATCAAACTAATTGGACGAGAAGTGTTTTATAACAATTGGTTTTGGGTGATGGAGGGAGGAATTTCGGCACTGCTTAATAGAATGTTGTGCGTAATAGAATTACATTTGAAATAATTTTCGATTTCCAAGAAACTTCTGGAATTGTTTGAAACACTAACTTTGCGAAGTTCCCACGATGCAGGGAAATTTCGTAACCCATTTGAATATTTATTTCCCAACAATGTTCACAAGAATCGATTGGAATTAAATGGATTTTTGCGTGTTTTTCAAGATACTTATAAATATCTAAATATAAATAATAATAAATTGAATAATAGATATTTGGGAAAATACAATTTCTTTCACAATTATGAAATTTTGTAGTTAATATAATTTATATTTTTTGGCAATTTTTTTTCGAATTTCATCAACAAATTTTACAAACGTTGATAATAAACAAAAGGTTGTTTTGATTAATTTAATTAAACTTGTTTTAATTGATTTAATTAAACATTTCACCATTTTCAACACCAATTTGATAACTATTGTCAAGTATTTCAAAAATTGATGTTTAATTAAATTACTTCAAACCTAAAACAACAATTAAAACACGAAAAGCAATAATACATCCTTGTGTCCCCCATTGTGTGCATGAAAACTATTCCATTGCAATTTTGTACGCGGGAAAATGTAATTCCATTTAACCAATCACCTCGGCTCAGTCTAAAAACTTATTACGACAGTTTATTAATTTATATAATTAAATATTCTACTAAGAAAATTCTATTAAGAAAACTTGTAAAAATTAACGTTTTCTAACAATCTAATCTATACTCAGTGACATAAAAAATGCAATACCAAGTAGGACTAGCAATAGGACTAGACAAACAAACATAAGCATGTGAAATTTGACGTTTTACCTGTTACAATCTAAATTATCGGGTATATTTCTTGCTAGATTAAATCGATTTCGATATTGTTTTTGGTTGCATTTTTTTTTGACATCTATTTTGAGTTATGAGGTTGCAATTATGCCTAGAGTACGGCAACGTGAAAATTATTGACAACTGAGTGAATTCGGCAAAGGTCGCATATTGGCTAATGTGAAGATTCAGAAAAATTGCTAATCGTTTTAACCGTAACCAATCCTCCGCAGTACGGTGTTATCAACCATGGTCTACAGAAGGTTAAGAACGTCGTAGAAGAGGAATTGGACCGCAAAGTCAGACAAATGTGGTCGATGACTGCCATCTATTATTGGCATTCAGGGACCGATTTTGGAACACAAGATCAATAGTCCATCAGTGGTTTGGAAAGAACGTCCAAATGTGGTCGATGACTGCCATCTATTATTGGCATTCAGGGACCGATTTTGGAACACAAGATCAATAGTCCATCAGTGGTTTGGAAAGAACGTCCTGTAACTCTTCGTACAGTTTACCGACGAATTAGAGCGTTTGGTTTGCAGTCATATCGACCACATTTTATGATTCCGCTGACGGCTCGTCATCTACAGCAACGTTTGGAATGGTGTACCTCGCATAGAGTGGTCTTCAGCGACGAATCCCGATTTGGCTTGGGAATGTACGATGGTTACATGAGGGTCAGTCGCAAACGTGGAACCACACACTATTGTATGGGGTGCTATTGTTTATGAAAGCAGGTCTCACTTGGTATTTAACCGAGGCAATATGAATGCCCACCGATATGTTGATAAAATGGTAGAACCTCATATCCTTCCATTCTCCAAGAGCTGAGGACCCGATTTTCCAACATGATAATGCCCGTCTCCACATTCAAAGGCATTCTATGGGGTGCTTCGAAGAGGCTAACGTCAATATTTTGCCGTAGCCACCCAGATCTCCTGACCTTTCGCCCATCGAACATGTTTGGAACATGATGGGTAGAAGACTCAAACAATTAGGCCATCTTCAACAGACACTATAAGCTCTCCGGCATGAACTACAGATTGCCTGGTTTTCAGTACTTCAGGGAGAAATCGACAACCTAATGGAATCATTGCCCATAAGGATGTGGAAGTGTGAAACTAATAGGGGTGGTCCAACAAATTGTTAATAAAAAATTCATTTCTTTGAAATTTTAATCAATTTTTTAATCAACTACCTTTGACTAGTAACTTTACGTAACGTTACTACCTTTGAACAGTTCTGCCAAGTATGGTCCAAAATTCCTACCCCTTCTTGGTTTTGCATTTTTTATATCACACAATATATTAATTGAGAAAAATAGCTTAATTTGTTTTTTGTGAATATCAAAGTCGAAAGTATTTTTGATGAATTTCAATTAAATTGGAAATTTTAAAACCAATTCTAAAAATTTATGAAAACATTTTATTCTTCTTCTTCTTCTTGTTTCGAATAGGCCTACTTTGGACCACTGTTGGGCTTTGATCTTTGCCCTGTATTGTCATTTTCACACATTGTCACACATTTTCTGCCGCTGTAACTCCTTTCTTCTGTCCAGAGGTACCTTTCCTTCGGGTTTTTTCCTGAAATCCACGGACCTCCTTTAGGGTGCGTCTCACAGACTGTGTGTTTTGAGGATGTTATTCCAGTTCTTTAATATCCTTCTCGCTTTCTGTCAACCTAGTGGTACGAACCTTCTTGATTTGCCAGAAGGTGAATATACGGTTGGTTAGTCGGTTTAGAGGCAATCTTGCAACGCTGCCATAGAAAACTACCCTTCTTTTCTTTGCACAGTCAGAGAACCTCTCAATATGTTTGTAGAGCTCAGTGTTATGTTGCCTTCGGAATTCTCCATCTTCCTTTACCGGGCCTAGGATCTTCCTGAGGTTTGAATCTATGATTCTCCTCTGATCTCCAATTTCTCTACCAGACCTCTTCGGTTCAAGGAAAGACACTCCCTGACCTACCGGGCTTCTGGTCGTAAGACTGATGTGTACTGCTTAAGTTTCAGGTTGCGTGACAGGCATTTTTTGCTGTAGGTATTCTTAGTCAGTCTAGGTCTAACTTCTTCTCCCATGGATAATGATCTCTTTCTGATAAGTTGGATCCATTCGCCGAGATACTTAAATTTCTAAATTCGTGTTGATGTTTTCCTGCTCTAGTAACATCTCTCTGTTTGGAAAAAATTCTGTTTTATGTATCCAGTCACACTTGAAGATCATTTTGGCAGCCTGTTTTCTGGGGCAATTTATCAACATTTTTACCATCTCAAGAGAATCAGCAATCAATTTTATTAATCTATTAATTACTAAAATATTTTTCTAAATTATTAAATTGTAGCAAAACAAAACTTTTACATACTAAGGCACAGTTTTTGTCTCAAGACATACAATGGGCACAGAAATACGATTTCCCAAGAAACGAAAAACAAAAAGAAATTACAAAAAGCGATTGGAATGTCATGAGATGGCGAAGAATTTAGTCATCGTAAATTGTGGTTTTTATGTCTCGTTTGATACATAGCGGGTCTACAATGGTCAAGTTATTGTTGTAGTCTTTGTATTTTATCTGCAGTTGTCTGTGTCTGTCAAAGAGTTTTGGAACTTGAGTGAGTCTGTATAGGTAATCGTTGGAACGATTATATAGGATGCTTATTTGGGTGTCTTAGCTTGGTGATCAGTCGTAATGAAGTGCGTTCTGCCACTTATTTTATGTTCTGTCGTTAGAATATGAGAGTAACATATCGCTGATTAACAGGGGTTTTCCTGTTTTTTTTCTTTTTTTTTTCTCAGAAATTGCAAAATTTACTAAGGCAGGAAGTGTACAAAAACGTTAAACAATAGTTTAATATATTTTATAAGAGGTTATCCAATTATTTACAGAAATGGAAATATATTGATTTGAAAACTTCAAATCGCTCTTCAGGCTTTTTTGAGTTAATACCCTGTTCATCTGGACAATAGATTTTAGTGACTGTTTTGGTGATTATTTTTAGTGAGTGTTTTGGTGATTATTTCTTTGGGTAAAGCCATGAAAATGTTTACTCCTTTGGAGTATCTTGATCTTTCGTTGTTTCGAGTCTATGGTGAATTTTGTTTTGTATTCAAATGTCACGTCTAGGTATCTAATTTGGAGAGTAGGTGCTAGCCCGATGGTGCCTAGCTGTATGTGGGGAAGACTGGAAGAAATTCTGTGGTGAAGAATGAGGAGTTGGCAGTTTTGTTGGCATTTATAGAAAGACTCCAACGATTAAACCATGTAATCGTTTTATCCGTCAGGAATTGGATATCGTCAATGGTGTATTTTGGGTTTTATTGTGGCAGATGAGAGCGGTATCGTCAGAATTTTGTAGAATGTAAGAGGAGACGTTGCTTTGGAATTTGTAGACAGAGTAGTAATTATATATTATATATCGAGGTAGTAAGGTCGACATAGGGGAACCTTGAGGAAGAACCTGTGGGGTGAATTGAGAAGAGAGTTTATTTAAATTTGGATAGATCTAACTTTTTCAGATCTATCTGTATGATGATCTGTCTGAAATGCTTAGTTAGAGGAGATAAGAGGGAATATTTAGTTCATACATTTTTTAGAGGAGTCTTGCGTGCCACACTTTGTCTAAGCTTTGTTGGTGTCAAGGAATATGGCAGCTGAGTGTTTGTATTGAAGACACAAGTAAGCACTTTCCATAAGGGCTTTCCATAGTCTTGATTCAGGACATGCTCGGGGTACTGGAAGTAGCTATTTGGAAGAGAATGGTTTTGTCCAGATTTTGGGATGGTGATTGTTATTCCTTTTTTCCAACACTTTCGGATCGAAATTTTGCAGAGGCATAAGTTGAATAATCTAGTTATGTGGAGATGAATTTCTTCTGGCAGGTTTTGGAGAAAGGATTTTTTACGAGGTTAGAACTTGAATTATTTTTCCTGACGGGAGGGCAGTTACGTATTCGTCATATGCTGTTTTGTCTAAGTCTGTACTGTCAATGTGGAAGCAGTGGTTGAACCAGCATTTTACTCTGTTGAGGTTATCATTGTCAAAGGAGGGGGAGGTGGATGGGCTAATAGTTTTCGAAATGTTTGGAGAAGATAAGTGCTTTTTCGGAGTCAGTAGAGTAGTGACGGTTATTGAAAGATATATCAGGGATGTCGCAAGATAGGCAATATTTGGAAAGTTTTTATAATTTTATATCGTCTTTTTTCGATTTCTTTACAAACCGAAAGCCATTTATCTGTCATCGGTATAGTCAAATCAGTATAATAATATGCATATCTCTGTTCAGTCTGTTAATTTCCATTTTAGTTGCGCTATCATCTGTGTATATGTTTTCTGTTTTAATTTTCGAGAAAACAATTTGAAAACAGCAATTATGAAACTTTTTACTAAAAAAAAATAACTGAAATCTAACCTAACCTAACCTAATCTAACCTAAATAATTTTTTCGTCAAAAATATTTGGATTTATCAAACTTTTGACGTATTTGATATAGAAATATTAGACCCTTCAAAGCAACAAGGGAGACATTTAATGGAAATTGAATTAAATTTTATTTGCATAAAATATTTCGTGAAATTGATACAAAAATCCATTAAAAACTTGAAAAAACAAATAATAAATTAAATTATATAAAACGAAAATATTTCGACAATAAATTGACAAAATGATGAATTCTGTTCTAATTTACTATTGAACCGTCTACCTTATTTTACCAAATAGTCAGCCATCCTACGCCTACCGCCCTACGCGACCTGTTACAATTTAGTGCAATGGCAACGTATTTAAAAGGTTATTTTTCAATTACATCTTACATTTTTGGTTCTCTTTCATTCTATTTTAATTTAACAAATGTTTAAATAAATTAGGTACATATTTTTATATTAGACTATGTGGGATAAGCAAAATAAATTTTCTCGCATAACTTGAAAAGTGTTTAAAAATAAAAGTCATTTCTTTCTATTTTCCATTTTATTCATTTACACATTTATTACAAATCAAATTAGAATGACTATTACAAGAATTATACGGCGAAATTAGAGTCTAGCTAAATTCCTCTATAAAAGAATTTCTTTTGTTTTTTTTTTCAAATTTTTATAAATGTTGGTATATATTATGTACGTAGCGAATAAACTTATATCTTCGGCCGAAGCTTTATGAAGTCATGAATGAGCTTGAGATACCAGAAACTCTCATAAACCTCACAAAAATGACAATGTCTAGTGTAGTATGCTGGGTCAAAATACAAAATGATATATCGAACCCGTTTGAAACGTAGGTTGGCGTGAGGCAGGGTGATGTGATAAAGTAGTTCGAGAGGCCCAACGGAATAATAGAGGCACTATCATCAGCAAATCTACTCTAATCCTGGCTTATGCAGATGATGTAGATATTATTACTAGAACCATACGACAGGCCAAAGAAACATTCACAACTTTTTAAGCCGCAGCAAACAACATGGGACTACACGTAAATGACAAAAAAACTAAATTTATGGCGGCAACAAAAAAACCGAATAGTGCGAGACATTGGACAGAACATCACAATTAATGATCATAATTTCGAATTTTCAAGTTTGAGTATCTGGGTGCGACAATAACGGTAGATAATAAAAATAGTGCAGAAATGAGAAGACGCATTATGTTGGCAAATAGGTGCTAGTTTGGTCTTTCGCAATCGTAATCTATCAAGAACTACAAAAAATCAGACTATATAGAACACTCATCATACCAGTCTTAATGTATGGATCGGAGACATGGACCCTGACAAAAAGATATGAATCTCTGTTGATGATCTTTGAAAGAAAGGTATTGCGAAAAATATACGGGACAATCCAAGAAGAGGGTATGTGGAGACGCAAGTATAACTTCGAAATTTACAACATCTACAAACAAGCCGGCAACAAGGACATAGTAACTACAATCAAAATCGGCCAATTGCGATGCGCAGGCCATGTGAACAAATATGATGACAATAATCCTGCAAAAAAGATCCTTAAAGCAGAACCCATAGGCACAAGAGGGCGAGGAAGGCCAAGGCTGCGCTGGGGGGATGGCGTAAGCAAAGACGCACGAAAGATAAGTGCACCGAACTGAACGATGAAGACCAGAGACAGGAATTAATGGCGAAAGGAGCTGGAGAAGGTCGAGACCCTACTATGGGGTTGTATGGCCATTGATAATGATGAATAAACTGATATCTATAATATTCATAGAAAAATCGCCTATTTATATTCTAAACGAGGCCCACAGTACACAGTGGACAAAACTCCCAAAAAGCTAGCCATAATGCTAAAAAAAAAATTTTTAGGGTTTAAAGACCTAGCAACATTTGAAATCATTATTTGAGAGCAGGTACTGCTTTAAACACATATTTTTCGCTCTCATTTATAGACATTAAATACGTTGAAACTTGTGCGCGTATCGACCAAAAATAGTAGCTTTCAAAAGTCTATATTTTTTATATCCGGTGACCAATTTAAATATGAAACCATGGATTTTTTCTCGTGAATATAAGTACTTTAATAAATAAGTGACTATATGTATACATATATATATATATATATATATATATATATATATATATATATATATATATACATATATATATACATAACACAACCGTGAAAATTATAATTTGATAGACAATGGACTGCGGTTTTTAGATACTTAAATTATTTCACGCTGATAAAAATAGAATTAAAAAAAAAGTCCTGGTAGATCCTGCCCTGCTTTAATAATCCATGGTAGGTTACATATTTATGCAAAACATATCTGAAAATTAGCTGCTGAAAGTTGCCGGTTTGCCCTTTTCAACCCTCACTAGAAAGCAAAATAATGTAACACTGTAAATTTGTATTCGATGTTATGTCAGTCCTGATCAACAATAAAAATCTATTGGTTAATTAAACGTTTATTTATTATTAACAAAATACTAAAACCAGATCCCTCGATTATACGGTATGGGGATTAAGCATGCTTCTTTAATTTAAATTAATTTACATATTATAAATATAATATAATACATATTTTTTCATAGAAATACACAAAATACACTAAACTTTTTTGCCATTGTGCGGTCGGTACGATGAGTTTAGCTGCTTGATAGTAGTTAATGATACAAGTGTGTGAAGAAGGACTTTTGTGCATGCGAGTGGTCAAGGGGAATGGTTTAATAGGAATGAGTGCACAAAAGCCTTTCATACACATGTGTCGTACATTATTTTATCTACGAAGCATGTTAAAATACTGTTGAATCTACAAAACTATAATTGTTTCTCAAAATATTGTAAAAACTTTCATTTTGACAGACAAAATACTTCAAATCACTGACACAATAAGTTTAGAATGTTCAGCGCCTCCGTGGAAAAAATGCTAACTAGTAAAAACGCACAGTGACGGCAACACTATTTGGTCGTTGTCGATGTAATCTAGGTAAATCTAGATTTAATCTAGATTAGATTATGGTTAGGTTAAGTTTATATTAGAGCCAGATAAATCCAGACTGAGAGGCCGAAACTTGATACAAAATAAGAAAACTTAATTCTGTTTTAATATATGTCAAAAAATATATTTTTTATTACTCATGCATTAAAAGTACTATCTTGGCACACGTTTTTTAGTTCGGGAAATTCCACTTTTGCATGTATTACCACATGACTTGGGTAAAGCACGCAAATATTCAATATCGCTAGTTTATTAAATAGTAACATTTGGATATTTTCTTCAAAGATTATAATTTCTAGGAAATCATTGTATACATATCATTGCATATATAACAAAGTTGACATCATTAGTAAAACTAATCTTTCTATCTTTATATAATTCTATCCTTCTATCTTTATATAAATAATCGCTAGGTTACATAAAAAAAACAATTAAACAAATAAAATAAACACAATCAAAACCTCAATATTAAGAAATTTACGTGAAAGTGACAGAAATTTCATATAGGGAGATAATAGATGTCCTCTCGCCCAATTTCGCTCTCGTGTCCAATTGACAACCAATTGCTCTAGTAGAGTTTTTCGGGTCCGAGTAGCCGGACTCGGACTCGGCGAGTCCAAGGGAAAATACCCGGTACCCGATACCCGATTTAAAACTCGACGAGTCTCGGGTTTTGAATGTTCGGCCTTGTCTGAATGTTTTCAAACATCATCATCCTTCTCCTGAAGTCGCTTCTCCATTTTCTCTCTCCTATCCCCCAAATACACCCCATTACCTAGTTTACTTTCCTGGATAACTCTTTCATATGCCCTTTATCTGAGGCCCTCTTGTTTAATGTGTAGCCTAGGTACTTAAACTCTCTTACTCGCACTATATTGTTCCCCCTTCCCACTTCCATTCCTTTTCATCATTCTTCCTCTTTCTCTTACTAAACACCATCATTTTCGTTTTATCCACATTCACTTCTATGTTTTTCTTCCTCGCATACCTCCCTAGACTTTTCGTCATTTCTTTATTCTCCCCTTCGCTCTTCCCTTCTACCAGACCAGGCTCCATACTTTCTCTCTACCTATCAAACACCCTCCCGCTTGCACCTTCTTAAGCATTCTTTCCATATCTGCCACATATATCGTAAATAATGAAGGGCTGACCTTGGGGTAACTTTGGGGTAAATGGGGTAACCTTGTCTTACTCCCTTTGTCCTCTCGAATCACTCTCACTTTGCTTATTGTTCTTTCATATATCTCTTCCACCCTCCCTACCAACTACCCGTCTACTCTGCATTCTCCCATCCATTCAAACATTTTCTTTCTATCCACTCTGTCAAACGCCGCCTTGACGGCTATGAACATGCACATACCCTTGCTCTGGTATGTATTAAATAATTATATTTGAGTTTAGGTGAGTTTATTTTTGCTAGTACATTTTCGTGCATCTTATTATACATATAAATTATGTTTGCAAATACTAACGCAATATTTTTTAAATGTAATTTTAAATTTCTTTGGTGTTTTGGTGTTTTTTGGTGACAGTATCGCTTGCTTTGCCACATACGTGAACCCGAAAAATCGTGTTACTCTTAAAATTGTGAGAAAGAAAAAAGTTTGATTTAACCCGGATCCGGACCAGAACCCGAAAAATAATCGTCGGCTCCACTCGAACTCGGCGAGTCTAAAAAGATCGGGTAATCCCAAACCCTACGCCATAGTTACAAAATATACTATTCACTACGTCTATGTTTTTTGCTTAGTGACGTGAGTTGTTTCCATAGTAACAATAAACAGAAATCGTTTAATAACGACACTCCATTTGATTTAATTTGGACTTTCATGCACGATTTGGATACTTTTAAACGATTTTAATAATGTCATCCTTCACACACAATAATGTATTTATTAATGTGTTCATTTTGGTGTGTGAGTAGATAAAATCTTTTAATTAAAAAAAATATATTCCTATAAAAATCTAATGCAATATTGGGGATAAAAACATAATTGTTTTTTAGTTTCAAATTTATATATAAATATATAAAATAACTTATATTTCACTGTGTCTTCTTCAAGTAATGATATACAAATTCAAATTCATTACCTGAAGAAGCCAGAATGTTGGTAAACATATGTTGTATATATGCAATAAATTTACAAGTTTTTAAACAATTTATGTTTTTATCTTTAATATTGAAATTAAGTTTCAAAAAGTAACTCCACAATTCATCAATTATTTAAAAATTTTTGCATTCCATTCATTGTTTAAATAATAATGTTTTATTAATATAATGTTAAACGAAATAACGATAATAAACATTAAATTTTACAGATATTCACATAAACTGTTTACATAAATGTTGATTCCATATTTGACGCAGACATAAAATTGGAACAAATAAATTTACATTTAGGTTTAATTCAGTGTAATAACATTGAGTGTAATAATCGTTGAATGTCGAGTGTAAAACTTTTCTGTTAAGAAATAATACTTAATGTTATTACATATTTTTTAGTTTTAATAATAGGTTACACTAATGAACTAGAAATGCAATAGAATAGGGAAAAATCCCCTTGTAATAGCACTGAAATTGAGATTGAAAGCTGGAGAGTGCATTTAATGCAATTATTTGATAGAAAATGCGAAAAGGAAGCAGAGGAGAGAGAGAGAGAAAGTGACAACAACCAGAAATTAAGAGAGAAGAAATGGTGCACGTTCTGGGAAGTCTAAAAAGTAGGAAAGCGACAGGTTCTGATGGAGAACAAATGAAGCTTGGAAGCTAGTGCCGGTGACAATAGAAAAGAAACTCCACGAAATTGTCAACAAGATTTTCCAAGGACAATTAGCAACATCAGAACTCCAACTATCTGGAAGGAAACATCGTACCAATTTTTAAAGCAAGCAACTAGCGAGAAGCAGAATATTACAGAAGTATCACATAGTTCAGGAAGAAATCAAGGAAAAGGAAGTGATTCTTGAAGTACAAGGGGGATTTAGAAAAGTGGAATAACGGATCAGTTGATTGCCTTAAAATACATGATATAGCAAGAACTGGCAAAGAAAGGTGGAAAGGTAAATGAACGAAAAGGGTAATGACAGAGATAATTGGAAGGATAAAACGATGTTTTGAGGGAAAGAAGTGTAAATGTGTAGAAGTCTTAGTGGATGCTTTTTAGAAAGAAAGCTGATAAGAATGAGGAAAGCCTGATGTGAAGTGAAAGGGTTATGGAATAGGTTAGCAGCTTAAAATTCTAGGGATTTATGTTCTAGTAATGGGTCCAATAAGGAGCACATTAAGTTTATATGCTAGAAAGCATGGGGTGGCTGTTAACAGCTTCAATCGCTGCAAAAATGGTTTTGTGGAAGGCGTGTGCTCCGAGCACTTTGATGTATGGAGCGGAAATATGGGATATGAATGAGATAAACATATATAAAAGGTACAGCTGCAGTTTTAAAAAGAGGAGCGCCCGGGTACCTGGTGTTACAAGAATCTAATGTTTATAAAGTTGCAATAAAGGCTGCAGCAGTGGTGTGCTGTTGTGGGCTCCTGCCAGCCCATTGTTAAAATTTGTTTTAATTTGCGAGTCCATTGTTAGTTTTTTGAAAATTAGCTTTTCACAGATAGTCAATCTATAATAAAATAGTCAATCTATAGGATAGTAAATCTATAATAAAAACATAAACTAAGCTTTGTTATCGTTTTTATTTAAGAATTTATATTTTGTGTTTATAAACTTTCACATAAACTAACACATAACTTTCACATATAACAATAATTTACCATCCGTTCTCATAAAAAAAAACATAATAGAACCTGCCTGAATATATAAATATATACAACTTGTTCGTAGCTCTATGATAATAAGTCTTATTAAGACTACCAAACAAATACCATGTTAAAAAGACTACTTCCCTTGGTAACACCACGAAAGAAATTTATTTATACAACAGACATTTGTATGTTATTACTAGCCCCAGTACACTTTCGTGTCACTAAACAAGAACCGGAAATAATATTGTTTTTAAGGTCATTTCTTTCTATTTAGATTAAGTGAATAGATGGCTATGCACGTAAACATATTCACGTAATATAAATAGAAAGAAATGATCTTAAAAACAATGTTCACATTAGAAATGAGAAAATAAATATTTCCAAAAATATCAACAAATAATTCCAAAATTTGCATCATAATTGACGAATCATCGACAATATATACTAACTGTTTTGATTAAAACTTTAAATATTTCTGACAAATTTTTAAAAGAAAATCATATTGCATTTTGCCCTAATGTGGCTAATGTAATGTTGAGTAAGAAAACTGGAGTTTCAACACTTGTTTAACAATTTCCAAATATTATAATTTGGTATTGCTTAGGCCCACCGGCTGCAATTAGGGCAAAAAATATATAAGGCATATGAATCATTTTGAAATATTTATTGAAAAGATCTATACTTTTTATACCAATCTCCAAAATATCAGCGAGATTTAAAAATATGTGCTTCAGAAATAGACGTGGAAATTATAAAAATCGGTCGCGTGTTCGGACCTATATGGGCAGGTTGTAGCGTATGCACTTGGCGGTTTGGAAAAATTCTCCCGCTTTATGCAAACATTTTGAATTAAATCACAAAACTTCTGGATTATTAAATCAGTTAGGAATTTCTTAAGGATTTAGCTGTTATGATCAACGTCTTACAGGAATTCGCTTGCCTTTCTAGGGCTTCACACGAGAACGATATTCTCGTCTCGCTTTTACGAGACGAGACGAGAACGAGACGAGACCGTATGTGGTCTAACTCTCGTGAGAGCGAGAACGTAGGTGGTCTCGCTCTCGCGAGAGCGAGAGCACATGTGGTCTCGTTCTCGCGAGACACAAGAGTCTCGTTTTTGATCCCGGTCATACTTCTTCTTCAATCTTTGATTCTAATACGGGCAGCCGTAATATTTTCTTGAATAAATTTGAACAGCGGGCTCGGGCAAGTTACATTTCATTATATAACAATTAAAAGAGTAGATTTCGTAATATAAAATAGATGTCGTAGACAATTTCAAATTATGTTCATTTTTATTATTAATTTTAAATCGTCAACAAAATAGAAGGTTTATATAAACAGACGTTTAAGGTGTGTCATCGCTACATTTTCATGTGGATGGAACAAAGCGAAATTAGAAGATATTGATAGTAACCAAATAGAAAATTTATTTAAAGAGACAGTGATTAGTTTACAATAAAATGAATGATTAACTCGTTTTGAACTATCTTAACAATAGGTTGTAGCAAGTACAATATTTGGCGAGATTAGACGAGACGAGACAAACGGTAACGAGAGCGAGACGAGACAAAGGGTTACGAGAGCGAGAGCGAGACGAAACTAACGGTTACGAGAGCGAGACCGAGACTAGACTAACGGTTACGAGAGCGAGAGCGAGACGAGACTAACGTTTCCTAGAGCGAGAGAGACTGAGACGAGAGTAATTTTTTACACAACAAACGAGAGCGAGACGAGATTTTTGAAACTCTCGCCCTATCTCGTCTCATGTGAAGCCCTATGCCTTTCAGAAGCCTTAGAAGGTCGTAACATTAATATTGTTAAAGCAAAGTCTAATTGTTCGGTTTATTACCGCTATTAATTATTTGAAGGATTCTGCCAGTTGCTATGAAGCAAAAAATCGAGAAAATGCTTGTCATGTGGCGGTCATTGGCAGCGAGCCCATTGCTAACATTCTCCCAGAACACCACTGGGCTGCAGTGATGGTTGCAAGGTAGCATCGTATGCAAGGAAATTGATTAGAAAACGATGTATGAATGTAGGATGAAATGAGGATGTTTGATGCTAAAACGACAGTTGGGTAAAAGGAGTAAGAACATAGAGCTGCAGACAAGACAATGCCGTACAGAAAAAAGCAGGTACAACAGGGATTACAACAAGGTAGCTACAAGTATACGGCAAACTCCTTTTGTATTTCAGTAGAGGTTCCGGCGCGCCGCGGCGGTATCTAATGAAGAATGGTCAGATTTCGGTGCGGCATTGAGGAAAATGGAAGAAGATACTGTCTAAAGGAAAGGGAGAAATTGTGTAGCATATGCGGAAAGGTAGCACATTGGATGGGAGAGTATAACTGCCTGACATGGGATGTAAATTTTCTATAAGAAACCTTGTTGTCTAGTGATTTTAAGTCTGCCAAGTTGGTATTAAGTAATTTTGAAACGATGTCAAAACCTTCTTATTTCACATATTCACATTACAAACAAAAAAGCAAAGTAACTACAAAAGCAAAGTTTTTTTTAATTATAAGTATCCGATGGATATCGATTAAACTATCGTAATTACTAATTACATAGCCTAACCTCAGCTACAAAATTTATTTTCACTTGTATAATTTAAAAGCTTTAAATTTTACATGTATAATAGGGAGATTATATAACTGAAATAATTTTCGATTCCAACGAAACTTTTTGTAAATGTTTCATAAACTCTGGGAACTTCAAAAACAGAAGGGAAATTAAGTGAACCATATGAATATTTATTTTCCAACAAACTTCGATGAATGTTTTGAATTTTAACCATTTTAAAAGATCATTTTATACAGTATTTGGTTTTTTTAAGTTTTGATTTAATGAAACAATTTCATTAAAAAAATGTTTTTAATGAAGAAATATTTCCTTCATTAAAATCATACAATAAAAGCTGAAATTTGAGTTCATATTATTTAATTAAAAATAAAATATATGTTAATGTGCTTTACAAGCCGATAAAAAGAAATAAATTAATTTAGAAATCAATGTTAATTAAGGGTTTGTTTGAGCATTGTTTTCACATTAATTCAACATTAATTTTTCACTTTGCTCCATTGAAGAGCTATGAGAGAAATATTAACGGGTATCGAAGGCATAACACACTCACTCCGTTGGCTTCTTTAGGGCATGACGATCCCCTGTCGCTCTCACTATCTGCCTCCATTCCTTCCTATCCAGCGTTGCATCCTCCCATCCAGTGACGCCCATCTGTTTGCAGTCAGAGGTCACCTCATCTTGCCATCTTCTCCTCGGTCTTCCAGGAGGTCTTGAGTCTTCCATCTACTTCTCATAGATCTGGTAAACTATTCTGGAAGCACCCATTCTGATCACATGTCCTGCCCATTACAGCCGTCTCGCTTTAGCGATGTTCACTACCCTGGGATTGGCTAATTTGTACAGCTCATGGTCTGATCTGAGAACTCATCTTTGAGTTTCCTGGTCAAAAGTGGGTCTGATTTTTCTGTACACCTTGTTTTCGAAGACTATAAGCTAGTGTTCCTCCCTTTTGGTCGTACTCCATGTTTTAGCTCAGTATAGCAGTAGTGGTCTGATGATCGTATTATATAGCTTTAGTTTGTTTTTTCTGGTCAGCAGCTTGGAGGAAAGTAAATTCTGCAAGGAAAAGCAAACTTTGTTTGCGTTCTGTAATTTAATTTGGTGTTCAACTTGTCTTCTGTTGCAGTCATTTATATTGGCAACGAGGTATTTGAACTTTGGATTGTTCCTAAACGTGAAATTGTCTATATTAAAGTTATCGCGTTGATCTATCATCATGTTTTCTCTCTTTATAATCATGTATTCTGTCTTCTCGTCATTCAATTTTAGACCTATTTTAACAGCCGTTTCATTTAATTTCCTGAATAGAGTTTCAATTTATCCTCGATTACTTCATATTAATATAAAGTGACCACATTTTCATTGAGACAAAGCGGGACAAATGGAATGAAATAAGAATTATATAATTTGGTTATGAAAGCAGAGCAATAACTAAAAAATATATATATTTTGCAACTAGGGCGGTAAATTGTCATTTGGTCACGAGAGCGAAATTTAACTAGCGCACATGGCTCGAGGGGGCAATTAACAAATAATATTTTATATGTGTACATGTATTTTATATGTGTAATTACACTTTGTACATGTGTACAAAGTGTAGATGGTGATTAAATAGGTTATTAAATAGTAACAGTTGTATCTTTTCTTCAAAGATTATAATTTCTAGGAAATCATTGTATACATCTCATTGCATATATAACAAAGTTGACCTCATTAGTATAACTAATCTTTCTATCTTTATATAATTCTATTTTTCTATCTTTATATAAATAATCGCTATGTTACATTAAAAAAAAACGATTAAATAAATAAAATATACACAATCAAAACCTCAATATTTAAAAGGTGACGTGAAAATGACAGAAATTTCATATAGGGAGATAATAGATAGTCCTCTCGCCCAATTTCGCTCTCGTGTCCAATTGACAACCTACTGCTCCAGTAAAGTTTTTCGGGTCCGAGTACCCGGACTCGGACTAGGCGAGTGCAAGGGAAAATACCCGGTACCGATACCCTATCTAAAACTCGACGAGTCTCGGGTTTGGAATGGGCGGGCTTGTCTGAATGTTTTCAAACATCATCATCCTTCTCCTGAAGTCGCTTCTCCATTTTCTCTCTCCTATCCCCCAAATACACCCCATTACCTTGTTTACTTTCCTGGCTAACTCTCTAATATGTCCTTTATCCGTGGCCCTCTCGTTCAATGTGTAGCCTAGGTACTTAAACTCTCTTACTCGCTCTATATTGTTCCCCCTTCCCACTTCCATTCCTTCTCGTCTTTCTTCCTCTTTCTCTTACTCAACACCATCATTTTCGTTTTCTCCACATTCACTTCTATGTTTTTCTTCCTCACATACCTCCCTACATTTTTCATCATTTCTATCCTTCTCCCCTTCGCTCTCCCCTTCTACCAGGCCAGGCTCCATACTTTCTCTCTACCTATCAAACACCCTCCCGCTTGCACCTTCTTAAACATTCTTTCCATATCTGCCACATATATCGTAAGCAATAAAGGGCTAAGGGGACAACCTTGTCTTACTCCCTTTGTCGTCTCGAACCACTCTCACTTTGCTTATTGTTCTTCCATATATCTCTTCCACCCTCCCTACCAACCACCCGTCTACTCCGCATTCTCCCATCCATTCAAACATTTTCTTTCTATCCACTCTGTCAAACGCCGCCTTGACAGCTATGAACATGCACAGACCCTTGCTCTGATATGTATTGAATACTTATATTTGAGTTTAGGTGAGTTTATTTTTGCTAGTACATTTTCGTGCATCTTATTCAACATATAAATTATGTTTGCAAATTCTAACGCAATATTTTTTAAATGTAATTTTAAATTTCTTTGGTGTTTAACGGCAAGTTCGTACAGTATCGCTTGGTTTGCCACATTCGTGAACCCGAAAAATCGTGTTATTCTTAAAATTGCGAGAAAGAATGAAAGTTGGATTTAACCCGGATCCGGACCAGGACCCGAAAAATAATTGTCGGCTCGACTCGGATTCGGCGAGTCTAAAAAGATGGGATAATCCTAAACCCTACGCCCAAGTTACAAAATATACTATTCACTACGTCTATTTTTTTTTTATTAGTGACGTGAGTTGTTTCCATAGTAACAACAAACAGAAATCGTTTAATAACGACACTCCATTTGATTTACCTTGGACTTGCATCCACGATTTGGATACTTTTACACACGATTTTAATAATGCCATCCTTCACATACAATAATGTATTTATTAATATGTTCATTTTGGTGTGGGAGTAGATAAAATCTTTGAATTAAAAAATATATATTCCTATAAAAATCTATTGCAATATTAGGGATAAAAACATAAATTGTTTTTAAGTTTCAAATTGATATATAAATATATAAAATAACATATATTTCACCAACACTGTGGCTTCTTCAAGTAATGATATACAAATTCAAATTCATTACCTGAAGAAGCCAGAATGTTGGTAAACATAAATATAAAACAAAACAAAACAATTAAATTAAAAAATATAAAGCAAAACAATTTGCAAGTTTTCAAACAATGTATGTTTTATCTTTAATATTGAAATTAAGTTTCAACAAGTAACTCCACAATTCCTGGATTATTTAAAATTTATTGCATTTCATTACATTTATTGTTTAATTAAATAATGCTTTGTTAATGAAACATTAAATTTTATAGATATTCACATAAACTGTTTACATAAATGTTGATTCCATATTTGACGCAGACATAAAATTGGAACAAATAAATTAACATTTAGGTTTAATTGAGTGTTGCATGGCTATGCACTTAAACATATTCACGTAATATAAATAGAAAGAAATTATCTTAAAAACAATGTTCACATTAGAAATGCGAAAATAAATATTTGCAAAAATAACAACAAATAATTCCAAAATTTGCATCATAATTGACGAATCATAAACAATATATACTAACTGTTTTGATTAAAACTTTAAATATTTCTGACAAATTTTTGAAAGAAAATCTTATTGCATTTTGCTCTGATGTGGCTAATATAATGTTGAGTAAGAAAGCTGGAGTTTCAACACTAGTTTAACAATTTGTAAATACTATAATTTGGTATTGCTTAGCCCCACGGGCAAAAAATATATAGGGCATATGAATCATTTTGAAATATTTATTGAAGAGATCTATACTTTTTATACCAATCTCCAAAATATCAGCGAGATTTAAAAATATGTGCTTGAGAAATAAACGTGGAAATTATTAAAATCGGTCGCTTGTTCGGACCTATATGGATGGGCAGGTTGTAGCGTATGCACTTGGCGGTTTGGAAAAACTCACCCGCTTTATGCAAATATTTTGAATTTAATTACAAAACCTCTGGATTATTAAATCAATTAGGAATTTCTTAAGGATTTAGCTGTAATGATCAACGTCTTACAGGAATTCGCTTGCCTTTCTTGGGCTTCACACGAGAACGATATTTTTCTCGCCTCGTCTCGTAAAAGCGAGACGAGAAGGAGACGAGACCGTATGTGGTCTAACTCTCACGAGAGCGAAAACGTATTTGGTCTCGCTCTTGCGAGAACGAGAGCACATCTGGTCTCGTTCTCGCGAGACACGAGAGTCTCATTTCTGATCCCGGTCATACTTCTTCTTCAATCTTTGATTCTAATACGGGCAGCCGTAATATTTTCATTATATAACAATTAAAAGAGTAGATTTCGTAATATAAAATAGATGTCGTAGACAATTTCAAATTTCTGTTAGTTTTTATTATTAATTTTATATCGTCAACAAAATAGAAGATTTATATAAACAGACATTTAAGGTGTGTTATCGCTACATTTGCATGTGGATGGAACAAAGCGAAATTAGAAGATATTGATAGTAACCAAATAGAAAATTTATTTAAAGAGACAGTGATTAGTATACAATAAAATGAATGATTACCTCGTTTTGGCCTATCTTAACAATAAGTTCTAGCAAGGACGATATTTGGCGAGATTAGACGAGACGAGACACACGGTAACGAGAGCGAGACGAGACAAAGGGTTACGAGAGCGAGAGCGAGACGAGACTAACGGTTACGAGAGTGCGAGCGAGACGAGACTAACGTTTCCTAGAGCGAGAGCGAGACTGAGACGAGAGTAATTTTTTACACAACAAACGAGAGCGAGACGAGATTTTTGAAACTCTCGCCATATCTCGTCTCATGTGAAGCACTATGCCTTTCAGAAGCCTTAGAAGGTCGTAACATTAATATTGTTAAAGCAAAGTCTAATTGTTCGGTCTATTTACGCTATTAATTATTTGAAGGATTCTGCCAGTTGCTATGAAGCAAAAATTCGAGAAAATGCTTGTCATGTGGCGGTCATTGGCAGCGAGCCCATTGCTAACATTTTCCCAGGACACCACTGGGCTGCAGTGATGGTCGCAAGGTAGCATGGTATGCAAGGGCATTGATTAGAAAACGATGTATGAATGTAGGATGAAATGGGGATGCGTGATGCTAAAAAGATTGTTGGATAAAAGGAGTAAGGACATAGAGCTGCAGACAAGACAATGCCGTATAAACAAAAGCAGGTACTACAGGGATTACAACAAGGTAGGTATAAGTATACGGCAAACTCCCTTTGTATTTCTGTAGAGGTTCCGGCGGTATCCAATGAAGAATGGTCAGGTTTCGGTGCGGCAATGAGGAAAATGGAAGAAGGTACTGTCTATCTCGAAATTGTGTATCATATGCGGAAAGGTAGCACACTGGCATGGGATGTAAATTTTCTATAAGAAATTTGTTGCCTAGTGGTTTTAAGTCTGCCAAGTTGGTAGTAATTAATTTTGAAACGATGTCAAAACCTTCATATTTTACATAATCACATTACAAACAAAAAAGCAAAGTAACTACAAAAGCAAAGTTTTCTTTTAAATTATAAGTATCCGATGGATATCGATAAAACTAACGTTATTACTAATTACATAGCCTAACCTCAGCTACAAAATTTATTTTCACTTGTATAATTTAAAAGCTTTAAATTTTACATGTATAATAGGGAGATTATCTAACTGAAATAATTTTCGATTCCAACGAAACTTTTTGTAATTGTTTCATAAACTCTGGGAACTTCAAAAACAGGAGGGAAATTAAGTGAACCATATGAATATTTATTTTCCAACAAACTTCGATGAATGTTTTGAATTTTAACCATTTTAAAAGATCTTTTTATACAGCATTTGCTTTTTAAAAGTTTTAATTTATTGAAACAATTTCATTAAAAAAATGTTTTTAATGATGAAATATTTCCTTCATTAAAAACAGCTGAAATTTGAGTTTATATTATTTAATTAAAAATAAAATATTTGTTAATGTGCTTTACAAGCCGGTAAACAGAAATAAATTAATTTAGAAATAAATGTTAATTAAGGGTTTGTTTGAACATTGTTTTTACATTAATTGTTTTCAATGAGCTTTACAAGCTGGTAAAAAGAATTAAATTTATTTAGAAAAAAATATGAATTCAAGAATTATTTATGCGTTGTTTATGAGCTTTGCTCTATTGAAGAGCTATGAGAGATATATTAACGGGTATCGAAGGCATAACACACTCACTCTGTTGGCTTCTTTGGGACATAACGATCCCCTGCCGCTCTAACTATCTGCCTCCATTCCTTCCTATCCAGCGCTGCATCCTCCCATCCTGTGACGCCCATCTGTCTGCAGTCAGAGGTCACCTCATCTTGCCATCTACTCCTCGGTCTTCCAGGTGGTCTTGAGCCTTCCATCTTCTTCTCACAGATCTGGCGAACTATTCTGGGAGCATCCATTCTGGTCACATGTCCTGCCCATTACAGACGTCTCTCTTTCGTGAAGTTCACTATCCTGGGATTGGCTAACCTGTACAGCTCATGGTTTGATCTGAAAACCTATCTTTGAGTTTCCTGGTCAAAAGAAGGTCTGATTTTTCTGTACACCTTGTTTTCGAAGGCTATAAGCTAGTGTTCCTCACTTTCGGTCGTACTCTATGTTTCAGCTCAGTATAGCAATACTGGTCTGATGATCGTATTATATAGCTTTAGTTTGGTTTTTCTGGTCAGCAGCTTGGAGAAAAATAATTTCCGCGGGGAAAAGTAAACTTTGTTTGCGTTCTGTAATCTAATTTTGTGTTCAACTTGTCTTCTTTTTCTTTTGTCATTTATATTGACACCGAGGTATTTGAAGTTTGAATTGTTCTTAAACGTGAAATGTCTATATTAAGGTTATTGCGTTGATCTGTCGTCATGTTTTTTCTCTTTATGATCATGTATTCTGTCATGTCTTCATTCATTTTTAGACCTACTCTAGCAGCGGTTTCATTTAATTTCCTGAATAGAGTTTCAATTTATCCTCGATTACTTCCTATTAATCTATGTTATGTGCATATGCCAGGATTTTGTGATTGTTATCTGTATGGTCTTTGGTTGTGGTTTCCCGAATTATTTTTTCCAGAACAATGTTAAAGAGAAGTGGTGAGGACGCATTACCTTGTTTTAGTTCATTTCTGATTTCAAAACTGTCTGATATGGAGCCATATTGTGTCACCCTGCTCACTATCTTCTCCATACACATTTTGACAAAGATGATTAATTTCTGTGGGGTTTCGTGTTCTGCCATGATTTCCCACGCTGTTTCTCTGTGGACTGAGTCGTAGGCCTTTTGGAAATCAATGAATAGGTAATGGACGTTTTTGTTGTATTCCCAAACTTTTTCATTGATTTTCTTAATACAAAATATGTTGTTTGTTGTAGATCTGCTTTTACGCAAACCATTCTGATAGTCACCTATTATGTCTTCGGCGTATGGAATTAGTCGTCGTAATATAATGTGCGACAGTAATTTGTAAGCTGGGGGACCTCTCTTGTATAGAGGACCTTCCTCTATAATTTCTGCAGTTTCGCTTATCTCCCTTCTTATGTATTGGGACAATAATTGCTTCCCTCCATTCAACCGGTATTTGTTCCTCTCGTTATATTTTCAGGATAAGCCGATGCAGTTTCTTATGGAGCTTCTCACCCTCATATTTCAGTAATTCAACAGATATATCATCAGAACCATATGCTTTGTTTTTTTTTTAGTTTCTTCAGACTGCTGGTTACTTCTTCATATACGGGATCATTGATGAAAGGTTCAAGAACGAAAAATAAAGACAAAATTCAACAAACCATAGAAGACAAGAGAAGTGACGGTCCTGCGTAGAAAACTAGGAAGTGGAAAGAGACAAATAACTAAACTAAAATAAGGAAATATAACAACGAACAGCGAGGAGATCCTGAATGTGGTAGAAGAATTTTCCAACAATTATAAATCACCCAAAAATAACCAAGCTCGGAATCAAAACCTGATATAATATCATGCAAAGAGGGCATCGAAAATCAAGGGTCAGAATCAATACCAGATATTACTTTGCATGAAACAAAATTAGCATTAAGAAAAATAAAGACCAACAAAGCAGCCGGAGGGAACCACGTGACTGCAGACGCCATTAACATTAGAGGAGCCTGAGAGACCTTCAATCTTTGTCTATTCAACAGCACAATACCAACTGAATAAAATAACGCTATCGTGATCCTGCTGCACAAAGAGGGAGACACAGTTGACCTAGCCCAAACTACAGGCCGATAAGCCTACTGAGTCATCTCTACAAATTATTCTCCAGGTTAACCAGACTTGAAAATAAACTATAATTCAACCAACCAGTTGGGCGAGCAGGATTCCGCGCCCGGTACGAAATCACCATCTACAAAGTGTAGATGGTGATTGGCCATTTTTGCCCATATGGTAGACTGCCGTTATGAGGTAGCTAATTTCTAAATCTATGAACTACAAAGTGTAGGTGGTGATTGGTAATAATTGTGATGGCAAACAATAATCGATAAAAGTATTGAATACAATAGACCACTCGTCTTGGCCTTCATAGATTTTCACAAGACTTTCGATACCGTCGATCTTGTCGCCGTTTCTCTTTATTGGACATTGTTCTCAAGGCATGTAAAACGAAGAAGGGCATACAATGGGGTCCACACAGCCGCTTAGAAAATTGTCATTCGCGGATTATATATGTGTGCTTAGTCACACACATGCCGACATGCCTGCTAAGCAGGAGAAGCTCAAGAGCACAGCAAGCGAAGTTGGTTAATTCACTACTTAAATTAGCTACCTCTAAACGGCAATCTACTGCATGGGCAAAAACACCAAGCTTAGGATTTTTATGAATAGGATGGTTGCGACAGTTACTACGTGGTAATCCATACTTACATTGAATTGAAAAATTCACTTTGTTTTTTACCACACTTATATTATGTAAAAATGTTATATAACTTATTATTCACAGTTATATAAATTTCTACACATATCACGACTCGAGTTTCGACGTTTGACGGTCATTTTCAAGTGAACTTTTGAAAATGACCGTCAAACGTCGAAACTCGAGTCGTGATATGTGTAGAAATTTATATAACTGTGAATAATAAGTTATATAACATTTTTACATAATATAAGTGTGGTAAAAAACAAAGTGAATTTTTCAATTCAATGTTAGGATTTTTAATACAAACGTTAAACTAGTCCTGCTGTATGGATGTGAAACAGAGAAGGTGACAAAATAGCTAACTCACCGGCTCCAAACGTTCATTAACAAATGTCTAAGACGCATCCTTGGAATTTTCTTACATAATCAAACATAAATTCAAACGTAATTTCCAAGGAAGAATTGCTAAAGCTGGCAAACCAAGAACCTATAGCCGTGCAAATAAAAAGTAGAATGTGGAATTGGATAGGGCACACTCTGCGGCGGGATAACAACATCACGCGAATGGCCTTAGACTGGAATCCGCAAGGCAGCCGCAAACGTGGTAGGCGAAAAACAACTTGGCGAAGAACCGTCAGAAAAGAGGCGGAATATGTATAAAAAACGTGGATGGAAGTTAAGCAACTCGCAATCCAAAGGGTCAGGCATTTGTCGAGGATCTATGTTCCACAAGGAATGTTTGAGATATTATAATTATTCGATACCGCCGAGTTAGATGCAGTGTCTGTCACAGCCTTGCAGGAGTATTGCGTCGACAATCGCTACACTAGAACCATTTATAACATCTACAAAAAATCCAGTATGACAGTTCCAGAACTCCACTAAAGCACCAAACCCATTCCAATTGGCAGAGATGTGAGGCAGATGGATAGGATATCACATAAATTGAAGAATGGGACGCTATACCACAAGAAGACCTTCGAAGAGATTTGCGAAGCATTCCAAGAGGGTATAATGCCGTTATTCCTACTATGGGAACACATACTCGTAATTAAGTTTTTTAAACCACTTTATGTACAAAAGTTTACATTAACAATTAATTAAAATTCGCTTTGCACTTTGGTTTTGATAGTTGTTGTTAATTATTACGGGTACTTTAAAAGTACGTGATGCTGACACTTCCATATGTGCCAATTAAAACATGAAAATAAAAGAATAAAATAGAGCGTCTTTCAAGTGTTCCTAATTTTATTTGCATGTAATTTTCCGTTTGAATTTTATGGAGGCACAAATTAGTGACCCGCTAATTGATTTGAGCAGTGTATTTTTACTACATAAGTCAATTGGCATGGTTTGTCGTAGTAGTACATAAATTATAAAAAAATATTATTTATATAATAATTGAACAAAATTTTGACATTTCTGCAAACTATTGAATTAATTATTATAATTAAGTTGTACAAACCAAATTTAGAAATTAACTTAAACAAATTTCTAAAAAGATTTGAATAATTAAAGGAAAATCAAGTCAAACGTGTCACAAACAAAATTCATAATTTGAATTAAACAAATTTATAACAAATTGCTGTAAAGTTTTGCTTTATTAAAAATAGATATAATAGTTATCTTAAATACAAATTCATAAGAAACAGACTTTTATGTTTAAGTTTCAAAACTTTTATATTTATTTCTTATAATAAATTATTATAAAAATTATTTGATAAGATTTTAATTTCAATTAGTCTTCTGCGTTTATATTGGAACGAATAAATATCCAATTCTCTAAAATTAAGCTACAATTTAAATAAAACATTCATAAATCTAATTGAATTAAATTACTGTCGCTGCGTCGATCCAATTTATTTAATTTGATCTCAAACTCCGCATAAAAGGAAAAACATTATTTTAACTTGCGTAAAAATATTTTTAAAGAAAACATAAAATGAAAAGTATTAATAAAATTTACATAAAAGTGGATTTTATATTATTCTCGGCCGTAAATTTTAATACCCTTATATTTTACAGACAATAAGGAGCTATAAAATATTCTCCATTTTCTTAAATATGACAGAACAAGACTAAACAAGACTAGAAAAGATTAGTCGAGACTAAACAATTTGACGAGACAATACCAGATTAATTGAGAAATTACAAGATTGGTTGAGAATAAAAACCAAACAAGAACAGACTAGACCAGTCAAGAACAGACAATACCAAATGAGACAAGACGAGACCCGACGGGACAACACGAGACAAGACGAGACAAGACGAGAAAAGATAAGACAAGACGAGACAAGACGAGACAAGACGAGACAAGACGAGACAAGACGAGACAAGACGAGACAAGACGAGACAAGACGAGACAAGACCTGTCAAGATGAGACAACATGAGACAAGACGAGACAAGACGAGACTAAACGAGACAAGACGACATAAGACGAGACAAGACGAGGCAAGACGAGACCAGAGGAGACAAGACGAGACAAGACGAGACAAGACGAAACAAGACGAGACAAGACGAGACAAGACGAGACAAGACGAGACAAGACGAGACAAGACGAGACAAGACGGGACAAGACGAGACAAGACGAGACAAGACGAGACAAGACGAGACAAGAAAAGACAAGACTAGACAAGACGAGACAAGACGAGACAAGACAAGACAAGACGAGACAAGACGAGACAAGACGAGACAAGACGAGACAAGACGAGACAAGACGAGACAAGACGAGACAAGACGAGACAAGACGAGACAAGACGAGACAAGACGAGACAAGACGAGACAAGACGAGACAAGACGAGACAAGACGAGACAAGACGAGACAAGACGAGACAAGACGAGACAAGACGAGACAAGACGAGACAAGACGAGACAAGACGAGACAAGACGAGACAAGACGAGACAAGACGAGACAAGACGAGACAAGACGAGACAAGACGAGACAAGACGAGACAAGACGAGACAAGACGAGACAAGACAAGACAAGACGAGACAAGACGAGACAGGACGAGACAGGACGAGACAAGACGAGACAAGACGAGACAAGACGAGACAAGACGAGACAAGACGAGACAAGACGAGACAAGACGAGACAAGACGAGACAAGACGAGACAAGACGAGACACGACGAGACAAGACGAGACAAGACGAGACAAGACGAGACAAGACGAGACAAGACGAGACAAGACGAGACAAGACGAGACAAGACGAGACAAGACGAGACAAGACGAGACAAGACGAGACAAGACGAGACAAGACGAGACAAGACGAGACAAGACGAGACAAGACGAGACAAGACGAGCCAAGACGAGGCAAGACGAGACAAGACGAGACAAGACGAGACAAGACGAGACAAGACGAGACAAGACGAGACAAGACGAGACAAGACGAGACAAGACGAGACAAGACGAGACAAGACGAGACAAGACGAGACAAGACGAGACAAGACGAGACGAAACGAGACCAGACGAGACAAGACGAGAAAAAAACAGACAAGATCAGACAAAACTAGACAAGACAAGACCAGACATTAACAGGCAAGACTGAACAAGACCAGCCAAGACTAGATAAGACCAGCCAAGACTAGATAAGACCAGAGAAGACCAAACAAGACCAGATAAGACCAGTCAAGACCAGACGAGACCAGACAAGACCAGACAAAACCAGACAAGACAAGACTAGCCAAACCCAGAACAGTCCAAACAAGACCAGACAAGATTAGATAAAACCACACATGACCAGAAAAGACCAGACAAGACCATACAAGACCAGACAAGACCAGCCAAGACCAGACAAGACCAGACAAGACCATACAAGACCAGGTAAGACCAGAGAAGACCAGACAAACCAGACAAGACCAGACAAGACCAGACAAGGCCGGACAAGACCAGACAAGACCAGACAGATCAGACAAGACCAGATAAGACCAAACAAGACCAAACAAGACCTGACCAGACCAGAACAGACATGACCAGACAAAATCAGAGAAGATCAAAGACAAGTCGCGACAAAACCAAACAAGACCAGACTGAACAAGACAAGACCGGACAAGATCAGACAAGACCGGACACGACCAGACAAGATTAGACAAGATCAAAGAAGACCAGACAAGAAAAAAAAGACTAGACAAGATCAGGCAAGATCAGACAAGACCAGATAAGTCCAGATTCTGAAAACGCTAGAGGAACAAAAGTTATCGGCATACTTAGTACGATTGATTGGAAACTATCTTAGAGACAGGAAAATAGAAATAGGGAAGAGCAAAAAAATCGACGTAAGCAGCCGAATTCCACAAGGCTCTTTCTTGGCGCCACATTAAGGATTGCATATTACGACAGGATACTTAGGCTGGTCCTCCCGGAGGGAACTAAGCTCGTGGCATACACGTACGATTTGACAGTGGTGGTGATAGATGACAAGAATATCATAGACCAGGAGCTGGAAAAAATGGGTCTTGAAATTGCGCCAGAAAAATCAGAAGCGTTGGTACTGGTGGGGAGAAAAACCCTATCTGAGATGAGCATAGGGTTTAAAAATACAACAAATAAAACAAAAAAATATATCAAATATTTGGGCATACGACTGGATAAAGACCTAAAATGTATACGCAGTTGCAGGAGACCGCAAAAAAAACGTAAACCAAACGGTAGCACACAAACGTTAAGGGACCAAGGGCGAGCCGCAGACGCACACTATGCACAGTGGCACTGTCAAAAATGCTGTACTCCTACGTGGTGCTCCTACGTGGTATGAATCGTTGATGACAATAAAAAATATAGAAAAAAGTATGAAAGAATTCAGAGACAGCTGGCAATACGGATATGTAACTGCTACAGGTCGGAATCGGCGAAAGCGCTGTCGGTAGTTGCCGGGCTGATGTCAATAGACCTGATGGCAAAAGAAAGGCTAAGAAGGTACCTTGAAGGGGAGGAGAGCAGTATTTGGATTAAAGAAGACACTATGCACGAATTGCAGACAAGATGGAACCAGGAAACTGGATGCACATCCACGGTGTAGACAAAACGAATTATCCCACGAATAGAACCATGGGTGAGACGAGGATACGGAGAAGTGAATTACTTTCTCTCGCAGCTGCTGCTGGTAGCTCCATGGCATACCTCTATTGCAGACACCTGTGGGAGACCGAAAATTGTGTGTACTGCCCGGACCTGGTGGATGATTGCCCCCATACATTTTACAACTGCCCCAGATGGGCGAAACAGCGGCTAGAAATGGAAATAAAGGTGGGAAGAAAGTTGACGCCAGAAAACCTACAGGAGACAATCTACAAAGCAGAGAATGCTGGGACGCAGTGGAGAAACTAGCGACATCTGTCATAACAGCAAAAGAGAAGGACGAAACGGACCGTAGAAAAGGAGAAATAAGATGAAGAGAAGGCAAACCCGGAGCGAAGTAATGCTGAGAAGGCAGTCCCGCAAGGGGTCGGAATTGAGGAGTGGGTTTTTTAGTAATTCAGAAGCGTTGGTACTAGTGGGCAGAAAAACCTTATCTGAGATGAGCATAGGGTTTAAAAATACATCAATTAAAACAAAAAAATATATCAAATATTTGGGCATACGACTGGATAAAGACCTAAAAATATATAGGCACCTGCCGGAGACCGCAAAAAAACGTAAACCAAACGGTAGAACACACAAACGTTACAAACGTTAAGGGACGAAGAGCGAGTCGCAGAAGCACACTATGCACAGTGGCTCTGTCAAAAATGCTGTACGGTGCTCCTACGTGGTATGAATCGTTGATAACAAAAAAATATAGAAAAATGTATGAAAGAATTCAGAGACAGCTGGCAATAAGGATATAAAAACCTAGCTCCTACATCTAACCTAGCTTCTACAGGACGGCCTCGGCGGAAGCGCTGTCGGTAGTTGCAGGGCTGATGCCAATAGACCTGATGGCAGAAGAAAGGCTAAGAAGGTACCTTGAAGGAGAGGAGATCAGTAGTTGGATTAGAGAAGACACTATGCACAAGGCAGACAGGATGGAACCAGCAAACTGGATGTGCGGTGTGAACAAAACGAATTATCCCACGCATAGAATACGGAGAAGTGAATTACTTTCTCTCGAAGCTGCTACTGGTAGCTATATGGCATACCTCTATTGCAGACACATGTGGGAGACCGAAAATTGTGTGTACTGCCCGGACCTGGTAGATGATTGCCACCATACATTTTACAACTGCCCCATATGGGCAAAACAGCGGCTAGAAATGGAAATAAAGGTGGGAAGAAAGTTGGCGCCAGAAAACCTATAGGAGATAATGCTACAAAGCAGAGAATGCTGGGACGCAGTGGAGAAGCTAGCGACATCTGTCATAACAGCAAAAGAGAAGGACGAAACGGACTGTAAAAAAGGAGAAATAAGATGAAGAGAAGGACGAAACGGACTGTAAAAAAGGAGAAATAAGATGAAGAGATGGCAAACCCGGAGCGAAGTAATGCTGAGAAGGCAGTCCCGCAAGGGGTCGAAATTGAGGAGTGGGGTTTTTAGTGGGTAGTCAAGCCACTAAGGCGAGTAGTCCCACACTCCCCAGAGCAATTTGGAGCACTGGGGGCCGAACGTAAATGTATTTTTCCCCTCCACCCGAAAAAAGAAGATAAGTCTAGAAGAGACTGGACAATGCCAGACAAATAACAGACAGAATAGACAGTCCAGACGAGATGAAACCAGGCCAAATAATAAGACATGACAAGACCAGGCATTCTAGACAATGCAAGACAAGACTATACAAGAACAGACAGACTATACAATACCAAACCAGACGAGACAAGAACACGCAAGGCTAGACAAGGCTAAACAACGCCAGACACTGCTAGATAAGACTAGACTAGACTTAACAAGACTTATTGTAAAATTAGCTTTAAATTTTAAAATGATACAGTCTTGTTGATTCTATAAACATTGTTTAAACAAAGTATTTGAGTTGCAAATTGAAATTACATTTTAGTATTGATTTCTATGACGAATATTCTTAATCTCTTAATTGTGGTTTGATCTAACTTAAATTTATATACATAATTTCTTTGTCGAAATAATCCAATTGAACTAATTTAATCAAAAGTTTCATCTGAAACTAAAACAAGCTCAAATTTCTTCGTATTTGAGTATGGTAGTCCTCGATCAGATATTAAAAGATAAATTCCATAATTGTTAATTAAATCAATACTTAATATTTAAGATGGTTTCATTTACAAATGAAATAGATATCAATTAAATTGAGTAACAACAATAGCAAATGAAAATAAAATTTCTTCGTATTTGAAGTTGCTTATATGAAATAGGAACTAGAATTATTTCTAATTATTTGAGATTGTTGATTTTAAATAAAAACTAAATTTCATTAAATGATTAAAAAATTGTTAATGTTTTAAAAGATTATAGTAAAAATGTTTTTTCTTGCAAATGGAATAATTATTTAAGAAATTTATTAAAAAACCCAATGAATAATATTCAAAATATTCAATAAAACATAGTAAGTAAATAAATATTCAATAAAATAAAATAATAATTCATAACGGATATTTATAAAATCAATAATGGATTTTACTACTTGGCAGAAATACCTTGTTTTGGTCGATAGCTGTTTGTTACTCTTGTTATACAAAAAGTTTATTATTATTATTAAAACATTCAATAAATATTAAATAAAATAAAATAATATTTATTGAATAATATTTAAATATTCTGAAGGCACTTTTTATAATAAAGGTAATAAATAGGTAATAAAGGTAAATTATTGTATAGTATTGTAAGAGTATTCAAATCGTGCGTAAAAGTCCAATGTAGATCAAATAGAGTTTCATTACTAAACGATTTTTGGTTTTGTTACTATTGCAACGACTCGCGTCACTAAATAAATTCATAGACGCAGTGAAAATAAATATTCTGACGTATATTAAAATTGAATTAATCTTTCTTATTTTGAATCAAGAAGTCCCAGCCTCCGAGTTTGGATTTGTCTGGCTCTAATATAACTTAACCTAACCATAACCTAATCTAGATTAAATCAAGTTTAACTGAAACTAAATTATTAAGTCTAGTCTAAATAGTACTTAAAGACCAAGTCTTGTATACACAGTCAGATTAGATTATTATAAGTCTAGTCTAGATGAAACCTTGAAGACTAAGTCTAGTCAACACAATGGGACTAGATTATTAAAAGTCTAGTCTAGATCAAATGGCAATGAACTTACAATACTTCGTTTTATAAAATTCCTTAAAAAATGATTTTATGAATTATCCCCTAAAACAATACATTAAGGAGAAAATATTGCAGTGGGTTTTATAAAGCAATCAATTTTCCATAAAAAAAACTATCAATAATAATGAAACCCATTACGTAGACATTTCCTAAAAATCAAATTACTATCTAATAAATTCCTGAAAATAATCGATAATAATATTTGTATTCGATATATTACTAATTTCCCCGAATAAAATATTGAATGGAAAATAGCTTCATTATTTAAATTGTTTTATAATTAATAGTACTTTATCTATTCACACACCAAAATGAGCACATTAATTAAAATATTATTGTATGTGAAGGATGCCATTATTAAAATCTTGTGTAAAAGTATCCAAATCGTGCGTAAAAGTCCAATGTAAATCAAATAGTTTCATTATTAAACGATTTCTGTTTGTTGTTGCTACGGCAACAACTCGCGTCACTAAACAAAAAACATAGACGTAGTGAAAATAAATTTTCTGATGTATATTAAAAATAAATTAATTTTTCTTATTTTGAATCAAGAAGTCTCGGCCTCTCAGTCTGGATTTATCTGGTTCTAATAAAACATAACGTATTAAATTAAATCTAGGTTAACCTAGATTACATCGAAGTAGGGAAAGATGGTTCCTTCTAGGCCCTCCACCTCTATTGACCTTGACACTTCCGGTTCATACTGGTTCCGAATTCCGGTTCCGATGTTCGTTTCCGGTTTCGACATTCGTTTCCGGTTTCCCACTTCCTGTTTTTCATAGATGAGAGTGTGGTTTTATAGATAGAGCTGTAGCCACATGTACGAGGTCTTTGTATCCCCACGCTGGGTCTGAGGTCTATGTAGTCCCATGCGTTAGGCCTATGTAACCCCACGCTGGGTATGAGGTCTGGTTTTGATTTCCGTTTCCGGTTTCAACTTCCAGTTTCGACTTTCGTTTCCGGTTTCAGGTTTCCCATTTCCGGATCCTGCACTGTGCGAGTGAAAATTCAAAATTTGGCGCAAGCAGGAAAATTAAAACATTGACGCAGTCGGTCAGTGGAGGTGGAGGGCTTAGAAGGAAAAATCTTTCCCTACTAATCGACAACGACCAAATAGTGTTCCCATTTCTGTGCGTTTTTATTAGTTAGCAATTTATTCCACGGAGGCGCTGAACGTTCTAACCTTATTGTATCAGTGATTTGAAGAATGTTGTCTGTCAAAATTACAATTTTTACAATATTTTCGGTAAGAAAAAATGATGTGAAAGGTTTTTGTGCTCACATTGCGATTAAACCACTCGCCTTCGGCTCGTACAATAAACTTCGTAACTCATGCACAAAAGCCCTTCTGCACACACTTGTATCATAAACTACTATTATGATAAAAGCGTGTAAATAAGGGCTTTTGTGCATGAATTGCAAAGTTTAAAATCTTTAATCGCAATGAGGACACAAAATCCTTTCATACACGTGTATCATACATTGTTTTATCTACGAAACATGTTGTATTTACAAAATATAATTGTTTCTTACAGATAATATTAAAAAAATGTAGTTTTGACAGACAAAATATTACAAATCACTGACAAAATTAGATTAGAACGTTCAGCACCTCCGTGGCAACTATTGCTAACATTAAAAATGCACAGTGACAGGAACACTATTTGGTCGTTGTCGATGTAATCTAGGTTAACCTAGATTTAATCTAGATTAGATTATGGTTAGGTTAAGTTGTATTAGAGCTTTTGTGTTTTTTGTTTAGTGACGGGAATTGTTGACATAGTAACAACAAACAGAAATCGTTTAATAATGAAACTCTAATGGATGTACATTGTACTTTACACACGATTACAATAATGGTAATTTCACATAAAATAATTAATTTACTACATTAATAAGTAAATTACTACATTAATAAGTAAATTATTGTATGGACGTGAAAGTTCATTTTGGTGTGCGAGTAAATTATTATATACAAAAATGTTAAAATTCGAATAAAATTCATAAATGGTTTTTTAAAACATAAACAGGGGCAATCAATGAAATACAATTTATTTTTTTAGAAGGAAATCGAACCAAAATCACTCAAAACGAGCAATACATTTTTCATAAATTCAGTCAATAATCATTTATTTTCCAAACAGAAAAACCTGTTAAGAAAATTGTTAATTTAAATATATTTATGGTTGAGAGAGAAAATATATTTATTTTATACTTTATACAAAGGCCTATCGACCACAACGTCCTTCTGCCCTTTATGGTTGATAATACATGATTAAGGCATTTATTTTCAAATTTTAAACTACTTTAAATTATGCTGACACCAAACGGAAACCAATTATGTCAGTGCCAGCAATAAGGTGTAAATAAATTCAAGAAAATTTAAATTTTAGCAAACGTGAATAATGTTAAAATTCAGAAATGGCATAAACATTAATTATCAAAGAAAGAAATCCTTTTTTTACAAATTGAGACCGAAAGAATATTAATAAAGTTAGTTTCAAAACGAGCAACACATTTTTTATAAATTTTATCAAAAATAATTTATTTTAAATCAATGTAAATAAATTCATGGATGATAATATCTGATTATGACATTTCCTTTTGAATTTTAAAATTTCCTTGAATTACGATGAGACAAAACGTAAACGAATGATACCAAAGCAAGCAATACATTTTTGATAAACTTGCTAAAAAGTTGTTAACCCAAACAACGAACTAAAAATGTTAGTAAACATATGCAAACACAAGGTTAAAATTCATAAATGGCATGAATATCCCATGAAAAAATCATTTTTTTCATATTGAGGCCGGACCAAAATGAATAAGATCAAAACGAACAGTTTTCAAAAAATTTTCAAACAATAAAACATGTTAAGAAAATTGTTAAAGTAAATAAATGTATGGATAATAATACTTTTATCTTTTTATTTTAAAATTTCTTTTAAAATTGAGTAAAAGGATTAAGACATTTATTATTTAATTTTTAAATTTCTTTCAATTGTGTTCAGATCAAACGAAAACCAATGATATCAGAGCCAGCAATATATTTTTAATGTTTGATTAAAAAGTTGTTAATCCAAACAAGAAAATAAAAATGTTAGCGGACAAGAATAATCTTAATATTCATAAACGGTGTAAATAGGACTTTTCAAAGAAACTAGTAAGTAATTGAAAAAATATTTTTCATCGAATGAATTCATTGTCAGATAGAAAAAGAAACAATTTCAAACAAATCAGTTGAAAACAAAACCAAAATGTAAGTCTTTTATGATACAGACTATTATCAATAAAAAACTCGTTAAATTTAAAACTTCTTTTAAATACAATAATTCAAAAATTAAATCAAAAAATGTTTTGAAATAATGATCCAATTTCAAAATTTTGTCAAAGTTATTGGAAAAAAATAAACAAATAAAAACTAAAACTTACATTGGCGAAGCTCCCCATGTCGATCCTCCACCAAACAACAAACAACAACAACAAAATAAACAATTCTCCCCAAACAACCAGACAAGTTGCGCGGATAAGTGCGAATATTATTGTTTATGTATTTACGCAAGTGTCTCTAAGATAGCATGATGCTCAGAATCCGACGATTAATTCGAAATGCTTGGATATTCGACGCTATCGGCCGAGCGTCGCGACGTAAACTGTGTACAACAACGAAGCACAGGGGGGCGAAACCACCCCCGAGACGTCCACGCACGCGCCCTCCGAATATCAATAATAAGGGAGAAACAGAACGCTCGGGGAGGGCGGAGGCACATGAAACATCACCACCAACAAATATATACAGGGTTGGGAAAAAATTATGGAATATCTTACATACCACTCTAGAGATTTCATTCAGTTTTAGTACATGGTAATCGTAAAATACGATGTCCAATCTAACAAGCTCTGGTTTAACTAAACTTAATACGAATTTATAATTTTAAATAGAACACCCTATATATTTTGTAATAGATCTCATCTTAGCAGGTTCACAAATATTAGTTTGATATCTTTAATAAATATAGCAAAATTCATTTAAATGAATGATTGATATACAAGATATTTACTATATTTCATATTTTCGACCAACCCTGTATATATGAATATATGTATGCACATGTGGGTTGTTTTTCCACCCCTACAGAAGTAACAACAGTCCTACAGCCGAGCGTCCTGCCCAACTAAACGTATTTACTATAATCATGCCGGAAGTCGCGCCGGTCGATATGGGATCTATTTTATATTCAGCTGTTGTTGTTTTTAAAGGTATTCGTTTTGGCTCGGCTAGGAAAACGACACGATTTATCCAGTTTTCAGTTTCGTTTCCTTAATTAAGATTTTTGTCAGTTAAATAGTTTTCGCAGAAAGTTTCGGAACGGTAATGCAGTTAGGGGTCGCTCCCCTAGCCAAAATTCACAAATTAAGGTTTTTATATGTTTCGGTAACAACTACAGATCTTATACATCTTTCTCTATTTCTTTTCTTTCTTGGAACTCCAGTCTTGTCTAATTAAAATCCAACATCTTGTGTACCTGGCTATTTTGGTTTGTATTATCCATCTATTCCTGTATATATAGTTTTATTGGCTTTGTCTGCTCTATCTAAACTTGGATATGTATAGTCTAGACAGGACTAGACAGAAAAGATTAGATAGACAAAACTAGAGAAATAAGTCAAGATAGACAATGACTTATTTCTCTAGTTTTGTCTATCTAATCTTTTCTGTCTAGTCTTGTATGTCTAATCTTATCTGTTTAGTCTTGTCTTCTAATGTGTTATAACTAGTCTTTTCTGTTTAATCTTGTCCACTTAATATTTTCTGTCCAATCTTGTCCGTCAAGACTTCTAAGATTTTTTGCCTAGTTTTATCGTAGATGTTTAGTAACGTCTTACGTATCTTCTCTTGTCTATCTAAGTGTCATGTGTCGATTTATGTTTGTCTAGTCTTCTCTATCAAGCATTGCACAACTGTGCAAATGTACACAAGATTTTTTTTCTTTGTGTCTGATTTTATTTAATGATTTTTTTATTCATCGTGCACTATAATGAGTGAACAATATCTACATCCGTCTTAAAGTGCTCTTTTGTAATGTAGGTAGTAATAATATAGATTTTATTTTACGTTATTTTGTCTCAAAAATGTGCAAATAATTCGGAAATTAGGCATGATTTTTAAAAATATTTGAAATAAAACTTAAAGTGAATCTAATTTTCTATAAGAAACCTTGTTATATATTTATTTTGTGCCTGTCAAGTTAGTAATAGTCAACATTGGAACAAAGTAAAATTTTGTTTTTGTTGTACATTTTTCTTGTCTCAAAGATTCGAAAATTACTTGAAAATTAAACTAAATTTTGGAAAATGTTTTGAATAAAACTTCTAGAAAATTAAACGTTCTAAAGAAAACTTAATATACATTGATTTTTTATTTGTCAAAATGGTAATAATCAACCACGAACAATGTCAAAACATTATTTTTGATTCACTTTTTTTGTCTAAAAAAAAATGCAAATTAAATTTAAGAAAAGTATTTCTATAAGAAACCTTGTTATCTAGTGATTTCTCGCCTGTCAATTTAGTAATAATACAACATGAACAAAGTCAAATCCTTGGTTCGGTGTTATATTTTTTCTCTCAAAAATTAGAAAAATTTTCAGAAACTTTCAGAAATTTTGAAAAATTTTAGTTTTTATCATTTGTTTAGTAATAGGGAATGGGATATTATTAAAAAGACGATCTATATTTATGTGCCTGACAAATTTCGGGGACTTCCTGTCACCTTAATCATAGACTACAGAGTAAAATAAAACAATTTTTTTTTTTAATAAAAATATAAAACTAACCGGACCACGGGACCACGCTTGTTCAACTGTTGGGCTTTGACTATTGCCCAGTATTGTCGCATCTTCTACCAATGTAACTCCTTTCTCTCTTGTGTCCAGGGGGTACCTTTCCTTCGAGGTTTTTCATGAAAGCCACGGACTTCCTTCAGGGTGCGTCTCTCAGACTGCCTGTTTTTGAGATCTGTTATTCCCAGTTCTTTAATATCCTTCTCGGTTTCTGTCAACCAAGCGGAACAAAGCTTCTTGTTTTGCCAGAAGGTGAACAGACGGTTTGTTAGTCGGTTTGGAGGAAATCTTGCAACGTGGCCATATAAAGCTACCCTTCTTTTCCTTGCACAGTAGTAGGGAAAGATCCTTCGTTCTGGCGCCACCGCCACCACAGTCATGCGCAAGCGCGATGACCTTTAACCCTAATCTAACTTTGACCTTGACCCTGGAACTTCCGGTTTCGACTTCCGGCCGCCATTTTCGGAACTTCCAGATGCGCGGGAAAATTAAAAAAATAGACGCGAGGCGGGGAAATTCAAAATTATATCCTGTTGAGACAAATGAGGTGTGAAGTTGGTTGCATACATCAACGGGACTAAATACATGAGACTAGACCGACGGGCTAGATCCATGGGACTAAATACATGAGACTAGATAGACGGGACTAAATACATGAGACTAGATAGACGGGACTAGATACATGGGGCTAGATACATGAGGCCAGACAGACGAAGCTAGATACATGGGGCTAGACAGACGGGGATAGATCCATGAGACTAAATACATGAGACTAGATAGACGGGGCTAGATACATGAGACTAGATAGACGGGACTATATACATGAGACTAGATACATGAGGCTAGGTACATGGGGCTAGATAGACGGAGCTAGATACATGAGACTAGTTAGAAAGAGACTAGAGAGACTGAACTAAAATATATAAGGGATTGTTTAATTCAACTAAAATATATTTTCGATTGTTTTTTGATTACTGCTCTGACTTGTTGATTAGGTTCGACTGGATGTTTGCTAGCAATAACAACTTCCTGTTATCTTATCAGCGGTGAGCGAGTGTTAGTTTCCAGGAGAATGAAAGGTTGTAAAATAAAGAAAACTCCACATAAAATTTATGGTTTTATTAAATTCTAATAATAATACAATTAAATTTACATCAATACATTTAAATACAAATGGTGGTCATGCTTTGTATATGTTATGCGTTCGGAAGAAGCAGCTTAAGCAATAATGACTTGCACACATATTACAGCGAAACTTTACACAACTAGTTTTACTTGAGGCCTTTTGTCTTCTAAATATCATTCGGTTTTCTTAATAACAACCAACACACCGTCTTTTAACATCCGCTTTCTCGAGGGAATGTTCACTATCTTTAGTATTGGATGAACAAACAGCTGATTGGTTTATTGAATCAGGAATATGTGCATATTTTTCTCTATTATTATCATAGTCACCATTCAAACTCTCAACTTTATTCTTTTGACGTCTAGGAAGCGTCTCATATGATGGTGATAAACTAGTAGATATTCTAAGTGGAGTCCAATAGATGGTTTTATTACGGGCACGCTTCTCACCAAATACAATCCCCATCTTGATAGTAAAACACCAGCGTTAACACTAAATTATAAATGCTATCTAACCCTATTTATATCGTGCAGAGTTCTTTGCATCAATGAGGGTGTGAAGTCTATGTTACCCCACGCTAAACAGGGTGTGAGGTCTATGTGACCCCACGCTAAAAAGGGTGTGAGGTCTATGTAACCCCACGTTAAACAGGGTGTGAGGTCTATGTGACCCCACGCTAAACAGGGTGTGAGGTCTATGTGACCCCACGCTAAACAGGGTGTGAGGTCTATGTGACCTCACGCTAAACAGGGTGTGAGGTCTATGTGACCCCACGCTACACATAACCGATTAGAGCTGCAGACTATTAAGTGAGAGAGAGAGCGAGAGGGAGAGAGAGAGAGAGAGAGATGGGAATTAATTTTCACGGAAATTGTATAAAAGCGGTTGTTTCGGACAATTCTACCACTCGACATTTACATCGCAGAGAGTTAACACCTATATTAAAAAATAAACTATTATCTCTAGGATATAAGTTAAAGCGACAGTATGGATAAAATAGATATATTCTCCAAAGTTGACTATGAGGATACTATTACAAAGAGTGAATTTCAAACGAATTATCCTATAGCTCAAAATTATAGAAACAATGATGAGATTCGTATTAGGATCCAACACCATGATATTTACACTTATCCTAGCGAAAGTTATATTTATGTAAGCGGAACCGTTAATTTTCCGAAACTCATTCCACCTGCAACTACACACAACTTTGAACTTGTGAAAAACGCATATGGGTTTTTGTTTGATGAAATTCGCTATGAATTGAATGGAGTTGAAGTAGATAAGAATCGAGATGTAGGAATTACAAGCACGATAAAAGGATTACTCTCCAATACCAAGCGGGATCAGCATATACTCGACCTTTGCGGCTGGGCTGAAAATGCTACAAATGTTACATACTTTGACAATAACAGAAAGTTCTATGCTCTAATTCCATTGAAATATTTATTGGGTTTTGCTGAGGATTATACAAAAATGTTAATTAATGTAAAGCAGGAATTAATTCTACTACGAGCTAGAACTGACGTGAACTGCTACAAAGAAGATGCAAATATAAGATTCAATATTGATCAAATTAACTGGCGAATTCCCCATATCCAACTCAACGACGAAGCTCGATTGAATGTATTGGATACACTCGAAGAAGATAAGCCGATATTAATACCGTTTCGTAGGTGGGAGTTGCATGAACTACTTGCTTTAAAAAATACCGACAGAGATATCTGGTCTGTAAAAACATCTACAACTCTGGAGAAGCCTCGATACGTTATAATTGCACTGCAAGAGGGGCGAAGGGATGCTCAGGTAAGAAAAGCGTCCGAATTTGATAATGCATCGCTGCGAAATATGAAAATTGACCTAAACTCAGATTCATATCCATATGAAAACTTCAATCTTATTATGGATAGTGGTGATTATGCACAACTTTATTACATGTATGCCACTTTCCAAACCAGTTACTATGAACGCAGAAATGAGCCGATATTAGATATGATTCAATTCAAGGATCATGTTCTTTTTGTGTTTGATGTATCTAAACAAAATGAGAGTATTAAATCATCTGCTGTTGATTTAAAAATTGAATTTGAAGCTACGCAAGCATTCAAACCAAACACTCGAGCCTATTGCCTTATTTTGTGTGAAGCTGCCATTGAATACACCCCATTGTCGGAAATAGTTCGAAAAGTAATTTAAAAATTTAATTAAAATGAACCATTGTATGTATAAATCATATTAGCGACTATTCTATATGTATTGCAAGAAATGTTGAATGTTTATATAAGTATTTAAATGTATTGATGTAAATTTAAATGTATTATTATTAGACTTTAATAAAACCATAAATTTTATGTGGAGTTTTCTTTATTTTACAACCTTATCCATCTCCTTGAGAAGTAATATTTCTTATCTATTATTCCATAATTCGGATACCCCATAATTCGGATAGCCCCATGTATCTAGCCTCATGTACTTAGTCCCGTCTATCTAGTCTCATGTATCTAGTCCCGTCTATCTAGTCTCATGTATTTAGTCCCGTCTATCTAGTCTCATGTATTTAGTCTCATGGATCTAGCCCCGTCTGTCTAGTCTCATGTATTTAGTCCCGTTGACGTTAGATCCTGTTGAGACAAATGAGTTGTGAAGTTGGTTGCATAACTTCACACCTCATTTGTCTGAACAGGATCTAATTTTGAATTTCCCCGCCTCGCGTCTATTTTTTGAATTTTCCCGCGCATCTGGAAGTTCCGAAAATGGCGGCCGGAAGTCGAAACCGGAAGTTTCAGGGTCAAGGTCAAGGTTAGGTTAGGGGTTAAAGGTCATTGCGCATGCGCATGACTGTGGTGGCGGTGGCGCCAGAACGAAGGATCTTTCCCTACTCACAGTCAGAGAGCATCTCAATATGTTCGTAAAGCTCAGAGTTATGCCGCCTTCGGAATTCCCCATCTTCCTTTACCGGGCCTAGGATCTTCCTGATGATTCTCCTCTCTCTGATTTCCAATTTCTCTACTAGACCATGATCCTCAATCTTAAAACTGTACTTGCATACTCCAAGATAAGAAAGCGCTAGGTGGTCGTCTTTGTTGATTTTAGGAAGGCCTATGATTCCATTGATAGAAAAACGCTTTACAAAGTACTCCAGGAACTAAGGCTAGACAACAAAACCCGCAGACTCATCCTAGAAACTTTGACCAACACACATTCCAAGGTTAAATATTGAGAGGAGATTTCAGAAAGCTTCGAAATAAAAACTGGAGTGAGGGAAGGAGATTGACTTTCCCCACATCTCTTCAACTGTGTCCTTGAAAAGACTATGAGAGAATGGCGCAAGGAACTGAACAATTTGGGTGCTCAGAGTGGTATCTACCTGGGACGTAAGAACGATGGACTGGTTATAGATTGCCTGGCATTTGCAGATGTAAAATCAGTCATTTTGAGTGGTCTGGTAAATTTAGGTATTGTGCTGTTTCTCCAATATATACTTTTGTGCAATCCTTACATGGAATACTGTAGACCAGTGGTTCCCAAACTCTTTTGGTCGTGGAACCCCCAAATTTATTGCCAATGATCGTGGAAGCCTAAATATTTTTTAAACAACGATTTTTTTTAATTTACTATCCGATATTAAATGAAACAAGTATATTTTTGATATTTCAAATTTTATTGAATTGAATTGAATTTTTTTTTGAGTTTATTTTAATAAAACAAACAAAAAATAGAAATAATTTACAAAAATATAAAACATAAACTAAAATAAATGAAAAACTTATATTCCGGTTTTTTGGTATTTTTACTGATATTCCGGTTGGAATTTTCAGTCACCTTATTTAAAATTTTTCAATTAAATTTGGTGGTCGATTGTAAACTTTCCGAAAAAATGTAAATATATTAAATTAAACACAGTTTTAAAGAAATAAAATTTGTCGCGCAGAACCCCCAGTTTTTATCGCGGAACCCCAGGGTTCCACGGAACACACTTTGGGAACCATTGCTGTAGACTGTAGATTAATTAATTCAGAGCAATTCGTTATCGGTGTTCTAGCCTTTAATTTTGTGAAGAATGTGTTTGTTGTTGAAATGTTGTATGTGGCTAAACCGCATCCTATTTTGTTTGCAATCTTACGGAATTTTGGATTTTTTTTTTAAATATTAATGTTATAAAAGAGCCTTTTTAATTATTCTCCCATTCACTATAACTAACAAATTATTTTGAAAAATGTTTCGAATAATACTTGAAATTTTCTATAATAAATCTTGTTAATGATTTTTTATCTGTCAAGTTTTAATTTTTAATCAACAATAATTAACTAACAATGTCAAATTTTGTTTTTCGAGTCTAAGAGATTCGAAAATAACACAAAAATTACTCGAAAATTTTACAAATGTTTTATATAAAACTTGCATGAAATTAAATTTTCTATAAAGAAAACTAAGTTTTTAGTGATTCCTTATCTGTCAAGTTAATTTTTGTTTCACACATTTCTTATCTCAAAAACTCGAAAACAACTCGAATTTCTTCTTCTTTCGAATAGGCTTACTTTGCACCACGCTTGTTTAACTGTTGGGCTTTGACCTTTGCCCAGTATTGTCGCATCTTCTCCCAGTGTAATTCCTTTCTCTCTTCTGTCCAGGGGGTACCTTTCCTTCGAGGTTTTTCCTGAAATTCACGGACTTCCTTCAGGGTGCGTCTCACAGACTGTTTTTGAGATCTGTTATTCCCAGTGCTCTTAATACCCTTCTCGGTCTCTGTCAACCAAGTGGTACGAAGCTTCTTGTTTTGCCAGAAGGTGAACAGACGGTTGGTTAGTCGGTTTGGAGGCAATCTTGCAAGGTGGCCATAGAAAGCTGCCCTTCTTTTCCTTGCACACTCAGCGAGCATCTCAATATGTTCGTAGAGCTCAGAGTTATGCCGCCTTCGGAATTCCCCATCTTCCTTTACCGGGCCTAGGATCTTCCTGACGATTCTCCTCTCTCTGATTTCCAATTTCTCTTTGAGTCCCCTTCGGTTCAAAGAAAGACACTCCATGGCCTACAGGGCTTCTGATCGTAAGACTGATGTGTAGTGCTTAAGTTCCAGGTTGCATGACATGCATTTCTTATTGTAAGTGTTCTTAGTCAGCCGATAGGCTAGATCTAACTTGTTGACTCTCTTGGATAATGATGCTCTTTCTGATAAGTTGGGTTTAATCCATTCGCCGAGATACTTAAATTTCTCAGTTCTCTTGATGTTTCCCTGTTCTAGTAACATCTTTCTGTTTGCTTCTCTGATGTTGGTAAAGAATTCTGTTTTCTCCTGCGACAATTGAAGACCCACTTTGGCAGCCTGTTTTCTGAGGCAGTTTATCTGCATTGTTGCCATCTCAAGAGAATCAGCAAACAGTGCCATGTCATCTGCAAAGGCCAGGCAATCTACAACTAGTCCATCGTTCTTACGTCCCAGGTAGATACCACTCTGAGCACCCAAATTGTTCACTTCCTTGCGCCATTCTCTCATAACCTTTTCAAGGACACAGTTAAAGAGAAGTGGGGAAAGTCCATCTCCTTGTCTCACTCCAGTTTTTATTTCGAAGCTTTCTGAAATCTCGCCTCTAAATTTAACCTTGGAATGGGTGTTGGTCAAAGTTTCTAGGATGAGTCCCGGGTTTTTTTGTCTAGTGCTAGTTCCTGGAGTAGTTTGTTAAGCGTTTCTCTATCAATGGAATCGTAGGCCTTCCTAAAATCAACAAAGGTGACGACCACCTTGCGGTTTCTCATCTTGGAGTATGCGTACAGTTTAGTGCGTAAAGTACAGTTTTAAGATTGAGGATCTGTTCAACACATGATCGGGTCTTCCTGAAGCCTCCCTGGTATTCTCGAAAACATTTCATTGTTATTTCCATAACTTGGAAATTTTACTATGTGAATTTTCATATTATAAAAAAAGAAGACATATGTTCTTTAATTCACAAATTGACTAATAACATAAATAAAATAAAATAATAAAATTATTATTAGAAACTCCGTGATTTTTAGTCTTTTTTAGTCTCCGTGATTTTTAGTCTCTCAAAAAATCAAAACCTTGTTTCTGTTGTATATTTTTTATTTCTCAAAAATGATAAGATATATCGAAAACTAAGCGAAATCTTGAAAAATGTTTATAACAAGTTCTGCTTGTTGAGAAAATGAATTGACGATAAGAAAATTTTAGAACAAATATACAGGATGTTAATAAATTAGGAAAGTATGAAAATGCATCAAGGGATAAATTGCATTATTCATTACTTTTTACAAAAATTTTATGAAACAAAGTTGTTTATAAACGAACGTAAAGTCTGAATACAAATTTTGAAATAAAAATTCGAATCTTTAATAATTATTCTACATAGCTACCTCCTAACTCGAGACACACTTTTCCGCTAACTCAATAAATCTATGTGCACTTTATGAATGGTTCGCGGCACATTCAGATCATGGTTTGCTTCTTCTATGCGTTGTTTCCAGATTTCAGTATCATGTGGAAGATCATCTGAATAAATCTTTTATTTTAAGGCACCTCACAAAAAGAAAACTAATAAATAAAGGACAGACGACCTAGCTATGAAATGGTTTGGGCGAAACCTCCCTATACATCTTTCGCCAAAATGATCATGTAATGTGTATTAAGAAATGGTAAGACAAAATGTTCAAAAATGTTCAAATACACGCGCTGGTTTAAATTTCCCTCTATAAAATATGGGCCAATGATTCGATAATTTTTTTGTAAAATGTAAATAAATAAAGATCTCTGTTATTATTTTATTAATAAAAAATCGAATTTTTATTTCAAAATTTGTATTTTGACTTTATGTTAGGTTATAAAGAATATTTGAATAAAGAATTTGAATAAAGAATAAACTTTGTTTATCTATCCCTTGAAACATTTTGATACTTTCCTAATTCATTAACACCCTGAACATTTGATCTAAAATTTTCTTATCAGAACTTTTTATAACGAATGAGTTTTGGTCGTAAAATAAAAAATAAAGATTTTTACCCTATTGGGTACCCCCATCCGCGGACACACTGTATATTGAATCAAAAACAAAACCTTCATAAGTTACCTGGTTACAATAGCATTTTTTTATGAAATACTTTTTTGTTCGAATAAATGTCAATGAATCTGTCTTAATTGCATACTCGCACCTCCAGCACAAATAACATGTTGATTTCTGAAGGGTATTTCACGTGAAGCGGACACTGATAACGATGTCAGATTCTAGATTTTGTTCATATTCGGATTAATTGTACTTCTGTATGACCTGATTGAATGCATCTCATTATTTTGTGTCCCTATGAAACCTAGTCGCCAATTTAAAAGCCTTTAAAAAATTGACGAAATTTGAGGAATAAATTTTTTGAAAGCTATTGCTGCTATTATCCAAAAAGATGGAAAAAAAATGATGTAATGTTTTTTGGGAAAATTAAATGTGCTTATTGGCAGTAATTATAAATTCGAAATTTGATTTTTCTTTTCGTATAGAATCCGATTTTCTACTACATTTAACATTTTAGTGTACATTTCAAATTATTTACCGGATTTAACTTAACTCAAATACCCGAGTTAAGTTAAATCCGGTAAATGATTTTAACTTTAAGTAAAAATTTAGCTTGTAGTGCATAAATAAAACTTGTTTTAGTTGTGGAGTTTTAGAATGGGATCTGCATTCGTTTCGGAGATAGATAAACTAAAGTGCGAAGGCGCCGAACTGAGCGTCGGACTGCCGTTTTTTTAGGCTGACTAGAGTAAAAGCCAGCGGTTTAAAAAACACTTCAAAAATCAATATCAAAGCGTATTACTGCTATGCTTTTGTATTTTATTATACTAAATATAATAATTTCACAAAAATTGCTTGTTTAAATATATAACGGCCAAAATCAAACAAATATGTAGTTATAAAGGCAGTTGCCAGCGCGTAGGGCAATCACTATCACCCTTGAAAGATTGTACAAATGGTCAATTTTTTTCTAATCGAAACGAATTGTTTATTGCTGCTCAAGGAAGACCTTCAAGGACAAAGAGTTTATCTGCAACAACGTTTTGATTGTGCAGTGACTATTCCTGTCACTAAAAAGTATCACGCTTTTATACCAACACCGATGGCCTTACTGTTAAACAAACAAGTTACTGTGCGAACTGCAAAATTATGAAAAATACAGAATAAAGCCGTTCCTTTTCAACTACACATTTGTTTCATTCTAAGCATAAGTTTATTCATAACTTTAAACAAGCACAATATCTTTTAAATTATTATGTTAAGGATAATAAACTACGAAAACGTTGTAATAATTACGCATTAATATTGACAATGCAGTGTTTTCTAAAGCTTGTACACCAGTCAATCTAAGAAATCGTAGTACAGCGCCTTCGCACTTAGTTTATCTATCTCCGAAACGAATGCAGATCCTATTCTAAAACTTTACACGTATTATTTATATACCAAAAACTACATTTTTAGATACGAGTTTAAAAAAATACCGAAGTTAAGTAAAATCCGATTTAAAATGTTTACTTCCGATTTTCTATACGAAGAAAAAATCAAATTTCGAATTTATAATAACCGTCAAGAAGAACATTTAACATTCTCAAAAAAACATTACATACTTTTCGTAAAATGTATTCCTCAAATGTCGACAATTCTTTAAAGGCTTATAAACTGACAACTAGGCTTCATACAAAAAAAATAATGATATACTATAATTCAGGTCATATAGAAGTAAAATTCCTCCAAATATGAACAAAATCCAGAATCTGACATTATTTTCAGTGTCAACTTCACATGAAATACCCCTTCAGCTATCGAACCCTTGCCCTCTATTAAATTGGGTCTGTTTAGTTTCGAATAACGAATCTTGTCTAGTAGGTCTAGTTTAATATATCTGAATCTTGTCTGTCTAGCTTTGTCTATCATTATGAACTTTGTTCCACAATTATTAGTTATCTGTCTGAAAAAGTCAATCTAATTTAATCTACTCAATAATAACTGGATTAGTAGCTATATCCATTTAGCATTCTCAAACATTATCTTTCCATTTAATCTTACAGAAACTCAGTAAACCAAAAAAACTGAATAGACTCTCCAGGTTTTTATTAAATTTTTGTTACATATTATGTTTCCCGAGTAATCCGGCCAAAGACTTCTTCATATAAATAGCAAGAAAACGGAATCCTGTTTCCAAGAGTCACATTTATATTTAAACCGATTTGAAAACGTCATCGGCTTTCCGTCCATCACACAACAAAAGAAAATAAATTATCCATATATATATATATATATATATATATATATATATATATATATATATATATATATATATATATATATATATATATTCAAATGATAAGTGCTATTGTGTGTCGATGACAAAAAGGGCATAAATAAATACAGATCTCAGGAAAATCATTTTCAGATTTCTAGACGGTCGACCTAAAAAGAAAAAAAAAGGAAGTAGAGTCAGGGAAAAAATGTGCGAGGCAAAGAAGAAGACGTGAAAATAAAGGTCGTAAAATATTTTTAAATAAGTGTTCGTTGGGTTTCCCGATGAATTTTTCATCGTTCTGCTCGGCGAACGAAACCTCCGGCTCCGCGTATTATCCGGCCATGATGGATGGCGGAACGTTACGTAACGAATAATTCACCGAATGGATATTTACATGACGATGTCGTGATAAGAGTTGCGACTTTCTCGACTTCTTACGGTCTTCCGAGGCAATAAACAGCGAGCGAACTTATCGTAACAGGTAAATTACGGTTATGTAAAATTTTAGTAAATAAATCATTCTAAAAGAACTTAATATTTCACAAATTAACATTTCTGAAGTCTCGACAAACTGTCCAAACTACTTCGCCGTGTCCTACATGTGTAGCCTTGTCCCTATAGTCTTGTCCGCTTGATCTCGTCCACTTGGTGTTGTCCGCTTAGTCTTGTCTTTTTTGCCTTGCCTGCCTAGTTTTGACTGCCTAGTCTCTTCTGCCTAGTCCTATCTGACTAGTCTTGTCTGTCTGGAAGAAAAGGTCTGCACTTGGACCTTTGCGGACGGACTGGGACCAAGGAGACTGTTGCGGAATGTCGTTTTTTGCATACAAACGCAGGTTTCGACGCTCCGTCAGAGATATCCAGAGCCTCGGCGGAATCGGAATGGGAACAAACGAGAGCATTACCTTCTCCTGTAAAAGCGCACTTCGGTGCGAGAAGCCTAGTTTCGGCCTAGGGTTGCCGCTTATGCCGACACCTGGTGTCTTCTTTGTAGTCCGTGCCCGTCGCGACCGACTGATTAACCTCTTTCAGGCCGACGGGTGACGAATTGAGTTTTGTATGTCTAATCTTATCTGACAAGTCTTGTCGGTCTAGTCTTGTGAATCTAGACTTGTCTCTCTAATTTTGTCTGTCTAATCCTGTCTGACTAATCTTGTATGTCTATTCATGTTAGTCTAATCTTGTCCGCCTAGTCTTGTCTGCCTAGTCTTGTCCGCCTAAACTCTCCTGTATCTTATCTGTCTAGTGTTGTCTGTCTAGTCTTCTCTATCTAACCATGTCGGTCTAATTTTGTCTCTCTAATCTTGTTTGTTTATTCTTGTCTGTCTAGTCTTGACTGTCTTGGCTTGTCTGCTACAGTCTTGTCTACCTAGTCTTTTCTCCCCAATATTTTCTGTCTAGTTTTGTCTGTCTATACTTTTCTGTGCAGTCTTGGCGGTCTAGCCTTGTCAGTCTAGTCTTGTCCGCTCAGTTTTGTCAGCTTAGTCTTGTCCGCTTAACCTTGTCCGCATGACCTTGTCAGCTTAGTCTTGTCCGCTTAGCCTTGTTAGTATACGTAGGAAGCACATTTTGGTTGAGCAAGAGGACCCCCTGAAAGCCCGCACATCCTAGAACCGCTCCTCGCATTACTTCAGCATGGTGGCATATCACATTATGATTTTCGACTGGTTAAAACTATGAGTAGCCTTACATGCCCCATCCACGTAATGTGATTAGGGATTCAGGTGTTCTGTATTTTCTATTCAACTCCCTTGGTTCTGTTTTCTTTCTGTCTGATTCGTTCGTCTTTTTCCTTTTTGCTTAAATGATGTTTATAATCATGGTTTCCGTTGCAAACCAGACTTCTTCGGATCTGAGCATCACGTCCGTGATTGTAGTTGTTTGAAGTCTTTCATTCGTCTTGGTTGTCCATACGTGTCTCTCTGTCGTCCATCACTTGCATACGAACACTGTGTGTAGAGCACTATCTGTAAGGTCGCAGTAATAACAGCGATTATCTGAGCCCCTGCCGATGTTATACAAGTAAGTTGGCGTGGAACTGCAATAATTAAAAAAAACGAGAAACCTCTCTTAATTGCTCACCAATTGCTCACTTAAAATCCGCAATTGCTCATACCATTAATTAATTATTTTATTAGTTATTAACTATTTAAAGTACAAATCGTTTTTCCCCTATTTGTGAGGGAAGCATTGAGTTTTTCTTATTAAATTTGCTTTCAATAAATTGCTCACTTTTTGCTCTATTTTCTATTGAAGATCTTGGTTATTCTTTTTTTATTTATTTTTAATTATTCAAAAGAAATTATTTCGTTTTAAAATGGCGATAAACGCAGTAAAAGACACTGACATCTCATGCGCATGCACATAAATAAACTCATCGCGCATGCGCTTATGGCACGGAAAACGTAAGTATACATATGTACAAAATAATAACAAAACAAGTAAACATTAACATATATATGGTAGGCTAACCTACATTAAACAAATACTTTCAAGGTAAACTAATCGGTTATTATTAAATTAAAATTTATTTAAATGTAGTCATTGCTATAAGACAATTAAATTTACAATAGGAATGTTATTATGATGTATTGTCCCCATTTAATGAATAAACGTCTTTTGTGTACGTCTAATTATTTGTTTATTTATTTTAAATATTTATAAATAAGTAAAAAAATTATTATAATTTGCGGTTAATATGCGTTGAGCCATTCAACGCCCTCCGTGCCATAATTGAAACTAACGGAAATTGTCATAAAACTTCCAGTGGCGTGTACAAAACGCCATCGTAGCTACAGATTTGAACAAAATGGATGGTTAGATTATGGTTACATTAGGAGAAGATCAATCAAGACCACATATTGCGCGGCAGCGCGACCTCTCGATCCGAAATAAGAAAAAAATATCAATTGTATAAACAATTTTTATATAACCCCTTCAAATTTATTTTCCCTACGCATTTGTTTTGCCCCCAATGCGCATGCGGGATGAGTTTATTTATGTGCATGCGCATGAGATATCAGTCTTTTACCACGTTTATCGCCATTTTAAATCGAAATAATTTCTTTTGATAAATTAAAAAGAATTATTTTAAAAATAACCAAGATCTTGCATAGAAACTAGATGAGCAAAAAGTGAGCAATTTATTGAAAGCAAATTTAATAAGAAAAACTCAATGCTTCCCTCACAAATAGGGGAAAAACGATTTGTACTTTAAATAGTTAATAACTAATAAAATAATTAATTAATGATATGAGCAATTGCGGATTTTAATTGAGCAATTAGTGAGCAATTAAGAGAGGTTTCTCGTTTTTTTTTTTAATTATTGCAGTTCCACGCCAACTTTTTGTAGGTCCAGCTGGCACCTGAGTGAAATGATAACCCACTTCTCTGTGCTTTCGTGTCACCCAAGATAACAGATCTGGGATTGGCTGTCTGGCCCACTGGCGTTTGTTAAAAGCTCTTCAGTGTCTTCGCTCCACTTTTCGAACATCTGCCACTTGACTTTCTTTTTCTGTTCCATCTTATTTCTTCCGTTCCCGTGTTTTGTGCGTTATACAGATAGGTCCTTTCCTCGGCCATGAATTCTATGGGCGATATACACGCGTTCACCGGGAAGGCGTCTCGCGACAACGTCCTGTGTGCACTGCACACCCGTACAGCCATTTTTCTTTGTACCATGGTAAGTTTTTGTATTATGCTTTCCTTCTTCATCGCCTTCTCCCACACAAGAGCCCATACATCGTTGAATGGGTAACCGAGCATATTAATTTTCTCTTACTGCTTCTGGGACGCCCCGCGTTTGGCATTATTTTTCCAGTGCTGCTACTGTATTTAGCGCCTTCGCCGCGGCTAGTGTGACTTGCTTATTAAATGATAGTTTATTGTTGATGGTAACTCCTAGGTATTTAATCGAGTCTTTAGATGTAATAAGCAGCACCTATGGCTTTGTTGGATCTTAGCACCAATCCTCTTTCGCTTTTACCAGATCGTCGGCAAAGCCAACCATCTTTACTCCCTTCGGCAATTTCAGTCTGAGGACCCAGTCGTATAAGATATTCCACAGGGTAGGTCCTAGAATAGAGCCCTGTAGAACACCACTAATTATCTCTCGTTCCGAAACTTTTCCTCCTGCTTCCATTATTATTCTGCGTTCACTTAGATAGCTATGCAGCAGTCTCGATAGGTACGGCGGGAAGCCTCTTTCTGCTATCTCCTCCAGCACGTTTTGCCAGACAGCAAAATTGAACGCGTTTTTTACATCCAGCGTGATTAATGCGCTCATCTTCCAGTTTTTTGAGTTTTTCTTGAAGAAGAGTTGATTTGTGCCATTTACAGCTAAAGTTTTGTGTTGAAAGACAGACGTGCTGTCCAATTTTTGTGCGAGTGCGTTTTGTTTTCTTCCCGATTTGACGCTTTTTGTGTGTGCGATATTGACGCTGCGCGAGAGCGCCCCCAGATGACCTGTGTGGCGATTGACACCGGTTTTAAATCCCCAGGGTGAGTTACTGCACTTTCTTTGAAAACGTGTTTCGAAACCTCCATAACTTTATCCGTCGACATCCGCGGCATCGGGTTGAGGGTGGTGTCTTGAGACTTCCCGCGGACCAGTGTGTCGATCCGTAACCAATATTTTTAGTGCGCCGACGCCCGGTGTCGTTCTATTTTTTGTTCTGCGCCTCCACCATAAAAGTACCCGGGTCTTCTGGACTTTTCTTTCGCGTTACTTGATTTTCTTCCCGGTAACGCGGCCATATGAGTGGCAGGCAACGCAAGGCCTCCGGTGGGGACGGTGCACGTGCGGGAGATGGCGAACTTAACCCTTTCGAGGCGCGAATGTCGCTCGGGCACAGCCCGAAATAGGCTGTGAGCAACGAAAACGTGTTGAGTAGAGAAATTTTGAACATGCCGGACCCGGATTTCGAAGTTCGTGACGCGACCAAGCGCAGGCGGTGCGCATCGTCGCCGAACGTCAACGTGACGAAGGGGCAGGCGACGGACCACTTCGCTCAATTGGGAAAGAAGATTGCTTAGTTGTTGGACCTCGTCGCCTGGAACACCAGGAACACCAAGGTTGAAATTAAGACGGTCGCTCGCGACATGGACAGGATCTACGCCATGGCGAGAGAGGAGATGGAGGAGCTACGTGACGTGGCGTTCACGGCCCCCAAACCCAGGAAAACGGACGCGTGCGTCCAAACGGATAGGGCCCCGTCCATACAGAAGACCAGGCAGCAGGACCCGGAGGAGGCCGAGGCCTCGTTTCTTGCGAGGATGGCCAGTGCGACCACATCGCAAGCGGCCTGCGAGCTGTCCAGGGAGTTGTGGCCTCCGGCGGCGTGGGAACTAGTAGAGGGACGCATGGGGAACCCACTGGCGCAAAAGGATCGTCAGCATGTGGCTATTTTCACCGCAGAGGGAGAGGGCACGGGGCTGCTTGACGGCTACCCCATGGACGAGGCGGAGGAAATCACCGTCGAGGAAGGCGGAACCATTAAGCACTTGGCAGTGGTGTTGGTGGATGGAGCTCTTCAGGGGTGGACGTTGAAGGGCTACACACATGCTGCTGACTTCGGCGAGGGACCTACTGGCGAGCCAGGGAAGGGGGGGCGTGCATATTAAGGTGCCGTCAAAGGCAAACATTGCGACTTTCCACAAGTTGGTGGCTTGTGTGTCCCACGGGAGCAACATGCTCGTGCGTGTATACATCTCAAAGGGGGCAACGGTGCCAAAGCAGAGCGCAGGAAAGCTTACAGCTGCTACTTCTCCCGCAACAACCCAGATGAGGTTTTTGCGGACTGCCTCGACGGCGTGGCGCGTTCCATCCAGGCGCATAGGGGGAAGGCGCTCCTCATTGGGGTCGATTTTAATGCTTGGGGAATCCAGTGGGGCGGCGACGTCACGGACGCGAGAGGGAGGATGGTCCTGGACTGGGCGTCGGCACTGGACCTCGGCATTTGCAACCAGGGAGAAGTTCCGACCATCAGGAGAGGTCCGCGAACGTCAATCGTGAACTTGACCTTCGCATTGCAGGGACTGATGGAAAGAGTCCGGGATTGCCAGGTGAGGGACGATTGGGAGTCGCTGAGCGACCACCAATGCGTTTCCTTTCACTTGGACAGTAAAGCCACCGGGGGGCAGCCGCGCGAGCAGCGCGCTCGTTGGATAGTTGGGAGAGCTGACCGGGAGGCTATTACTCAAGAGATGGCTCGAGGAAATGCACCGCACGGGCTGGCCTCAGAGGATATTACCGAGGCGTTCGTGAACAGGGTGGTAGACGCGTGCAGGGCTGGCGTCCCTCAAAGACGTCTGTCCTCAGGGGGCGAAAGCCGGTTTATTGGTGGACGCCAGAAGTGGCTCAAGCGAGACGCGTGGCGGTGGCGTCTGGGCGTCAACTTCAGAGGGCGCGGCGTAGAGGGGAGCCGTGTCAGGCTGCGCAGGAGCGTGCGAAACAGGACCGTTGTGATTTTAGACGAGCGATTGCGCGGAGCAAATCCCAGCGGTGGTAGGAACTCTGCCTTCTGGTCGACCGCGATCCGTGGGTCTTAGTGGGTAAGTGGGTAGGTATCCGTGGGCCGTACCGCATAGTTACCGGTTGGTTCGGGCACCGAGGGAAGGGTCCTGCCGCGTGCGTGATGGGTGGGACCGAAGCCGTGGTTGAGCACCTTTTCCCCACCTCGGAGAGGGGACAGGGACACGCTGTCGTGGATCAGTACGTTGGGGTCGCCTCCTTCACCTTGGAGGAAGTCCGCAGAACGGTAACCTCACTACCCGCGAGAAAGGCACCCGGCCCAGACGGGCTGCCTAACGAGCTGTTCCGGCTGGCAGCAGGGGGGAACCTCGAAGGAGTTATCGACGTCTGCAACAGGTGTCTGGAAGAGGGAGTGTTTCCCAGGTATTGGAAACGGCCCTTATTTTGGCCCTTATTCCAAAGCCGGGTAAGGATCCCTCGACGTCTGATGCGTACAGACCGATCTGTTTGCTAGACGGTGGGGCAAAAGTTCTGGAAAGGTTACTCCTAGGGCGGTTACAAGCCGTTATAGAACAAGGGGGCGGACTCGCTCCGGAACAGTTCGGCTTCCGTAAAGGGCTTGGGACGGAGGATGTCATTCGGGCTGTCCTTCGTGTCGCGGAGGGGGCCAACAGCGGACCGTACCGTACCAGCAGGCATTGTGTGGTCGTCAGCTTTGACGTCGCCAATGCCTTCAACACGGTACAATGATGTTTCGGTCTCGAGGCCCTAGCAGGGTGGAAACTACCGGAGACGTTGCTGAGGCTTACTGCCCATTACCTGCGCGACAAAACCATCAGGTACCGCTAGGGGGAGGACTGGCGTTAGCGGGGGTTGTCTGAAGTGGTTCCGCAGGGATCGGTTTTAGGATCATTCTTGTGGAATGTACGGTATTGTGGCGTACGCAGACGACCTGGCACTTGTCTTCACCGACAGGTGCTGGGATATGCTGCGTCTCAGGGTCACGCGCACGGGGGAACTCGTTCCGGAGTGATGGAGACGGGGGGCCTTCAGCTCGCCGGCTCTAAAACACAGGCGGCCGTGATCTCCACTAGAAGGTCAGGTAGAGGCATTCTGGAGATTGAAATTTTGGGAGAGAGGATACCGGTCGAACGCTCGATTAGGTACCTCGGTGTGATCCTCCAGGCGGGCCACTTGGGATTACACGTGTGCTACGCCGCCGGCAACGCGGCACGTGCGTCACAACAGGTGGCGCGTCTCATGCCGAGGGCCACCGGGCATGGGGAGGGTAGGAGAAGACTTATGGCCAGTGTCGCTACTAGCAGACTCCTATACGCGGCACCGGTGTGGGCAGCGGCGGTGAGGGGTATCGCTCGTAGCAGGGAACGTTTGCGACGGGCACTGCGCCAGGTGGCCATCTGGGTCGCCCGGGCTTACCGCACTGTTAGCAGTGACGCCGTGGAGGTCATATCGCGGAATCCTCCCGCGGACCTCCTTGTTATGTAACATCTGGTGGGAACCGCGGGGAGGCAAGGAGAGCTGCTCGGGAGCAACTACTTGCCTGCTGGCAGGAGAAACGGCGCGTGGACTCGTCGCCTCATCCCTGATTTAATTCGGTGGATGTGGCGAGGGCTGGGCGAGGTGGGTTCATACTTCCTCACCCAGCTTCTTACCGGACACGGGTCCTTCCGACCGGATCTTCATAGGATTGGGAAAGCCCCAGACGACAGGTGCATATCCTGTGGAGAGGGCGTGCGCGACAACGCGGAGCACACTCTCGTGGCGTGTCCGCATTGGGAGAGGGAGCGACAGGCCCTGGCGTAGGCCCTGGAAGGGGAAGTCGCGGTCGAAGCCGTGGCGGGTGGCCTCGCCGGTGAGGTGGGGCGGGGGTGTGGTTGGCCTTAAGCCGATTCGCGGCTACAGTCAGGGCTAAGGAGTTGCCTGGGTGGGAACAAGGGCGGTAGGGTTTTTTCTTGTTTTGTTTTGTATTACTTTTGTTGTAATTGTTATTGAAAATTGTAAATGCTATTGCATAGCATCTTTCACTTTCATGTAAATCCTGTTGTACATTTATTGTGGGTGGGCAGACGCATTAATGCCAGCGCTGGCGGACCCTCTGTCCTTCCGTTTCAGTGGAGTCACTTGAGAAAAAAAATTAAAAAAGTCTAGTCTGTCTAGTCTTGTCTGTCTAGTTTTGTCCGTCTAGTCTTGTCTGTCTAGTCTTGTCTGTCTAATCCTGTCTATCAGACTTGTCTATCTAGACTGGTTTGTCTAGTCTTATGTCTCAAATCTTGTCGGTCTAGTCTTATCTGTCTAATCGTATCTGCCCAGTCTTGTCTGTCTTGTCTTGTCTGCCCAGTCTTGTCAGTCTAGGCTTGACTGTCTGACCACCTCGGTAGTGTAGTTGACAACATACCCGCCTGTCAATGCGGGAGATCCGGGTTCGATACCTGGTCGGGGAAACGACAACTAGGGCGGTTTACACTAATCGTCCGGGCTGACCACCATGAATGAATGCGATTCCGGGGTGGCCGCATGCTAAAAGCCAAAGTGGAATAGCGGGTTTAGGAAAGCTTCCCCCAAACCACTTTTATTTAAAAAAAAAGGCTGGACTATCTAGTCTTGCCTGTCTAGTCTTGTCTGCTTAGTCTTGTCTGTCTAGTCTTGTCTGCACAGTCATGTCTGCCTAGTCTTGTCTGCCAAGTTTTTTCTATCCAGTCTTGTCTGCCTAGTCTTGTCAGTCTAGTTTTGCCAAATGTTTTCTTTCGTTAAATATTTATTATTTTAACATTAGTGTATACTTATTTAAACAAAATAAATGAGAATAAATACAAACTTGTTACTCTTCCTCCGCACTCGGACTCGGCTCCGCACTTGATTCTCCATCGCCTGTTATACAAAATTTTTCATCGGCCCACTGGGCCAACAGGAAGAGGTACCAAAGGGCGAACATAGTCGGAGGATGTTGGAATATTTCTAGATTCATTTTGAATGTGATTTTGTGGACGAATGTTTCACTGAAATTTTGAATTGATGCTAGAAAAATTTCTGATAAATTGACAGACGGAATTGATGAATTGCGAGTTGATGTGCTGGTTCTGTTTCCAAGGCGAATGCAAAATTTGGAATGAGAGAGTGAGACAGGATATCTTTAATACAGGTATTTCACATCAAATTCACCCTTTTTCAATTGAGATTCATCCTTTTGAAAATGAAATTTTCTTTTTGCAAAATGAAATTCACCCTTTTGCAAATGGTATTCACCCATTTGCAAATTAAATTCACCCTTTTGCAAATGAAATTGACCTTTTGCAATTCAAACTTAAACCAATCGGAACACAGCCTGATTATATAAATATATTCAACCTTTCCGGAACTCTATAACAAATTATTATAGAGCTCCGAAAAGGTTAGGTTAGGTTACGTTAGGCACAGGCTAAATATATAAATATATTCAGGCTGTGTTCTGATTGTTTTAAGTTTGTATGATTATCTGTAAAGTAGGATGGTTTTACCAATTCTATTTTGCAATTAAAATTCAAACTTTTGCAAAACAAGTCTTTTACATACATATTATATTTAAAAAAAAACATCAAATAATGTACATTGTCAAAAATCAAGTTTTATTATAATTCACACAATTGCATAATTAGAGTGAGCCTTATCTAGTCTTATCGTAGGTCCGGAATTACCCCGGACAGTCCTGGTTTTCAGTGCTGTCAGGTGACATGTCCTGGATTGCAAAAATATACGGGGTTAAAGAATTTTATGAGTGGTGAAGATGATTTTTTTTTAATATTAGAGCTATATATTCGACATAGCGTTTTTAAATATCCTCTTGCGAATGTAGGAAAAATCCAAGTGGCTGAAAATCATGATCATCATCGTGATGGCTTGCGCTGTGGAATTGTCATCTTCACCTAGGGTTTGGGAATACCCGGTCTTTTTAGACTCGGCGAGTCCTAGTTGAGCCCGAGTCCGATTTTTTCGAGTCCGGGTCCGGGTCTAATTTGTCTGGCAATTTAAACAAAAAGGATTTTACACAAAAAGGAAGCACGAAAGGATTTTTCATGTTCACGCATATGGTAAAGCAAGCGATACTGTACGAAATTGCCGATTAAGTTAAGTGGGACTAATTTTCATGTTGATCGTCATCAATACCATCTAGACCATGGTCATCTTCATATTGCAAGGCGGTAATATTTCTCTTTTTATATACTACATCACAAACAGATAAGTGTATAGTGTGATTCAAACAGAAATTATAAAGACTAGAAGATTCTCGTACAAATTTCATCATTATACTTGCACCGTCGCCGGTTGAACCAACTATATGTTTTTTAAATTTTATATTAAATGTGTTTGTGTTCTACTTTTTCGACTAATTGTATATATATATTCAGAGTCAATTCCATGCAAATTGATATTTAGATATGTTCTAATTTTCATACTCGTCCATTCATCAAGTGTTATGACAATGCCAAACATTCAAGACCCGAGACTCGTCGAGTCTTAGATCGGGTATCGGGTATTTACCTTTGGACTCGTCGTGTACTCGGACCCGAAAAACTATCTTCACCATCCAAGAGGCAGGCATGCAACAGCGCATGTATCTTGTTATCCTACTCCATGCGCCATGACGCATGCCCTAATTGAAAGCGCAATAATGTAAAACGTATCTTATGTTGTTTTCGAGTAAGAAGTAACTCGTCTACGTGTTTGATCTTTTTATCTCTATTCGCTTTTTTGTCCGAACGTTTAGAAATGGGCAAAATAAAGTGTACATTTAATGCTAAGCTGCAACAGGAATGTAAATTTTTGAAATTGTTTATTTATTGTAACAATGAACGCGTTTATTGTAAACTATGTGCGCAGAATTTTCTGTTGCACATGTATGAAGGAGTGACATCGAAGACCACGTGAAAACAGCTGGAGCAGGGAATTTAAAAATATATTTTTTTGAAGTTAAACTTTTAAATTTCGATCAGGTGAATCGGCCTAAAATTTTAACTCAATATCGTTATATACGGTTAAGCATAAGGCTAGCTACACACGTACCGTGTGGATGTGTCCGGCGCCGGCGCGGCACCGGGTTGGACATCTTACACACATGCCGGATGGATTTGTCCTGAACTGGCCCGGTGGCCCACGAGTTCGAGCTACGAGCAGTGCATTTAATTGACTTCAGTACAAAATGGATCGCGACACATCCACACTGTACGTGTGTAGCGAGCCTTAGCTGAGCGCTGAGCGCTCGTTGGTGAGACTAGCGTCTAGTGACACCAGGATATTTTCGTGAAGCATGCGCACTAGATACAGTTTGGGTGTGAAATTTTAAATGTCCACTTTTTATTCAAAACAGAAAATTATGATTATTTATCAAGGAATTCAGGAGTTTGGAAGGTGAATAAAAATTTACTAATTATCATTTAATAATTGAATTGCTACAATGTCTTTATTTGTTTGTTTGACAGAATACACTTTTTTCTTTTTGATTGTTTTTTTTTTGTAGAGAACAATCGTCTGAGCCTCTACTTTTTTGTTATGGGGGTTATTTCGAGTCTGAGCATCTTTTTTCACGGCACCTCTTCCGATTTTCATAGCGGCCAATGTTGGTTTCACTGGGGCATCAATTCCATTTTTCGATTCTTTCATGAAGATAGTTGGTTCCTAAAGTTGTCCTGCTCACAGCTTTGATAATATTAGATGGCTCATTATTATTTTTGTTGCTTCCAATATGGTCTGAAACAAAATTATTATTGGCAAACTCTAGGCACTCCAATTTATAAGAGAGACATTTAACCTTAGCTATAAGCAATTATTAATAAAATTAAGGGATAATATAAGGGCATAATAAATGTGAACAAACATCATAAGCACCATAAATATCATAAACCAACACCCAACTGCATCTGAAACCATACACCACCAAACAATTTTACATTCCATGCCAGAGTTACATTCTGGTATTTTAAAAAGATAACCATAAAGAGAAAACCCATCCAATAACCAACATAATACCTTTACGCTGCCTCCAATTTTTTTTTTCGATCCTCAGTACTATATGGAATCCTGTAAAACCTTTAAGCATGATGGTTAACAAGTCAGAAAAAAATAAAACTTAGAATTTCGTAAATTTGATTCCCATTTGACGATAATACCTGATAGCATCCAGGCTCTCCGATCATTACGTTCTCAAAACTCATGCATTCACTGCTACTGTGCCTTGTTCTCAAATCAGTCAATTTCGTGGTCAATTTTCCCTTGTTAGATATGATTATTTTGTCAAAAAGTTTGTCTCGTTCAAATTTCAATATGGCCATGATAGCTTTGTCAAGTCTTTTGTTGTGTTTCCCATGCAAATATAAATATTTTATGCTTCTATGTATTCTTTCAAGATGCATATTAGTATTCAAGCCACTATCAATTCTGTAACAATATGCCCAGGTCGAAAAGTTATTTCCAAAATATTTTTGGAAATAATTGGCAAATTCCACAGTATCTGCATCCTCAGACAAAGAAGGTTGAAATTTTGAAGCATGGGAATGAAAGCCAATTTATCGGTCTCTTGCAAAAGTGTGCTAAGTTGTTTGTAAACGATTGCCTAAAAACAAAACGTACAAAAAGTAATCAGCTTAAGACATATTAAAAACTGCTTTATACCTGAGAATACCTGAGTTTCCTTTGATTTTATCTTATTCAAATTCTTTCTCCAAGCGCAATCTATGTGCCAGGAACAATACAACCTGAAAAAATATCAACAATATTCTATGGGATCAATCAAAATATCAACACGTTAGGTAACACCACTATCAGCACAGTAAACATTGATAAATGACTAAACTCACCTGAATTCTGCAGGCAACATAACTTGGATCCAAGCATTGTAGAATGAATCTGCCATATCAGACATGAAGACGCGAGGATGAAGTTGACGTTCGATGAAATTCTTTAAACAGTTGAAGAAAATGCACATGGCTTGTTCATCTGATCGATTGGTGAACAAAAAACAAGCTGGAAAACCTTCTCTCGAATCAGTCAAAACCAATAATGTAATCAATTCAAAGTCATATGAATTGGAGCCGTGTGTTCCATCCAAACAATAATGTGATTACCATATTTTTATTATTTTTACATTAGATAGATTACATTATTACCATATTTTTGTAACATCTCCAACTGTCCTTGATTCATAATAATCAACATAAAGTCATCTTTACCTAACTGGGGATAATCATAAAAAATTGTATCTTGAGGCTTATAGAACAATATACAACCAGACTCCTTCATCTCATTAACAAATGATTCAACACTGATGGTATCATTTTTGTGCCGGACTGATGTTAAGTTGTAACACTGCTCAATATTGAATAAATCTTTCTTTGTCAAGAGATGTAGTCTTTCTAAGTTACAATTATTTACTGAATCTCTTATTTCATCCAAAATTACGGGTAATGGAATTTTTGCAGCTATTTCAATTAGAAAGTGTTTCCCTTTCTTGCTTGGTTAAAAAAAGATGACCCAAATCATTTTCATGTCCAATGTGGGTATTCAAGTATTCCACTGAACACTTGTCATTATCAAGTTTTGTTACAGTAATGGGGGCTGGGCAAAATCCGTCAATTTTATTGCTGCCTTGAATCTTCAAATGCCTTAGACCCTTGCCCTTTCCTTTATATATGCCTGATCTGTTACAAACATATTGAATCCTAACATATTTCTTAGTTGAAAGTGATCCGTGTGCGTTGACGAATGATGACCTTGAGAGTTTTTCAACTTCTGTCTTCCATGACTCAAATTCACAGAACGAAGGGAACTATTTTATTTCAATATTAAAAGAAACATTATCTACACTTTCAAAATGCATCAGTATGTCTTCTTTTGTTGCACTACTACTGCACATTGGGCATATTAGTTTGGTCTGAAATTGCTGTTGTTGTTGACCATGCTCTTTTTTCTTGTGGGCATTGAAATTTTTCTGATCAGAAAACTTTCTGTCGCAGCTATCGCAAGGATACTTGAACATTTTTTTAGAATCTCAGATACTTCTAATCTAAAACAGACAAAAGAAAAAAATGTTTAATTGGGAGATAAGATCAGATATACCGAAAATCGTTGTTTGTTATTTATTATTACAATGAACTATAATACAAATGAATAAAGACGTAATAAGAATAAAGAATAAATAGTTTTAATAATTTTACTTACCGGGATGTTGTCTTTTTACATGATGAGTTAAATACTAAAAACTTTTGTGGCATTCCGGACAATCAGGCATATGGTTGACAAAAATAATAAAAACAAAACACTTGTCGAAAAAAATAAAACTTAGAATTTCGTACCAATAATGGATATCACAGCAGATTTTAACCGTCGAGTTTAACGGCTGTCGGGTTGATGCCAAATTCAAACTCCCAAACTGAATGTAGTGCGCATGCTTCACAAAAATATCCTGGTACCGCTGGACGCTAGTGTTGGTGACACTCTACTACTTATTTTAAGATTAGAAGATGAAAGACTTTAAAGCCGTCGAGAATAAGATGGAAGAAATGAGAAGAGAAAATAAAGAACTCGAAGAAAACTTGGAAAGGGCAAGGAGGGAACAAAAGGAAGTAGAAGAGAAGGAAAGGGTGTGGAAAGAGGAAATGATATCACAATTGAAAGCGATAAGAAACGAAAACACCGATATCAAGGGCAGGATAAAGAAGTTGGAGGACGACTACAGAGTAGAGAGAGAAAACTCCGTCAGAAGCGGGGAGAATGGTCAAGACACACTAATAGAGGAAGTAAAGCAACTAAGAGAAATGGAAGAAAGAAGAGAAAGAAAGGAAATAAAAAATAATATTGTGATTCATGGGGTAAAAGGAGAGAGATGGTTAGAAGACGTTAAGAAGTTATTGGAAGAAAGATTTGGAGTAAAAGAAGGTGTAGGAAGCATGTTCAAGATAGGAGATAAAGGTTCGAACCAAGGGCCAATTGTCGCAAAATTACTAAGTTGGGACGTAAAGAGAATAGTCATGCAAAATAAATATAAGCTGAAGGGGTCTGATATTTTTATCCAAGACGATCTTACTAAGAAAGAACGGGAAATTCAAAAGGACTTGCGACAGAAAGCAAAGGATAGAGGGCACCAAGTGAAGATCGGTTATAAGAAGATAGAAGTGGATGGAAATTGGGTAACATGGGAGGAGTCACAGAAGATTATGCAAGAAAACTAAGGTGCAGCAAGCCAGGTGCGGGAAGGGAGAAAAAGGGGAAAACAATTAAAATTTTATTTTGGAACGTGGCAGGATTACTAAGGAAACTGAGAATAGGAGAGGAAGAATTTGGCGTTCTTGTCTGATTTCCAAGTTATCATCTTAGTGGAAACTTGGACAAAACAAGAGGAATGGGAGGGGTGCATTAAGAGGTTGCCGGAAGGCTATAGATGGAGGCCGCAATTTGTAAAAAAAGATTCTAATTTCGGAAGGGCAAAAGGTGGAATAGTAACAGGGGTGGACTAGGCTCTCAGGGAAGAAGCTTCCGCAGATATACCCAGAAGAGAAAAAGATACGGCGAAATATATGTGTGAAGGTCTGGTGATGGGGGAAATAGAAATTGAAGGGCAATGGTGGGAGGTGATGACGGTGTATAATAATAATAGATCTATGGAAATACAACAAAAAATAGAAGATTGCCTGAACAAAGGGGAACACGAAAAACTGCTGATAGGAGGAGACTGGAATGTAAGAATTGAGGAAGGGCAGCCGATGGGAATTAGCAGTAGTGGAGGTGAAATCACGAGGAAATCTAAGGATACAGTAATGAATGCTCAAGGAAAGCTGTGGTTGGAGTGGGTAAAGAAAAACCAATAGGAAGTGCTAAATGGGTGCTGTGTAGGAGACTGGGACGGGGAATTTACTTTTGTGGGAGGTAGTGGTGAATCCGTTATTGACCTAGTGGTGGCAAATGAGAATTCAATGGAGTCAATAGAAAGTATGAGGATTGGTATTAGAGGGGACTCCGATCATATGCCGGTAATTGTGACCCTGAAAGAAAAATACGAAACAAGGGGAAGTGGGGAAAGGATAATATATAAATGGGATAAGTCCGCACAAGAAATATATGCCACGAGGCTAGCAAAAGTTGATTGGAAAAACCTCAAAGATATGAAAGAAATAACGCATTGTATGAGAGAGACAATGGTGGCAAAAACTATGAAGATAACTGGAACCAAATCCACATGGTTTGATGAAGAATGCAGGAAAGAAAAGAAAAAGCTGAGAGAGGTGGTAAAAAGATGGAGAGAAGGAAAGGGAGCCAAAGAAGAAATTAAGAAACAAAAACTACAGCTTGAGAGAGTTATGAAGACTAAAAAAGAAGATGGGGAAAAGAAAAGGGTGGAAGAGATATCAAACATTAATAATGAAGCGGAGTTGTGGCGGTTCCTAAGGAAAAACGGAGGTAGAGGACAAGGAGTGACAGACAAATTTGAGATAGAGGATTGGAAACTGCAATTCATGGAGTTACTAGGAGGGGGGTAGATCAAGAAGAACCGATGAGGCACGAACTCGGTATGAGCATAGTGGAAGAAGAGGAATGTTCAGTGGTGGAGGTGGTAAATATGGCAAAATCCTTAAAGAAAAAAAAAGCGGCAGGTCAAGACATGGTACTGAATGAGGCTTGGATGATGGCAAATGAGCAATGTTTGAAGAGAGTGACAGACGATTTCAATAAAATATGGCGGAAAGAAGTTGGAATTCCAAGCAGTTGGACGGTGGGGAAGTGATACCTGTCTACAAAAGTGGTGAGAGGGACGAAATGAGAAACTATAGGGGTATAACACTCATGGATTTATCCTATAAAATGTATGCGAAATTATTGGAAAGGCGTTTGGGGGAGGAAATGGAAGGAAAAATGTTGCTACCAGAAACGCAAGCAGGTTTTAGAGAAGGAAGGGGAACTACTGAATATTTAATAACCCTGAGGTATATTATCGACCAGGAATTAGCAAGTCCCAAGGGTAAGCTCGTTGCTCTGTTCCTAGACTTAAAGGCTGCATATGACACGGTAAATAGTAAAATGTTGTGGGAATGTATGGAAAAAAGGGTATATCTGGAAAATTGAGAGGTGGTATCGAGCGGCTGTATAAAGAAACGTGGTGTAGGGTCAAAGTGAGAGAGAGTAAGTCGAGCGCTTTCAAAGTAGATATGGGTCTGAAGCAAGGTTGCCCGCTTAGCCCGGCACTCTTCAATATATATGTGGCAGATTTGGAAAAGGTCTTGACTGCTGGACAAGCAGGGGGAGTGGTGGTGGGGAGGAAGAAGTTGTGGAGTCTGGCGTACGCGGATGATGTGGTAATACTGGCAAAATCGGCAGGAGAATTGAAAGAAATGATTGAGAGATTTTTTGATAAAAGAAAACTTACTGTAAATGTAGATAAAACAAAATGGATAAAGTTGAAAGGTGATAAAGTGGTTTACAATCGTTCAGACTGGCGCCTGCAAGATTCTACCAAAACCGTACTGGCCAAGGGTTTTAACTTTAACTGCAATCGCACTATCTCGTCTTCCCAAAGGAGACATAATCACTGGTGTCGAGATCACGATTTCAACTCCCTGCCACATTATCTGAGACAATAAGACAGGAAACATGCCACATCTTAAAATCAGCAAAATCACCAAAAAGAAACATCTGATACGAGGAATTCAAAGCTCTTAAGGCCCTAAGAAAAAACAACAATACCAGCTGAAAAAGGAAATTGCTCTGAAGTATAAACAAAATAATCACCACAATCTTATATGATCCAGCTTATCAACCCAGGACAACCAACCCCACAACTTATCTTGAGAAAACAACCAGACATGAGATCCTAAGCTCCACCATTGATAAGGAATCAATGAAATATATTATACCAAGGGAGAAATCACCACGGTGTCTCAAGATATATGGTTTACCGAAAATCCACAAAGTTGGAGTTTCACTCCGACCAATATTAAGCTCTGCTGGTTTACCAGTCCATCATCTTGCGAAATATTTAGCAAAGTATTTCCAACCATACGCCGAAAATTGTGTTACATATGTCCGCAATGCTGAACACGTTATAGACATCCCAAAAATCACCAACTTCAGCCCGGACATCTTCTTTTGAGCTTTGACATCTTTATTCACAAAAGTACCGGTCCCTGAGGCCTTCAAACATCATAAGATCGATATTAAAACCAGAAAAGGATGTATCATATCTGGCGGAACATTGACTAAACAATACATACTTTAGGTACGATGGTCAAATATAGAAACAAGTCACAGGAACACCAATAGGTTTACCTCTATCGCCAGTAATAGCCAACATATTTCTTACAGATTTTGAGGAAAAGTCAATTTCATCAGCTATACTGAAACCTACGCTCTGGTTAAGATATGTGGACGGCACATTTGTAATCTGGCCCCACGGTAGACCAGAACTGGACACATTCCTCACGCATCTTAACTTCCAACACGACCACATCAAATTCAAAATTGAGGTAGAAAAGCATCAGCGACTCCCTTTCCTGGATGTTTTTGAGACACACGGTGTACAGGAAACCAATGCATACGGACAGATATCGGAACGCTTCTTTGCACTATCACCTCATACAACTAGTATCTATAGTCAACACTTGCACCACCCGATCCAAAAGACTAGCCGATCAGTTTAACTTACCAAAGGAATTGAGAGAAAAACTTACGAGAAGCTCTTTCTTCAAATTGATATCGAAACAGCCTAATATCCAGAGCTTTCCGTCGTACAGAGAATATTAGCCAAAGAACGCTAGAAACCCGTCAGCACAGCATACCTACCATATGTTCATGGATCAACTGACAAAATCGCCAGAATCCTAAAAAGACAAAACTTCGACACCATTTTCAAGCCAAACCAAAAAATATCCTAGATTCTACGTAGCGTTAGAGCCACAATCCCGTTAGAATCCTATGGAATTTTCGAAATACGCTACGGAACAAGTGAACGAACCTATATTGGACGTAACAATAGAAAAATATCGGTAAGGAATCAAGAACAACACACCAATACCGGCAACTGGATGGATTTCAGAAAGCCATGAAATGTCACGGGTATACATAGAAGAAGCTAAACAGATAGAAAAAGAGACTACTGCCTGAACACAAGAGATGATTCCTTGCAACTCCCACCAGCATAGCCACCGATTATATTCACCCTCAAAATGCAATCCCAGACACTTCAGACACATATACGATCGACAAGACAAACAAACAAGCGAACCGAAGCACCGCACACAACGCTCATAACCCGACGCCACACAGCTATAAGTAGTAGCGTCGCACCAACGAGCGCTCTGTAGGCGTCTAATGCTTAACCATATATAAAGACATTGAGTTAAACTTTCAGCAGATTCACTTGATAATTCATCGAAATTTAAAAGTTTAACTTGAATTCCCTGCTCCAGCTGTTTTTACGAGGTCTTCGATGTCACTCCTTCATTTATGTGCAACAGTAAATTCTGCGCACATAGTTTACAATAAACGCGTTCATTGTTACAACTAATACATTTCAAAAATGTGTACTCGTTTTGCAGCTTAGCATTAAATGTACACTTTATTTTGCCCATTTCTAAATGCTCTAACAAAAAAAGCGAATAGATATAAAATGATCAAAAACGTGTAGACTAGTTACTTCTTACTCGAAAACAACATAAGGTACGTCTTACATTGTTGCGCTTTCAATTAGGGCATGCGTCATAGCGCATGGAGTAGGGTAACAAGAGGCATGCACTGCCTCTTCGATTGTGAACATTCCACAGCGCAAGCCATCACGCAGGTAATTTTCAGCCACTTGGATTTTTCGTACAATCGCAAGAGAATATTTAATAACGCTATGTCGAATAGCTCTAATATTAAAAAAAACATCCTCGCCCTTCATAAAATTCTTTAACCCCGTATTTTTTTGCAATCCAGGATATGTCCCCAATAGCACTGAAAAAAGTCCTGGTTTTTCAGTGCTCTATTATATATATATTTATATATATATATATATATATATATATATATATATATATATATATATATATATATATATATATAGACCAGGGGTGGGGAACCTGCGGCCTTTTTGATTTTCCTTGGCGGCCTTCTTAGATATTTTAATTTTAACCTATAATTTCGAGCTACCCAGAGAGAAGTACTAGTGAGACCGAACTGTCATATACCGTCTTTATTTAACACAAAACTTGGGGGGAAATTAAATCACGTGATCTGATAGAACGGGCCAATGAACTTGCAGCAAATTTCCCTCCTTTCTAGGTGCTGCGTTGTGATTTATATTTTAATATTAATACTTATTTAAAACAATTGGTTATTGTTTCGACTGACCTATCGTGCCGGATGCAAAATTTACATTTTTTGTTTGTTGTTAGTGGCGTCTGTTAGTGTTAGTGTGTTTTATTTTTATCAAAATCGTTTAAAGTTAGTTATTAGTTATTTGTTAATTTGTGTTTTACCTATTATGTCAAAAAAGAGAAAATTGAATGAAGAAAACAGAACTTTTAACGAAGATTGGGAGCTACAATATTTCCTCATTTCTGTGAAAGATAAAATGGTTTGTTTGATATGCAATTCTACAATAACCACATTAAAAAAATACAATGCAAACCAGCATTATGTTTCTCACAAAGACCATAAATATGCTAAACTAGAAGGAGAAGCGCGAAAAGCTGCTCTTCATAAGCTAAAAAAAGAAAAACAGCATCAAAAACAAGCTTTCAGTAATTTTATTAAGCAAAGTACTACTGCAACTGATGTTACCTATAAAATAGCATATATTCTTGGAAAACGGGGAAAACCATTTAGTGATGTGGAAATGATAAAGGATTGCATTGTTGAAGCAGTAGGATGTTTAGATCCAGAGAAAGTTGAGAAATACAAACAATTACCCGTTTCCAGAAGGACCATAACTGATAGACAGCACGAGTTACCGCAAAATATAACAGAACAGCTTTACTCAATTATACAAAATGAAGATATATATTTTTCGCTAGCATTAGATGAATCTACTGATGCAACGGACTCAGCTCAGGTTTTGTTTTTCATTCGTGCTGTCACTGAAGATTTTACTTGTTTCGAGGAACTAGTGGCATTGGGTACTCTTACCGGAAGAACTCGTGGAGCTGATATCCGCTGATATCAGCTGATATAGAAAAATGCCAAGAAGCAGGACTAAATATGGATAATTTAGTGAGTGTGTGCACTGATGCTGCACCTTCCATGAGAGGATCACGAGAAGGCTTCGTTTCATTGCTGAAAAAAGACACTATGCTACTTTAAGCAATACTATGGATAAAGTTATTAAAATTGTTAACTTTATACGTGCAAATGCGACTCGACATCGTCGAAATTTCGAAATATGCTTATGTCTGATGATGAAACATATAGTATAGATTTGCCATATCATTCAAAAGTACGCTGGCTATCAAGAGGACAAGTTTTAGCCAAAGTTTTAAGTTTGCGAAAAGACATTTTGAGGTTTTATGAGGTACAACAGCAATGCGAATTGTTGGATGACGAATTTTGTAGAAATGCTGCATTTTTGTGTGATATCATGATAAAACAAAATGATTTAAATATTTCTTTGCAAGGCAGAACAAAACATATATATTATATGTGGCAAAAAATCCAGGCGTTTAGAAAAAAGTTATTATTTTTCAAAAGTCTCTTCTCTCAATCACAAATTTCTGAAGAACATTTCCCACAGGTAGCTAAAATGATAAATGAACAAGAATATGTATGTGAAACATTCCAAGATTACATAACTGTTTTGGACTTATTAATTGAAGAATATACTGAAAGGTTTTCTGATTTTGAAAAACATACTATTACAATGAAATTAGCGTACGAACCACATTTAGTTGACATTTCGAAGGCACCTAGTGAACTACAAATGGAATTGTTTGAGTTATGTGAAGATACTATTATAAAAAATCTTTTTGATTCCAAAAAAGACGTAGTGGAAATATGGAAAAATGCAGTTGAATATCCAAAGTTACGTCAACATGCTCGTCGATTGCTTTCTTGATTTGGAAGTACATACTGCTGTGAATCAACTTTTTCATATTTAACACAAATTAAGAACGAATTAAGGCCCTAGATAACTGATGCACATTTAGAAGACCAATTGAAGTTACGAGTTACAAAGTTGGAACCTAATATTCAATTTCTTTTCAATAAAAAACAAACTCAAAAATCCCATTAAATTACGAGGGTGAGTCAAAAGTTATTTGCAAAGTTTGGCATAACTCTTACATTGTTCATACTGACGCCTGACCTCGTTTATTTTGATCCCAATTCCTCAATTTGTCTTCCTTTTATAGCAGATAGATCGTGGCCGCTCCATTAGAATTTTTTTTAAAGTATTGAAAAATTAAAAAATGGTCCCGTCATGGTCGTACCATTTTCGAATTTTTCATCTATTCGTAGACACTCCGTTGCGAGACATTGTTCCCAAATTGTGCCCAAATTCTTTGATGGATTGCAGCCCCTGATACACAACAGCAAAGCATTAAAATAAACGAGGACAGAGGTTCGTACTTGCAGACTATTCAGTTGTAAAAGTGATCGTAGTCTTTCTGTTAGTTCTGTATCTATTTTTTTCAACAAAATGTTAATAAAGCGCTGGCCTTTTTTTTAGCTTTGAAACCCCACACGCTCAAGAATTTTCATAATTTTATGCGGCCTCTGTATTATACCCGAAATTTAAAGTGGCCTTCCATGATTAAAAGGTTCCCCACCCCTGGCTTAGACCATGTCATCATCAGATTTGGCTCCACAACCCATTATGGGTCTTGGCCTCCTCTAAAATTTTTATCCATTTCAATCTATTCCGGGCCTTAGCTTTCCATCTGGTAACCTTCACTGCTAATAGATTCTCCTGCACTTGCTCCAGATATCTTATCTTTGGCCTGCCCCGTGTCCTTTTCCTTACTGGTCTTTGTAGTGTAATAAGTTTTGCAGGCTCTGACTCCTTCATTCGCTCTAGCTTCAATCTAGCAATTTTTATAGTACGAACTACATCCGCGTCTTCGTAAAAGTGGTACAGCTCATGGTTGTATCGCCGTAACCAATCTCCGTTTTCCTGTGCGCCTTTATATATGTGTCTTAGAATCTATCTTTCGATACATCCCAAGATTCTTTCTTCCTCCTTGGTTAGGGTTCAGGTTTCGGCTGCGTATATCAGAACAGGTCTTATTAGACTCCTATAGATTTGACATTTGGTTCTTCTGGACTTCTCGGATTTTAGGTCTCGCATTAGTCCATAATATGCTCAATTTGCAAGGCATAGTCTTCTTTTTATCTCTTTATTGCAGTTGATAGTGTTCGCAATTTGGGAGCCCAGGTATATGAATTCCGATACGCCTTCGATGTTACGTATCCCGATAGTTAAGTTTTGTACTTGTATATCCCGCGTGGAAACAAACATGTATTTTGCCTTATCTGTGTTTATTACTAGACCTATTCTTTTTCCTGCTGCTTCAATGACCGTGAATGCTAGGATCATCTTATTTTTGAGTTAGTTATTATATCTATATCGTTCGCGTATGCTAGTAGCTGTTCTGACTTGTTTATTATCGTTGATTACTTTTTCAAGGGCGACGTTAAATAAGATGCACGATAGGGCGTCTCCTTGTCGTAATCCGGTGTGTGTAGTAAAAGATCTTGATACACTATTTTGGATCCTAACTCTGCTTTCCACTCTTGAAAGAGGTATCTTCGTAAGAAGTACCAGATGTTGTGGTATGCCTAGTTCAATCATTGCTTCAAACAGTGCTTTTCGATTGACAGTGTCATACGCGCTTCTGAAGTCAACAAATAGATGGTGCGTGTCAACGTTATATTCCCGAGTCTTTTCTAGGATCTGCCGTAGGGTAAATATCTGGTCTATTATGGACCTATTTTGACAGAAGCCGCACTGGTAGTTGCCGATCTCCTTTTCTGCGTAATGTCGGATGCGGTCGAATAAGATATTGGCTAGTATTGTGTAGGCAGTATTGAGGAGAGTTATGCCTCTTTAATTGTTGCAGTCTAGTTGGTCACCTTTTTTGTGTATAGGAATGATTATGCCCGTTTCCCATTCGTCTGCTATAGTTTCTTGTTGCCAAATCTCCGCTATAAGTTCTTGAATGCGTGTAGCTAGTTCTTTACCTCATTCCTTGATCAGCTCCGCTGCTATACCATAATTGCCTGGTGCTTTGTTGTTCTTCAACCTTTGAATGGCTTTCTCTATGGCCTAATGTCCATCTATGATGGTTGGTATTTCGTTTCATTCTCTGTCATCTTGATTTGGGTTCATACTGGCTTGATCGATGTCTTCCCTGTTGTTTGTGTTGAGACGTTCTTCGAAATTATCCGCCCACTGGTTTAGTATCTCATATGTTTCACAGATAATGTTTCCATGTGTGTCTCTGCACATAGTGGTCTTTCGGTTGAACTCTTTTCTACTGTTATTCAGTTTTCTGTAAAATTTTCGAGTTTCTGCCTGTGAATTTAGATCTTCCATCTCTTGCAGTTCCTGCTTCAAGAATTCCTTCTTTTTTCGTTTGTGGATTTTCTTCTCTTTCTTTCTCAGTTCTTTATAGGTAGTTTCAGCTCCCCTTGTGTGATGTGTCTGTTGTAGCTTTAGATATGCTTGATTTTTGGTTTTAGTTGCCTCTTCGCATTCCGCATCATACCGGATCCTTTGGCCTTTATTTTTTTTATCCTTTGGCCTGCGTCTATAGCTCTCTTGCTTTCCTATGACCTCGATTGCTCATTCCTCGAGATGCTCATTTCATTAGACCATGTGTACGGTTCTTTAGTTTCCTGCACTAATCTCTAAACGAATGAATTTTAAATAAATAACATTAGGACAAGTCCAGTTATGGTATAATTTATTTGAAAATGTAAACGACAAAATAAACAATGAAATTTTTTTTTTTCAAACTTAAAAAGCAGCCCTTTAAAACTAAAAAAATATTGTCTGAAGTAGATATAAGTCCTAGCCTATGTATTATTACTTCTTCTTCTTCTTTCGAATAGGCATACCTTGGACCACGCTTGTTTAACTGTTGGGCTTTGACCTTTGCCCAGTATTGTCGCATCTTCTGCCGTTGTAACTCCTTTCTCTCTTCTGTCCAGGGGTTACCTTTCCTTCGAGGTTTTTCCTGAAATCTACGGACTTCCTTCAGGGTGTGTCTCACAGACTGTCTGTTTTTAAAATATGTTATTCCCAGTTCTTTAATATCCTTCTCGGTCTCTGTCAACCAAGTGCTACGATGCTTCTTGTTTTGCCAGAAGGTGAACAGACGGATGGTTAGTCGGTTTGGTGGCAATATTGCAACGTGGCCATATAAAGCTACCCTTCTTTCCCTTGCACAGTCAGAGAGCATCTCAATATGTTCGTAGACCTCAGAGTTATGCCGTTTTCGGAATTCCCCATTTTCCTTTACCGGGCCTAGGATCTTCCTGAGGATTCTGCTCTCTCTGATTTCCAATCTCTCTATTAGACCCCTTCTGTTCAAGGAAAGACACTCCATGGCATACAGGGCTTCTGGTCTTAAGACTGATGTGTAGTGCTTAAGTTTCAGGTTGCGTGACAGGCATTTCTTATTGTAAGTGTTCTTAGTCAGCCGATAGGCTAGTTCTTACTTGCTGACTTTCTTGGATAATGATGCTCTTTTTGATAAGTTGGGTTCAATCCATTCGCCGAGATACTTAAATTGCTCAGTCCTCTTCATGTTTCCCTGTTCTAGTAACATCTCTCTGTTTGCTTCTTTGATATTGCTGAAGAATTCTGTTTTCTCCAGCGACACTTGAAGACCCACTTTGGCAGCCTGTTTTCTGAGGCAGTTTACCTGCATTGTTGCCATCTTAAGAGAATCAGCAAACAGTGCTATGTCATCTGCAAAGGCCAGGCAATCTACAACCAGTCCATCGTTCTTACGTCCCAGGTAGATACCACTCTGAGCACCCAAATTGTTCAGTTCCTTGCGCCATTCTCTCATAACTTTTTCAAGGACACAGTTGAAGAGATGTGGGGAAAGTTCATCTCCTTGTCTCACTCCAATTTTTATTTCGAAGCTTTCTGAAATAAAAGGGTGTTGGTCAAAGTTTCTAGGATGAGTCTGCTGGTTTTGTTGTCTAGTGCTAGTTCCTGGAATACTTTGTTAAGCGTTTTTGTATCAATGGAAACGTAGGCCTTCCTAAAATCAACAAAGGTGACGACCACCTTGCGGTTTCTCATCTTGGCGTATGCAAGTACAGTTTTAAGATTGAGGATCTATTCAACACAGGATCGGGTCTTCCTGAACCTCTCCTGGTATTCTCCCAGTTGACAATCCAACTGATTTTCTGCCCTTGTTTGTAACGCCTTCGAGAGAATCTTGTATATTACCGGGACGAGAGAAATTCCACGGTAGTTGTTTAGATCAGTAAAGTCTCCCTTTTTGTGAAGCGGATTGTTCAGAGCAGATTTCCATTCAGGTTGTAATTTCTCGGTTAGCTAGCGCACGGCATTGTTTCCAGCACATTTCCACAGTTCAGCAATGATAGAGTCCTCTCCAGCTGCCTTATTATTCTTAAGAAGTTGAATGATCTGGCCAACTTCTTCCAATGAAGGGGGAAGCGAGTCCGGGTTTGGTTTGGTTTATTTATAGTCGAAGTCTGCGCTGGGTGGGTCACAGTTGAGTAGATTTTAAAAGTACTAAGCCAAAAGGTGGCAGTTGCCCTTGTCGTTATAAGCCTTGTGAGTCTCTGAAGTGGAGGCTTGGCGGAGTGTATTTTCTGAGTGCCTGCTTAAAGGTTCCAAAGAAATCTCTGGAATTATTCTTAGCAAAGCTCTCTTCGATTTGGGTTAGCTGGTTTTGTGTCAAGGTTTGTTCGGTTCCTCGAATTATCTTGGCTGTAACCTTTCTTTGTTCCAAAAATTTATGACAATTTTCCTTGGTCTTTTTAGAATTCCACTACACACAGTCTATCTGTCTTTGGGCTATTGCATTGTCACAGTCTTCACTCCACCACGGATGCTTCCTTCTTCTAGCGAGATGGGCGATTTCATTGGCCGCCTTGACAAGAGTCTCCTTCAGTTGGTCCCAGTTGTTTAGGTCTGTGTTGTTCAGTCTCTGACTTAGTTTTTGGCTGTTCTTGAGTCGCTCGACGTCAAATCTTACCATTTTGGAGGTTCTGTGTAATCTAGTGTTTCTAGGCTGGAGTCTTATATTGATCTTTGAGAGGTAATGGTCTGAGTCCAGATTGGCGCTTCTTAGTACTTTCCTGTATTGTATTTCCTTTTTATATTTTCGTGAAATGGCCACATGATCTATCTGGAATTCACCCAGGTGGGTATTAGGTGAAATCCAAGTGTTCTGCTTCCTTGGCAAGTGTTTGAAGGCTGTAGAGTTCATGATCAACCCAAAAGTCCTACACAGACCCACCAATCGTTCTCCGTTGAGGGTTGGTTCACTTATGCGCGGGGTAATTGCCCACTATGTTTCTCTATTTTTTCTCTCTTACCAATTGAGCATTGAAGTCACCAAACAGTATAACGGTGTGCCTCTCTGGAAGTTTATAGATAATATCTTCTAAGTCTTCCCAGAATTTATCACTTCCGCCTGGATTGCGTCTGTTGTCCTGGTTGATTAGGGCATGTACATTGACTATACTGTAGCCCTTGTTTGCGCATTTGGGAGAAAGGATGGATACATGACTACTCGGGGAGGAAAAGTCGGTAACTGAATCCAGTATCCTGATTATAAATCCTGTACCTAATTGGGGTACGTTCTTCATTACCCGCTGACCCACTTTTCCTTTGAGGATTCTGTAGCCTTGGGACTCGAAGGCATGTTCGTCCGTAAATCTGGTTTCCTGTACTGCTGTCAGTATTATGTTGTGTCGTGTTAGAAAATCAGTCAAATGTTTCAGTTTACCCACTTTTAGCAGTGAGTTGGCATTAAATGTTGCGAAGAACCAGCTCAGCTCATGAAATTTTATGAGGAACTTGTTTAACTGGGATTTACACTATCTTACTTACTGATTCGACGTTTCCAGAAATTATTAAGTGCTGTCATCTGATAGTATAAAGCTACTTGTCTTAATTAATAAAGAAAAAACCTATTAATAAAGAGATAAATAAAGAAACATATTTCAGATGGTTTCACGAACTAGCTAGTCGTATCAAGTATTTCAAAATAGAATACACAAACTGTCGGCAGATCATGCAATAACTCGCTTTTACACAATCTAACAGATTTCACTACATCACTATGACATTTACATTTTAGAGATACAATACTGAAATCACAAGATCAGCATCAAAAAGAGTATCGACAGAGAAAAAAGGGAAAAGAATATAAAGGTAGAATTGGTAAAACCTTCCTACGTAGATAATCATACAAACTTAAATCAATCGGAACACAGCCTGAATATATAAATATATTCAATCTTTCCGGAGCTCTATAACAATTACTGATCTTTCAGTAGTCTTTTTGGGACTAGCAAAACAAATCTCATGTGAAATGTGTCAGTTATTTAATAGCTTTCAGTCCACCTTACTGGCACTCAACAAAAAACATAAAAATAATATTGTTTTTAAGGTTTTTTTTTAATTCTTTCCGGTAACTTAAGTAAGTAGCCATCTGCAGACGCTTTTCGAGATTAATAAAAGCAAAGCTGCGCTGATGAGAGATAAATCTCGAAACGCGTCTCGAATCTCTTATAAGAATTTTACTTCAAATATATGCATCATTTCTTCGACAGCAACTTTATAATTCATCTTACTTAAATGCATGTCAAAACTAGTGCAAGAAAAATACTTTATAGTGATTCGTTGTTGTAGCGATTCGTAGAAATCGTCTTTATAGTACTAAAAAGGTTGAATATATTTATATATTCAAGCTGTGTTCCGCTGTAATAAGTTGGTACTTTGTACTGAGTTTGAATAAGGAGATTTATAACATTCAATCAAAATATTTGCATGTGCTTTAATTATTTTAATAGTTATTCAAAAAAAGAAGTTGCTTGAATATGTTAAATGCGCGAGGAACGTTCCCTGACCGTCCCCTGACCGCATACATTTTTTTTTTGTATAGTATCAAAAGATAGTGATAAGTTTTATATCTGATAAAAAATGGAGTCTTCAACTTCGAACATTAAAAACATTGAACCCTACTAGAGGGGCAGAACTTTAGGATGCTATTTTGGCTTTAAAAGTTCGGTTGTTGAAGTCCAAAAAGCGCCAACGAAAACAATTCTGTTAAATTGCAAATCGAATGAAAGGAATGTGAATCTATTTCACTTAAGAAGAAGATCGAGAACTACAATTTCAGTATATTATTGGTTTTTCATTGCAAAATTCTACACACCATTGATGCACCCTCTAAAGCACTTCGGTCTAGAGCCATCGATCTTCCAAATGCCTTAAAACGTTTGAAAATTTGTCTGTAAGAATTTGGTATCGACGTGAATTTGAAAATTTAAAAAAGGAAGCAAATACTGTAGCAAAAAAATGGTCCATAAACCCTTAATTTTCTAAAACTCGTTATAGGAATTTGAAACGCCATTTTGACAAACTTTGCGAAGATGAGCGACTCCAAGTTACCTAAAGTTTGGTCAAGTGAACACATTCTATCGTGATTAGGTATTGCGTGACGACTTTTACTGGGGCCCCATCCAATGAATTTGCCACAGCTCAGGCCTCAGCTGATATAGTTACGCCACTACTTTGGAGGATAGGCTAATTGCTTGAGTCTTTAACCCATCATGTGTCACACATGCTAGATGGATGAAAGATCGGGAGATCTGGGTGGCCACGGCAAGATATTGACGTTAGTCTCTTCGAAGCGCTCCATAGAATGCCTTGCAATGTGGGAACGGCCATGATCCTGTTGGAAAATCAGGTTCTCTAGCTCACGGAAGAATGTAAGGATGTGGGAATCTACCACTTCCACATATCGGTAGGCATTCATATTGTCTCGGATGAATACCAACTGAGACCTACTTCCATAAACAATAGCATCCCGTACCATAACCCTCACTATGTGGTGCACATGCCGCTCAACAGAAAATTGCACCTGGCGACGTTCTCCACGTCTACGTCTGACCCTCAGGCGATCATCGTGCATTCCCAAGCAGAATCCGGATTCGTTACTGAAGGCTACTCTATGTCATTCCAAGTCCCAATCCAGTCGTAAGTTACGACACTCCAAACGTTGCTGTCGATGACGAGCCGTCAGCGGAAGCGCAAGATGTGGTCGATAGGACTACAAGCCAAAAACTCTAATTCGTCGGTAAACTGTACGAAGGGTTACAGGACGCCCTTCGTTTCCAAACAATCGATCGGCTATTGATCTTGTAATTTCTCTGAATTAAAAACCACCTTTGTTGAAGTTGTTGCCTAAGTTTTATTCTGAGATTAAGTTGGTAGAACTGTTTTTAAGAACATTAACGGTTTTGAGTTGTTTTGTTCAGTTGAAATTTTATAAGATGTAATCATTAAGATATTTAACTTGTTCTCTTTTTTTTGTTTTGAAATATACTATTAAAGTGTTTTTATTTTTAAATAACCACAATAACCTTCACATAAGCCAATAATGCGACCTCTGTCGAATTCACTCAGTTATCGATAATTTTCACGTTGCCGTACCTAGGCATAATTGCAACCTCAAAACGCAAAGAAGATCTCAAATAGATCTCAGAATTGCAACCAAAACCAATATAAAAATCGACTTAATCTCGCAAGAAATACACCCGATAATTTCAATTGTAACAAGAAGTAAAACGTCAAATTTGCCATGGATACTGGATTATTTTGAATGAAATTTTAATAAATTACTACCTTGACTAATTAAATATCTCTACCAAGTTTGGTCCAAAAATTCTAAACTAAAGACTGAATGAACTCTTTAAATACTATTCGTTTTGTTCCTGCGTTTATTTAAAATTAAACGAATCATTTCCAATGGAATTTTGCTGTAAATACAGACAGGAGCCAGACAATTGATGGACAAGTTGACTATTTGTAACATTTTTTACAAACAAGCTTTGTTTATGAATATAAAAAGATTGGAATTAGCATCGAGAACAAAAGCAGAAACACTGATTAAATGAAGCCGCAGAATTTTGCAGATTGGAATTTTAAATGTAACATACATTAAATCACGATAACATTTTTGTGAATCCGGTATTATCTTATACAGATAGACAACGGCGTTTATAAACGAGTGTAAAATAATCTAAATCGTGCAGTGTGCATAACATACTGGTATAAATAATTGTGGTTTCATTTTGTGGTTATTAATAAATATAGATAATCAATATCCTTTGTAATATTCGCTAATTAAATTGTTATATTTTACAACCTAAATAAAAGACAGAATTGCTAATTAAACTGGACCTATCAATATCCGATTTGAATATGTTCAATAACTAGCCTGTACAGATTGAATACATTATTTACATTAATTACAAATTTCGGTTGTTATTTGGTTGCTAATTACAGTTAATCAGATCTATTTAACAGATTACACTAGTCTTGAATGTCTAATCTTGTATGTCTATTGATGTCACGTCTGCATAGTCTTATCAGCCCAGTCTTATCTATTTAGACTTGTTTGTCTAGTCGTGTCTGCCTAATATTGCGTATCTAGTCTTGTATGCTTAGTTTTGCATATCTAGACTTGTCTGCCTTTTCTTTCATGTCTAGACTTGCCTGTCTAATCTTGCCTGTATAGTATAGTCTTGTCTGTCTAGTCAAGTACGTTTTGTTGCATGTTTAGTTTTGTCCGTCAAGTAGATTCTCTCTGTCTTGTCATGTTTGTCTAGTATCGTCGGTATAGTCCAGGGGTCTGCAACCTTTTGAAACAGAAGAGCCAAAAGTTACAATTTACAAAATTTTCCAGTTTTTAAGAGACACTAAAAGTTTATTTTTCAATATTATGTCACCAAAAAATAAGTCCCAAATAACTTTCATCAATCATGGAAGAGTTTGATGTAAACTATTTTACCCCTTGTGGACAATTCACCGTACATCAGTACGTCAGCAGACATTCCGATTCTGGAGAGTCTGCAACTTTACACAAAGACAAGTCGGAGTGTCTTGGAATCTCATCCAAATTTAAAAATAGACAATCAGTACTTAGAAACGTACTTAGTAACTTTTAATGTAAACTCATTGTTGAAAACCGGGAAACTAAAACATTTAACAGATACGCTTAAGAACCACAACATACTCATAACAGCCGTGCAAGGAACGCGATACATGGATACAGATTCCTTCGATTGCGAAGGTTTTAGGATATACAAAGGGAAAGTGGGATATACAAGTTATGAAAAATGTACCACATGTTGCAACAGCCTTTATAATCGACAAAAAAATCTTGAATTCAATAGTTAATTTTGATTCTCAATCGAAAAAACTCTCAAGTCTTACATTCACAAGCACAAACAAAATCTACTCAATTATCAATGCACATGCCTCTATAAATGAGGTAATGAGAAAAACAAAAAAAAAGAAAATTTCGAATAGAAACATTATCATTATTCTTGGAGACTTTAATGCACATATTGGTAAAGAAGTTCAAAGTCATCCCAAATAGGAAACGCAAATTGAAGCAATTTAAGGGTCGGAAGTACAACATGGAAAAAATATTAAAATCAGATGAATTCTCAAAAGCAACGGAAAAGATTCATACTCAAAGTTGGGAGAACATCAAGGAAAACCTCATTACTACAGACAAACGGATAGCACCTAACATAAAAAGTAAAAAACATGCCCGGTGGTCGCTGAAAAGTGATGCCTTCATTGAAACAAGAAAGCAGGCATGGCAAAACTGTAAATCATAGAAAACAGAAGAAAGCAGATTAAATTTCATTACAGTTAGAAAACTGTTAGATAAATGTATAAAAAGGATTAAGAAGGCACATGAAAACAAAACTCTCGTCCAAATTGATGAAGAATTTACTAAGAAATAGCTTTATCCGAATTTTCAAACAAAGGTTATCAAAATACAAAGCACCAATCCTCTAATTTCGAAATGTAAATGGGACCATTGCCCACAATAACACGAAAAATTGCAAGATACTATCAGGTACTTTGAGAAGCTCTAGAATTGTGAACCCATCCGTGAAAAATTTAAATCCATCCCAAATAACTTTGAGAAGCCGGATTCTGAACCACCAACAGCTGAAGAACTACTAAAGGTTATTTTAGAACTAAAAAACAACAAAGCATCTGGAGAAAACCAAATAGTGGCTGAACTATGGAAAAAAGCTGACAAAAATGCAAGTACATCCCATCCATGTATTTTCAATAAAATCTGGAAAGAAGATATCCCCACAGAATGGAGAACAGCTCTCATCCATCTTATCTACAAGAAAGGCTTGAAGACAGACCCCAACAATTATGGAGGAATATCCCTGTTGGATATAACATACAAGATCCTTTCTAAAGTCCTTTTGAACAGGGCAGAACCACAATTGGACCCGCAAATGGGAGAATACCAGGGAGGTTTTAGAAAGGGTAGGTCATACTCGGAACAAATACTATACCTCAGAAACACTATGGCATATCAAAAATCAAGGACAATGACGTACGTAATCTCCTTCATTGATTTAAAAAAAGCATATGATTATATTGATAGGATATCTCTGTTGTTGTCAGTCCTTGAAGAAATGGGTTTGGGTAATTAAACAACTATTATTATAAAAGCGACCTTTACAAACACATTTTCGAAAGTTAAATTCATAGGTAAACTATCGGAACCCTTCGAAATAAAAACGAGGTGTGCACTTGAGAAAGTAGTCAGAGAATGTAACACAAATATAAAAAGTGGTATAAGATTGGGTTGCAAACAGAAGAACCTTAAAGTAAATTGCATTGCTTTTGCAGATGATACGGCTCTGCTTACTGAAACAATGGAAGAAGCACAGGATCAAATCCTTGAACTAATGAAACAAGCAGCTAAAATAGGTCTTCACATCTCCATCGAGAAAACTAAGATCACGACAAACCTCAAACACTCACGTAAATACCTCCAAGAGTCCAAGTCCAAGAACAAAAGATTGAAATAGTAAAAGAATTCAAATATCTGGGAGAATGGATTAGTTGCAATGCTGGGCAAAGCAAAGTGATGGAATCCAGAAAAAAAAAGCTTGAACTGGCCTTCCAACTAACAAAAGATACATACAACAAAAAGTCCCTTTCAGGGGGATCCAAAATTACACACAAGACATTTATTAAGCCAGAAGCACTGTATGCAGAAGAAACACTAAACATGACCTTCAAAGGCCAAATGGAGAAACTTGAGCTAAAGGAAAGGAAAATTATAGGACAATATTTCAAGATAATAAGATAGTATTCATCAAGAATTAAACTTTGTACAAGAAAATTGAAAAACTTTCAGATACAAAGAAGGAAAAGCGAAAAAGAAGGATACATTTTTATGGTCATCTTCTCAAAATGAGCCCTAACAGATTAACCAAAGAAATCTCTATATTAAATATTTCAGAAAATTCACTAATCGATCGAACAGCTAAATTAATCGATGAAGATGAAAACATATGGTTCCAAGACAAATCCACACAAAAACCCATACTCATCATTTCGGAAGAAGAGGGGACAACACGCTAAGAAAAGGACAACACACAAAGAAATGATTGATTCAACGTAGTCCAAAGATTGTGAAACGAAAGAAGAAGAAAATAAAAATATGAAATTAAAAACATTCTTATTAGCTTAAGAACCTGTTGTAAGTAGATCTTTAGATAGTTTTACGTCTCGCATTTTAATGGCGAGCTAAAACAAGGTCCACCATTTTTTGGGTCGCTAGTGTCGCAAGTGTCCGGAAAGTGGTTCGAAAGCAAATTGTTCGAAAGAAAAATGTTAGAATGACTTGTTCGAATGGAATTTTGTTCGATTGGAAATTTGTTGGAAAAAATAGACAAGAATCTTTATTTTTTTTTTTCAGTGGTCACGAACTCTTATGTACTGTTTTATTCAAAGCTAGTTTAAGCTTTGTTCGCGTTTGATAGATCCAATAAATTTCCATATATTTGAATTATTGGCACTCTTGATTGAAAATCTTTATGCCAACCTCCAATTGAATTGTTGGCATTTGGCAAACCTTGTTGAACTGCGTCAAAGCAGTTCCACATCTGAAGGGGAAAATGAGGTGGCCGATGATCTGATCGGCCAATCCACGTGTCTTCAAAATAATCAACCAGCAAATAGTTCAAAATAGGCTATTACATGTCGTGTAGGCACAAAGGCTAATGCCAATAACATCCGTATGCTTAATGCAAACTCAGAGTCAGTCTCGCTATATCGCTTTAAACCATTTGCTTGTAAATTTTGAGACTACGCTGGCAGAAGTGAAAAAAACATCCTCGAGAAATTGCTTGCGGGAACTCAACATATAGCATTGTAAGCTCAAAATCTATGAGAAAGATCCGAGGGTTAAAGGTTGGCTCCATGTCTTTAATAGCTCTTAAAAGTTGTATATAACATTGCTCAGTTTTGTTTGGAAGGAGTACATAAACTAATGACAGAGCAGTGTGTTCACGTAAGCCATGTATCGTATACAATTGTTCAAACAAGCGTGGTACAGTTTTAAATGTACCCTATGCATACCAGTGCTGCGACTTTGCAAGTGATTGTAAATTGCGTTTTGTAGAAAATATCAAAATCCTGTCTTTTACTGGTCCAGAATCAAACAATAAAAAATATTGTCCATTCGCAGTAGTCCTATATTTTCTGAAAAATATGATATCTATTCTGTGATTAGGAATAGCTAGGCCCACTTATTTCTTATTTGTCTTTTTCATAGTGGAAACTGAAGAGAGTTTACCTATTACTGCTTGGGGGGTCGTTCATTAATCCCCCCGCGCGATACGTGGTGAGGGTTTAGGTTAAGCCCGTAAAAATCGCACGTTCAACGAAAAAAATAAATACACGTGATATCTCACTACACCCCCCATCCCACCATGTGAAATTTCGTGATTCTTCACAAACCCCCGTTCGGGCCTCTCGTGATTAATGGACGAACCCTTGCCTTATATTTATTGACGTATTTGAGACAATATAATTAGGAGAGTTACGTGTATTTATAGCATCACTTTTAAATTGGTTTATTGTTTAAATTGGTTAACTTTATTCACTTCAATGTTTACCGACGTGGAAAAAAGAAGAAAAAAAAGAAATAGAAAAACTATCACCGGCGTGATTATGTTCTCGGCTTACTTTATATACTGCATCACACGTATTACAATTCTACATGGACACGAAAGTTTTTTGAAGTTTTCGCACTTGCAATATACAGTAGTTTCACAGCGTTCATCAAGTTTTAATTTACCTTTTAAAGTTTTCACGAATTGTAAGGCTATTTTCAAATATTTAAGGAATTAAGAATGTCGACGTGAAATGTGAAACTCGACGATCTTTTTTTCAATAACTAATTTTTAATGAGGAACTAAGATTGTATTATAAGTAAAATGAACACCATCGGTTTTTTAATGTTATTTTTTAAGAAGTAATATTCGCCCTATGGTTATTTTGTAAAATATCAAGAGCTTATTCGGTACTTGGAAATATTGTACACTAGTTACGATGGGATTAGGAGTAAATAGGGGATTAGAGATATTGATTATGTTCTTTTTACTTGTAATAGTATTAAAAACATAATATTAAAATTGAAACAAAAAAATCAAAATAAAAGATAATAGATTGCTATGCAATCGAAAATTATTATAGGAGCTAACAAGTACCATCCAACCGTTTATTTAAAAATAGTATATTAAAGGACGAATTCAGTCAGCGCGATTTTACAGCACGCGTCCAAGTTTGGAAAACGATGAGTGTAGCGAGGAGTTTTTTAATGGACAAGTGCTGAAAAACGCCTTACAAACGAGTTTTTGATAGTATTTTTCTATTTTGCGCACTTTAATGCCATTTTATGCCATTTCTAGAGAAAGAAAAAAATCGCCGATACATATTGAGAAAATTGTATTGCACTCGGCGATCCATTAACGAACCCATATGAGTGCTTTAATGACTTCATTATAGACTCAAAATAGAAAATAGTATATTAAAGAACGAGTTCAATAAACGCGATTTTTCAGCACGTGTCCATTGTTAGAAAACGATTCATTATTATTTATTATAGACGCAAGACTTCATTATAGACGCAAAATATAAGAATTTTATACAAACCGAAATGAAAGCATTATGAAATAGAAATATGTAAATTAAAAATTCTACCTGTTATGTGGGTCCATTAGCGACGTCGGCTAATTATTATTCACTCTCACCAAACACACGAAAATTTCACGTTTAAATTGTTCACGAATTATTCACGTTAAATATTTAGAGGGTTTGATAAAACATGCATGCAGACCGTCGAATTGATAACTGAACACTGCCGTATCCAAAATTTTTGTTACGTTAACTTCTAAGCAAAAAACACGGAAAAACACTTTTTTGTTGACAAATTTTATTCGCATTGTTTTAATCCCAAAAAAAGTTTTATTTCGGATACCAAAACTTTATAATTTTTCTTTTCACAAATATTATTAATTATAAGATAATTAATAATTCATAAAGGATATACCAAGCAAAGACTAGGCAAGAGAAGACTAGACGAAACTAGGCCAGACTATACATGACTAGACAAGACCAGACAAAACTAAACAATACAGTGCCAGACTAGACCAGACAAGATCAGAAAGAGTAGACAAGACCAGATTAGACCAGACAAAGACAGAGAAGATAAGACCAGACCAGACAAGACCAGAGAAGGCCAGGCAAGAGCAGACAAGACCAGACAATACCAAACCAAGCGAGAAAAGACCAGATGAGATCAGACAAGGCTAGACAAAACTAGAGAAGACTAGACAAGGCTCAACGAGATCAAACTACACCTCACTAGACCGTTTGATCAAAAAATCAAACGGTACTTACGTATTAATGCCACCGCAGCGAGAGGTCGCGTTACCGCGCGATATGTGGTCTGAATTTATCTGCTCTAATATAACATAATCTAACCCTCATCCAATATTTTTTCTTATTTCGGATCGAGAGGTCGCGCTATCAAAAGAGGTCAGGCTCGTAAATGGGGCTATATAGCTTTGCTTGTACATACGCACTCTTCTGTCAAAATTTTCCTTGACCATTTTGCATGCATGTGGCCAAATTTAGCTGATACGGGGCCCAATTTCCCCTTCAAGGCATGGCGTGGGCTTGTTGGCATAAACCTTAGACTTTAAAAACCCCAAAGAAAAATGTTCAACGGCGAAAAAGCACTTGACATAGGCGGACAATTCTGATCATCAAAACGCGAAATTATACGACCAGGAAATGACTCAGACAATAATTGAATTCTTCTTAGGCTGTATGGCATGTGCCACTGTTTTTCTGAAACCAGAAGTCCTTCACATATATATCATCCAATTTAGGCACAAAAACGTTATTAACATGTAGCGATAGCGATTACCCCAATAACTGTTATTGTCGGACTAACTTCATTTTCGAAGAAGAATGGTCTAAATGCCACCAGCCCAAAATCCACCCCAAATAGTGATGCTTTTTTTCTCAACACTCACTCGTGCATTTTCTGAACCCCAAATGCGACAATTTTTGGCGATTATCGAAACCATCAAGTTGAAAATGAAATCACTGAAGATATGTATAAGATATGATATATATTATGTTTATGCCAACAAGCCAACGACCACACAAGCCTTGAAGCAAGAAATTGAACACTTCATCAGCGAAATTCAGTCACATGTATACAAAAGGGTCATGGAAATATTCGGCAAAAGAGGGCGATTTGCCAGCAAAGCTGTGGAGGCCATTTACCCGAAATTCTTTTCCACTAATAACCCTATACTTACTGTAAAGATTAGGAATCAATAAAAAAAATACAATTTTTAATTAAATATCCGCGTATTCTGTCAAAATTACTTCTTGCGTGAATTTTGGGACACCCTATTATTTGGGACACCAGAAGTATGTTTTTGTTTTGCAGGTTTTGTTTTGGATTTTATCTGTATTGTGTTGAAAATGATAATGCCAATAATAATAAAAGAAAGTACAGATAAGACCACACAAGACTAGACAAAACCAGAGAAGACTATACAAGGCTAGATAAAACTAGAGAAGGCTACACAAGACCAAACCACACCAGACAAAATAAGGCAGAAATGCACCAATTTACTTTCAACTTTACTTTTTACTGACACACAAGGGTTCCTAAACTCCACATCTACCATGCTCTCTTTAAGATAGTCGTCTCTACTCGTCCCTCCTGATTTCAATATAATATTTATGTTATATTTTGCATATTTCGGGGAGGGTTTGAACCCCCAACCCCTCGGGCTATGGCCATGATTCAATGTATTATTACTATAATTCATAGCAAATGCTATGAATATGAATAATTCATAGTCATATCATATCAGTCTTACAAAACCAGACAAGACCACACAAGACTAGACAAGTCCAAACAAGCTCTTATACAGTACATAAAATATTATGTTTATTTCATACATAGTACACAAAAGGCCATATACAATATTAAATGTGCAAATATTTTTATTTAATATTCTTAGCAAATATAAATCTTATCACATAAATGTTAATGAAAATATCAATCAGATGGGGAAATGTTCTGTGCGGCGGCGACTAATGTGTCGTGGATCTCCTTGGTGTAAGCAACTTGGGCATTAACTGATGCCAAGTACTGTGGATAAGTCAAAGTATTATCTGGAATTCCAATATTTTCACTCCGTGTTGGCACAACGGGCAACTGCAAGTATCTGTTGCTGCTGTCTCCTTGCATTAAAGCTTTAATAGACGTTTTCTAGAACAAATATAAATTAATACAAGCCACACATGCCAGGTTGGCCATTGAAAACGAAACAGGGGTTTTTCAGGAAGTTAAAGATGAATTCTCAAAAAACGCTCGGACACGTCAACTTTGTAACACTTACAAGAAAATTTGTAGCCAAATCACTTAATCCCTTTGCGGTGGGCCCACAACCCCTAAAATTTTAAATGGCACGGTGGGGTAAGTGATTTCTCATTTGAAAGCCCTTTTTGACCTGAATACTAAACAGTTAACATTTTCAAAATCTATCGATTTGTTGTCGAGATTATTTAATTTCAAGTTATGCGTTCTTCGTTTATGTAGTTGAAAGGAAATTCAATTGTTCAATCTGTCCTTACAAAAACTGCAAAAGTGAAGGAAAATCCTTGGTTTTACGTACGACCAAAATCTACAGTTATGGCGATTTACAATAGAGTTTAGGAAAAATGTACACTAGTCAGAAAAACAAATGTTAAAAGAAATTTCGTATCAGCACATATTCTTTCGGTCACCACTTAGCAAAACTCCTGTCGCCTAACGAAATCATCATCATTCAGTTCATGTACTAAATGAATTTTATATGAATGAAATTGATGTTGTTTTAGGATTCGACCGATAATTGTTCTAGGGAAGCTGGTTATTGTGGCCAATTTCCTCGCATTCAGAGTTAACGGCTAACATTTTCTTCGTCTGCAGCAACTTGTTCCAAAACTCCAACCACAGTATCATTTCTCACTGGGAGTTCAAGTTGAGGTCCAGTTTGATTGGCTACTGAACCTGTTTCTTAAAATTTCGTGACCAATACGTATTTTCTGCTTACGTATTTATCGGTATGCTCTTGATTAAATAAGTCTGCTGTCCGAATGCCCTTTTCACCATTTTTGAAAATCAACCAAAGTTTATTTTGAAACACGGTAATTCAAAAAGCAGCTAAATTAAGATCGAATGTGATCTGTTGGGTGGTAACAAACTAATAAAAAGTAGAATAAAAAAAATTCTCTAATATTCCCATAATAGAACAAAACCCACTGCTTAATAGAAAAAAATAAGTAAAAATAATTACAAGAAACAATTTGAGTATTTGTTGGACTAATCAAAAACTCTTCTGGCGTTTAATGTTGACGTTTTTTTTTCTACACATTTCCCAGTAAGAACACATTTAAGAATTGAACTTCCTTTATCGACATAAACGAAAAAAGCGTTCATTTGAAACTTGAAATTAAAAAATCTCGGAAACAAATCGATGGATTTAGAAAATGTAAGCCGTTTAGTATTGAGGGCTAAATGGGCTTTTGAATGAGGTATAACTTACCCCACCGTGCCGATTAAAATTTTAGGGGTTGGAGTCCCAGAGCGAAGGGGTAAAGTGATTTGGCTACAAATTTTCTTGTAAAAGGTTAGGTTAGATTTTTTGAAAATAACAGTTTTTTAGAGAAGTTTTTTGAGAATTTTTACATCTATAACCGAAATATTCAGATAATATTCGGATATAAATCCGAAAATCCCTCTGTTTCGTTATCAATGGCCCACCTGGTATATATCGTCTGGTTTTGTGTGGTCTGGTCTAGTCTTGCCTGGTCTACTTTGATCTTATCTTCGCTGGTCATATCAGTTTAATATTGACAAAAAATGTTAATATATATATATATATATATATATATATATATATATATATATATATATATATATAATTGCGCGGGATAAAAATGTGAGTCTGGGACACACTGATTTCATCGCTAGTGTAGGTTGGCTAGATGAGTTTAAGAAAAGCCATAATATTATTCAAAAGGTTATGTGTGGTGTACGTGCATATGTTAATGAACATGACTGTGAAGAGTGGTGAAACAATATCTTGCCGGAACTTTTAGCATCTTATCATGAAACAGACATTTTTAACGCGGACGAGACGGGCTTATTTTTTAAATACATATTTGCCTAATAAAACATTAACATTTAAAGACGAAAAGTGCTTCGGTGGAAAACACAGCAAAGAAGGAATCACCGCCATGGTGGGAGCTAATATGTGGGTTATTGAAAAGCCGAAACCGTAGGTGATTGGAAAATAAAAAAATCCGCGATGCTTTAAAGATAAACGTTTTTTACCAGTGACATACAGAAGCAACAAAAAAGCTTTAATGACAAGCGCAATTTATGAAAAATGGCTTTCTAGTTTAGACAAGAAATTCAATGCCGAAAACCGTCACACTCAAAAATTACTAAGCAGCTTAATTCGATTCTTGTTGTTCTTCTCCCGCCAAACATGACGTCAAAGTTCAAACCTATGGACCAACGAATTATTAACAATATAAAATTGCACTATAAAAGAAGAATTCCGAGAAAAACTATAGTTGGCCTAGTAGAAAATCAACCTGAACATATTACTTTCTGGATGCTGATACAAACTTGACAAAAGCATGGGACATCGATATTCAGCTAGCAACCATAAAATATTGTTTCAGAAAGGCTGGCTTTAAAAAACAAGGCAAACTAACTGGAGTGAAGAAGACGAAACTTTTCGGTCAGAATTGAAGTCTGCGTATGACACATATAATCAGCATAACTTGGACTTAATGATTATTTATCTGTAGATGAAGATGTAGTTACAGCGGACTATCCATGTATGCCGGTGTTTTAAACATGATTACAAACCGTGAAGATGTCCTATCTGGAAACACGAAACGAAAAAACGAAAATCAATTCCACCCACGAACAAAGAAATCCGTAATTATTTAAATAAGTGTAGCGAATATCTGTCTAAAGACAAGAAGTGTCGCGCATTATCTACTTTGGAGAACTTTGTAGATACAAAATTTTTTAATGGAAAACAATTAAAAATTACTGACTTTTATAAAAAATAATATATTAATTAAAATAATTTTTAATTAATTATATAACATATTAATAATGTATATTTCTTTTTTGTTTATAAATATATACTTATGTTATATTATACATATGTTATATTAAGTTATATTTACTGAATAAATTGTGTAAAGTGAATACTCATTTCGTAGTTTAGTATTTCTCTAACTCGAATTTATATATATATATATATATATATATATATATATATATATATATATATATATATATATTATTTTATTTTTTTTGTAAGATAGATTGATAAATCAAAGTTCATACGCATTTTCTATCCGTTATGCCTATGTAGGTATAACTAATTATACTTATACACTCATGGACTCATAGCGGCCCCCCGACGCGGCGACGCTCATCATCAAAATATAATAGGTACTTTTAATGGAGTTAAATGGGCAAGAAACAACATTTATTTTTTTGCTTTTTAGAGGTTTTTTGTGTAGGGGGTTGCTTAAAATTTTTAATTTTTTTTAGTAGATATCCCTTAAATTTGACAACCCAAAGCAGCTTTTAAGCTTCATTCAGTTTTTTCATAAAAACACGAAACAACAAAAAATTTTTGAAAGTAAATTTTATAGAGAATTAAATTCTTTACAATTTTTATCTAAAAAAAATTTGCCTAAAATTCTTAAATTAGATTTTCGATATTTTCAGGAAATTTTCAAAATAGTTAAAAACTATTGCTACATTAATATGTTATAGACAATTAAATTCTCTACTAATGTTGTTTAAACCACTTTTGTCTATTTTGTCTGTTTTTCTCAAATTTCTACTGTTTAGACTTCCCTTCACTGTTTAGACTTTAAATTTCTACTGTTTAGACTTCAAATTGTTCAAAAAATCACAAAACAAGTGATAAAACCAAACAAATTTTCTCTTAGACAATGAAATTCTTAACAGTGTTTGTCTAAAACATTTTCACGTATTTTGTTACAACTTCCAAGTTACAACGAATCAAAACCAAACCTTGTCTAAATTTGATTCCGTCTGAATTTTTCAAAATTTCCAAAACAAAATTAACTCCGTTGTTTAGACAATGGAATTTTCTACAAATATTGTTTAAGCCACTTTCATTTCTTTTGCCTAATTTCTAAGTTACAACCAATCAAACTCAAAACTTTGATTCAAAGTCCGATTTCACGACTGCATAACTTTTGAACGGCTTATCACAGGGACTTCTAGTTTTTACTAATCGATTCAGTGTCCCAAAATTAGTCGGAAAACATATAGCATATTCACAAGAAACCAGCCATCGACCCGCTCGAGGACTCTTATACAGTATAATATTGATAATCCGACACATATGGGATCAGACAACCGCTGGATTATAAGGAAGAGTGGTGGGAGAGAAGAGCGCGAGTGGTCTCCAGACCGCAGGATTACTAGACGTGTAGTCCGATTAAAAAAAGGCGGAATTACTGAGATTATACTGTATACATTTTTTTATTTCGACCTTTATTTTTTGGTCTCCACTTCCATAGTAGAAGTTGTAAAACAAGAAGGTACATTGAATTTTGTAAAAGTCTTATAAGTGAAAACAAGAAAAGGAGTCTTTGACCTTCCTCCTCTTTCCCTAGTGATGCCACTGGCCTAGTGACCCACGAGCTAGAACGCAAAATATAATGAACAAGATTTGATCCACTACTCAAAAAGGTTCGCCATCCCTGTCCTATGATCTATATCTTTGATCTTCTGCAAATTTGAACTAAATCTTGTTTATTTAATGTTGTATTATTAACCCTTACGATGCCTGTGTCAAAATAATCTCGTACATGCACTTACTAAAATGTGCTTGATGAAAAAAGGTTGATCACTACTGTATAAACAAGATTTTATCCTGTTTATCTAGTTATTATGGTATTGTACATTTTGGTGTTTATATAACTTTACTTTGAATTTGATCTTTTATGATTAATTTACACTATCTAGTTCATATTTGAGTATACCATAGTAAAGAAGATCTACTTAGTAATGCATACAAGCTATTTTACTAATTTTTATTAAAGTCTTACCAAATGTAATTCAATTTGATCACAATGAGAGTAAAATTCTTCAAGATTTTTATCAAATCTGGGTATTTGGGCATCTACACCTTTTCTGAAGAAAAAATATTTTTTTAAAAACATCAGAAATATTAATTTTGACAGATTTGAAACAAACGTTTTTTTTTTGTAAAATTTTAAAACATTTTCTTTCTTTATCTGTTCTTTAAATTAATGTGCAAAACATTTTTTTGAAAAAAATTAAATATTTGTTTCCTTATATATACTTACTGGGAGCCAATATCAACTTGACTATTTTGATTTAGAGTTTGAGCAGCAGTCTTAATTGTTGTCTGAAAAAAAGTAATTAAAAAATGAACAGATCATTTAGTCTAATTGAGTTATATCTAAGTCTTGAATCTAATCTAGTCTTGCTTAAAGTTAATACAAATATTTTACTGATAATGATTCTCTTAATGGTCCAATCAAAGTTTTAATCTTTGAAATGTTGTCCAAATGCTGTGGCGGCTGTTGCTGCTGCTGTTGCTGCTGTTGTTGCTGATGCTGTTGCTGCTGTTGATGCTGCTGTTGTTGGTGTTGTTGCTGCACTGGATTTTGTTGTGGGGGCATTACCATACCTGGTACATTCATCATCTTCACCACCTTTATTGAAACCCTGAATGAATAGAATAATATAAAAGTTGAATAAAAAGAATTATCCATTTTTTTATGTATTTTAAAACCTTATTATAAATAATTCGGATGTGCGATGCGAAAAAGTTAAAAAAAAAACGTTTCTCAATTAATTATAAACAATTTAAAAGTGATAAAATTTTGAAAATAATCAAGTGTCTCCAAACGCGCCATAATTTCTTTGTGACGCCGTAAGTGAGAAATTTCATTCTAACATAAACATTGTTTATAAAATAGTCGTTTTAAGATTTTTTCGGCGCGCTGTTTAAAACCATTGGTTTCGACGTTTAACAATGTGGGTTATTTAAAAACATTTTTTGAGGAGTTCTTTTGGTAGTACATCTATACGATGGTACGAAACAAGCACGATAACTTTTAATATTTGAATTTTAATATTTGATTTATTTGACATATCTACTACTGTATCAACAAAGTCATGCGCGGGTAGAAATTAACCTTCTTACGTCACAAAGCGTTTTCGGTACCGAGTTTAAAAATATTTTTTCTATTTGTTATAACTTTTTAATTACGAAAAAAAAAACAGAAAAAAGTTTTGTTATAAAACTTATATATTAGCTTCCGATTTATGACAAAAAAAAATTATTCAAATACCCAATTTAGTTTTAATTTAACGATTTATTTCTCAACAGTTTACAGGACCAATGACAGAGCAAATATAATATTAGTTACAACTAGATTACATAATAATAGATGTAGATAAAAATATACAAACAAGGTTACACAGGTTACGCTCATAGAATAATTAAATATAGTTTTAAATGCGGCGAAGGTCCCAAAAAATGTCACACTGGAGGCTAATTGAATTGTAGAAGGAGCATATCTTAAACAAGGGCGGAATCAAGGATATTGGACCGCTATATGGCAGGTTATAAAAAGAATCCGTTTGTCTACTCGCGACTCTAGGCACTACGAAATTAAGATTGTTGACAATTTCAGAAGAGTCAAGAACGCCATGAACGGCCTTAAATAAAAAATCAAGACCTGTCAGAGAACGTCGAGATCTCAGTGGTAGAAACCCGAACTCACCGAGCAGCGATAAGTGATCAATATGAAGCGGAAAAGAAACTCCGAATGTCTTAAACCAGTTACACTTCTTTCCAGAACTACCTTATTGGTATTACTTCAGAAGGAGGTTTTTTTGCCATGTTTGCTTATGATTCATGTATTTTCTATGCAGCTTCCTCTTCTCGTTCTTTCTCACGTAATATATCTAGGGCAAAATCATTTATAGTCTTCCAATTTTCGAAATTTCTTAGCATCTCTCCGACCACGTTTTCCAGGGCAAGCGAGCAGTCCACTGTTGCTTCCGCATTTTGGCATTCCACATTCAATCTTGGACACACAAAAAGGTGGGGTATGCGTTTCTTCAACCTTCTTGAATTGAAAAGAAATTACAATGTCTCTTAACTTGAACCTATGTAGATAGAATCTGAAGCATGCATGTCCAGATATCATTCGAGCCAGGTAGCAGTTTATCTCATCATAAAATTGTTCCATGCAGATCTTAACATCAAGTATGAGTCTATAATATAGGCATATTATGTCCATCTACACTTCCGCACTTTCTTTATAGTGTCTTGTATAAAAGTATCTCCCTTCCTATATCGGGTTTGATATATTGCCCTTTTCTCCACTATGAGATCGATGGAAATGACTGCTGCTACCACTATTACAGCATTCGTGGAAGTTGTTCTGTAATATGCACTTATATGTATTGCTGTCAATCTATGCACCCAACGGACAAGACTTCTTCTTAATTGAATTTTATTGATAATAATGTTTTACAATTTTATAGGCTCTGTCCCAGTGTCTACATGATTTAAAACTAAGTTGTTACTGTCTAAATTTATTGTCACTTCTATCTATTGTTATTATTACTATATAAAGTTAATTCTAAAAATCTAGATATAAAATAGGAATATTATTTAAGATAATATTTAAAATCAGCGAAAAAATTCCTCAATGGAATTATGAGGAATTAGAAAAATTTAAACACAGTTAAAAAACAATTAAAAAAGGGGTGTGCATTGGGAAACCCTTAGCATATATACAACTCTGATCCCCTTGTTCGTATGTCTTATTCTTCTTGGTAATGGGATAATCGCCGTAATCGTTTTGCACAAGCATCGAAAATTTTCCACCATAGCTGATCTTTCTCCACCACTTCAAGATCTTCTTGCTGGCGTGGCCAGGTGCACGCAGCCATAATCATTTTTATTTCGGTTTGTTGTCTCCTTTCCTGGGTCCTTGGGCAGTCAAATAGCACATGCTGTGTCCTCCGTTCCACATTCGCAATTAGATGATTCTCTTTATCTGATCTGGTGGAGGTAAGAGTTGAAGTTGCCGTGCCCTGTGATCAGCTGGACTGCCTGATTTGAGAGATCTATGTTCATCTTCTGCCACTCTGATATGGATGGTATAAATCTCTTTGTACATTCTCCGGTCGGTGCTGTCTGCCATCTAGTCTGCTATTTCTGTAAAAAAACAAAACGAAACACTGTTCCTCAAAAGTCTGTGGGATATCTGATAAAAACTATTTGTGGTTCTAGCGCGCCTACTAATAGAGTCGATATTCTGTAAAATCTCTCGAGCCAGCTCCTAGGGATCGACCAGTAACTTTGTTGGTTCGGTCATATATTTTAGTGCTTCTACTGTGATTAATATTTTTTCTACTGTGAACTGATTTTATCTGATAGTATTGGGTAACCCGATAAGTTCTGAATATGCAACTTATTACACATTAAGCCTTTATAAATTGCGAGTAACTTGGCCTGAAATATTGTGCAATACTGCGCCAATATAATTTTCTCGAAGTAGGTTTCCCTATCACCAAGAAAAACTAGAAATGCAGCTCCTACAACCCGGTCTTGAATTTTGAAATGGTCTTTAATTTGAAAATTTTGACCCATCTGTATACACTTTCATGTTGAGTTCTTCAGTTGATCCAATATAATAATTTATCAAATATAATAATTTATATGAAACCAAGATCCTCAGGGTGTATCGTACCTTGGATGTACAATCTAGTTTCTATCATTTGAGGAGTAACAGGTAACCCTGTCAATTCCTAAAATTTGATCCCGTTCATACTGTGCAGAAGGTATTTGTCTCCCCATGCCTACACTTGACCCATTCATTGATAGTTAGAATCAGTTGCCTGATCCAGGCTCCCTTTTCCGACCCCTCCCATAGCTTTTGCCATACACGCATTATTTTTTCCCTTTCAGTACTAGGGTCATTACCTTCCCAAACTCTCACCCTTTCATGCGCTAGCAGGTCAACAGGATAACTCCAGCAACGACCGCCCTGGGGTCGCCAGAAACAGTCCTGTATGCGTTGCACACACATAGCAGCATACACCTTTGCACTCTCATCAGTTTCTCTCTAAAACATTCAATCCTGAACGCATTTATCCATGCCGGCACCCCATATAGGAGAATGGAGTGCAAATTCATACTCTTGCTCACCACCCGGGTGACCTGATCAGATACCCTGAGATTTCACTGAAGCTCTACTCCAAGGTATCTTACAGATACCTGAGATGGCACGTCAACTGTCCCCATTCGCACAGTCAGTTCACGCAGCTTTCTTCTCCCAATTAATAGACCTGGTTTTGTGGGGAGCCAGAGCAAGCTCTTTCCACCCAGTCATTTCCCCCATCCACCGACCAATCCCACTAATTGCATCATTCATTATCGCTTTCAGACTTCCTTCCGTTCTTGTGACAGCGACAACTGCTAAGTCATCAGCGTACCCGACAAGTGTAACCCCCATCTGGCAGCCTCAATCTCAAAATCTCGTGATAAAATATGTTCAACCGAATCGGCCCAAGAACCGAACCCTGTTAAACACCTGCACTCATTTTGAAGATTTTACCTTCCACAATCACTATCTCTCTATCATTCAAGTAGCTCCCCACCACCCCCACACAGATAAGACTAGACAGATAAGACAAAACAGACTAGACAGACAAGACTAGTTAGACAAGACTAGACTGATAAGACCAGAAAGACAGAAAAGACCAAGACAGACAAGAATTGACAGATAGGACTAAGCAGACAAGAATGGACATATAAGACTTGACAAACAAGATTACTCATACAAGACTAGGAAGACAAGACAAATAAAACTAGATTGGCAAACAATAGAAGACTAAACAGACAAGACTGGACAGTCAACACAGAACAGTTAAGTAATAGAGCAAATACAGCACTGGACAAACAAGACAGAGAAGTTTATGAATAAAAAATTAGAAGAAATAAAATTAAACTTGTCAATTAAGTACAGAACAATCATTTTTTGTTTATTTCATTTAAACTAGTTTCAGTTTCTTACTTTACAGTAGTTTATCTTAAATAGTCTAGTTTTCTTACCTTTATATAAATAAAAACAACAAACAACGAAGCTAGTTCAAACTGTCAACAACTGTCAAAATCGTTTTTGACCTTCAACTTTGACATCAAAGTGCCATATGACTACTACTCTAATCAATTAACAAACAATTATATTTAATGCAATTTACAAGGAGGATTCAATCTAAAACAAAAATAATGATTTCTATAATTTAGATAAACAATATTATTTACAAATCATTGATTAAATGCAATATAAAGAGAAAAAAATAATATATGTATGGATTTGAACATCATATATCAAAGTAGCATGCAATGTTGCCAAGTGTATATCTGCACAATGTGTTATAGTGAAAAATATATAGCTACATCTTGTAATAAATAATGTGTAAGGTTGAAAGTAATGTTTAAAAGAACATTTTATAGAGTAGAAAAATAGTTTTTATATAATTTAGTTTATATTTAGCAAGTTTACATAGTCGATTATTGTTTTTTTTTTAATATTTGAAGTTGCTGTACAGTAGGGAAGAATTAACATTATTGGCAACGTGTTGTGTGTCCCCACCTTGTACAAATCATATGATCAATTTTCGTTCTTTCAGAATCACAAGATTCTCTGCCCTAGATTCACTTGGAATATACTAGGCGTTGTCGTGTTGCAAAAAACAACGAAAACACCCATAGCTTCGTTCAAATTTATCTGCACAGCATTTAAATTCAACCCTCAGCCATGGCTTTAAGCGACGCAGATGTCCAAAAACAGGTAAATCTTATTGTAAATGAAAATTGAAAAAATATTAGCCCAAATTTTTGCCAACAGATCAAACACATGATGGCTTTCATTGAGCAAGAGGCCAATGAAAAAGCTGAGGAAATCGATGCCAAAGCCGAAGAGGAATTCAACATCGAAAAGGGACGTTTGGTCCAACAACAGAGGCTTAAGATCATGGAGTATTACGAAAAAAGGGAGAAACAAGTTGAATTACAGAAGAAAATGTAAGTTTAAAAACGTATTCAACATCTAAACTAAGTGAGTTTTGGTTCATTTTTCTAGTCAATCTTCTAATATGTTGAACCAAGCCCGTTTGAGGGTTTTGAAGGTTCGTGAAGATCATGTTCGTAATGTATTAGATGAGGCTCGTAAGCGTCTTGGAGAAGTAACTAGCAATCATAATAAGTATTCTGAAATTATCAAGACTTTAGTTTTGCAAGGATTATATCAGGTAATTTTTATTTGCTTTTTTTATCTTATGCTTCTGTAACCTTGATTGTTAATTATAATAGGTTGGATTCACTATAATTGTTTAAAGATGTGCTAACTTGATTGCCTAATGGTCTAATTTAATAGTCCAATTGAAGTTGATAATAGAAGCTTTTTTAGCTTTTTATCATTGTTCATTGTTCAAAGTCTTATTGGAGTAAATCTAAATAAAACAAATGATCAGTCAGCTGATTTTTGAAATGTTTAATAATTCATTTAACATTCACCCAGCTTCAATTTTAATCCTGTTAATGAAAACAGAAATAATAAAATAATTTTAAGATTGATATGAATTCAAGTATTTCTGAACTAAAATTTTATGATAAAAGATAAATAGAAATTGATACAATACTGGGTGTTTCTAAAAGAATATACGTATTTCGAATGCCTGTATTCATTATACTTTACGACATCCGGATATGAAACTTTACACACATATTTATGAACCTCTCAAGTTTAGATTACAGATGTTCAATATGTCCTCCATCAGCGACACGAACAATATCACACCAAGCATGTCAGTGAAATGAAGTTGTCTTTGTGCAGCCTCGGAAACATAGCGAGATACTGCTGACTGTTAACTGTGTTTCCATCAAAGAAGAATGGGCCGGATATCCCACAAAACACACTTGATTTTTAGAGAGAATCTCGTACATATTCAATGACTGCATGTGGGTTCTGTGGGCTCCAAATTCGAGCATTCGGTTTGTTTTCCTGACCACTAACATAGAAAGTCGCTTCATCACTGAACACGATGCGTTTTGCAAAAATGTTATCATTGTCAATAGCATCATGAATCTCATTACAAAATGCCACACGTTTGCATTTGTCATCAGGACGCACAGCTTGTAACTACGGTTTGGGAATACCCGGTCTTTTTAGACTCGGCGAGTCCGAGTCTAAAAGTCCGCATTTGGCCCGCGGGCCTCACTTTGGGAACCCCTGGTCTAGATGGTGTTGATGACGATCAATATGAAAATTATTATTCTGACGAGAGCGTCTATGATGTCGAAGAATACGGACAAGTTGAATTAACTTTAGACAATTTAGAAGGTAATTAATACATTTGCCTTCTGCTCTTACAATTAGCCTCTTGTGGAGTTTGGTTTTATTTACCTATTTACCATAACATTCTCCAAATTCTTTGTTTATCTAAGTCCCACTTAACTTAATCGGCAAGTTCGTACAGTATCGCTTGCTTTACCATTTGTGTGAACATGAAAAATACTTTCGTGTTTTTTTTAAATTGCGAGACGGATTAGACCCGGACCCGAGAAATAATTATCGGCTCGATAATTATTTCTCGAGCGTCTAAGCCGTCTCGCAATTTAAACAAAACACGAAAGGATTTTTCAAATGTTAATTTTCGCAAATGTTAAAGCAAGCGATACTGTACGAACTTGCCGATTAAATTAAGTGGGACTTAGATAAACAAGGAATTTGGAGAATGTTATGGTAAATAGGTAAATAAAACAAAACTCTACAAGAGGCTAATTGTAAGAGCGGAAGGCAAATGTATTAATTACCTTCTAAATTGTCTAAAGTTAATTCAACTTGTCCGTATTCTTCGACATCATAGACGCTCTCGTCAGAATAATATAAAATTTTCATATTGATCGTCATCAATACCATCTAGACCAGGGGTTCCCAAAGTGAGGCCCGCAGCCAAATGCGGCCCGCAAAGCCCGTGAATTCGGCCCGCGATATCGATATGATATATTTTTTATTAAAAAATAAATAAGTAAATAGTAAAATAAATATTACAAATAAGATACAATAAAATATTTTAATATTTAAAAAAAAATCTTATAGAGCTTTAACCATAAGCGTTTGTATTAATAAAATATTGTTTAGTTTATTTTTAAAAAAATATGTTGGTATGTCTTGTCTAGTTATTACACATTTGTACAGAACTATAATATAATAGTCTCAAATGGACACAGAACTGTTAATCATTTAAGACATGCAATTTGAATTGATATAATTACAAGAAAATATCGATGCTAAGAATTCTTGTCGGAATAATTCCTTAATTGATTTTTATAGAGGATTATCATGCGTGAATTATCCGAAAATACGAAAACATGCTCAACAAATGTTTTCATTATTTGGGAGCATATATATTTGCGAAAAAACTTTTTCAATTATGAGCATAAATTGAGTGATTATCATTTTAAAAAATAAGAAATAGTTAAATATATTTAAAACAAAAAAAATTATGGTTATTGTTTTGACTTTATTCCGTTTTTTTGTTGGCCCGCCAAAAAATTCGGTAATATTAAATTGGCCCACCTAAGAAAAACTTTGGGAACCCCTGATCTAGACTATGGTCATCTTCATCTTGCATGCCGGTAATATTTTTCTTTTTATATACTACATCACAAACAGATATGTATATAGTGTGATTCAAACATGTTTTTTTTAAATCCATATTAAATGTGCTTAAGTGTTGTTCTACTTTTTCGACTAATTGTATAGCAGTACATGAGTTAAAAATTCTCAATAAACCCAGATTATACACTTCAGAGTCAATTCCATGCAAATTGATATTTAGATATTTTCGAATTTTCATACTCGTCCATTCATCAAGTGTAATTGTAAATCGCCGATCTTCTTTACGACGAGGCGTACTAGACAATGTCAAACATTCAAGACCCGAGACTCGTCGAGTCTTATATCGGGTACCGGGTATTTACCCTTGGACTCGTCGAGTCCGAGGGTACAAATAGCGTTTTTCGGGTCCGAGTACCAGGAATGCTCGGACCCGAAAAACCCTACTTGTAACGGTATTTAGCGGCTATTAATATAAACTAGACTATGTATTCGTTTTTTCAATAGCCGAGCCGAGGCGCAGCGATCGATAGTTTGGACAAAATAATATTTTGTAATATGTATATTCTTTTTGAAACACCCTGTATATTGAAAGACAAAAGTTTCTTTAGAGCATATAAAGGGTGGTAAATTGAGGAGTGTCCTGACTTAAACTGTAATTATCAAAAAACAAAATAGGTTGGACAGCAAATTTTTTGTTGAACATTGCAGAGTAAAATTTTAAGTTTAATAACAAGTTAAATGCTTAATTATAAATTAATTACTCAAACAATTAATACTTAGATCAATTAGATGACCTCTGATTGCTTCGATGCAAGAGTGAGATTGAATGCTGCCACATTTCTGGTGAAATCTCACTTCTAGCTTTCATTTTAAGTCTCAGGGTTTCAGGTCGGTTCGGATAAACTTTGGTTTTAAAAAGATCGCCAAAATATGAATGTACCGTTCAAATATCGTGATTTTTGGCCTCCTTACGTTTTTGAGGTCGCTGATCACGAAACTGAATTCAAAATGGCGGCCAATATAAGGCGTATTATTTTCCGAAAAAAGTATTTAATTTTAGTAAAAGCCAGGAGTTTGCGGTTTTTGACGCCGCTGATTGCGAAACAAAATTCGATATTCTAAAATTCAATATGGCGAACAATTTTTTCGAAAAAGCATTCAATTTTGTCGAAACTCAGGATTTAGTGTTTTTTGAGGTCACTGATCACGAAACTAAAGTTGAAATTTTAAAATTCTGATTGACAGTCGCTGACCACGAATTAAAAATCTAATTCGGGGGGATGAGAAATTTGTGAATTTACAGGGTAACACTTTTATTTAGAATCCAATATACATTCATAAGGCGGGCATAATTTACAATTTATGACACGCTTACAGAACGTATTGATTGGTTTTGACTTCTGGTCATTTTGCCTTGTACTATGATAATGCTTTTTTGCCTGAGTATCTGCTGAAACGCGTTCCATAGATTTCCAGTACTTTGGTGCTTTCGTTGGATAGCCTTGTGTAATATCTCTAATTACATTTGAAGCATGTACATTTCCAGAAGCTCGGAGACCCATTTGTGTAGTGTTGGCCAATTCGCGGACGGTTTGTTCTTATCGAACCTTTTCTGTCGTCCTCCGTTTTGTCCCAGCCTCGGAAAGAATGCCCCTTTGTCTTTTCCGTGAATGGATGCCCCATTGTGTCTTCCATGGGAGTCTTCCAACCTTCATTTTCAATTGTGAAAGACATAGGAACAGAAAAAAACCACTCTGCGAATTTTTGAAAAAAAAAATTCGTTCCTGCTCACTTGTTGCCAACTCTTTTTGAATTCCGATATCAATTTGCCCATGGCATCTTTCAAACTTCACGGCAAAATGTAAGGTTGCTTCAATTATTTTGACACCTCCATCTCAAAAAGTCAGTGACCACGTTGATTTTCCCGTTCAATACCGATTTCACAAGTATGAAAATTTCTTTGTGAAAGAAATTTCTTCGGTATTATCCACAGGTTTTGTAGAAAATGAAAGAATAATGTTAATTGGAGAATGATCATGACCAATTTCATATAAACAATAATTCATACGCAAAAATACGAAAAACTGGAGAAAGTGCACACATACTCGCCTAAAAAATATAACCGAAACCGAATCCTCAGCCACTTGCAGCCAATTTTTGGATATGTTCTGAAGAAATGTCTAAGCAAGAGTTTAAATTCGGTTTAAGAGCCCTGGTCGACCAGGGTTTTGACTTATTGCTTTATTTAACAGAACGTCATCAAGAAAAATACCACTATTTTAATTAATTATTTACTATTTCATACATTGATGATAATATTTTCGAGAAACACATTTTCAAATTGTACTTACTATCTGGAGAAGAATACATTTTTCAGAATCCAAATTTGTTAAGTTTTCGCGATTCTACAGCCGTTTTTCAACGAGCAAACAATACGGCAATACGGCCAGATGCGTGGCGGGTTCACGATCATAATACATACTAGAATGCCGCTAATGGTCATAATACATACTAGGTGTACCACTGCAACTATTCCAACAATTAAAAGTTCCTAGAAAAAATATATTTTTCTACTGATATTTGTGAAAATGGCATTTTTTCCACGACTTACCCTATATGAAAGTGACATTTTTTCATTCTAGAGATGAAATTATTTTCACATCTAGAGACGAAAATGAGAAATGCCGAAAAAAATTTTAATTTATGATTTTCTCGATTAAAACACTAAACTAACCAAATTTGGATGGACTTTCTTATTATTACATCAATTTCAATTAAATATTTTATGTACACACGTAAAACGAGCCTGAAACTATTTAAAAAACCGAAATAATGTTAGGACATTTGACTTGAAAAGTATCACCTTCTATGAGAATGCAATATGTTACCATGGAAACGACCAAACCAACAATTAAATGTGTATTGACAGCTCTGGCAGTTCGCTTCGAATTGGATTTGTTAAAGTCGAATTATGGATTCTACAGCCGAAATCAGTAGAAAAAATAGCATTTACTACTCGAGATGAAAGTGTTTTTTCTTGGTTCGGTGTGATTGCTAAAGTACACACGTAAAACGAGCCTGAATCTATTTAAAAAACCGAAATAAAATTAGGACATTTGAAACTTGAAAAGTATCACCTTCTATGAGAATGCAATATGTTACCATGGAAACGACCAAACAAACAATTAAATTTGTATTGACAGTTCTGATAGTTCGCTTCGAATTGGATTTATTAAAGTCGAATTATGGATTCTACAACCGAAATCAGTAGAAAAAAATTCATTTACTGCTCGAGATGAAAGTAAAGAAATATACTATTTTTTTCAATTTTGGCCAGCTTTTTGGGATTTCCGACAACTGTGCGACGTACACAGTGTTAAGATACGGTAAAATTTAATGAGCGCGCTAACGCCTGTACTCAGTACGAGTAATTCGGACCACTCGTGAGTATGTTGATGGTGCGATACATTAACAACCGCCGTTTTCTTCATATTTTATTATTATCTAACGATGGCCCATCAACGAGAGAAGTTTGAAAAGTGTTTTCTCTAAAGCTTTACAGACATTTCCGACTTATGTTTTGACGTTCAACGCAAACGACGCGAAAACAGTGCTGACAGTCCGATCCGTGAGCACATTGAACGTCTGATCATAACGTCATTCGGACGTCATAACGTTTGCAGTGCAAACGGTGAGCGTTGAAAGCACGAATCGGATCGAACATTGGTATGCTGTGAACGCCGTGAGCGCAATTCGGACTGCGGCCTATTAATCTCACCTTTATAAAAAATAAACAAACAACGAAACTAGTTTCAAATTGCCAACAACTGTAAAAACCGTTTTAGACCTTTAGACATAAGAAATAATGCAAAGCCAACAAATCCCGAAAGCGAGAAGGTCACAACTGATCCCCACAGTAGGAAATCAGATGACCAGGAAAGAACTCGTAACATTCCCATAGATATGTTGGATGCAAGGGGTTCTTCACCATTTTGCTGATACGAAATATCGTTTATTATTAATCGGAGTTGAGCGATGGCATCCATTAAGATCGTTTGTACCATCTACACATATTGGTTACCATTGATAACTACTGCGTTTCCCATATCATCTTTAAAAACTACGGTCCCAATACTCCAGCTGAGCATATTTCACAGTATGCAGTACTATACAGTACCTACCATACCTTTTATATATACAGTGAAACTTGTCTAAGGCGGAAACCTGCATTAAACAGAAATTTTTTGCTAACCGTTCATTTTCCCATTTGAAACAACCCGTGTAAAACGGAAAATAATTCTTAAGACGGAAACAGATTTTGATCATATTTAATGGTAGTGGTAGGCAATCCTCAATGCAGGAAGATTCGTGTATCAATAAGGAAGTAAGGGGTATTAGTTCTCGTAGTCTGATTGGTGTTTTTTAGCAAAACAGATCAGCGATAACCTAATTTGTTTAGCAAACAGATCAGCGATAACCTAAGAAACATTCTAAACAGTTTTCCCTACAGAATTCCTGAAAGAAGATACCAACAGGTAGTGTAAACAAAATTTTGACATTAAATTTGGCACAGTTTGTGGGGAAAGCGCGGGTGTCTCTCAGCAAACAGTCGAGGATTGAAAGAATCGTAATAGAAATTGAGGATATAAGCCTAAGGACATAGCGAAAGGGAGATGAAACGGCGCTTTTTTTAGTGCTTTGCCAAATAAAACTTTTGCACTAAAAAAATTAGAAATGTGTCGGTGGTACGCATTCAAAAGTACGAGTCACATTAGTTTTTTGTGCTTTTGCTGATTTTTTTGCTTTTGAAAATTCCAGAAATTCAGAACCTTTGGTTATTGGCAAATCTTTGAAACTCATGTGCTTTAATCAACTGATTATAAATGATTTACCTATTGAATGGCATGCAAGTAAGAAGGGTTGGATGGCTGGCAGTATATTGTTAAGTTAGCTCAAGAATTTCAATAGGAATGGAAAGAAAATACTAAATTTTAATAAACCAAATGTATTACATACATGTCCATACATTAACAATTGAGAATAAAAGAAAGAAATGATGTCGTGTAAGACGGAAATATTTCCCAGTCCCCTGAGGTTCCGTCTTAGACAAGTTTCACCACATATATATATATATATATATATATATATATATATATATATATATATATATATATATATATATATATATATGTGTGTGTGTGTTGTATTGTTTTCTCGGGGATTCCGCGTTGATGTTGAGGGTTGGTTCTGAAAAGAACTGGATTCTCGACGTTTCGGCGAACTAACATTCGCCATTCTCAAGAGATATATGCGTCCGTGCGGGTCAACGGTTAGACGCATACTGTATGCGTCATAAGTATGCGTCTAACCGTTGACCCGCACGGACGCATATATCTCTTGAGAATGGCGAATGTTAGTTCGCCGAAACGTCGAGAATCCGGTTCTTTTCAGAACCAACCCTCAACATCAACGCAGAATCCCCGAGAAAACAACACAGGTATCTATCCGCGAAAACCTCAAATATAACACATATATATATATATATATATATATATATATATATATATATATATATATATATATATATATATATATATATATATACAGGGTGGGCCATTTAACGTAACCTAACCCTAACAATATCATCATGATATTATCAGCGAAGCATAGAGTGGCACAACGAAAAATGGAGAGATCAATGAGAGGTTTAGGTTTAAGAGACCACGTTACGAATCAGGGCCTTCAATAGAGGACCGGGGTGACAGACATTATCAAAATATCAAAAGAATAGCGACATCAAAATGGAATTGGGTCGGTCACGTGGCCAGAATGGAGGATGACAGGTGGACGAAAAGATTGTTGGAATGGAGACCACGCGCTGATAAGCGAAACAGGGGAAGACCACCTACACGCTGGACCGACGACCTTGAATGACAAAGAAGATGACGAAGAATTGAAACCAACTGGATTCAGACGGGTCAAAAAAGACAACAATGGAAAGCTATGAGGGAGGCCTGTCCCCAGCAGTGGACGTCGAAGGCTGGTTGATGATGATGATATATTATACACTTAACCACAAAATTAACGCACCACATATACATTTCAATTTACTTTAATTGTCGTCAAAATTATCATACATTTTCAAAAACATATTAAGAATAGAACACATAAACAGAATTATTTAGATAATAATAAATTAAATAATTGTGGAGAAAAAACGAATACAAAAAATATGGTTTATTTAACAAAATAATGTAAAATGATCATTATTAGTATACACTCGCATACAGCTTCTTTTGAAACGTTTTTAGCTTATCAATAACTAGTGTTACCACCTCTAGATGTTATTAAAGCCTGACATCGCCGTGGCATACTTTCAATTACAGTTCTAATCGTTTCTTGAGGGATATCTTCCCATACGCGGATAAGACTGTCGCAGCTCGTCTAGGCTGTTAGGTGGTGGATGTTGACTTCTAACCCGGCGCCCCATTATGTCCGAAATATGCTCTATTGGGTGCAGGTCTGGACTGCAGGCTGGCCACTCCAGGACTTGAATATCAACATAATTTAAATATTCAGTAACAATATGTGCTGCATGTGGCCTAGCATTATCCTGCATAAGAACGAATCCATCCCCAATGTAAGATGCAAAAGGTACCACAGAATGTTCTGAAATGTCTGTTATGTATCGTTCAGAATGCGGACGTCCACCATCAACAATCAAAAGCTCTGTGCGAGCTGTTAAAGATATTCCACCCCATACCACCACTTAGCCACCTCCATATAAAGTGGTTTCTCGAATGTTACAAGCGGAAGCGGCTCTGTAAATAATACCTGCTCCCAACCATGGATTTCCCAATCTACATGCCTCCTTGCAAAAGCTATTCTGTTTCTTCAGTTGTCAGACAATCTGGGACCAGTAGCTGCTACCTGAGTTCGTAAATTTGAAGCACGAAGTCTTCTTCTTATGGTGTCTTGACTAACAGCAGTGCCATGAACCTCAGCAAGTTGTGTTTGGAGACTTCGTGCAGTAGTAAACCGTTCCCTCAGTGTTCGAAGCATTAAAAATCGGTTCTCTACGGTAGTGGTGCGCAAACTGAGGGTCGCGACCCATCGTCGCGAGAAAAATTTTCGGGTCGCCTAATTCAGAGCGAGAAATGAAATATAGAATAATTAAAATTAGTCTCTATTTCCCTATGCCTATTCAGTGCGACAGACAATACAAGTGTGAATGATGGACCAACATCTAATAAACTTAGAAAAACCCAAGCAACAGTTAATAGACTGTTATGGCACTAGAATAAATAAAATAGGCTAGAATCAACTTTAATCAGCTTTTGAACAGGCTTTTAAACAGGTTTATACAGGTTATTAAGCTTTAATCAACTTTAATAAGTTTTTAATCAGCTTTTAAATAGGTTTAGTCAGCACTCAATCAGACATAGATCTCACATCCTCCTTAGCGTGTGGTAACATAGGGCTCTACCCTGTTTAGTGTAGGGCTACATAGACCTCACACCATGTTTAGCGTGGGGATGCATAGACATCATACACTGTTTTTCGTGGGGTTACATAGACCTCCCACTCTTTTAGTGTATTAGGGCTGGTTAAAAGCTGATTAAAAGCTCATTAATATCGAAGTGTTGTGCACAGTCATGTGCTGATTAAAAGCGGATTAATATCGAAGTCTTGTGCACAGGCTACCCCTCACCTTATTGAGTTTAGTTAGTTAGCCCATCAATTGGGGTGGGCTATGAGAAGATCATAAGATTCGATGTGAGTGGCTGTAGGGTATTTGCCGAAACGGAGATAAACTTCATAGTAGTGTCGTGTGAATATATGGGGCTGTTAGATCCATCGATTAGGTGGGGAACCGAAAGTGGTGGTGGGAACCGGAAGCGGAGGGGAGGGGCAAGGTCACCGGAAATGGAGGAAGGGAGTGTGTAAGCAAATGGTCAAGGTCACCGGATCTGGTCAAAGTCAAGGTCAGTGGTGGCGGTGGTTCCAGAACATATCATCTTTCCCTACTTCAAGCATATCACGTAATATAAAATCAGTTCTGTTAAATCTAATACAAAACTCTCCTGTGTTTGCTCTACAACCAGACGAAACTACTGACATTACTAAAATGTCACAATTAATTGTTTATGTAGGATACGTTTTTGAAGGAGACATATCGGAAGATTTTTTATGTTGTAAAAAGTAACAAGGAAGGACAAACGGAGAGAAAATATTTAAAATTATTAATAGATATTTTGAGGAAAATGACCGCACGCTCATTCACTAATGAAGATTGGCTTGGTAAAACTCAGTTACATGTTTGGCATTTTTGAAAAACGATTTGAATTAGAGTTTACAGAGTACAAACATTTTATTATTGAGCAGTAACATTGAAACTTTTAGAAAGAAGCTGATAGTTTGGCAAGAAGAATTTAAAAAAAGCAATACAGATATGTCCCAGTGCTTTTCATAATTTACTAAAGAAAATAATAGATTTCTGGTTATTTAAAAACACCACTTCCCATCATTTAATAAAATTGGGAGAAAACTTAACAAAAGGCCCGAAAAATTTCCAGATAATGAATTCGGTTGGATCCATTATCCATTTTCGTTTGATATTAATAATTTTAGAAGAAAAAGAACAGTTAATTGACGTTTCAAGCGACGGAACACTGCGCATTTAATTTAAATCTCAGATTTGTCCAAAATTTTGGCTATCGATTGGAAACGAATATACTGATTTGAAAAGAAAGGCAATCAATATTTTAATTCAGTTTGCATCTACCTACTTATGTGAATCCAGCTTTTCAAAATTATTTGCCATTAAAACATAATATCGAACTGGATATCGATGAATCGATATTGCGATTTTCAATATAAAACCCAGCATCAATCAACAGGAAGCAATCATGAGTTCGTTGCAAACGCATACTTCACATTGAATTCTTATTATGTAAGCATGTATTTTTTTAAGTATTTTTCTTAAAAAAAAAAATTTAGTTTCTTTAATAACTTTTATAGCATTTTTATGATGGAGCCTAAGTTTTCTGCGCTATTTTAAAACGGCTGTATTTTAATAAATGACGTCACCAAAACGAATGTAAAAACGCCCTGTAAACGCAAATCTAAAAAAAATCACTTTACCTACGTTAACGATTAAAAAACGTCTACTGTCGATCGTCAAAATTTTACACAAAATGGGGGGTCGCCAGTGAAAAAAGTTTGCGCACCACTGCTCTACGGCATTAGTAGCTCGTGGTCTGCCTTGACCAGGTCGTGATCGTCGAAACTCGAGTCGTGATATGTGTAGAAATTTATATAACTGAATAATAAGTTGTATACATTTTTACATATTATAAGTGTGGTAAAAACATAGTGAATTTTTCAATTCAATGTAAGTATGAATTACCACGTAGTATCTGTCGCAACCATTATATATAATAACTATTTATTCAAGAGAATCATTTATCCGACGTCTTTCAAAATGTGTCGAGGTTATCGCTTCGAACATTTGTTAAAATAATTTTTTTGCAGAAACAATCAACTTACATTATTCGGATATTTTTATTATCAATAAAATCACGATTTCCCGTTTTTCCAAGTGTATTTTGGTGAAAAACCATTTCAAGGTCATGATTTAATGTGTCGTGCTGGATTCGTCTGAATAGTGGCTACAATGTCTTGATACAAAATAACATGTTCCCATTTTAAGAACCATTAATGACCTCGAAGACGCCTAAACTATCACCTTCACAAAAAATGATTTTTAACCACTGTGTCAGCCCTACGAAAGCAATACAATTACCTTTTGACTTTTTTTCGGTACTAAAGATAACGGAGTTATTTGGGGTGGTCACGTGGGGAATTGGCCCATCTTTTTAGGTTATATATATATATATATATATATATATATATATATATATATATATATATATATATATGTAGGAGTATAATCTTGATAATCCGACACATATGGGGCCAGACAAGCGCCGGATTATAAAAAAAAATCGCATTATCAGGATTGAACGAAAACAATAACAGTTTTACATTTTTTATGTAATTCTATTTCAAAAAGAATAAAATATGTATCTATATAGGTAAACGTGTGCATACAAAAAATATGTAGAAACTTAGAACAGATAGTAAAACAATTGTAGAGTGGAGTTAGCTTGGTCAGAATAGTCAATCAAGTTTTCAGAGTTAAAAGCAGGGTGTGTTGGCCAGACCTTTTTCCAAGAACACTGGATGGTGTTGTTTTTGACTTTGTTTCTTTTGTGCTCGAGGTTTATATCTGGCGTGGAGCAGCGTAAAGAAAAGGCACGTGTTTCCCCAGAGCGCCGGTTTACTGAGCGTGTATTAACCAACCGCCGGATTATCAAGATTATACTATATATATATATATATATATATATATATATATATATATATATATATATATATATATATATATTGTTGTATTTGAGGATTTCGCGGATAGAACATGTGTTGATTTGTTTTCTCGGGAACCAGATAAGCAAAGAACCAGATTCTCAGCGTTTCGGCGAACTAACATTCGCCTAACATTTTCAAGAGATATATGCGTACATGCGGGTTCTTAACCCTTCATACACTGTAGTCGGGATATTATATTTTACCCACATTTAGCCTAGGCCAAATAAAATTCTTAATAGGCCTAATTAATTACACATTTACGCTACGTACAAATACGCTCGACACTCGGGATAGAACTCGTTACCCCCAGATTTGTTAGTTAGCTCTTAGCGCTCTTACACTAGACCACGAGAGCCTTAAAAAAAAAATTACATAAAATTACAATTGGCAAAATAATAGTTTTTTTGAATTGATTGTGAATCAGTGTTATTTTAGAAACTTGTTTTGATAAGGAACCTTTTTTTCAAGATTTATAATTTATAATATTTTTGTTTTTATTATATTATTTTTTATTACTTTTTAAGTTATGTAATTTCTTCTATAAATTCAGTGAATTCTTAATTGTTGTACTGTTATTAACTAGTTTATTGTTTTTTACAGTTGTTTGAAACAAACGTAATTGTCAGATGCAGACCCCAAGATAAAGATTTGGTTGAAGCTGCCTTGAATGATGTATCTGCAAGATACAGGAGTGCTGTCGGTAAAGAAGTCACCTTGAAAGTGGATACTGATCATCCACTTCCAGCTGACACCACTGGTGGAATCGAACTTTTGGCTCAAAGGGGAAAGATCAAGATCAACAACACTTTGGAAGCTCGTTTGGAACTAATTGCGGCTCAACTCGTTCCAGAGATCCGTACGGCATTGTTCGGACGCAACGTCAACCGCAGATTCACCGATTAAACAAGTATTAAAAGTTTTATTGCTATTGTTTTTCTCTGTGTATAATTGTAAATATCATTGATTTCCAATAATTTGTTGAAAAGAAAAACATAAACTGTTGAAAAACATAAGAAAAACCAAGAATTTGATTGTTGTACAAACAAATTTATAAACCAATTTTTAATTCCATTTCAATTTTCTTTCGTTGTTTTATTTGTTTCTTCGCTAGATTTTATTATAGTTCGTAGGTAAAAATTTAGATGATAAGAGTAAAATAATATATTTGAAGATGTATTAAATTTTCGTTGTTTTTTTTTTGTTGGTAGAGGGTTTGTTGAAAAAAAATGTTGAGATTATAAAGGACACCTGCCGTTAATTGTATCAACCACCAAATATACATTCAAAAAAAGGAAGTAATAATTATTGCGCAAGAGAAAACCATAATTAAGTTAATGGTTGTTATTTTTCCTTGCAAGTATCCTACTTCTTCCAATAATAATCTATATAGTGTAGAATTAACCTAATACTTTATAAGGTAAGTTTTTTTATAAGGTAATTTAGAAATAAAAACTGAGATAATTAATAGTTGTTCGGAATCGGAAATAAAGGAAACCTTTTTTTAAAACTATCTGACAAAATAGCGCTTTATCGCTAGATCAGAGCTCGGCAATCTGCGGCGCTTCGGATGTAAAATTGCGGCTCTCCAGTTCCATAAGCAAGTCTGTCTTGTCTGTCTCGTTGAGGCGAGCGGACGTGTTCTTAAGTGCTCTGTGCAAGTTTGAATATCTGTTTGAGTGCAGTTTTTTTTTCGAGGTTTTGTCTCTTATATGGTGCTACATATAAGAGTTTTTGGTATTGGATTTTAGTTTGACTTTGTTTGGGAATTATCTTTAGTTTGATTTTGGTTTAAATTTACTTTTTGTTTAATTTATTTTTTATTTCGAATTTTATTATTAAATTACATTCAGTTTAAAAAAAAAACCATGCATGCTCATTGCGTGTGTTATAAACTGCAAACTTTCTAGTTTTCAGTTTGGTGAGTTTTTTTAAACACAGACTAAGCTAATTAAACTATAAAAGGTAGTGACTGTGCAAATTTTGTCGCTATGAGGCGATAAGAATATAAGGTGGAAAAGAAAAAAAGAGAAGATAAGAAAAACAGTAAAAATTGAGCTACATATTTCTGCTAGCCCGCATTTCAAATAAAACTTTAGTGGCGCAGACTACGGGTTCGCGTGTATCGGGTTCAAAACCAGCTACCGGCAAAATTATTTTTAACATTTCGAGCAAATATTGATTCCATCCAGAATCCCATGTGGTAGGGGATTTAAAATGGACTCTTTTGTTACCAAAGCTGGTAAGAGCGGGGTGGCAGGTGATATATCAAGAAACAGATTAGGACATATGAGGAGGCAATCCATTATAGACTTTCTGATAGACTTTCCACGGATGACACTATTGAGCCTTATAAGAGGACGGAGTGCCCGATTGTCTTCACTATCGTGAAGACCATCGGGGCTCTTACCAAACAGGTGGAGGACCTGGAAAAAACCAACGCGGCTAGTCCAAGTACGAAAAGGGAAATAAGGGAGATAGCAGCAAGAGTTAAGAAGTCAGCGATTGCCTTCTCGCGCGATTCGGTCGCTAGATGGTTGGAGAGCCCATCCAGAAGCTAACATTTGACGTCGAAGTCCAAACAAGGGGCGCGAAAATGGAGAAAGAAAACCTACGTATGGAAATCAGTACACAAACTGGGAAAAGTAGCCTAGAAACGAACGAGGAAAGAGACGTGAGGAAATTATATGAGTAGATATGGGAAATACGTATGAAAATTTCCAACAAGTAGCCTCAAAAGACTGGCCCTCGGCAGCCTTCAGAAAAGTAAAGGAAGGATTCGGAAATATGCTACTAGCCCCCCACGATTGGGATCTAGCACGGTTCGTGTCGGATGACATGCATCCTGACTCAGGCGTACCGACAACGCTCTGTCAGGCATATTCGCGACCATTTGTGGTTGGAGCCCAAGAAATAAGACCGGCAACCTCATATATCTGAAGCACTCAATCGATGAACCAACAGAATCGGGCGATACATATACGTATAAGATACGTATATAATGTAGTAACAAGAGAAAAGTCGGATGGCGCCCTTAGCCCAGAAAAGATGCACGATAGCCTCCAGAAGCTCAAAAACCAAATGATACTGCAAGGCAGGACTAAACTCGCCTTCGCTAAATCTATGGTCCCAGAATGGCCAACAATTAAAAAGCAAATTTGCATTTGCCAAGACAGAGGTGGATATACGAATATACTCACCATTAAAACAGATCAGTGATTCATTAAATGAAAATACGGAGAAATGGACAGAAGTCACAAATCGTAAAAAGAAAAAGAAGAAAAACGGGGAAAAAGGCACACAGATGCAGTCCTCATTAAGACAAATGGAAAAACATACGCTGACCTTTTAAAAATGTTTAAAGACGCAGTTGATCCAGAAGCTGATGCAGGAGCTGGCATCGAAACGGTCCGAAAAACTAGTTATTAACGACGAAATGCTTCTGGAAGTAAAAAAAGGGCGAGGCTGAAAGTCTCAAACAGGTCATCGAACAAAAACTGCCGGACATAAAAATCCGTGCTACAAATCAAAACACTATCCTTAATATTAGAGATCTTGACTCCGCTACGACGAGCGAATAAATAATGGTGGCACTTCAAGACGCAATTGAGGTAAGAAAAGAGCAAATAGAAATAAAAAACATAAGACCCGCGTATGGAGAGACCCAGGTGGCGACAGTATCACTTCCCCAAAAATAAGCAGAGGAACTTATAGAGAAAGGAAAATTAAAGGTAGGATGGGTATATTGCAGGGTGAGAGAAAGGATTCAACTGATGAGATGCTGCAGGTGTTGGCATGTAGGGCACCATGGTACTACGTGCGACGAACCAGACAGACAGAAACTGTGTTTTAAATGTGGCAAAGAAGACCTTAAAGCAAATGATTGCAAAAATGAAAGGTTTGCCCAATCTGTAATAAAAAAAGATCACCGGGCTGATTCCGGAATGTGCCAATTAAAATTAGCTTTATCGGAGGCGAAGTGAGTCTATCTCTGGCAAAGAAAAAATGACTAAAAAAAATCTTAAGTTAATACCATGAGTTGCCGTGCAGCATACGACCTGCTTATTGCAACCGCGTTTGAACTTCGAGCAGACCTATTGCTCGTTAGCGAACCTAACAAAAAGTTGATCAATAATGCAGACTGGTTTACGGACATTAAAAAAGATGTAGCCATCAGGGTTATGAATCACGAAATACCTGTGATCAAAGCAGGAAACGGACCTGGATTCGTATGGGTCGAACTACAGCTGTACATTATATATAGTTGCTACTTTTCACCTAATGAAAACGCAGAAGAGTTGGCCAAATCACTAGGGGCACTAAGTGAAGACATAAGAGATCAGGGAAAGATATCAATAATACCTGGCGACTTTAACGGTAAGTCTCCCTACTGGGGATGTCCAAAGATGGACAAAAGAAGAGACCTGATCAAGGATTGAGTAGCCGAACTTGACATCGTTCTCTAAACTAAAGGAGCAGCATATACGCTCGTTACCGGAAATGCCCAATCTATTATAGACCTTACTTTCACCACAAATGACATATCAAATAAGATTCAAGACGGGCAAGTGCTTGATAGAGAGAGCTTGAGCGATCACCGCTATAAGCTGTACTGTACAATAAATGGATGGAATTTGAAAAATTTTGACAAAGACAAAATCAAAACTAGCTTGGAAATAGAAGTAGCAAGTACCCATACGCGAAGCGCGGATGCCCTGGTACCAGTGATGAGGAAGGAATGTGATGCAACTCTAAAGAAGAAAAGAGGATCACCAAGGAAAAAGGTTGTGTACTGGTGGAATAATGAAAATGCCAGCACGAGGGCTAAATGTAGTTCGGCAAGAAGAAGCCAACGACAAACAAAATAGGCGGGGACGATAACTTGAATGGTCTGAAAGACGCGTAAAAAAAATTGAAGAAACCTAACCTAACCTAATAAATAAAGCATAAAGGGACCATTGGAGAAAACTTTGAAAACCGAAGTACCACTATTTAAAGAAGAGGAACTAGTAAATGCCACGAACCGCATACGAAACGGAAAAGCTCCAGGACTGGACGGCGTGCCACTCGAAGTCGTGAAAACCACCGCTCAGCAAGAATCTACGTTTATGCTCGAAGTTATTAACAGTCTGCTGCTTGTTAGAAATTTCCCAGACAAGTGGAAACGTGCAAGATTAGTTCTTCTAAAGAAATGAGACAAGCCGATTGGTCAACCATCGTCGTACAAACCTCTATGCTTACTAGACGTAGCTGGAAAACTGTTGGAAGCAGTTTTACTGGCAAGACTACTAAAAGAACTTGATGCCGGAATTGGATTATCCGACAGACAGTATGTATTTAGAAAAGGCAGATCCACGACGGATGTAGTACTTAAGATCGCAGAGAAGGCAAGAGCAGGTACATCAAGAGCCAGAAAAATCTGCGCATGAATAACTTTTGATGTACGAAATGCTTTCAACACTGCTAGCTGGGAACTTATAATGGATGAACTGACAAAGAGACGCATAGCTTCGTACCTGCTGCGTATGTTAAGAAGCTACCTTAAAAACAGAAAACTAGTACTGCAAGCTCAAAACAAGACGGTAGAAGTGGAAGTCAGTTGTGGGGTTCCACAGGGATCAATTATGGGCCCCACATTATGGAATGTCCCATATGACGACATCCTGAGATTAAAAGTGCCAGAGGGTGCCACACTCATTGGATTTGCGGACGATTTAGCCTTGGTTGTAACCGCAAAAAATGAACACGGGATAAGGCAAACTGCCAACCAGGCGATAGGTATTGTAAGCAAGTGGATTACTTGTAGAAAATTAAGACTGGCGCCTGAGAAAATCGAAGCGGTCCTGTTGACTGGACAAAGAAGACTATTGCCAATAAAATTTAAAGTGTGCGAAATAAAGATAATCCCACAGCAGATAAAATACGTAGGACTTATAATCGACAAAGGACTTACTTTCGCTGCACATCTCTCAGAGGCTACAGGAAAAGGATTAAAAACACTGGGCGCTATAGAACAACTAATGTCAAACGTGGGAGGACCCAGAAGTTCAAAGCGCAGACTATTGAGCAGTGTGGCATAATCGGTTATGCTCTATGGAGCTCCTGTGTGGGCAAACAGAATGGAAACCGGAAGGAATGAACAAAAACTGGCATCCGTACAGCGTAAGATTGCTCTGCGGATATGCAGTGCATACCGTACGGTATCCAGGGATGCAGCTCTAGTAATCGCTGGCATTGCCCCAATCGACCTGCTCGCGAAATAAAGAGCAGAGATAAGCAAGTCAGGCAACAACATACGTTCTAGACAGAAAGTCAGAAAAAATCTCTTTAATGAGTGGCAGCAAAAATGGGAACATACAGAGAAGGCCAGTGGACTAAGCTTCTCATTGCGAACATAAGTATATGGATGAATAGAAAACACGGAGAAGTGAGTTATCACTTAACACAATTCCTATCCGGCCACGGTTGTTTTCAAGACTTTTTGCACCATATTGACAGGGCAGCTGTGATAACACGTGTACATATTGTGGAGAAGTAAAGGAGAGTAGACCAAAAATTTTTGAGTGTTAGAGATGGGAGAGTGACAGAGAGAAAGTTATTCAAAGCTTGGGTACACCCTTAAATGCAAGAACAATTATAGGTCATATGCTAGACACCGAAGAAAGATGGTATATGATTCATACACTAATAAAAACAGTAATATCGGCCAAGGAAAAGGATGAGAGACAAAGAATTTAAAAAAAAATTTAGCTAGTTTCAACATCTGACCCAACCTACACCCTGAAGTCATGCGTAGAGCGATCCCGGGGTGCCTGGTTGGTTTCATGGGGACCACTTGTCTGTATATCTTATATATCAGCTAGGCACCGGAAAAAAAGTTTCATAAGCAAACATGAATTATAATATTATCGAAACCCTTAAAATCGTGCAATCGATCATATGAACTTAATTTCGAACATTTTCATCTGCTACTTTTCTTTACATTGTCTGATACAAATTATACCGTATGAAATCACATTCGGATTTCATTTCATCGTCTTTCGAAAAACAAAATCGAGAATTCAATCGGGATTGGACGGAGTCATTTGCGTTCATATGCAACATAGATATTAGGCTTTTGACTTGTTTCATTTGCCACGAGAAACTCTCACACGATAAGAAATAAAATTTGGAGAGACACTTCACTACAAAACATACCCGGTTCGCTGGTAAATATTCAGCAGGTTACGCACGTAAAAAAGCTGTTGAAGAGCTTCAAAAACAAAAACAGCAGTCCAGTGCTATGCTAAGTAACTGGGCGCAATCTCCAAATAATGTAAATCTAGCAGGCTGTGCAGTATCACTATAAATTGCAAGTGGAAAAATTGCAAAGGGAGAAATCATTCACAGAAGGTGAGTACGTCAAGATTGTTTCATACGTGCTTCTGAAGAACTGTTTCGTGATTTCAAAAACAAAGCAGAAATCATGAAAAAATCAAAGATTTTTCATTTTCTGCTAAAACAATACAAGATGGGATACAAGAACTGCTCAAAGGTCTTCAAATGCAACAGATATCGAACTGGAAGATATTCAACAGGCTCTTGGGTTATCACTTGCTATAGATGAGTCTAGTGGTATAAAAGACAAGGCACCTTTTGGCCCTTTTCATCAGGTATAAGTCGCCACAAGGTCCAAGAGAAGAACTGCTAGGATTGCTTCTGCTCTCAGGGCAAACTCGTGGGGAAGAGCAAATGCTGTGCAAAAATGCCTGTACGACAATGTAATCGATTTAAATAAAATCGTTTGCATAGCAAATGATGAAACCAGTAGTGTGGCAGGAATAAATAGAGGGGTAACATCGATTCTTCAGAAAATAACGTTTCACAGCATAATTCATCAAGATGCACTTTGCGTTGCGCCAAAATATTTCCGGCCGAAATATTTGAGGTCATGAACCTGGTAATTAATATTATTAACAGCATCTTAGCAAAAGCACTCTACCCTAACCAATTTAAAGCATTCCTTGAAGAAATAGGGAGCCAGTATTCTGACCTACTTCTGCACAATAAAGTGTGATGGCTTTCCAGACGAGGTACCGTGTTGAAACGTTTTGGTTTGTTCTTAAGTGTAAATAAAAACATTCCTCAATGAAAAAGTCATTGGCCATCTCTAATTGAAAGAAGACAAATGGCTGCAAAAAAACTTGTATATATCACAATGAAACTAGATGAGACAAATCTAAAACTGAAGGTAAAAAGAAACCTAGCCTACGCCTTGCTGGAAAAAATGATTTGATTCGAAAAACATTACTTCTTCTTGTTGAAGACATGGAGAGCAGTAAATTACTTCATTTTAAAAATCTGAAGCAAAATCGCGATGGAACCAATTAAACTATTTACACGAGTTACTTCAGCGTAGCTAAAAAAATCAGGATGGATTTGTTTACAGCAATTAAAAACAAATAAAACTACTCTCACGCTCATAGTAGATCCTCTCAATACAATTACAAATGAGATCAACATTAAACATTTGTAATTGATTAAAAAAGACTTGTGGATGAGTGGCAGCTTCACAGAACTTAAGAGCAAGTTGGAGAAGTTAGTCCAGAAATGCATGCAATTCGTGCAACACAAGCCCAGTCAGCGTTGAATGTTGCAGGAATGTTGCAACATTGTTTGCATTGAATGTTCCGAAGGCTGCACAACATTCCGAATGTTGCAGCAACATTCTTGAACATTCCAGAGGCAACATTGCAATGTGAATGTTGCAACAACATTCCTGCAACATTCCAGTTGCAATATTACAATGTGAATGTTGTAGCAACATTCCTACAACATTCCAGTAAGGCTGCGCTAATTATTTTTTTCATTATTAATATCATTTATTTTTACTGTGATTCTTTTTACTCGTCTAACTTTTTTTTATTCTTATACTCAAAAATGTATTATATTTTTACTTATTTTTCCGATCGGCGCGTGTATTTTCCGCCGATCGGAATTTGCATACACAATGCGTGTATATACTCAATGAAACGTTGCTGTATTTATCTACGCTCTCTCTTCTTTCCGTACTCTTCTCTTCTACTTTTATGTAGTGTATTATGGCGGGATTACGATGAATTTAACGTGACGAGATGAGACGTGATGAAAACATAAAACGCATTGTTTTATATGCGGCCCATTACGATCGAGGTAATGTGAAGTATCCGAACTTAACGTAATGTGAAATCTACCAATTTCCAAAGTTTCACGTCGTGCCGCCTTATCTTTCAGCCAATCAACGCTCTCGATTCTTGCGCGCATGCACTCGAATTCAAGAGTGGCAATTTCCATTGTGTTGTTACATTCGCTTTGTTTACAGTTCGAAAAGTTGTTAATAAATTAAGAGTTAAAAAATGTCGATTAATCGTTTGTCAGTTGAGTGTGTGCGGGCGTATCCCCAAATATATGATAAGGGGCATGCAGGTTTCAAAAAAAGACTCCGCATGGAAGAATGTGGCCGAATCAATGAATGGTAGGTTATGTTGCATCTTTTTATTCGAAATTTACAGTTCATACTTTTCTATATCCTTTCTATCTTTATTTCAGCAACAGTGAAAGGATGTAGCTCCAGGTGGCAAATGCTTCATGAGAGGTTTGTCAAAGAGAAGTGGATTGTTGAGCCAAATATTGCAATTCCTGAAACCCCATAATAGGAAAAGGAAGTGTATGAATGCTGAGTCCCTCCTAAACACGTTTACATAACCTACTTGTACTACAAACACGTTGCCTTAAAATTTAGTTGGCAAGGTCATTCGAATAAGAAGCGATGTTTTAGCCAATTGATGATGGCGAAATTACTCTGCAGTAAGTTTATTTCTATAAAAGTGAACATTTTAAATTTTTGCCAGATATTTTTACATATATTTTATATTGTTCTACAATTTTACAGAGACTTGGTGCAGAGAAATGGTCGGAAAAAGATATAGAAGATAGAAATGACTTATTCAAACTCCAACAAGAGTGAGTCGAGCCAAAAAAAGCAAATGCAGAAGTTTCCTCCGTTGAGAATAACAATAACAGTACATGAATTTAAAAAAAATATTAAAAGTGAAAGTGAAATTTATAAATAAAAGAGAAGAATAAAAGAGAATAAAACTAAAAATATAATTTTCTATTTTTCAATATTCAATATATTCCTATAACATTCCTGCAATATTCGCAATATTCCTGCAACATTCATGCAATGTTCGCAATCTTCCTGCAACATTCATGCAATGTTGGTAATGTTCCCGCAACGTTCGTAATGTTCCCGCAACGTTCGTAATGTTCCTGCAACGTTCGTAATGTTCCCACAACGTTCCTGCAATGTTCGCAATGTTCCCGCAACGTTCCTGCAATGTTCGTAATGTTCCCGCAACGTTCGTAATGTTCCCGCAACGTTCGTAATGTTGCCGCAACGTTCCTGCAATGTTCGCAACATTCCCGCAACGTTCCTGCAATGTTCCGTGCAACGTTCCCACAACATTTGTGAACGTTGCAGAGAGGCGGACATAGGAATGTTGTAGGAATGTTGCGGGAATGTTGCAGCAATGTTTAACGTTGCGAAAGTAACATTGCTGCAACATTCAACGCTGACTGGGAAGTGGACAGCTCTAAATGAAATGCCGCGAGTCGAGGCACTCATATTCGGGACATGGAATAGACTTCCAGAATGCTACAGTGAGGTGAAAAAGTTGGCATTTGGAGTGCTGACGATCTTCGGGTTGAAAAATTTGTACGAGCAAGCGTTCTCTCACATGAATATAATAAAAAGTAAAATAAGAAGTCTACTATCTCTAGACCAGCTATTCTCAACCGCTGGTTCGGCGGACCACCAGTGGTCCGCGGAGAAATTTTACTAGTCCGCGGACAATTTTCTCTATCCGCGAAAAAATTTACTTATCAAAAATAATAATAATAACTAAATTTTAATTTATAAAATTACGAAATACAAATATCTTAAACTATTTTTAATTCTAATGTAATTTATGATTAGTACGGCACTGAAGAAAAAAAAAAGAAAAATAATTACATATCTTTACATTTAATTTAAATTACAATTAACTTATGTAGTAGTTCTTTAATACGTAGTAAAATTTTGTTGTTAAAAAAATATCACTGGTCCGCGAATTTTGTTTTTAAATTTTACTGGTCCGTGGGTCAAAAAAGGTTGAGAAACGCTGCTCTAGACAATCAAATTAAAATCTACAGTCGTGCTTGTAACTTAAAGATATGAGCCAGATTTAACTAAACGTTCAAAATGGTATGCAAAGCCAATGCTCCCCATTGATATAACTATTACTATATAACTATTTTGAAAAAAAAACTTGTGGTTCTTTAAAAATTGATAAATTTTTAAATTGTAACTTTGGCTCTTCCGTTTCAAACGGTTACCGACCCCTGTCCTAGATCGACTTAATCTTTTAAAACTTACCATTGCTAGTTCCAGTTCATGATTTGGTGCGACCCGAGGATTAATTTCATAGTATCAGATTTTTTTTCGGAATTTTCGTGAGTATTGAAAATTGCTTCAAATTATTATCAGCATAATTATGTTGAGTAGAAAGAGGAGACAAGTCTCTCTACGAGTTTTGTCCATGAGGCCAAAACGGTGTCCAAAGTCATTGAGGAGGTTCTCAAACCGAGCGTATGCCAGGGGTCATATAATCATGTATCAACAGATACAATTATATATCCTTTTCATCATGTAAATAATGAAAAATTCAGCCAAATGGCAAAATCACATTAAAGACTTTCTAATTAAGTATTATTTTTAATTTATGACCTTTTATTGGCATACATACATTTTAAATAAAAACATTACAATACTATAAATTAGCCATCATAAATTACAAATTATTGGAACAGGTTCATCCTTATTAACTATTTGCTCTTTCCAATTTTTCACCCTCTTTAACAATTCCAGTCTATTTCACCTTTCATCTATATACTCTTTCCATTTGCGCGCTAGGCTTTTCTCTTGTTCCTTCCATTCATTCCTTGTACATTCTTCCATCCAATATTTCCATCTATCCTCTGATCCTCTCCTATCCCCACTTTCTACATTCTTCACTTATCCAATATTTCCTACCACGCTCTACACTTCCACACCTAAACCTTGCTACCTGCGCGTCTGTCTCTTTACTTGTGTTTAAATGGGTTGGTAAACGACCATGCACATGAATCATTGCGTATTCTTTGAAAAACCTATTCGAAACTTTTCTCTGGCGTTCCTGTAATTCTACCTCTACTAATCGCTCTCCTAACATTTCTACCCACTTTGCACCTTCCCCATTAAGTTTTCCTAGTCCCTCGCCAGATAGCCCTCCTCTTTCATTCAATTTTATTCATTCCCCTGCATTCCTTCTTGCACCCTCCAGATTCGCTATTCTAAACACCTCTTTTATTACTCTTTCATCCCCCATTTCACTCACCTTGCATTCATACTTTACCACTCTTTTTGCAGGCCTCCTTGCAGGCATTCACCTCTTGAAGGATTTTGTAACGTGCTGTCGACTTGTCTAGCTTTAGCAATTTCATGTAAAAGTTTTGTTGTACCCTCTCTATCGTTCCGATCCATACGCTAACACACTTCTTACACACACTTTCCATATTATCGCAGCCGCCCTAAAGTTCCCTTCAAATCTAGATTTCCATCCATTCCACATACGTTCTGCAAGCACCCACGCTTGTTTTGACACGTAATCCACATGCTCACTATTACTGCACCCAGTTCCAAACATATACCCTATATATCTAAACTTTTGCGCCTCCTCAATTTAATTCCCTAGCCACTTTAGTCAAAACGCTCTTTCATATATTTACCCCCCCCCCCCCACCTTTCAAACCGCATCCATTAGCCTTCCCCACGTTTGCATTTAGATTTCTCTTCTCTTCTCTCTTTTCTCTTCAAAGTAACCTATCAACCTTTCAATCAACTCTCTCATTTCTCCTGCGCATTTATCGAACACTACCACATCATCCGCGTGAAGCTGCATAATTTCCTTCTCCCTATAACTACGCCTCCAGCTTCACCACACCTCAAAACCTTTTCCATGTCAGCCACTTAGAGATTAAAAAGTGTAGGACTCGTAAATCCTTTTGTGTAAAAATTAAGTTTCGTTAAATCCTTAAGTGTAGGACTCGTAAAATTTACTCGACTTAAATCCTTGCCTCAGACCTGTCTGAGCTGGCCACCATTGAAAAGGAAAAACTGATAGAATTATCATGCGATAGCCTACTAAAACAAAGGTTTCAAAATGAAACCTTAATTCACTTTTGGATGAATCTTAGCGGAGAGTATGAATCTTTGTATTGCAAAGCAATGCAAGTGCTTCTACCGTCTGTAACGTCGTACCCTATTTATGCGAAACGGGCTTTTCGACACTGGCTGCAATGAAAACCAAATATCGAGCCAGGTTAGTAGTCGAAGAAGAGATACGAGTGGCACTCTCCACGTTGCCCCCAAGATTTGATAAACTTTGTGCCAATAAACAACAACAATCCTCGCATTAAATTTTTATGCGTAGTTTATTATATTATTTAATCTATTAAAACAATAAAAGGTAAGGGAGGCGCGGAAAAAAAAAATTCGGGGAGGCGTAGTAGCATAAAGGTTAGAAACCGCTAACGTACACGTTAACCTATATAGTTAAATATTTTATTCTTCCTGAAATAGAGTTGTACATAAAATATGTAAAATTGTTTTCTTTGAATTCTGATAACCCAATGAAAAAAGATTTTGTATGATTATATATAATTATATATGATCCATATATAATTATATACAAACATTGGCCAGATCTGACTATATATAATTATATATGATCATATATACTTATCTATATATGGTTATATATAATTAGATCTGAAAATTGGCCAGATCTGTGCATATATAATTATGTATATTTATATATGATCATATATAAATATATATGATCATATATCTTTTCTTTGTTTGGAATTTTATAGGGCGTTGACAAATAATACGATCATAATAAACCATACATATTGTGTAGGAAATTTAACGCTCTACAAAAAAGGTCTATGATTTTTTCGTCCACTGGTTCAAAAGTTATTCGAAGTCTATTTTTACTATAACTTTAATTTTGACCTCGAATAACTTTCGAAGCAGTGGAGTTAGCGAAAAATCATGAAAGACCTTTTTTGAAGAGCGTTATAAATTTCCAAGAAGAATATATATATGGTTTATTATGATCGTATTATATATCAGCGCCCTATAAAATTCCAAAGAAAAGAATTTTCCCCGTGTTATTTCCATTTAAAACTTTGACTCTCGTGTTTTATTTGCCACACTTTATCATGGTCTTTACTTCATGATTTTACTTCATGGTACATATTAATACGTCATCTAACTTCGGTTTGGTTGCTGTCTTAGTAGAGTGAAGTCGTAATATGTCAGTCGTTGTATCAATTCGTTGTAATAAGTTGTTTAATTGGGTGTTTAAATAAATACGTTTTTGTGTTAAATATATTCTCTTGCTCCTACTCTACATAAAATTGTACTAACATGTTTTAATTATTAAAAAAAACGAAATTGTAAAGGTCGATACTCAAGTGCGCGACACTCGGCTGCGCAAAGTCGCGCGACGTCGTCTGTCAAATAATGATTATAATGTTTTAAATGGACATGTAGTAAGCTGTCGCGTGCAGCAAGTGAGAACGTGCCCATTTAAAATAATGTATGTAATTATAATTTGATAGGCGACGTCGCGCGACTTCAGGTAGCCGAGTGTCGCGCATATGAGTGAAGCACAATGCACAGTGAAGGTAGATTCACTGTTGTCTAGGCAGTGTTTGTTTCTTATTTAAATCATTCTCTTTCGAGTTCTTTTTAACTCTCCGATTTTTTGTGACATTGCTTTTTTCAAATCCTCTGGGGTTTGAGGTTTCCCGTTTCTGGAGGTCCATTTTTTTTCATTTGCCAATTTTAAGGCATAATCTAGAAAAGAAATCACAATATCATCAAATAAATTCAAAAAGTTTGGGAAATCTAAATGTACATGCCTTAAGCACTTTATATGAATAGTGAAACTATATATATATATATATATATATATATATATATATATATATATATATATATATAAATATATATGTTGTATTTGAGGTTTTCGCGGATAGATACCTGTGTTGTATTGTTTTCTCGGGGATTCCGCGTTGATGCTGAGGGTTGGCTCTGAAAAGAACCGGATTCTCGACGTTTCGGCGAACTAACATTCGCCATTCTCAAGAGATATATGCGTCCGTGCGGGTCAACCGTTAGACGCATACTGAGAGCTCGTTCGTGCGATGCGACTACTTATAGCTGTCTGGCTTCGGGTCATGCGCGTTGTGTGCGGTGCTTCGGTTCGGTTGTTTGTTTGTCTTGTTGGTCGTACATGAGTCTGGGGTGTCTGGGATTGCATTTTGAGGGTGGATATGATCGGTCGCCATGCTGGGGCCAGTCTCAAGGAATCGTCTCTCGTGTTCATGCAGTAGTCTCGTTTTTCTATCTCTATGGCTTCTCTGTATACTCGTGACATTTCGTGGCTAATCTGTGCAACAGTCCTTGAATTTCTAAAGTCCATCCAGTGACCGGTGTTTGTGTGTTGTACAAGTGCCGATGAAACTTTGTCTCTGTGTATGGTTGAAACTACATGTTCTTGAATCCTAGCAGATATTTTTCTATTGGTACGTCCAATGTAGGTTTGTTCACATGTTCCGCAAGGTATTTCGTAAATTCCATGGGATTCTAACGGGATGGTGTCTTTAACGCTGCGTAGCATGGAGGATATTTTCTGGTTAGGTTTGAAAATGGTGTCGATGTTGTGTCTTTTAAGTATTCTGGCGATTTTGTCAGTTGATCCTGTCAGTTGATACTGTTCTCTGTACGACGGAAAGCTCTGGATATTAAGCTGTTTGGATATCCATTTGAAGACATAACACCCGTCTGTATGAGGCTGTCACACCAAAATCCGACAGCCAGGTCAGGCAAAATACTACACAACGCAAGCCAAGCTTTGCTTCGGGACGAAATTCAAACCAAACGACAGAAACTTGACAGCATCAGTCAAAATATCCTGACAACCCACATAGCTCTAACCACTACGCTACACCCTCTCCTCTGGCAACAGATAGACTTAATATCCAACAACAGAGCCGAACAAAATAGATTATTAATTACCAATAGACAGAAAGAAAAATACAACCTTCTCAGACGGAGACAAAAACCTGCACCAAAACCACTCAACATCGACAAAGTGGTTTACAATCTTTCAGACCAGCCCCTAGACGAACCTACCAAAACCGTACTGGCCAAGGGTTTTAACTTTGCAATAGCACCAACTCGGCTTCCCAAAGAAGACATAATCACTGGTGTCGAGACTGCTATTTCACAACTCCCTGCCATATTAGCCGAGACAATAAGACAGGAAACATGCCACATTTTAAGATCTGCCAAACCACCGACAAGAAACATCTCATACGAGGAATTCAAAGCCCTCAAGGTACTAAGAGAAAACAACAGCATTGTGGTTCTACCAGCTGACAAGGGAAATTGCTCTGTAGTCATGAACAGTGCTGACTATAAACAAAAAATGACCACAATCTTAGATGATCCGGCTTATCTACCCAGTACAACGGACCCCACAACCTATCTTGACAAAACTACCAGACAAAAGATCCTAAGCTCTAGCATTGACAAGGAATCAATGAAATATCTTATACCAAGGGAGAAATCTTCACGGTGTCCCAAGATATATGGTTTACCAAAGATCCACAAAGATGGAGCCCCACTACGACCAATAGTAAGCTCCATTGGTTCACCGGTCCAACTTGCGAAACATTTAGCAAAATGTTTACAACCATACGCAGAAGATTGTGATTCCTATGTCCGCAATGCTGAACACTTCATAGACATACTGAAAAATCACCAACTCCAGCCCGGCCACCTCCTTGTGAGCTTTGACATTGTATCTTTATTCACAAAAGTACCGGTCCCTGAGGCCTTAAACATCATAAAATCAAAATTAAAACCAGAAAAGTAAGTATCAGATCTGGCAGAACATTGTTTAAAGAATACATACTTTAGGTACGATGGACAAATATACAAACAAGTCCTAGGAGCACCAATGGGTTCACCTCTATCCCCAGTAATAGCCAACATATTTCTTACAGATTTTGAGGAAAAGGCAATCTCATCAGCCACACTTAAACCTACACTCTGGTTAAGATATGTTGACGACACATTTGTAATCTGGCCCCACGGCAGACCAGAGCTGGACAAATTCCTTATCCATCTTAACTCCCAACACGACCAAATTAAATTCACAATGGAGATAGAAAAGCATCAACAACTGCCTTTCTTGGATGTTTTGGTACAGAAGAAACCTGACGGCACATTGAGCCACACTGTGTACCGGAAACCAACCCACACAGACAGATATCTGAACGCTTCTTCGCACCATCATCCCAAACAACTAGCATCTGTAGTCAACACTCTTACCACCCGATCCAAAAGACTAGCCGACCAGCTTAACTTACCGAAAGAATTGAGGAACTTACGAGAAGCTCTTTCTTCAAATGGATATCCAAACAGCTTAATATCCAGAGCTTTCCGTCGTACAGAGAACAGTAGCCAAAGAACTGAAGAGCGCCAGAAACCCGTTGGCACAGCATACCTACCATATGTTCATGGATCAACTGACAAAATCGCCAGAATACTTAAAAGACACAACATCGACACCATTTTCAAACCTAACCAGAAAATATCCTCCATGCTACGCAGCGTTAAAGACACCATCCCGTTAGAATCCCATGGAATTTACGAAATACCTTGCGGAACATGTGAACAAACCTACATTGGACGTACCAATAGAAAAATATCTGCTAGGATTCAAGAACATGTAGTTTCAACCAGACACAGAGACAAAGTTTCATCGGCACTTGTCCAACACACAAACACCGGTCACTGGATGGACTTTAGAAATTCAAGGACTGTTGCACAGATTAGCCACGAAATGTCACGAGTATACAGAGAAGCCATAGAGATAGAAAAACGAGACTACTGCATGAACACGAGAGACGATTCCTTGAGACTGCCCCCAGCATGGCGACCGATCATATCCACCCTCAAAATGCAATCCCAGACACCCCAGACTCATGTACGACCAACAAGACAAACAAACAACCGAACCGAAGCACCGCACACAACGCGCATGACCCGAAGCCAGACAGCTATAAGTAGTCGCATCGCACGAACGAGCTCTCAGTATGCGTCTAACGGTTGACCCGCACGGACGCATATATCTCTTGAGAATGGCGAATGTTAGTTCGCCGAAACGTCGAGAATCCGGTTCTTTTCAGAGCCAACCCTCGGCATCAACGCGGAATCCCCGAGAAAACAATACAACACATAAATATATATATATATATATATATATATATATATATATATATATATATATATATGTATATTTATATATATATATATATTATAATTACCAATAATCTCATTCTTGGCCGTCTCGTTTAAAGCCTTTACAGGAGCTACCTTTCCTTGGCCTAAGGGAGCTCGTGGAGCTTGGCCGGAAAAGGTGCAATTTAAATAGCCTGATGGCTTGAAAACTCCAGTTAACAATCGCCGTGCAACATGTGATGCTACACATTGAGTACACATTGACCGAATGGAGTCAAAGTCTGATTTTTTGCAATAAACTTGACTTTTTTGATCAATTTAAACATCTATTTTATAACAATAATAAATTATAAATGAAAAAGAATTTAACACGTTATAACTGACATATTGCGTTACAGATGCCATAAGGGCATACACCGGTAAAAAGTATCAATAAGAAGGCGTGAGGCCATGCGTATACAATTTTTTTTCTGGAAATGAACGTAATTATAATCTAGAAACATGAAAAGGAAGTGAAAATTTTTTTATCAAACATGCAATTTTTTTTATACGCTCCCTTTTTTGGCTTCCGAGACCTACTCGAGAAGTATAAAAAATGATTTTTTTAAATCAACGTAATTATCTAGGAGCGTAAAAATGAAAAAAAAACTTTCTTTAATCGAATCTTTAATTTTTTTTTTGGAAAAAATATTTTTTCTTTTTAGAATTAATTTTTTTTTTTAATTTTTCAATTTTTACGCTTCTAGATTATAATTACGTCGATCCTCAAAAAATAAAAATTTATATGCGCCCTTATGGCATTTGTAATTTCAGTATAATAGCATATAACAGAGCATAACTTAAGTAAATACAAATATTATTTTTTTACTGATAAATATAATTAAAAAAAAAATGTTTTGGAAAAGGGCACACATAAATTCTCTTGTTTATTATTAAAGAAAAACATTACATCTTCTTCTGGGGGACGATCCTTATCAAAAATCACTTCATTATCGTCAACTTGACAATATGAATGGTCCCTCTCGCAATTTATAACAAATATTATAATAGGTTTTGTTATAATTATATATGTAACTAATATTATTTATACCGAAACACGCTCAAAGATGAAAAGTTCTTTGTGGCGTAGTAGGGCGTAGGGCGTGCCAAGGTTGCCAGGTGTTCGGTATTTTACCGAACCGTTCGGTATTTCAGCCCCGTGTTCAGTGTTCGGTACGACTAAAATATTGTTCGGTATTTTTTTCGGAACTCATTTATTTCTCTAATTTATTAATGGAATCACAAATTCAACTCAATAAGCAAGTGCCAATTTTGTTGTTTGCCAAACAGCCGAAACAAATCAAGCGTGGACATGGATAAAAAGTGGATAAAGCGTGGTTTAAGGCTGAATTATTCATTTGTTGCAATTTCAAAGTGACATGTCGCGAATTACATCTCCAAATCAAAGAGAACACCCATTTGTTATGAGCGTGCATTAGCAATAATAAATACGATTTTTAATATAGTGTGTTCGATTCGATTTATGGTGTAGTTCCGAAATAAAACTTTTCATTAAATGTTTGTTTTTTTCTTTTGTTTTCACCCTATGTTCGGTAATTTGGCCGATCTCATCTGGCAAACCTGGGCGTATCACGTGATACACCATATGTTTAGATATTTGTCTCTGGTTTAGTATCATAGTCACCTAAACCGCTGCATATAAATTTTATAGCATAATTTTGTTTTCTTTTTTACGAAATTAAAAATAGTATACAAATTGCCCAGGGAGTACAAATGCTTCAAAATCGAATGGATGAGCTTGAAAACATTGCTAGAAAAATTAATAAATTAAATAACTACGAACTTCTAGGGAACAATATTACAAATATTAAATTTGATATTTTCGAATGTGAATGAATGTGTGTGTGAGAGAATGTGAGATGGAGCTTAACACAGAGCGAAGAACAGGCTTTAAGTGTATTTGAGAGAAGAATGCTACGTGCAATATTTGGAGCGACCCAAGAACGAGGAATCTGGCGCCGAAGATATAATCACGAACTATATCAGCTCTACAATCAACCAGATATTGTGAGTTTCATCAAGGTGGCAAGATTGAGATGGCTCGGACACATGCAGAGAATGGGTGATCATAGGGTTCCGAAAAAGTTGTTCAATGGCCAACCAGAGGGAAGGAGAAGGGCCGGAAGGCCAATAGGGAGATGGAAGGATGCGGTAACAACTGACCTACAAAAACTTCAAGTACGGGACTGGAGAACGTTGGCGAGTGATAGGTCCGCTTGGAGAAACATGCTGAAGGAGGCCCAGACCGGCAATCGGTTGTAGTGCCATTAAGAAGAAGAAGAAGATTTTCGAATGTAATTTATTTTTATCTAATGGTATATGAAGTAGAAAATGTGTCTGTTTACGCTCGTTTAAAAATTGATAAAGAAATTTATACTTCAGAAATTTACAAAGCAGTAAAAACGAACAGCTACGCAGTCGAAATAGACGTTAATGGTTCCATTATTTATGGATCGATTAAATTATTTGTTAGAATTCAAAGTGAAATATTTATAGTCATAAGCGGTTTCGCTCTTGAACATATTAAAATGTTCTGTCACTTCTTTTCGAGAAAAACAATTGAGCATGTTATACCAATAGCAGACAATAATAGTTTGATGTTGCTTAGATTAAAAAATATTAAATTAATATTTCAACTTGTAAGACTCGGTAGTTATGTTTGCAAACAACCAAATAATAATATAAAAATGGTTTGGTAATTATATTATTGACTAATGTTATGTAGAAAATATTTTTATTTCATAATAAATATTTTTTCTAAAACTACAGTATAATCATTTTTAAATATCTCCCAACAAGAATAATTAAAAATTTACATGTAAACATTTATATGTCATAAAGTTGACATAATGTATGATTTTACATATTTATCAGTCAGGTCTGATCAGATCTAATTATATTTAGACATATATCATCAAATCTGATCATATATAGTCATGTACGATTATATATATATATATATATATATATATATATATATATATATATATATATATATATATATATATATACTTATATCAGCGAGATCTGATCAGATCTAATTATATATAGACCTATATATAATCAGATCTGGTCATATATAGACTTATATATAATTATACATATATATATAAGTCAGGTCTGATCAGATATAATCATATATAAACTATATATAATCAGATCTGATCATATGTAGACTTACATATATTTATACGCAGGCATATATCAGTCAGGTCTGATCAGATACAATTATATATAGACCTATATATAATCTGATCTGATCATATATAGACCTATATATAATTATATATAATTATCTATAATTATATATTATTATATATAGACTTAAATCAGCTAGGTCTGATCAGATCTAATTATATATAGGTTCATATATAATTATATATAATCCCATATATAATCATGTATGATTATAAATAACTCCATATATAATCATGTATAATTATATATAATTATATATAATTTCATATAAAATCATATATAATCACATATAATCATATATGATCATATATAATTAGGCAAAATCTTTTTTCATCGGGAATCCGAAATTTTTTAATAATCCGGTGGTTGTCTGGTCCCATATGTATCGGATTATCAAGATTATACTGTATTCAAAAATTACTTTCTAAATATTCAAACCGTTTTAACACGTTCGGCGCCCAGCGAGATTCGGATAAGTTTCTCGCAGGGCCCAAATGCGACTGTCGCAGCGCCAGAACGTAAACAGAAAATTCCGGGAACTTTTAATCACATAATGGTTGTCCTCGGAAAAATACTATGCCTCCTGTGCCTCTGTGCGTCCTGTGTTACCAAAAGAAGAGGAAAACTGTCGACAATGTTTGAATTGCCCAAAATCGCCTCAGATATGCTTCGATTGTTTCAACAAATATTATGCGATATTAAACACTAACTACTCTACACTCGTACACCTTTGATCTATTTCCACTGAACAATTTTGCTCATGAGCGGCCTCCCATCCCTTTTCTAGCTCGATCTTCTCAAACTCACTCCATACCCAATCTTCTTATATATATATATATATATATATATATATATATATATATATATATATATATATATATATATATGTGAAATATTAATGTAATAAATGTAAAAAAGTAAGTGTGGTGAACACTTGTCTGTTAAGTAAGTGGAGAGAACCCGTATGTCCAGTCAGTTTAACCTTCTCTGTTCAGCTAGTTTTGTCTCGTGTGTGTAATCCAGTGTTTTTCAACTTTCTACATTGAGTGGCACCCCCGACTCAAAAATAAAAAATCGTGACACCCCTGACTGAAAAATAAAAAATCGTGGCACCCCTGACTAAAAATAAAAATCGTGACAGCCTTGACTTGCGGCGGATCTAGAATTTTTTAGGAAGAAAAATTTAAAAAAATGACATTTTGAAGTAGCATTTTAATGCATAAACAGCTGAAAATGTACTGACGATGATGATGAGTTATCTTGAATTACACTACACTACAATTTCTAAGAAAATGCCTAAACTTTGCGGCACCCCAATCGTAGCGCCGTGGCACCCCAAAATGTCACGGCACCCTGGTTGAAAAACACTGGTCTAATCAATAGTTAGTCTATCTAGATAGACGTCTTGTCTCCAACTGAACTAGTTTATCTAGTCTATTCATTTGACTAGCTTAGTTAGTACTGTTTGTCTAGTCAGTGTAGCCCACTTAGGTGAAAATGAAGAGTCGTATGAAGTGCGTCAAAGTGCAACGAAGTGTTTCCGAGACAAACGAAGTGTCGGATGATATAAATGTCAACACTTCACGATAAAACAGTTCAACGACACTTTACTGATACTTCGATTGCGCGAATGCCAACACTTCTCTGGCACTTTGACGACACTTCGTTGATGCATTACCAACTCTTCGACATTTCATTTTCAGCAGTAGTCGATCTAGACTTATCAACCTAGACTTGTATAGTTAGTTTAATACCTACTGTATATCCAGTGAATTTATAGATTTACTATAGACTATAGTCTTGTATATCTAGTTAGTCTAGTATTGTCTATCTAGTAAGCTTTGTTTAGTTTGTCTAGACAAACTAGTTTTACCTATCTATTCAAATTGGTATTGTCTATTCTAGTCTGTTTAGTATGTTGCGTATCTTGTATATCTCTTTAGTATCATATTCGTCGTTCTGTCTTTATTTTATTTTTCCCTTTATTTAGTTTGTTTGTTGGCAATTATATTCGATCAATTAAATTTAAATCAATTAAAAGTTACACAACTAACTAATAATAACTAATAGTTTGAGACGTTTAATCTTAAACTATTTTTAGTTGAATGAGACAGAAATTATTTCGTAGAATGCGTGAAATCCCATTCATCAAAATGTATGAGCTTGAAAGCTGCTAATTAACGTGGGGCATATTTCGTCAAGGAAAACAAATAAATGTTTATTGGAATAAAAAGTATGTTTGATCCTATGTAGTTTCCATGCTGCATGATTGATGATGACATTTAAATTAAGTAGAGTGCACCAACTAGATATCAAATGTCAGGAAAGCTGCAGTATTGATTATTCAAACGAATATTTCTCAATTCAATGAAATACGTGTAGTAGAACATTTTAATTTATTGATATTTCGACTTATTTACATAGTTACAAGTATCGATTATACACTATACGTTTTTGTTAAATAAATAACTACAATAGTTTCTCCTAAATTGGACTATTTATTTAATCATCTAGATTTATTTGAACATTCTTCTTTAAGAATATTTTTATGATTTTTATACTGATAAAGCTGTATAGGGCAAGTCTGACATATCCACTTGCCAGACTTGCCCTGTACAGCTTTATCAGTATTGGAAACGTTGATGCCAACACTGATAAAGCTGTACAGAGCAAGTATGGCAACAGGATATGTTCCTACCCACTGGTAGTACCTACCCACTGGTGGTTCCTACCCACTAGGTCCTTACCAGATAAGTTGTCCCCAGGAAACACATCCGATCACTCTGGAACTGCTTTTCGCATAACCTCGGAGTGACGGATGGATATATTGTAAAAATCTGCTTCAACTGAGTCTCTCGTTAGGCTTCCTCTCGTCATTTTCCTTGTTGCTTATTATGGTATAAATCAGTGTTTCTCAAACTTATTTGTCTCATCGCCCACCTTTGATATACTAAAGCTAATAACGCCCCCAAAATCTATCGTATTATATATGTGTATACATCAGCGTTTCTCAAAGTGGGCGATATCGCCCCCCAGTGGGCGATGACGTCGTTTTGGGGGTCGTTAGGTAGCTAGGGGGCGATTTAGGGGGCGGTAGGTAGCCAGGGTAGTAGCCAGGTATCACGATCTATACAATGTATTTCTGTTAATTTAAAACGAACAAATACTTTCAACAAAATGGTTCCATGTTCAGTATTATACAACGCTCGTCTGCTATTCGCTGCTGGTCGAGTATTGATAATTGCACGCCCACACACACAGCCAGCGTTACTAACTCTAACAACTTTTTATTAGACCTACCACCTTTTAGGGTCTTGCTCAAATTTACTACCTTGAAAAATCTATGAACTTTTCAATTTTAAAAAGAAATAGTATCATTTTATTTCTGTAAAAATTATAATGTCTTCACTTTCTTTTCACGAATTTTTCTTTCTAAAGGGATCCCCGCATGTCAATTTTTATTAGAAATATTTCAAAAACTATCACAATTATTGTTGCAAATTATATAAGAATTCATTTATTATTAATCTAAATAGGTTCTCAGACTTAATCTTACAATTTATTTTTCATTATATTTTTTTAATTGATTCTAGGTGATGATGTTAGAAGCCATTGCGGCTTGTCCTCACTAGCGCGTGTATTCTTGATATATAATTTTACTTTCAACGTTGCTAGATTTCTAGTGAATGTTAAACTATTTTCGTTGTTTTATAATAAAAATTTCAATAGAACTGAAAAATATTCTAAAACATTAAGTATCCTATAAAATACTTGGTGAGTCAAAATATCAAGATAACTACAGACGTTTATTGCTCTCTACTGAAGTTCGTTGGCTTTCAAAAGGGAACAGTTTTCAACGATTTTATGAACTTTATAGAAGGATTATTGAATTTTTTGAAAGATATAAAGTATCTGTTACCATTTCCAAAGAAACAGAAAAACGCAGGCCTGGTTTTGGAAGAAGAATTAGTGGAGCTGCAGAATGATATCAACTTAAAATCATTTAAAAACATCATTTAAAAACTCATATGAAGAGTTTTGGTTGCAGAAAAATGTCATTGACCACTATCCATATTTGTGGAAAGTCGCCAAAAATTATTCGATTTGCGTTTGTTCATCACGAACATTGAACCTCAATTAGATAAATTGATAACGCAACATCACTCGCATCCTTCCCAGTAATTAACGTATATTTAAGTCGTATTTTAATGGTGCTTGTAAAATCATATTATGTCGTTATTTAAACGATGTATACACATATATAATACGATAGATTTGGGGGGCGTTATTAGCTTTAGTATATCAAAGCTGGGCGAAGAGACAAATAAGTTTGAGAAACACTGGTATGTCCCATGTACGCCCATGTACCTGTATCTTTACATACCCTTTATGAAAATTACTACTTTCTATTTTGCTTTGCCGCTCCTGTAGGTTCACTTCTTGCAAACGTTCTACCAACCTTTCGGCCCACAGTGCCCTTTCCTGCTTTAGCGTATCGAGCCCCTTACCAGATATACCACCTCTTTCATACAATTTTCTCTTATTCTTAGCCCAGTCAAAACAGCTAAAAATCTCTTTTATCAACCTTTCATCTCCCATTTCACTCACCTTATATTCATACCTTATGACCTTTCTTGCTGCCAAGACTGCCACCTTGCAGGCATTCACCTCCTGGAGAACGATGTAACCAGGTGTCGACCTATCAAGCTTCAGGATTTTTTTGAAAAACTTTAACTGGACTCTCTCTATCCTGTCCTCCTCTCTCGTCCCCCAGACTACTAAACCATACAATAAAATGCTTCTCACATACACCTTCCACACCGTCTCAGGCGCCCTGAAGTTTCCTTCGAATTTATTGCTCCATTCATTCCATACTCGCCCAGCTGCCACCCACGCTTTCTGCGCTACATACTCCACATGCTCTCTATTGCTACCTCCATTTCCAAATACATACCCCAGATACCTAAACCTTTGCACCTCCTCGATTTCCCTCCCTCTCCATTCAAACCGCTCTTTCTTGAACTTCCCACCTCTTTTGAACCGCATCCATTTAGTTTTTTCCACATTCACACTCAAATCTCTCCTTTCAAAAAACCCTCTCACCCTTTCAATCACCTCTCTCAATTCCCCAGCTGTCTTGGCAAATACCACTACATCATCAGCGTATGCTGAACTCCACACCTTTGTTCTCCCTACCACCGCTCCTCCAGCTTGCCCGTCTGCCTAAACTCTTTCCAAATCAGCCACATAGAGATTGAAAAGTGTGGGGCTCAGTGGGCATCCCTGCCTCAGGGATAATATAACAAATATTTCTAATAAAAATTGACATGTAGGGATCCCTTTAGAAAGAAAAATTCGTGAAAAGAAAGTGAAGGCATTATAATTTTTACAGAAATAAAATTATAATATTTTTTTTTAAACTTGAAATGTTTATAAATTTTTCAAGGTAGTAAATTTGAGAAGGACATTAAAAGGTGGTAGATCTACCGAAAAGTTGTTAGAATTAGTAACGCTGGCGTGCGATTACAATACTCGACCAGCAGCGGATAGCAGACGAGCGTTGTATAATACTGAACATGGAACAATTTTGTTGAAAGTATTTGTTTGTTTTAAATTAACAGAAATACATTGTATAGATCGTGATACCTGGCTACTACCGGGCTACTGGCTACCTTTTTTTTAAATCATTTTAAATCGTCTTCCTCCTTTTGGGTCATTATGTCTTTTACCGCTTTGTTCACGTTGTCCCAGTTCTTTTCTGTTCTCAACATGTAGTCTGTTATTGTTCTTGGCTCTAACGGTCTGTCCTTCATTATCGTTGCTCGTTCGCGTTCCCATCTGTCCCAGACGAATAGGGTGTGGTACACGCTGTCGTCCTCTTCACAGTAGTCACACTGTGCTTCTCTTGTTCTGCCAATGCTGTGCAAGTAGTCCTTGAAACATCCAAGTCCCGTGAGAATCTGTGGTGGAAGTTGGGTTCTCTTTGGAGCTTTCTGTCTTTCCATTTGATTGGGTCTGGGATTAATAATCTGGTCCATTGTCCCCTTTCTGTATGCTCCCATTTTCTTTGCCATTCCTTACGAGTATTTTGCCTGGCTGTTTCTTTTTTCACTTTGTCTCGACCTGCAAGGTAGCAAGACATGCGTTCTTGCGCAGTCAGCTCGATGGGGACGATACCGGCGATTACAAGAGCTGCGTCTCTAGATACGGTCCTGTATGTACTGCAAACCCGTAGTGTCATTTTTCTTTATACCTTGACCAGTTGCTGCTTCTTTCTTTCTGTCAGTGCGTTAGCCCACACGGGAGCCCCGTACAACATGATGGAGTGGGCCACTGAGCTAAGCAGCCTGCGTTTGCTGCAGTTTGGACCTCCGACGTTTGGCATCAGCTTTTGTAGCGCGTATGCGGTTTTTGTGGCTTTTGAGGCAGCACAGCTTATGTGTGCTGAGAAGTTTAATCCTCCTTCTATGACGAATCCCAGATATTTTACCCATTCCTTGGGTTTGATCTTAGTTTCTTGGATCCTAAAGGATATTGGTAAGAGTTGTCTTTTACCTCTCAGAAGCACGGCCTCCGCTTTTTCAGGCGCAAGCCTTAACCCCTTATTTGTCATCCATTTGTTTATTTTTCCGACCGCTATGTTTGCTTTCTGCATCAGTGTCTTTTCTGTCTTTGCAGTTACTACTATTGCTAGGTCATCTGCAAATCCGATTGTGGTTACTCCTTCGGGTTGCGTCATTTTGAGCACTCCATCGAACATTACGTTCCAGAGTGTGGGGCCCAGGACCGATCCCTGTGGGACCCCACTGGTGATGCTGTATTCTCTTGTGTCGTTTCCTATTTCGAGACTGATCGTACGGTTGGTTAGATAGCTTTGTAGATATCATCCTTTGTCTTATCATCCTTTGTAGATATGGGGACATGCCTTTTCCAGATATTTCGGTCATTATGTACCCTGGCTACCTACCGCCTCCTAAATCGCCCGCTGGCTACCTAACGACTCCCAAAACGACGTCATCGCCCACTGGGGGGCCTATCGCCCACCTGATATCGCCCACTTTGAGAAACGCTGTTATAAATTAACCGCTGCATCTTTTCCTAGTTTGCTTTTTCCTCAAGCATGTAACTTTTAATGGTTCTGGGACCAATAGGTTCTCCCAGGTTTGCTGCTGCTGATTCCCTTTTATTTTGCAATCTCCAGCATTCGAAGATGGCGTGGCTCACACTGTCTGTCTCCCCGCAGTACACACATAATTCGTCTGATGCCCGGCCTATGTAGTGTAGATAATCTCTAAAGCAACCATGACCAGAAAGTGCTTGGGTCAGATGATAACTTATTTCAACGTGCTTTCTTTTGATCCAAGTGGCGATGTTCGGATTAAGTAATCTGGTCCACTGTGAGCTCCCACCTTCTCTGCCACTGTTCGAGAAGTTCCTCTCTGGCTTTTTTTATATCCTGCTGTAGCCGGTTTCGTAAAGCTTCTTTCGCTCTTCTGCGTGTAGGTCAATTGGGAGAATGTCTGCGATGACCAGGGCTTCCCCCGATGCCGTTCGATATCCACTACATACTCGTATAGCCATTTTCCGTTGTATAGCTGCTAATTTTTGTAAATTTCCATTTGATTGCAGTTCCTTGGCCCATATTGGCGTACCGTATAACATCGTAGCCTGAACTACAGAGCTCAGAATTCTGCGTTTGCTACTTTAGGGGCCCCCAACGTTTGACATTAGTTGTTGTAAGCCTGCCATAATCCTCATTCCTTTAGCGGCCGCCTCTGTTAAGTGTGCAGTAAACGATAGCCTTTTATCAATCGTCACACCAAGGTATTTTATTTCATTTTTTTGTATTATCATTATGTCTTCGATTTTAAATTTTATTGGGCTATGTTTTCTCAAACCTGTAAGCAGAACCGTTTCGGTTTTTTTTTCTGCTGCTAGGCTAAGTTTTCTGTATTTCATCCATGCATGCACCGATTTGAGCGATTACATGGTTTGCCGTTTGAATGAGACCTTGCTCGGTTCTGGCTGTAACTACCAATGCTATATCATCGGCGAAACCAATTATTGTTGCCCCCACTGGCAGTTTCATAGAAAGTATTCCGGCAGTGGCGGCTCGTGGATGATGTATGTGGGAGGGCTGGAAAAAATTATAATAAAAAATCACTACGAGTTGAAAATCAGTGTAATACCAGTAACAATTATTTATATTTAAATTCCATTCTACGTTCCTTTAAATTAACAAAACCATCAATAACCTTTTCTTTAAAATTTGGTATATTTGTGATTATGTTTTTTTCTATGCTAATCATAGCTAATACTGTTTATACTCTTTTTTGTTCCATTGTATTTCTTAAAAAGGTCTTTATTCTCTTAAGAGCGGAAAAACATCTTTCAGGTTCCGTTGTTGTCATAGGGGTGGTAATTATTATTTCAAGTAAATTAAAAACTTCTACAAAGGATTCATGAATTCCTGAATTATACATTAAGTCATAAATATTTTTGTGTCCTTTTAAATTTTGAAATTGTGGTCGATCATATAAAACAAGTAATTCTGTCTTAAGCCTCTCTTTATCTAAACTTGGATATGCATTCGCTGTTTCTCGTAGTTCGATGATAGGAATTTCATTCGTATTATTTGAAAAATAGAAGGGGAAAATAATCTGCTGCAGATAAGTGTTTCGTAAAAGCAAATCGTTCTTTTGCTTGAAATATTATATAATCGCAAACTTCTTTTGCTGCTAAATTCGTTGCTTCTTTTGAAAATCCTCTTGGTAATTGACCCTAGGGAGGTTATTTCTAATTTATTTAATAATTTTAGTAAATTCTTCTATTGCCTCGAAAATAATAATTGAATTGGCATTACGACATTGTCATTTGCAATACAAAATATCGACATGGGGCATGATTTGATGAAAAAAAATTAACCAAAAATTAAAATGTTTATTATTTAAAGTGCGAGTTAATAAAAAAAAGTGCGTAAATGTAAATAAAGTGCGCCAAATTTCTATTATTTTGTTGAAGTGATGCAAAACAATTTTGGAAACATTCCTTATTTTCAAAAACTGTGTTTACGACTTGGCTATTAAAATTCCACCGTGTGTTTGATCCCCGTGGAATTCGTCTAGAAATACCGCCGAATGCAACTAAACGTGATGGAGATTTTGAAAAAAGTGGGTATTGCTGCTAGGCTACTAAAAAAAAATTCGAGCTTGCAAATTTTGTGATGTAGCTTGCTCCATTATTAAATTAAATTGATGAGCGTAACAATGTACAAATTGCTCATTTTTTTATATGTTTAATAATTTTTTGTACGCCTCCTTTTTCTCCCCTCATTACGGCGGCACCGTCAAATGTTTGTGCGATTAATTTATTATGATCATCTCCCAATACAATTTTCAATTCTTCCAATAAACATTCGGCTAAACCCTCAGCATTTTGAATTTTGGGATTAAAAAAACCCCAAAATCTTTCATATACAGTACCTTCTAGTACGTAACGAAAAACAATTACCTGTTGTGTATGTTCCGAAACGTATGTAGTATCATCTGTCATAACAGCTAGATATTTAGCTCTTTTGATTTTTTTGCATATTTCGTCTTTACACGTTCAAAATACAATCAAAAAGTTCATTCTGGATAATTTTTTTATGATCCTTTAAAAATATGTGAAATTTGAAAATCTTCGTCTAATTTTCCAGCAAATTGTAATAACCCCCTAAAAACTCCAGGATTTAATGAATCTTCAGTTTCATCATGTCCTCTCGTAGGTAATTCAAATTTACCACAAAACAAAATACAGTCGATAATTTTAGATAAAATATTGCGATTTTTTTTCACATTTTCATTATGTCTATTTATTTCTTGTTTGTAGGCCCCACTTAATTGTGTTCTGATATCAACTGTTCCCAACATTCCAAGATTGCACACAGTTTTTAAATGCTCTGCACATTTCTCATGTTTTTTAATTTTTTCATTTAAATGATGTAGATCTGCGATACCAGATTTTATGCATGACGTATCGGTTCCAAACAAAAGGCATAGAAAACAAAAAAAGGATTCTTTTTTTGGACTACCTGTTAATTATGCTTCATATAAATGTTGGAATTAAATTTTCGGTGATAATTATTTGAACGACTTTGTGACACTTGACAAATATTTAAATCTGGAGTTAACCGTCCTAATGATTTAATTTAATTTTTTTCTTGAAATTCCAGTCGTGCAAAGTTGATCTTTTGCAAATGCATAACTGAATTTTTGGCTTCGTTCATTTCTATAAAAATTTAATTAAAATTAAATTCAATAATTAAATTCAAAAATAACTATCTTACTTTCTATGTGCATAGCTAAGAACTTCTTATTTATTAATACTTTGCTTTAAATTGTCCACTTTTCAATTGGGCGGACTGCAATGTTGCAGCCCACGATATACATATTACAAAAACGTATATCGCGGATGGGGGTAACCAGATCAATACGCGGCGAGACTCGGTCTGCACTGACTGCAGCCCGGATCAGTATATTGAGTATACAACCGCACTAACAATACGTTACACAATACACGCATACAGAGCGCCTATCGAGGTATTTATTACCTACAATTCAAAAAATAAATATACTACGAAGGGAAAAATATGTTTTTGTAAAATAATTGAATACTAATATAATAGTTTATAACAATTAAAAAAATGTTTGCATTTTGGCGGGAGGGCTGCAGCACTGCAGCCCTTATGGGCGAGCCGCCACTGGTATTCCGTCTTATAGTACGTTCCAGAGGGTAGGCCCTAGTATGGAACCCTGTAGGGCACCACTACTAATTTCAAGTTCTTCTATCTCTCTATCGCCTTGCAACAACAAGCTCCGATTGTAAAATGCAATTTCTATAACGGACCTTAGGGCATCAATGGTTGACCTTCCTTTCCTGAATCCAAATTGTTTGTCGGATAATCCGGTTCCGGCCTCGAGGTCATCTTTTAATCAGAGACGTCCAGTAGACAGATTAGCCTATACGATCTAGAGTCGCCAATCGGTTTATCCCCTTTTCTGATAAGGACTAACTTTGCTCTCTTCCATCTGTCTGGAAAATTTCCGGCAGCTAACAGTGAGTTCGTGGTGTCTAGTACAAATTTAGATTGATTTTGCACGGTTATCTTCATAATCTCAGGTGGAACTCCATCTGGGCTTGGCGCTCTGGCGGTCCTTATTTTCATGCCTGCTGCCTTTAATTCCTCCGCAGTGATGGGTGGTGTATTTCTGACTTCAGGCTGTTCCCAGTCAATAAGGGTATGCCGTGGAAACAGTTCCTCAGCCACATGGCGCACTTCCTCCATTGTCATTTGTAGGTTTTGCGGCTTGATATTTAGATTTCTCCTATTTTTTTGGAAGGCGTCCCCCCATATGTCCCCATCTAGATCGACGCAGAGTTTCCCCCAATGTTGTTCTTTCGTACTATTTATAAGGCGACGAAGATCATTTCCTGCAGTCTTATATATTTGATTTAGTACTTGCATGTTATCAGCACATATTTTGTTTTTCCTTTGACGTTGGTATCTTCTCCTGGCAGCTACGCATGCTGCTCTCATGGGCTCGATATCGTCTGTCCACCAGTACACGGCTTTACTTGTGTTTTGTCCTCTTTTTTTTGTCAAGTTGGCTTTGCATATTCTACTCATCATATGAACTAGTGAACAATTGATGCTTCTCTTGTTAGATGTTGCTTTATCTTCTCTTCATTAAGATATTGTGTAGTCCAGCCAGGCTTAGACCAGTACACGTTTTGTTTCGATCTTTGTTTTTCCCTTATTTCATAAAGTATGTACCGGTGGTCGCTCGGACTTTCCTTATTCAACACTCTCCAGCTTTGGAACAAGTTAGATGTAGAGTTGGATGAAAATGTGAGGTCTATAATGGACCATAAATTGCCCCTCTTGAATTTGTGATCATCTCCTTGATTTTGCAGGATCATGGATCATATCTGTTTCTGCCGCCCAATCCATAACCGTGTTTCCTCTCTTATCCATATAGGGAGATTTCCAGTAGGGAGACTTTGCGTTGAAATCTCCAGCTATTATCTTTCCTTTATTTTTCTGTTCCCTGATATTCTGACTTACTTCTGCAAGGATTTGGACAGTTGCTCAATTGTTTCGTTTGGGGAAAAATAACAACTGAATATGATAAGTTGTAGCTCCACCCAGACAAACAGTCCCTTTTCCAGCTTTAGTTACAGCTACGTTTTGGTTCCTGATCCAGATCGCTGAATTGTTTTGATCGTCCGTACGCCATTCGGCCTCTGTTGCAAGTTTTTTGTTTTGCTCGCTTATCATGACTATTTCCCCTTTCACTTCCTTCAGCGTGGCGATCAGTAAGTCATGAGCTGCACGGCACCTCATTAAATTAATTTGTATTTTTTAATCATTGTTGAGATTTTGTTCGCCTTGCTTCCGCTAGCGCTTTTCTAAATATTGGGCATGCTCCAGTATCTGCTCGATGTCCTCCCTGGTTGCAGAGAGGGCAGTATGGTTGATTCTCACAGCCCTTCGCCTTGTGGCCTTAAAACTTGGCCACATCTTAGGCATAGCACCTGGCGGTCTGCGCCTTCCTTTACAGGCAGTTGCGTGATGGCCTGTTATCCAGCATTTGTAATATCGTTCAAGATCGATTCTTTTATGATATTCTACAATACAACCAGCCAATTTTAATTTTCCCGTGTTCTATTAATGTATTTGTCTGGTTTCTAGGCAGTTGAACGGTGGCTATTTGCCTATCGCCATAAGCGGGATTTTTTATGTTTACCTCATCCTTTTTTTGTATTGAGTAGCTTTTGTATGGATGCCTTTATTTCTTCAACGGTCGTAATGGCATCTATGTCTTTTATGTGGATAATTGTATCTGCATTTTTTGAGCGGACTTCGACCTCTGGCAGTTTTTGAGCAATTATATCTTTTAGGTCCTGTGCTTTTCCCTCTCTCATTTCTATCAGTAGGTTTTTAGTTTTGAACCTGAGGATTCCGGGTCTATCTTTTACTTTACTACTTTCAGTAGTTCGGCAAAGGTTTTGTCTTTTGTCCTAACGAATACTGCCTCTGTGGTTTTCTCTCTTCTCTTTTATTCTTGGCCCTTTTTGACCGTCGTCTCTTTCACAGTTTCTGCCTTTTCTACAGGATTTCGCCCCCGGGTAGTATGCACTCTAACCTCTATTTCGGTATCGGCGAAAATATATTCCATTTGTTTTTTTATTATCGGCCAATCAGCAACAGATGGTTTTACAAAAGATAGTTTGTTTCTACCATTATGTATCATCATATTTTTTAGCTGGTTTAGATTCTTTTCAAGGCTAAACGATTCATCGGCTTTTTGACGCACTACCACTTGGTATACATATCACTCGGCATTTTGTATTATTCCTTCCTTATTTGGCACTCCAATGGAGTATCTGGACACTATGCGTCCTGGTTTTGATTCCTGAGTTTCAAGCACGCAAGGTCTCGCATGGGAAAAACTAAGCGAAACTGGCTTTTTCTGGGCTGAGGTGATCAGCTACATGCCAGGCTGGGTCCCAGTCTAGTGGTAGTGACATTGGAGTTTTGTGCGGATATATTGGAAGTCCTTGTAGCAGTTTTCTTTTTTCATGTCTTGCCAAAGGTTTTCAAGTATTTCTTTTTCTTCGTCTTGTATATTTAAATGGTCGAGGTTGTATGGATATGTTTGAGTGCCCGTTTCAATGTTAAGTTTTGGGGAATATTCAGGAAATATTTTCCCCAGTTTGTCCATGAGGGTACATAGTTCTTCCACCGCGTTTTTGATTTCAAGTTTGGTATCTGTATTTGCTGCCGTGATCCATCTCAACTCATGAGTCTTTGCCGTCACTTTCCTAATTGCAGATTCAAAATCTTATTCATTTTCTGGTAATTGCTCGATCTTGTCTATTCTCTTTCGTTTAGGATTATTTTCGTTTGAGGATATGGAACTTTGTTTGGAAGTCTCCGTTTTGCTTGGGTTTTTCAGGACACCAGTGAAAGATGCTGATCTCATTCTAGGTGGTGTCTTCCATTCCTCGTTTTTTTGTGGTTCGAATCTAATAGACTTTTTCACATTTTTTTCAGGTAGAGTTTTAGGGATTTCTTTTTTTTAAGGGATTTTCTCAATGGTGCTTTTCCTCCGCAAGACTTATTTTCTACATTTTTCTTATCCATTTTGTGATAATTAAAAAAGGTGGCTAATATATAGTGTATTTTATTATGGTCCTCGTCTAGTTTTCGGTAGAATATATTAAAATAATTTTTACGCTTTCAATTTTTTTACGATTGGGTGTTCGGGACTTTAGCTATTGAGCTATTTGAACTTGGACGATTGTTATTTCTACACTGTGTAGGAAGAGAGGAAAAATGATAAGGGGATTTATAGTTACGTGGGCCACGTGGTCACACCACGTTTTCCTAATGGAGGCACAAACACCAACGAGTCCTATTTCTAATTTTACGAATATCACAAGATTGCGTCTTTTCTCACAAAAAAATTATATTTTAAAAAATACGCAAAACAACTATAATAGGCACAAAACTATAATACAAATTTTATGTTTTGTTTTGGACTTTTACTATAAGCAATAGTCACTTTTAGATGCAGGGTTGTCACTCTAACCTTCACTGTCGCTGTTTCCAGCGACACTCCTGACTAGACCCCTTAGACTACACCCAGGCTAAATCGTATAGATCAATAATCCTAACCGCATTCATACTGAAAACGTTAGATAAACTGATTGAAAAGTACCTAAGGAAGACCTGTCTTATGGGCAGGTCCCTGCACGCAAATCAACCAGGAAACTCGTGTGAATCTGCTCTTCACCAATTAGTGGTAAGTATAGAAAACGCATTAGAAAACAGGAAATTGGCAGTTGGTGCCTTCCTTTACATCGAAGGAGCGTTTGACAACACCTCATTCGACAGTATAGTCAATGCAGCCCTCAGTCATGGTGCAAATATCACATCAATTAGATGAATAAGATCCATGCTGTAGGGTAGAAATGTTGAAACTAGAGTGGCAGGTGACGCAATGAGAGTGTCTGTTGTCAAACAGACATGATGATGGTGGGACATGATTGTCAACAGACTTCTTGTGTCACTAAACAACAACGGTTTTTCACCCAAAAGGATATGCAGATGACATAGTCATCCTCATCAGAGAGAAATTTACTACTACAATAGCAGGGCTCATGCAAAAAGCACAGAACGAGATAGAGAGATGGTTTAGGTGTTAGACCTACGAGTAAATCCCCTAAGATCATACCTAGTGTCATTCACAAAAAATGAGGAAAATTGAGAGGTTGCGACTGCCAATTTTCTATAATGAACGTCTAAAGGTAAGAGAGGAAGTCAAGTATCTAGGTATAATCCTGGATGCCTAACTGACTTGGAATCAACACCTTAAGAAATTCACTAACTAGAGTAAAATGGCATCAATGATGACTTTTTAGTAATTTGTTCTTTCGAACACTTGGCAAATCATGGGGACTAAAACCGAGCATGGTGTACTAGTTGTATACAACGGTAGTTGGAGTAGATTAGATGAAAAGAAGTATGTAGATTCATAATCCAGAAAGTGATCACATTATCAATAATATTTCTAAAAAAAAAGGTTCAAGAAAATGTATCCGTATGATTATTAAAAAGACACGTAACTAGTCACAAAACAAATATGCGCTATTGTTAAATTTTTCCTCTCTGTGGTTCTATTAATCTTGGTACTTATTAATGCTTGGCCGCAGTATTTTCAAGGGATGTAATCCCACATTGTGAAGAGATCAAAAAAATGTATAAATAAAATAAAATGTAACAAATATACCTCTCAGGTATTCTCGTATTTATCTAATATATAAAAAGAGATTAAATTTGGAATTGATAATTTCCAAATTAGAAAAAAATGTTTTTTAAATATTTCGAATTGGTAAAACCATACAACATTATAATCAGATAAACTTAATGAAGTCGGAATATATACAGCTTGAATATATAAATATACTCAACCTTTCTGGAGCTCTATAATACTAATACGCGTCTACAGATGTCTATCCACTTAAGGTATCGGAAAGACTTCATCTTTAAAAACAATGTTATTTTCTGGTTTTTGTTGAGTGCCACGAAAGTGGTCTAAAAGCTATAAAATTTCACATGAGATTTGATTTTGTTAGTCCTAAAAAGACTCATTAGTATTATAGAGCTCCGGAAATATTTATATATTCAAGCTGTGTTCCTACTTTATTAAGTTTATATGATTATCTATAATGTTGTATGCTCTTACCAATTCAAAATTTATCATTTATATCAATAACCTGCTAAGTTCATGTCTCTCTCACGAAATGTCAAATAAAAAATATCTAACCCTAATCACCCACATGGGTTTCAAGTGAGTAGTTTACAAGTTGTTGTTAATACAAGCAAAGCTGTACTGAGGAGATATAAATCTGGAAACGCTTCTACAGATGACTATCCACTTAAGGTATTGGAAAGACAACAACTTAAAAAACAGTGTTATTTTCTGGTTTTTGTTGAGTGACACGAAGGTGGACTGAAAGCTATAAAATAACTGACAAATTTCACAGGAGATTTGTTTTTGGTAGTCATAAAAAGACTCTAGACTAGACCTAAAAAAATTATTTGTTGGTTCTTTTCATTCTTAAACATCTCAATAAACCCTTTCGCTGCGGGAACCGGATAAATCCGTAATAGTATATTTCATTAGGAGTTGAGAAAACTGTGTTGACCTTTCCTGTGCGCTCGTGACAAATTCGACTTCGCCTCACACGGGAAGTCATGTAAGTACCTTGAAAGCAACGTGTAATGAACGATATTTTTCATTATACCTCCATGAAAACAAAGAAGGTAAAAAATGTACCTACGCATTTTAAGAACCTTTATTTTGATCATGAACGAATAAAACCTATTCTTATGTCTAATTTTTAGTAAATGAAAGATTTATGTTACACCCTCTCGAGCAGCCACTTCGTTTTGCAGAATTGTAGTTGATGTAGTCTAAGGTATTACATTAGTATTTTTTTCTTGGTCTTCCCCCATCTACAATGTTTTCTGATGTTGATGTTGAGTTTTCATAGTTGATGAATTGCCAGAGGGGAGCAGAAGGAGTCAAAGTAACTAATAGATGGTGTCTAACAATGGGACTGAAACTCAACCCGAGCAAAATCACGGTGATACCATTTACTAGGAAGAGAAGGTTAAACTGAAAATATTGTTAGATAGGAGGGCACTAGAAAACAAACAGGAGATAAACTACATATCTGGGTATAACACTAGATAGCAATCTCTTCGTACTTCAAACCTCGTACCAAATACTTTCAATCCATGGGAATCAATCTATGTATCTTCCAAGCAGATGTACAAGCAATCGAGAAATGTGCACAATTTAACCTCGACAGGAACTATCGCAAAAGACAAATTATTACCCTGTTAGATAGCCAAGCAGCCATTGGAGCCATTAGACTCATACATCAGATCGAAAATGGTATGGTACTGTGTAGAAAAGCTAAACAAGCTATACACACTGGTATAGATGAAATCGAAGAATCAGATCACCTAGCAAACAAGGGATCCAGTAATCCCTTTGTAGGTCCAGAACCCGTTTGTGGTTTGAGTATGAACATCATCCACAAAAGTTTAGATGAAGAAATAAGAGAATGGATGAAAACCTGGAAAGAACTTCCAGGGCTAAGATAATCCAAAGTACTGCTGGGATATTTTAACCAGAAAAGAGTAAAAGCTTGCCTATAACTAAACAGAAACAAGCTTAGAATTCTGACAGGAGTCCTGACGGGACACTGCAGGCTTACACTGCAGTCCTGGAAGAAGGTGACAAATGCATATTCTGTGGCTCAGCAGAGAAAACCCCCCTACATCTGATCAAAGACTGTGGAGCACTGCTCCGCAAGAGACAAAAATATCTTGGGGCCCACTACTTGAAAGTAGAAGAGTTGCAGTCCCTGAAATACACCTAGCTTCTGGAATTCCTATAGGAATCAGGACCAGAGGAGGCGCTCTAAATGGGTAAGTGTACCAACGATTAGAGGAAGAGAATGGGGTACAATAGACCTATGAAGGTCCCAGTACAAGTCACCACCTAAATCTATAATCTACAATCAAATCGCTTTTTTCTAGTTTTATATCCTGGAACTGGTAATGATTTCCAGTTTAATCCGGTTTCATCAGCATTATAAATAAAATCCAAGTTGTAGTTATTTTCATCCAATTCCCTCTTAAAACCATCTTTAAGAGAGTTTCTGCATCTACATCAGCTGACTTTTTTCACCTTGCATTTACAATTCCCGAAATCTATGACGAGGTTTAAATCTGTACAACCATCCGTTACTTGCCATAAACGATTCATGGCCACCTATTCTTCTATTTAGCTGTAATGCTTTTTCGTAAAGCAAAGGATCGTTATCTCTTGCCCAGTTGATCGTTAGTATTAAAAGATAATATGTTCTAGGCCCGCCTTCTCCCTACGACCTTGACTTGACCTTTAACCTGACCGGGGCTTGACCTTGACATGACCTTGACCTGACCTTGACTTCACTTTTGACCTAACCTTTACATTTACTTTGACAATTCTGGTTTCCGGTTTCCTGCGCGGGAAAATTCAAAATTTGACGAGGGCGGGAAAATTCAAAATGGTTTGCGGGGTGGGTATGCGGTAATGGTTTGCGGGGTGGCATAAGAAACGCTACGTAATTAGTCCGGAGAGCTCTTAATAGTCACTTGTTAATAAGACATCGCTACGCTAAATAGACATCGAGACATCTTAAAAATGTTTACCTGCAATAAGTGAGAAAGTTTTTACAAGAAAAGAAATTCTTTTCCGGCATTTGAAAGTCTGCGGTGAAAATGAAATAGTGAATTATAAATGTGAAGTTTGTAATTCACAATTTACAAGAAGTAATTACAAATGCCACATGAAAAAATATCATAAAATCAACAATGAAGACTCTACAAAGAAGAGGAGTTTAAATAATGAAGATTCACCCTCCACCTCGAAGAATGTTAAATTAGATCAGCCGGCTCCTTCAACCCATCACTGTGAAATATGCGATCAAGTGTTTCCAATCATAGTCAAGTATGCAGGTTATCTTAGATCGCAGAAGCATCTTCAAGCAGCAGCGAGGCAATTCCAACAAGGATGTAACCGAAGTCTGCTCCAGTTTCAAGAAAAGGGTTTTAACTTATAGAATTAATGGTTCAGGTATAGATATAAATAGAAGGCTTTAAGTAAATTGAGGGATACTTTTGGTAGCATGATCGAAAACATTATCAAATCACTTAATTCAGGTATTAAATTTAACATTAAACTTTTTAGTATTTACATAAATTAAAAAAAACCGTGGGCGAATTAAAGTCGTTCAATACAAAATATTGCGAAATAAGACCTAGCATGTGTAACTTTATCGAAATTTACGATAATATGTGTGCCACAATTAAAACTAAATTTAGCGAGTTTCAGGAGAAAGATTCTGGTTGGGCACTAAGGGAGATTTCCCATTTAGAAATTAATATCAATAAATATGAATCAATACGTGGATTATTTATTATTGAACTTCCAAATCAGATTAGGGATAAAAAAGCATGTGTCAATATTCAGAATGAAGATGAGTTTTGCTTTTTATGGAGCATTATATTCGCATTACACCCCGTCAATGAACATTCCTATCGCCCGGCATCATACCCACTTCTCTCAAATTTTAAATTACGACGGACTAGAGTTTCCACTTAGAATTAAAGACATTCCTAAATATGAACAGATGAATATTTTTATTATTAACGTTTATGGTCTAGAGTCTAGAGTTTAAATCTAAATCTAAACAACATAACGTTGTGGGACCAATTTTTCACACTAAGGAAACTCGAGAAAGACATGTAAATTTACATATTTGGAAGAGGGTGTTAAAGGTCATTATGTATGGATAAAAGATATTTTACGGCTTGTAAGAAATCAGATCACATCAGATTGTACAAACAAATATTTTTTTCAACTGAATCGACTTTTAATCAACATAAATCAATTTAATCAATTCAAATTGAACGACTGCAATAAAATTTAAACTATTATATAGACGGAAGAAATTGTAAAAGATATGACCCCGGGGAATATATTAAAATTTCAGAATTACCTACGATAGGAAAATATATACCATTATACGTATACCCTTTGTTGTGTGCGCCGATTTAGAATCGATATTAAAACCGATTGATACATGATCACCAATCCCGATAATATTCTACCAATCAGACACATAATAAAATGCTCATTTAACGATTAATTGACTAAATTTGTGACTTATACCGGTGAAGATTGTCCAAAAGTATTTTGCGAAAATCTCTATGCAGATATTAATGAAATATATAGGAATCATTTAAGCGTCACGCTTCCAATGATTAAATTAACTGCAGATAAACAAAATTCATACGATACGGCCACTTTTTGTCATATATGTAATAAATTATAACAAATAACAAAGTCGCCGATCATGATCATTTAACGGGGAAATTTAGGGGTGCGGCCAACTCAAACTGTAATTTTAATTATAAAATCCCTAAAATGATTGCTGTATTTTTTCATAACATGTCAAAGGTCAAATTATGATTTCATATGAGTATCATAGTAGTTCATTTGAGTTCATTTATTTATTAAAGAATTCAGTCGCGATGAGGAAGAAAATTGATATCTTCCAAAATAAAGAAATAGTTATTTACATTAGAGTGTGGAAAGTTTGATTTTACAACGCGACAGCTTGTCTGGGGAACGAGCCTGTAAAATCATTTCCGCACGAAATTTGTATAATTTTTTTTGGCCAACAATTATTATTTAAGAAACAAAAAGACCCTCCGCCTCCACTTCCGGTCCCCCACCCCACGTAAACCGGATATGGGGTGGGAACCGGAAGTGGGGGCGAGGTTGGGGCCGGAAGTGGAGGGAAGATTATTTACAATATTGGAAATTATTTTTTGGCCTTCTGAATTGTTTGAAATCTTTGAAATCGTGTATACATCAAGCGAAACTAGCACTTTACCCACTATGTTGCAAAGTCCGGCTACAATGCGGTAAAGTCACTTTCCCGCATTGTAGCCGTACTTTCCCGCATTGTGCCAAATAAAAGAATTTCCAATATTGTAAATAATCTAAATAGTAGGGAAAGATTGTTCGTTCTGATGGTTCTGAATGACGGTTCTCCACTTCGGGCCCCAACACGCTCCCACTTCGGGTTCCCACCCCTCGTCCGGTTCACTCCCCCACTTCCGGTTCCCACGCACACTTCTGGTTCCTACCCCCTTTTCCAAATCACACCCCACTTACGGTTCCGAAACCGAAAGTGAGAACCGGAAGTGGGAAATTTGGAACCAAAAGTGGGGTGGGAACTGGAAGTAGGGTAGGAACGGGAAGTGGGAGGTCGGAACCGGAAATGGGATGGGAACCGGACATTGGGCGGGAGTGGGGGAACGGAAGTGGAGGCGGAGGGTCTATTTGTTTCTTAAATAATAATTGTCGGCCAAAAAAATTTATACAAATATCGTGCGGAAATGATTTTACAACGCGACAGCTCGTTTGGCTGGATATACTCATATATATTGGCTGGAGCGCTAATGGGGAATAAACTTAACACACTCTAATGTAAATAACTATTATTTGGCACAATGCGGGAAAATCACTTTCCCTCATTGTAGCCGGACTTTGCAACATAGTGAGTATAATTCTAGTTTCGCTTGATGTATACATGATGTCAAAGCTAGCTTTACAATTCAGGACGCCAAAATAGTTATTTACATTAGAGTGCGGAAACTTTGATTTTACAATGCAACATCTCGTTTGGGGGACGAGACCGAAGGGCGAGTTTCCCATTTGCTGGAGCATTGTAAAATCATTTCCGCACGAAAGGCCCTAGCGGTATAAGCATGGTGATTCGGCCCCGGAAAGATATTTATATGATACTCGGAATATATGTTGGTACCAATTAATTAATAAGATCCTGAAAGTTTCAGATCGCTAACTCAATTGGTTTTCGAGAAAAAGCGAAATGTCTCAAAAACAAAAAAAAATCTGAGTAACGGCTGAATCGATTGATCTAAAAATTTTATATGTTTTGGGGGCCGATAGTAGTTCTACACTCCCCACATAATGATTTACCATTTCTTGTTGAAAATATAATACCGCCAAAATCAAAATTTAAAAATAAAAAACTAATTCCAAATTTATATAATAAAAAAAAGTATGTTGTTGCTAAAACAATACATCGATATGAATACAACTTTACGACAGGCGGCTAAAAATGATTTTGAGAAGGATTTTTTAAACTTATGAACAACAGTGTATTTGGTAAAACTATGGAGAATGTTAACAAACGATGAGTTGATGTAAAACTTGTTAATCATTGGGATGATATTGGTCGTAAATCTGGCGCGGAAACATTTCTCGCTAAACTTAACATGAAAAGTGTTTCAACATTCACGGAAAGTTTAGATGCCATACGAGTTGAAAAATTAAAAGTTCTTTATAATAAATCAATTTATGTGAGGTTTCCCGTTTTGGAATTATCAAAATTGTTAATGTAGGAGTTTTATTACGATTTTTTTAAACCCAGATATGGCGATAAAGTTACTCTATGCTACTGTGACAACGATAGTTTTATTTTATTAATTAAAACCGATGATATTTTTGCAGATATTAAAGAGAGCATTGAAAAATTCGATACCACCAATTTTGGTAGCAAAAGATCCTATGTTCTGGACCCACCGCCACCACCGACCTTGAAATTACAGATTTCTGTAAAATTTATAAAATTTACAGATTCCTGTAATTCAATTTTCTCTACTACATTACAGATGGTGCCACGTAAAATTTACAAAAATTACAGATTCCTATAAAAAATTAATAAAAATACAGATACCTGTAAAAATTAATAAAATCACAGATTATAGCTTTACAGATTAAAATTACAGATTCCTGTAAATACCCGCAGATGGTGCTAAATTACAGATTCCTGCAACAAAATTACAGATTCCTGTAAACAACCTGCCAATCTGTAAACAGCCTGCCAATCTTTCCCTACTACATTGCAGATGGCGCAAAATTACAGATTCCTGCAACAAAATTACAGATTCCTATAACAACCTGCCAATCTTCCCCTGCTACATTACAGATGGCGCCAATCATTATTTTTGAGCAGATATTTTTAAATATCAGACTACTACTAGGCGCCCAGACAAGATCAGACAAGAAAACAAGACCATAGAAGGATTAGAACAGATAAGATCAGAAGACAAGAAGATCAGACAAGAAGATCAGATAAGACCAGACAAGCCCAGACAAGAAGATCAGATAAGACCAGACAAGTTCAGACAAGAAGACAAGACCAGAGGTTCAGTCTATATTAAAATTCAATTCAATGCAATTCAAATCAATTCAAAATCGATTAAAATCAATTCAAATCAATTAATTGAAATGACGGGCATATGGTGTTACTTGTATCTACTAGGTGCCCAGACAAGAAGATCATACAAGAAAATCAGATAGGACCAGACAAGAAGACCAGACCATACAAGGATTAGAACAGATAAGATCAGACTAGACCGGACTAGATTAGCTAAGATTATAGACCGGACTAGGTCAGATAAGATCAGACTATTGATCTAGTCTTAGTCAAGAATAATATTAAGGAAAATACTTTGGAGGGGTGTTCAATAATAATAATTAATTATTTTTTTTTATTTGTTTTATTGGTGCGCTTACTTATCTTCCCTCTCGTTTTTTATTTGTCTTCTGATCCAAATTCAATCGTATAACGATCCTGCATAATTTTCATGTATAACCCATTCCTCGCCAGATTTTCGAGAGGTTCCATGTTAGTAAAATGTTTTTCAGCGAATCTTTTGGGGAGGTATATAACCCCGGCTTCTAATTCACACATTATACTGGACCCATACCTTGTGTTTGCTACACGAACTCCCAAAATTTTATGATTAAAATTTCATTTCAAAAAATCATTTCAAAAATTATATAAAATTAAATTCATGAAATGTTTAACATATTAATAATTATAAAAAATTAAATTTATTTTTATTTATCAGAAAACATAATTTCAACGAATTGTTCAAATTAAATTCATGAAACATTTAACATATTAATAATTATAATAACTTAAAAACACAAAAATTAAATCCATTATTATATATCAGAAACATAATTTCAAAGAATTTTTCAATGTTTCACAATAGTAATATTAAAAAAAAAAATTAAATTCAAAAGTATTCATCAGAAAATGAAATTTCTACAGATTGCCCAATATGTTTTATAATAGTCATATATATTGGCATTTGATTGATTTCCACTAATTTACTTTCACTTAGTACAGCAAAACGTTGTGGGAGATATACCATACATATTGGGTAACTCCCTATATTGGGTTTATATTTTCTTAAGACGTTCAACTTTATATTTTTCTCCAATTTTTAAAGATCTAATTGGAGTAATGGGTAATTGAGTTTCCATACCAATTTTATTTAAATAGCCATGGTAGTGGGGATATATGATTGATTTTTCACAGACTGTTTGGGTGACTTTTAATTGTAGAAATTTAAAAGATTACTCTGACCTGTATTTAAAGACTGACGTATTGTTATTGACAGATATTTTCGAACAGTTTCGAAACGTATGCACCACGACATATCAGCTTGATCCGGCCCATTATTATACGGCACCCGGACTGAGCTAGGATGCAATGTTGAAAATGACGGATATAAATTTAGAACTTTTCACCGACATAGACATGGCATTAGAGGAGACAGGCATTAGAGGAGGTATTTGTCAAGCCTCGCTGAGATACGGCCAATAATAAATACTTATCCGAGTATAATCCCAATCAACCTAGCACGTATTTAGCGTACTGGGATGCTAATAATTTGTATGGCTGGGCACTTTCCCAAGTAATTCCCTACGGCGGTTTTAAATGGTTGACGGAGACTGAAATTTTAGACTTTGACGTGATGAAAATGAGCGATTCACCTATTGGCTATTTCATCGAAGCAGACATCGAGTATTATGAATCACTACAGGTCCTACATAATGATTTACTATTCCTCGTTGAAAGCATGGTTCCACCAAAATCAAAATTTAATAACACAAAACATTCCAAATTTAAACAATTAAGAAAAGTATATTGTTCACTACAGAAAATTAAAGCAGGCAATAAATCACGCACTCAAAATTACAAAAATTCATAGAATAATTGAATTCCGGCAATCTGATTGGCTAAAACAATATATTGATTTAAACACTACTTTACGGCAGGCGGCCAAAATTGATTTTGAAAAAGGCTTTTTTAAATTAATGAACAATAGCGGATTTAGCAAAACGATGGAAAATGTAGACAAACGAGTGGGTGCGAAACTTATCAATCATTGGGAGAATATTGGCCGTAAACCGGGCGTGGAAACACTTCTCGCTAAAGCGAATATGAAAAGTGTTTCAACATTCACCGAAAATTTGATCGCGATTCAATTTGAAAAAATAAAAGTTCTCTATAACAAGCCGATTTATGTGCGGTTTTCCGTTTAAGAACTATCGAAATTGTTAATGTATGAATTTTATTACGATTTTTTGAAACCAAAGTATGGCGACAAAGTTACTCTTTGCTACTGTGACACCGACAGTTTCATTTTATTGATTGAAACCGACAATCTTTATACAGATATCAAGGAGAACATTGATAAATTTGATACTAGCAATTACGGGTCTGATAACGTTTTAACATGCCGCTAAAAATAAAGGTGTGTTAGGCTTAATGAAGGAAGAGTTGGCGGGTGAGATTATGTTCGAACATGTTGGGATAAGAGCGAAAATGTATGCTCATTGCACAGAGACGGATAAAGCGAATTGGAAGAAGAAGGCTAAAGGTGTGAAAAAATGTGTTGTGAATAAAGACATTAGTGGCGAGGATTATAAACCGTGTTTGCTCACCGGGGAGCAAATATATCGTAAACAAAGAATATTTAGGAGCTACAAACACGACATATTTACCATCGAGCAAACTATAATTGCGCTAAGCAGCAATGACGATAAACGTTACATCTGCCCCGATGGCGTACATACTTTGGCGTGGGGCCATTCCAAAATACCAAAAAATAATGCAACTCCAATGTGATAAATTCATATATATATATATATATATATATATATATATATATATATATATATATATATATATATATAAATATATATATATATATATATATATATATATATATATATATATATATATAAATATATATATATATATATATATATATATATATATATATTTAATTGTAAATAATGTTTTTTCTTGTAATTATGAAAAGTGTTTTTTATTGTGAATATTGTTTTTTAAATAATGTATATTTTTGTATTGTAACTATTTTTTGACCCCCCTATTACTACTTTTTGAAAATTTGACCCCCCCTATAATTGGAAAACCGAATAATATTTCAAAATTCGCCGATACCCGTCGATTTATGTTCTTAGGGGAGCTTTTTCGACAGTCAAGCCAACTCGATATGTTCATCCCCCTAATGCCTAGCAACCCCAACTTAAAAATTTCAAATGCAACTACCCCACTTGTGACACATCATTTTAAAGCCCTTTTCATTGCGAATACAGTGACGTATCGTTTTTAGAAATCGGTTGAGATTTGACAGAATTATTGGTTACAAACGAAAAGATGACAAACCAACTTACGCGTAGTAATTTCTACACAAATGCCCACCACTAATAAGTTTTTCATACTACACATGACCGCATTACCTAATTGTAATTGATGTGTCTATCAGTTTACAAAAAAGTCAGAAATGAAATAAAAAAGCTGAAGCAAATAAAACTAGATACTAAAATAGTTATTAGTAGAAGATACTTAAGTTTATAGGAATTCAGACCTTTTCAAAATAACAAAAAATCGGTACTACAAAAAAAGTCGGTATTTTTTGCTTGTGACCAAGAAATCGTTAGTTTCAGCCGTTATTGAAAGTATTAACGTGTGTTCGAAATGGTTTATTCTATCGCGGTAAGAGTAGAAATTTTTGCAATTTCTTATGGAAATCACGATTGCGCTAAAGCTACAGCACGAATTTTTAATGTCAATCATCCTGAAAAAAATGTAAACCACGAGTTCGCTTTTAAACAAGAAACGTGAAGTAATTGGGCCAGTTCGAAATGAAGCAGTTGAAGTGGCAGTTTTGGGTCATGTACAGATGGATAATAAGCAATCGATTACTACTGTCTCACAAGCTTCTGGCGTATCCCGTTCCAGTGTTCATCGAATTTTGAAAAAACACAAGTTTCATCCATTTAAGATGACGCTGGTTCAAGAGTTACATGAAGATGACTTTGATCGCCGTAACCAATTTTGCGAATACTTTAGTGAACAACTTCTACTGAATCCATATCTTCTCTACAATACATGTTTCTCCGACGAATGCACATTTATGTTGAATGGCGAAATGAATAGACACAATTGTCGTTATTGGAGTGATACTAATCCGCATTTAATCAGGGAATTTCAAACTCATACACCTCAAAAATTGAATGTTTGGGCAGGCATTTTGGGCGACCATCTTGTTGGACCATTTTTCATCCAAGGTAATCTCGATGGAAACACCTATCTAGAATTATTGGAAAGTACAATTGATCCTAGGATAACAGAGATTTTAGAAAGTGACGACAATTTACTAGAAAATGAAATAACCTTCCAACAAGATGGTGCGCCACCGCACTATGCTGCTGCTGTGCGACAATTTTTGGATGACCATTTCCCGGGGCATTGGATTGGCAGAAGAGGTCCCGTCGAATGGACACCAAGATCTCCGGATCTGTCCCCTTTGGACTTTTTTCTGTGGGGTCATTTAAAATCACGAGTGTACACCACTCAGCCGGAAACATTGCAAGTGCTACGTCAGAGAATTGTAGAAGAATGCCGATTAATAACTGCGGATGTCTTTAATAATGTTCGAACAGAATTTGAAAACAGACTGTATTATTGTTTGGAAGGTAACGGGGGTCATTTTGAGCAATTCATCAAATAAATCTGATTTATTATTTGCTTCAGCTTTTTTATTTCATTTCTGACTTTTTTGTAAACTGATAGACACATCAATAACAATTAGGTAATGCGGTCATTTGTAGTAGATGAAAAACTTATTAGTGGTGGGCATTTGTGTAGAAATTACTACGCGTAAGTTGGTTTGTCATCTTTTCGTTTGTAACCAATAATTCTGTCAAATCTCAAACGATTTCTAAAAACGGTACGTCACTGTATTCGCAATGAAAAGGACTTTAAAATGATGTGCCACAAGTAGGGTAGTTGCATTTGAAATTTTTAAGTTGGGGTTGCTAGGCATTAGGGGGATGAACATATCGAGTTGGTTTGACTGTCAAAATAGCTCCCCCCAAGAACAAAAATCGACGGGTCTCGGCGAATTTTGAAATATTATTCGGTTTTTCAATTATAGGGGGGGGGGTCAAATTTTCGTTGGGATACCCTACCCTGTATATGTATATATATTTATTCTTGTAATTTTAAATAATTTATATTTTTCTTATAATTGTTATTGTTTTTCTTTCTACTTTCATTAGAAAACTATTTACATATAATTCCCGAACCATTAATTCTATTAAGAAACGTTAAGCATTTTCCTGTTCAACTTGTCTGGATGAGTCATTGATCGCGTATATCATCTTACGTGTATATAAGCCTGAACTCTAAATTCATCATCATTTGTTAAACTAGTTTACATTAATATGGCTAAAATACAAGTCGGGATACTCCATAATTATAAATACTATAAAGTTGAGGCTAATGAAAATATTAGTAAAGACGTAGAAGAGGTGTTAAAATATATAGTAGATAATTACGCAGAAGCAGTTTTTCCAAATATAGATATATCTATAGTGTTTACAGACGACACAGAGTTATTGTTTGAACCTGACGACAATCCAATTCGTTATATTGGATGGTGGGGAGAAAATAGATTAATGTATCTGTTATTCCCAACAAAAATTGTTTACTATATATATATAGAGAGGATTACGATGTGCTTCATTATTTAATAGAAAATAAGACAGCCTATCCAGAATGTTATTATATGCCCAAAAGTGTAGGTGGACCGATTAACCATAGTGTTGATGAAAGCCCGGTATATTCCTTGAAAGATATTTTAAATGGATATATGGTGAATGATTTGATGAGGGAGAGAGAATATAATAATAAATCTTAAAGGTATCAACTGAGGTGTTTAAACTCATCAAATTGTGTTATGAATTCTTCAAAACTGTAATAATGTCTATATATTCATTTATTTGTAATTGTTAACATATTTTTTCCTGTTAATAAATGTCTATTTAGCATATATTTTTTACTTTAATTTTGTTACCCACCTTCTATGATTTGAGCGCGAAAGGATATATTGTTGGATAAGGTTGAAAAATAATGAGAACTCTACATACATTCAATTTATGGTGGGTTTATTGTAATAATACAATTACTTCAATAGATTCAAATACTTATGCAAACATTCAACATTTCTCGCACGCCATATAGAGTATTTGTTAATATGATTTAAACATACATGTTTCGTTTTAATTAAATTGGGGCAATCGTAAAATTCATCCTCATCGTTTTCTAAATCAGTGCTTCCCAAAGTGGTGGGCCGCGGCCCCCTAGGTGGCCGCAAAAAAACCAAAACAAAAAACCTACACGCAAGGGGGCCGCGAAGAGCCGCTAATATAACAAATGAATATATCTTTGTTAAATAAGAATATTGAAATTTTAAATTGATTATATTTTAAAAACTGCTTATATTATTTAATTGATATATTAAATATTTTAAATTAATCATTTTAAACTGTTGAAGTTGGCACGGAACGTCAATTTTTCCACTACAGCTAGATGGCACTACAGCACAAGTGCATACTCACAGGTGTTATATGACAGTTTACCAGTTCGAATTTTACAGTTCCAATTCTTTCTTGTATTTTATCAATAATAATATAATCAGAACCCTGAAGATGGGCAAGTGGTTATTAAAACGTGTTGGTGATAAATGTGAACAAATACAAAAAGATATATGTGATGTAGTGGTAGCAGAAAGCGGACTATCAATTTCATCAGAACCTTTAAAATCATATTTAGAAAACCCAGCTGCTAAGAAAACAAAGTTGGTATCTACCGGAAAATTCAGAAAATAAGACTCTGCGTATTTAAAATTTAGTTTTGTGTCCTTGAGCGAAAATGAAGAAAAACCATTTTGTATAATTTGTTCAAAAACATTGGAAAATGATGTTATGAGACCACGAAAACTTTTTAGACATTTAAATACCATGCATAGTGGATTTAAAAATAAACCAATAGAGTTCTTTGAAAGGAAAGCTAGAGATTTAAAACGTCAAACTTTTTTTCGAAACATAAATGACAAGTTAGTGAAAGCTTCTTTTGAAATTGCTTTACTTATCGCTAAAGACAAAAAATCTCATACCGTTGGCGAAGATATTGTTTTACCAGCAGCGATAAAAATTTGTGAAACTGTTCATAGTTTAGAAGTAGCTGAGCCCCTTAAAAAATTCCAGTGTCCAATAATACAATTAAAATAAGAATAGATTGCATTGGCGAGAATATTAATTTAACCTTACTTTTACGTATAAAGCAAAGCAGTAAATTTGCCATTCAGCTCGACGAATCTACTGAGAACACAAATGATGCTAAATGAATGTTTTTTATTAAATATCAATACAATTTACAGCTTCATGAAGATATGTTGTTTTGTATAAATCTTTCTGGTACTATAAACGGCGTTGATATTTTTAAAATTGTAAATGATTTTTTTGAAAAATGAATTAGAATGGAAAAAAATGCGTTGGTGTATGCACTGATGGTGAAGCAGCAATGATCGGCAAGATTTCAGGATTTATATCCGAGGATAAAAAAGTTTGCCCAAATTCGAAACATGTGCATTGTATTAGCCATAGAGAAAATTTAGTTTTTAGAAGAATGGGAAACGAACTGGTGAAAACGATGTATTGTTAAATGTTTCAAAAATAGTAGATTTTGAAAAATGCATTGCGAGTTCATCAAGATTATTTCGCATTTTATGTAAAGAAATGGGTTCTGAACATGAAAGTTTATTATATCACACAGAAGTAAGGTGGCTGTGTGTTGGGTATGCAGGAGCGGAGATAGAAAGAATGAGAGAGAGAGGTAGAGTAATGACAGAGGAATTGGTCCAGAGAGATAGAGATGTGCAAAGGCAAGAAAGGAGAGCAAGAATTAGGGAGTCTAGGTACAATGGGAAATATGAAAAAATAATAGGAAGAGAAAGTAGAAAAGAGAGAGTGACAATAGCAAGATTCAGATGTGAAAATGAAGAGAGAGATAATAAATTTTGGATGGAGGATAGGAATAGAGTATGCAGGATGTGTGGAGAAAACAAGGAGACAATAGAACACTTGCTGAACGAATGCTCAGAAATGAGAGAAAGAGACGAGTGTAGAGAAGAGATTTTAAACGAGGATGGAAGAGGGATAGATTGGATGAAGAAAGTTGAGGAGAGAAGAAGAGCAATATGTGGGGAGGGAAGCCGGTAATCGGGGTTTAAGCCTAGTTCGCATTAGGCTAGTAATTTAGTAGAGTAGCGAGTAATTTAGTGGCTAAACTACTGGCTACTGTACAGAAACCGTTCGCATTACGGTCTAGTACAGTACACAAGTATTTTGTAAGATGGACGGGCTGCAACGCAATAGAATAAATAAACTGATATATTTATTGCATTTTCTAAATCCAGGCATGCCGATTGTTTCATTTGTTTGTTTTTATAATGCGGGGACTTTATATTCAAAAAGCATTTATGTTCGACGTATTTGGAAACTAATTTTAAGTTAAAATTTTCGGTCCAGCGAAACGAAATTTTTGCGGCCACTAATGAACTCGACTAATCTACAGGTTCGGACTTGTTTAGCCGGTGAACCAGTGAGCACGAACGCGTGGTGGGAGGCGCTACTCGCCCGATAAAATAGAGTAAAATGGATCGACTCGACTTAATCATTCACTAAACCACTTGACTAATTTTTCGTGGTTCGCACACATTTAGCCACTAAATTACTCGCTACTCTACTAAATTACTAGCCTAATGCAAACTAGGCTTTAGGGATAGGAATTTAGTGACTTTCTTTTTATGCTTTTAGTTTGAGCAGCATATGTTTCTTTTTTTTAATGTTTATTTTTCTTTTTCTCTTTTTATTATTATTCTTATTTATATTATGTTCGATGTTAGTTTTAGTATAGATGTAAATTTTGGATTCAATTTATAAACCCGTAAGGGCAATAAATATACATAATATCTAAAAAGTAAGGTGGCTGTCACGTGGAAGAGTCATAAAAAGAATTCTTCAATTAAAAGACGAGCTTCGGATATTTCTTCTAGAAAAGAAACCAGATTTAACTGGCCTTTTTAGCGATGATAGGTGCATGTGTCTAATTTCGTATTTAGCAGATTTTTTCGAAAAGGTTAATGAACTGAATCTTTCTCTTCAGGGAAAAAGTACTAATTTACTGATTCTTAACAATAAGCTACAAGCCTTTGAAAAAAAATTGGCCGTATGAACCAAGAGCTGGACAAGGAAACACGAGCATGTTTATTTCTTTGCATGAATTCATTGAAGAAAATAACAAATATCGTAAATCATTTAACAGAATCAATTAACTTCTTTGAGAAGCATTTTCCGAATTTAAATCAAACTAAAGAACATGACTGGATAATAACACCATTTAGTAATAATTTACAATCTGACCATCTTCCCTGGAAATTACAAGAGGAATTAATTGACTTCAATCGGATTCAGATCGGAATCAATATTCGCTTTGGAATTTTCTGGATGAGACATTTCAGAATTTTGGATAAAGCGGCAAAACGAATATCCCTCATTCACTGACTCATTGTCAGCATTAAATATTCTGGTTCCGTTTGCAACAACGTACTTCTGCGAATCGGCATTTTCAACTATGTTATTAATTAAGAGCAAGCATATGATCAACAGAATCATTAGAAAACAATCATAGAATATCAATTTCAAATATAACGCCAGATCTAAATCTGTTGTGTAATAATATTCAAACACATCCATCACATTAAATCTAATTTATAAACATTGATGTAATTAATGCTAATTATTATTTAATTTTTTGGTTCGCTTATTTGTTAATTTTTTTAAATTTTCTTAAAATTTAAATCAATTTCATTTTCTTCATTTACTAATAATAGTGTATTTACTTATAGAATATATATGTATACACAAAGCAAATTTTTTTTTACAATAGGGGGCTTTCCCTGGCTTAACGAGTTGCAGAGGAAACGACACATCAAAAAGTTTGGGAAGCAGTGTTCTAAATTAATAACAATATATTCATTACAATGTAAGTAAGAATTAAAAATTGAATCTAATAACAACTTCTTCAAATGTCCTTTTACAAAAATAATATTAAAACTATCTGATTGTTGAATGTGAAACATTAAAATATTTTGAATCAGTTTTAGTGATAGATTTCCAGCGCTATATTTAAGTCTGTGGTGATGATCCTAAAACCATCGCGCTTGATTCTTATCATCGGTGTTTAAAGATCGGAATGGTGTTGGTGGCTTGAAAAAGTAGGTGTCTACATCACCCCCATCGAATGCTTTGATGGATGATTTGGTAAAAATTTTCCATTTAATTTGAATCCTTGAACATCAATAATAAATCGCCGATTCATATTGATGTCAGTAACTTTTCCAAATGATTTTTCTACGAAAGCATCTGCAGCACACCGCAACCATTTGTCACCGTTTCTAGATTCACACTGGGATTGAATGATATAAAAAATTTCCACAATATCTTATTAATGAGTTTAAATTAATTTTCGAACTATTTCCGACAATGGAGTGTACACAACGACTGCATCACACAAAATAAGGCAGTAGGCTTGAGTGTATGACTTAAATGGTTGCGTAGCTTCCAATTCAATTTTTAAATCAACCGTAGAAGATTTAATGATTTCATTTTGTTTAGATACATCAAACACAAAAAGAACATGTTGCTTGAATTGAATGAATGAAATGAACCGATATTAGACATGCTAATATCGGTTCATTTGTACCACCACCATAGTAACTGTTTTGGAAAGTGGCATACATATAATAGAGTTGTGCATAATCACCATTATTATCAAGATTTTATATCAAGAGATCATATATCAAGATTTAAGTTATCATATGGATATGAATCTGAGTTTAGATAAATTTTCATATTTCGCAGTGATGCATTATTAAATTTGGATGCGGTTCTTGTATGATTATCTCTTCGCTCCTCTTGCAGTGCAATTATAACATATCGTGGTTTCTCCAGAGTCGTAGATGTTTTTACAGACCAGATATCTCTGTCAGTACTTTTTAAAGAGGGTAGTTCATGCAATTCCCACCTACGAAACGGCATTAATATAGGTTTATCTTCTTTGAGTCTATCCAAGACACTCAATCGAACTTCATCGTAGAGTTGGAGATAAGGAATTTGCCAGTAAATTTTATTAATATCGAACGTTATATTTGCATCCCCTTTGTAACAGTTCACGTCAGTTCTAGCTCGTAGTAGTATTAATTCCTGCTTCACATTAATTATTATTTGCGTATAATCCTCAGCAAAACCAATAAATATTTCAATGGAATTAGAGCATAGAATTTTTGTTGTCATCAAAGTATGTAACAGTTGTAGGATTGTCTGCCCAACCACAAAGATCAAGTATATGCTGTTCTCGCTTAGTGTTGGAGAGTAGTCCCTTTATCGTGCTTGTTATTCCACATCACGATTCTTGTCCACTTCAACTCCATTCAATTCATAACGGATTTCATCAAACAAAAACGCATATGCATTTTTCACTGGCTTAAAGTTGTGTACAGTTGCAGTTGGAATCAGCGCCGCAAATTTAACGGTTCCGCTCACATAAATATAACTTTCACTCGGACAAGTGTAAATGGCTTGGTGTTGTATCATTATACGAATCTCATCATTGTTTCTATAATTTTGAGCTAGAGGATGATATGTGTTCACTGTAGAATTCACTCTTTGCAATAGTCTCTTCGTAGCGAATTTTGGAAAATATATTTATTTTATCTATATTGTTACTGTCGCTGTAACTTATACCCTAGAGATAATAGTATATTTTTTAGAGCGGGTGTTAACACTTTACGAGCTAAATGTTGACAGATTGAATTGTGTCAATCATGTGTCCTTTGCTTTTTGACGGTCGTGAGCCTTCCGCTCAGCTGTTCCGTCGTCTTGTTGTTTGTTTCTGTGTTTTTTTTTTTTTTTTTTTGTGTCGGTTTGCTTGTTTGTTTGTCGGTTTGTTTGTTCTTCTGTTTCAGTCATAAACGGTTTTCTTTTCTTTTCTTTGAATTGTGTCTTGTAACGTCTACTTTTATATGGTTACTATGGAAATTAATCCCCATTTCTCTCTCTCACTTAATACTCTTCAACTCTAAACGCACTAGTATTTTTTCACCTTTAAAATTCACAGGTCGACCGGCTTGATCGAGGATTATCAATGTGATGTTATCTATTGCTCGAGCGTTTATTGGCAGATAAATAATATTTCGTGGTTCAATATTTATTGCAAAACCTGGATCAACACTAGAAGCGAGAATTCAAATATAGTATGTGATAATGTATTATCGTAATAAGCGCCGTGCACAATGTTTTTATTATTTCTAGAACTTTTATTATTTCTACCGATAAATCTGATTCGTGTAATTGATTCATTGATTCAAAATCTCTCTATTGTGTGACTATCAGAGAAATCAATATCGTATTTACTCTTTATTTCACACTTTAGCGTATTATTGTTTGGTTTAATTGATAGCACCTTATCACGCTCAACCTTATCGTTATGGGTAGCGCCAATCAGTTGATTTTGTAAAAAGAGTTCAATGTCAGTTATCTCATACGAACCAGCCGGTATTTTAATCTGCTTTCCACTGTCGTGCTTAAACAGATTATTACTATTTTCTTCAATATTCGGAATAGTATTATATGTGTAAAATCCAACAAGTCCTAGGCAATAAAACGTGTCAGGGTCCAGTTCTATCGGCGGGTAATAATTCACAGAGAGCACTAATTTGCAGTGTGAATGTCTGAGACATGACTGATGAATTTATGTAGCTGCGATCGACTTTATTCCGCTAAAAATTGCAGACATAAATGTCCACAATTGTAACTATTAAATTTTTGATATCTATCATGATTATATACTATTTCGCTCCCACAAAAATATTTTAACAACTCCGCGGGCGGTTGTAGATTACCGAAACTGTCAAAGTATGTAACTAAATTTCCACGCTTTCTATACCCACCCAATGAGTGCCCACTCCCTTAACAGAATCTAAATTTTTTACTGCACACTCGTTACGGAGAGGTTTTGTTGATTGAAGAGTGTCACGCATAGTTTTGAATATCTATATCGGTGAGCGGATGTCGAGGTAGCTTACTTAGTAGTTTTTTGGGGACTGCTTTAAATACAAACCCAAACCTTTTCGATATGGTTTGAGATATAGTCCACTTCCACTTTTACCTATTGCAATTGCTTCCATTGTCTTGTTATGTTTGTTATGTCTGATTCGGCTAATTTATTTCTAGCATCTTTGGAAGCGTTCACTGCTTTTGAAATTCCGGCAGCACCGCCTGCTAGCGAACCAAGGGCGCTTAACCCCGCAAACAGTGGTATCAGCGGTAGAATTCCGCCTTGTTTCGGTATGGGCATTACACGAGAAGTACGAACTTTTCTACGACCACCTGCCTCCTTAACTGCCGCCCTTTCTTCTGCTTTTTTGTCTTAATACCCATTCCGAGTTTTCGTTAAATTTTCATAGCGGTAGCAACAGATAATGCAGCTGCTTTTTCACCAAACTTTGTGTCTTCCGCTTTTACTCTTTTCCAGGCGGCTTCTTGAAGAATTTTATCAGCTCTATGTCGATCTGATTGAAGGTTACTTTGTGAATATGCAATGTCGTTATGTCTCTTGCTATACGTTTCTCCAACTTAGTACTCGGTCCGCAATACTGATAACCTCCAGGTATATGTATCTCTAACGGCAGCTTGTTGATGAGTGAATTGATGATACCTCTTCCAGCGTACATGTTGTTTTGAATGTGTACACGTTATAGTAAGTTTATATACAGCATTGTATATTTTTGGTATCATGCGATTCGTTAAACAGAAACTATCTCTACCTATCATAAATCTTGATACGTGTATTGGTGAAGGTATGTCGCTCACGAAAGAGACGTCATGGTATTTTGCTACCGAACACGTTGAGATGTTTAATTTGCGGTCCATCATACTGTGGCAAATCTAATGTAATGTTGAGTTTGCTGTTTGATGAGAATGGTGTAAGGTTTAAAAATGTGTATGTCTATTCAAAATCACTGTACCAGTCGAAATATTAGTTTCTTGAAAAAGTTCTAAAACCACTCAAGGGCGTTGTTTATTTCCAATTTAAAGAGAATGTGGACATTATGAAACCCAGTGATGCAAAACCTGATTCGATTTTCATTTTCGACGATGTGACTTGCGATAAACAGGATGTGATACGAGAATATTTCAGAATGGGGAGACACAATAATATTGATTCTTTCTATTTATGTCAAACGTATACTCGTATCCCCAAACACCTCATACGTGATAATGCTAATTTTATAATACTCTTCAAACAAGATGATTTCAAACTTAAACATGTTTACAACGATCACATAAGCGGTGATATGACTTTCGATAAATTCAAGGAAATGTGTTCAGCATGTTAGACAGAGCCCTACAGTTTTATAACAGTGGATAAAGATTGTGATATTGATAAGGGGAGATATCGTAAATATTTAGATCAGTATATAATAATAGGTAAATAGATTTAGATAGTCGGTATACAATAAAGTGTTGAAGGAGAAGGTTTTATTACCTGATCGAACCTAATTACTATTACCTGATTAAATCTAATTGATACCTGAAGAGGCCTGATAATTGTATGATAAAACCTGATTAAACCTGTTTGCTACCTGTTTATTAGCTGATTAAACCTGATTATTAGCTCATCAAACCTGTTTATTAGCTGATTAAACCTGATTATTAGCTGATCAAACCTGCTTATTAGCTGATTAAACCTGATTACTACCTATTTCAACCTGATATAAAAAAATACTATATGATGAGTAGAAATGTAAAACGGAGACTTATTGATGCTCAAAAAGCTATTCGTAAAAAGTTACTCGCTATTAAATTGAATAGAACCGAAAAAGATGAACTGCTAAATAAAACTTATAAACCTATAATCGAACCTTTGAAAAATTTAATAGCCACGTAACACAATCCGCAATTACAAAATATTTCAAATATTAAACAAGAGATTCCTAAAATATCCCCATCCAAAAACGAGCAACCACAACAGGAAAATGATGATGAAGTTATGAAAGCTGGAGCTGAACGTAAAGCAACTAATTTCATACAAAAACCTAAACCTAAGCGAGTAGATTTTTTACCACGCGAACAGGAAATTTCATATGAAGATATACCTCAAGATGATGATGATGATGCAGATGAAAATGTATTTGAAAGTGATCGACACATGTATCAAACGTTCGTCGAAGATATACACCCCCGAGCTATAGAGTCTTATTTAGAAGCTTATGCTCCTCTACCGAGACAATATGTAGAAATGTTAATAACAGATGGAAAGGATGAATTTGATACACAAACGGGTATTCATATCAACCCAAACACTGATAAATGGACCATTGGAAAATTAAATGTCGAGATCATCGGAGAAGATTTACAAATAGAAGGGATTAAATACATCGGTACCCCAGGTCTTTATGAATTACTTTTCAAGAAGAAACCTATTGGTTATAATGATAATGACAAACGCAATTATAAAGATATTTTGAAAAGAACCAATGTGCTGCGGAGAAATTACGATCCAAATTCACAGTTCAAGGAACTAAAACATATAAATAAAGAAATATAATTAAACCACTTTTTGAAAGAGCTACTCCTAGAATACATTCCCGGTCAGGTCCCTTCTCATCTGAAAGAGGGCTGTTTGGTTCATCTTTGCATATTCCAAAGAATTATATACCTAGAGTACAATATCGGTACTGGGATAGCCTTGAAGAGTTAGTTGACCGTTTGTGTCTTTTACACGCATCTAAAAGTGCTGGAAATACATCCCATCAGAATGAAATTGTAGCCATTGAAGAGGAATTACGAGAGGCTAATATAATAGAGTGAATCGCGTATTCATAGTTCAAATCAATGATGAGTGTCGACAAGTTCGGACGTCATTCAAATCGCAAAACGGTTCAAACACGAGGTCCTCCTGGACCCGGATTTCTTTTACTCGTACCGGTGATTTTAATGTCGAGAACAGAAGAATTTGTAACATAAGTGAACCGCTAGATAAGTCTGACGCTGCTACTAAAGATTTTGTTGATACTTCTATTAGTGACGTTAAACAATGTTTGAAAACTGAAAATGAAAAGATTGATGTTGCTATTAAAGGCTTTCGTGATGTTGATGAAACACTCACAAAGGAAGTTTCGGATTTAAAAACATTCGAAAATAAAATTAAATCAGATTTACTCAATTTAGGCAATAAATTACAAACAACCATTAATATTATACCAAGCAATATTGACTCGAAACTTTTAAAAGTGTGGGAGGATATTGATCAAAAATTTATTCATTCCCGTAATGAAATTGAATTACTAAAGAAACGCGAAAATAAAGGTTATAAATTTATTTTGGTAGTGAATAAAAAAAGTGAAAAATTTATTTTGGTGTAAATTTCAAAAAGTGATTGATTGTTTCTCAAAATTTCTGTGGAGTGTTCCGTTAAAGGATAAATCTGCGGTGAGTTTAACGGATGCATTCAAGAAAATTTTCCAAGAGAGTACCCGGTGGTAGTGAATTCCACATCGAATATAGTTCTCGAGGCGTTGTATGGTTCATTAAATGAAATTTATACTGGCTGCAACAGTAACAAGCACAATGCTTATTCCTTGATACAAAGTGTAGAAAAAAGTTGATAACACTTTTTAGCATCTTGATAACTTTTATTGTTAATTTCAATCGTTGTATTTTTTCAATGTGTCGCTCCAGTCGTGCTTTTCTTTGTACTGCTGTATCGTCGTCGATGATCTTAACCATAACATTGTCGCGTTGTTTCTATGTCTTTAATTAATTTCAATTTATTATATGCTAATATTTCATAAATACATTATATACATTCAAAGTGATGACTGGACGAAAAAAATTGTAGCAGGCTTTCCAATGTTGGTATGACTTCACTGTCTTTAGGTAAATTTATAAAATGTTTTAGACACTCGTTGTAATAATTATCAAAGTTTAATGTTTTCAAACGTTCCAAGCGGTAATCGATTATATCTTAATTACGGTATATACGGTACGCTACTATATACGGTAATTTTAATCTTGATAAACAAGTGCGCTTTGTAAAAAATGTGGCAAATTGTTTACAAATCCAGTGGCGTACATAGAATTTTTAATTACAATTTGAATCATGACCCACCGCACAGTGGGATAAAATCCCAAAAAACTGGCCAAAAACCCGAAAGATAATTATTTTTTAATCCGATTCCAAACATGAATTTCATTAGAGAACCCTTAGGACCATCGCATTCCGGGAACTAAAAGAACCAGGTATTAAAAACCAACCTAAACTTTCATATCAAACGAAGCAGTTGAGTGTGTAGAATCGTGCGCGCAACAGTTAGTGAAAATACTTAAAACTTTGATTGTGTATTAAACGGTGAAAAAAATTTCGAATTGAATTTTGCAAAATGGCTCAGACACAGAAAGGTATATAGAATTTAAATACATCATTGGCTGTAAATAGATTGTTATTGTGTAGCAAGTATTTAAGAATAATTCATAGCAAAAACTACAACGCTTTGAACTCGAAGATTCAAGTTTATGGAAAGATACAAAAACATGAGGCCAAATGAGTGCTCTAAATTTGCTCAGGTTTGCTTTAGTAGACATTTATTGTTTGATAAAATCAAGAAATCTCTGCTACTTTGTTTCAGTATAATTTTTTATCAAATCATTCATAAAATTGAGAAATTCTCACATTTAAATTTTTAATGCACCGACTAAATAACCGATAAATTTTATTTTTAACCGACTTCAGAAAAGGAGGTGGTTCTCAATTCGGTTGTGTGTGTTTTTTTTTAATGTTCGTTACCTCGGTAGTTCGTTATTTATGAACAGATTTCGAAAATTCTTTTTTTGTTTGGGAGGGTGTACTTCACGATTGGTTTCATTTAAATTTGAAGGAAAAAGTTCCACCCCTAAGGGTGAAAATAGGGTCTGATATTTTTTGGGCATGAATTTTTTTTTAGTGCAGTTTTTGTTTTTGAAACCATTTCTTTGAAGTCGTTTTTTTTATTTAACTTTAATTTTTTATTTAATTTACTTTATTTTAGACAAAGGTATTATCTCGAGGAGGGATCTTTTTCACTTATGGAAAGGTCGTTTTGTTGACAAAATAAGTGAAATATATATATATATATATATATATATATATATATATATATATATATATATATATATATATATATATATATCTACCGTGGATCGTGGATAATCTTACCGTGGAAAGAGAATTGAGTAATAAATTGAAATACAATTTTGAGTTGAAAAAATCAAAACTATTTTACGCATAAATGTGAGAGAAATGCACGTGAAGCGGCAAAAAGTTTCTCGCATAGAAGATAAATTCCTAAATAAATTTAAGGACTGGCTGGACAAGTTTATCATCTTCACTGACGAATCGCTATCGGAACCTTCTCAACAATCGACCTCTGCGGCTAGCCGGGGTCGGCCTTCCATAGCCTTCTCCGAAGCGAGTGAGAGAACAAAACGCAGAAGGACAGAGTAGATTCGAAAAGATAGGACAGCGGATCTGCAGCGCAGAACTGGCACATGCAACGCAAATGCCCAGCCAGCGTTGAATGTTTCAGGAATGTTGCAACAATGTTACTTTCGCAACGTTAAACATTGCTGCAACATTCCTGCAACATTCCTACAAAAAACCTACATTCCTATGTCGTGGGAGCAGGGAACATTGCAGGAACGTTGCGGGAATGTTACGAACATTGCAGGAACGTTGCGGGAACATTACGAACGTTGCGGGAACATTACGAACGTTGCGGGAACATTACGAACTTCCTTTTTAGTTTTATTCCCTTTTATTTACATATTTCACTTTTAATATTTTTTTTTAAATTCATGTACTGTTATTGTTATTCTCATCGGAGGAAACTTTCGCATTTACTTTTTTTGGCTCAACTCACTCTTGTTGGAGTTTGAATAAGTCATTTCACCAGAGTCTCTTCTATATCTTTTTCCGACCATTTCTCTCCGCCAAGTCTGTAAAATTGTAGGATAATATAAAATATAAGTAAAAATATCTGGCAAAAATATAAAAATGTTAATTTTTACTCGCCATCATCAATTGGCTGAAACATCGTTTCTTATTCGAACGACCTTGCCAACTAAATTTTAAGGCAACGTGTTTGTTGTATAAGTAGGTTATGTAAACGCGTTTAGGAGGGACTCAGGGTTCATACACTTTCTTTTCCTAATACGGGATTTCAGGAATTACAATATTTGCAATAAGGGCAATTCTGGACGAGTCGATGCCGCTGCCCCATCCCATCAAGCTCAACAATCCACTTCTCCTTGACAAACCTCTCACGAAGCGTTTGCCACCTGGAGCTACATCCTTTCACTGTTGCTGAAATAAAGATGATGAGAAGATGAGAGAAAGGATATAGAAAAGTATGAACTGTAAATTTCGAATAAAAAGATGCAACATAACCTACCATTCATTGTTTCGGCCACATTCTTCCATGCGGAGTCTTTTTTTGAAACCTGCATGCCCCTTATCATATATTTGGGGATACGCCCGCACACACTCAACTGACAAAACGTCATTAATCGGCATTTTTAAACTTTTGATTTATAAACAACTTTTCGAACTCTAAACAAAGTGAATGTAACAATACAATGGAAAATGCCACTCTTGAATTCGAGTGCATGCGTGCAAGAATCGAGAGCGTTGATTGGCTGAAAGATTAAGGGGACACGACGTGAAACTTTAGACATTGATAGATTTCACAGTACGTTATGTTCGGATACTTCACATTACCGCGACCGTAATGGGCCGCATATAAAACAATGGGTTTTAGGTTTTCATCACGTCTCATCTCGTCACGTTAAGTTCAACGTAATCCCGCTTTTATAATACTCTACATAAAAGTGGAAGAGAGGAGTACAGAAAGAAGAGAGAGCGTAGATAAATACAGCAACGTTTCATCGAGTATATACACGCATTGTGTATGCAAATTCCGATCGGCGGAAAATACACGCGCCGATCGGAAAAATAACTAAAAATATAATACATTTTTGAGTATAAGAATAAAAAAAAGTGAGATGAGTAAAAATAATCACAGTAAAAATAAATGATAATATTAATAATGAAAAAAATAATTGGCGCAGCCTTACTGAAATGTTGTAGGAATGTTTCTACAACATTCACATTGTAATATTGCAACTGGAATGTTGCAGCAATGTTGCTGCAACATTCACATTGCAATGTTGCCACTGGAATGTTCAGGAATGTTGCTGCAACATTCACATTGTAATGTTGCAACTGGAATGTTGCAGGAATGTTGCTGCAACATTCACATTGCAACGTTGCCATTGGAATGTTCAGGAATGTTGCTGCAACATTCGGAATGTTGTGCAGCCTTCGGAACATTGCTGCAGCATTCCTGCAACATTCAACGCTGACTGGGTGAGCTTGAGAGCAGAGGGGTGCAGAGAAAATCGGCTGCAGCACAGGTTTTACATGACGTATGGCACTCATCAAAACCTTCCAAATATAGAAAATCTCAAAAAAAATGATATTATTTCCCGAAATTATTATATCCTAAAATATATTTTATATCCTAAAACCCGTTCCTATAAAATTGTCAAGATATGAAAACATTTTCTCAGGAAATGTTCCCCATATTGGATCCGCCATTTTGTTTTTGGAAAAATAAAACTTTTAGATTCGTAATCAGTGCCCCAAAAATCTCATTCCTGTCAAATTTTCGCAATATGGAAACATTTTCTAAGGAAAATGTTCGCCAAATTGGATCCGCCATTTTGTTTTTGGAAAAATGGAACTCAAATTCGTAACCAGCGACCCAAAAAACCCTTCCATACCAAATTTGGTGTGGATAGAATGAAACCTTCTATTTATGGCCAGTTTTTTGGGATTTTATCCCATTGTGCACCGGTGGGTCACGCCGGTGTCAACGTGTTAATTAAAACGAAATATGCATGAACAAATCATATGTAGTGTAAGAAATGTTGAATGTTTGTATAAGTATTTTAATAAAAGAAAATTATAAAACCCGATTTCATTTTTTTGTGATCATATCATTTTCTCACACTGAAAATGTTATATAGACATATTAATTAGCTAGTAAACAGGTTTAATTAGTCAATAAGCAGCTAATAAACAGATTTACTAAACTGATTAAATTTTACATATAGCGGATTAGTTATTCTGACCTTGAGCTGCTGCTTGCATTTGACAGACTTTAAAGAATGGACGAGATATACTTACCACAAGGGTATACCCCAAGTATATACAAGGGAACATACCCCAAGGGTATGTTCCGATATACACTGAGAGCACTGTAAGGCGTGACGTCAATTTAGTATACTGCGAAGCCGTTCCTTTATAGTTATCTATACTGGTTACTGTTTAAAACGGAACGCAGTCCAGTATACTGGCAACTGTCAACAAGAAAAAATATTGTTTGAATGTAGTTATATTTAAACATTGAATATTCAAGTTAATTTTCAATGGAATTAATCGCATAATAAAAGTAAGTATAGTTTTTATTAAAAGAAAATATTGTTTTTTTAAGTAACTAAATGCATAATAACTTTATAACCGAATTGAATTGAATATTTAGCGATGGATGCACGATTATAAATTTCATTAGTAACTTTCAATTCGTACAAAGTATTGGTTTCACACTGCAACAAACGCAATTTTTTAAAATTTTCCATGTCAATAACGGCCATAGCAATATTCAATAATAATAATGATCAAAGCACTGAGAGCACCTTACCTCGAAAGTGCCGCCAGTGCTCACAGTACAAAGATGGCGACTATTTATGATGTCATATAATTCCAAAGGATACTGCGGCAGTATACTGTCAGTCCATAACGGAACGAATTTCTTCCCAGTAAGAGCACTGAACAGTGCTAGCAGTGTATATCGGAACATACCCTTGATGTATGTACACTGTTTAAAATCGTTAATGGCTCAGTAAAGTCCCCAGAGTTTCCCTCTCTCTCTAATATCAGCTAATAATGCTTGAAAATATTTTAAAGTTTCACATTCAACAATCAGATAGTTTTTATATTATTTTTAACCCCCGACACAAGAAGAGAGGTGTTATAAGTTTGACGTGTCTGTTTGTCAGTCTGTCCGTATATGCGTATATATACTGTATACTGTTATATGCTATCCGTATATATATACCGTTTATGAAATCGTAGCTCCTAAACAAATGAACCGATTTTGTTGCGGTTTTTTTAAAAACTGACGTGATCGAGGAGGTTCTAAACTATAATTTTTTAAGGTCTGTTCATGCGTTTGATGACCATCCGCACATTTCCTATTGGACAAAATTAATCTGAAACCAATTTGACATAAATGTTTGTCTAGTTCCGTATATGCAAACTTGTGTTTGAAAGCTAACGTGATCGAGAAGGTTCATAGCTATACTTAATGAAGATTATCTATTTACGAAGATGAATTATGAATTTATAAAGATGAGGATGAATTTATGAAGATGATGACAGGCGTTTGATGATTATCAGCTCATTTCCTACTTGACAAAACTTAATCCTTTTTTGTACACAATATTGTGGATTGTACACGTATTTGCTAACGAAGCGGCTTTATTTCTAGTGCCCTGAAAAATTTTAGTGATATTTACTGTTTTAAGACTTTGTATTGTGCATTTGTCAGGTCCATCCTTTAGTATGCAAGTCCCCCTTTGGTCACCATATTATAAGATCCATACTGATATGTTGAATAAAGTCCAACGATTTTTTTTCAAAATTATAGAATATGTTATTCTGACCTTGAGCTGCTGCTTAGATTGAACGGACTTTAAAAAATAGACGAGATATACTTGATGTATGTACACTGTTTAAAATCGTTAATGGCTCAGTAAAGTCCCCAGAAAAAACCTAATATCTTTAAATGTACCCCAACGCGTTACTAGATGACTTGAGTTATTTTATGTACCATTTCACCGAACAAAGTATGGTATGAACAGTTCTCTTACAAGAATGTGCAGACTGGGAAACAAGTGTAGTGATTTGGACTTCTTTAATCTAACTTGAAAATCCTTCAGAAGCCAAGTCTTGTATGCTTTTGGATTGTCCAATTTGGGCGATGTTTCGGGGTAGGAGTGGTTGATCTGTTCGCGCGGTGTTTCCAGCTAATAAGTATTTGATATTGATGATGCTGATAGTGATGTTTGCTTGCTACTGCTACTTTAAAATTGTCTGTATCTTGTAATTATTGTTATTGTTTCAATATTTTATGTTGTTAAATGGGAAATCGTAAATAAATTATTATTAATATAATAAACAGGCTTGACACAACTAGCAATATATAAAGTGGGTTGACGCAAAAAGGAGAAGAGATGTATGTTATATAGACAAGGGTGACGCAATAAGGAGAATAGATGAATGATATATGTTATATAGATAGGGGTGACGCAATAAGAGAAGAAATGTATGTTATATAGACATTTTAATAAATAATCAGACAATAAATATGTTTAATCAGAAACAGCTTTAATCAGCTAATAAACAGGTTTAATCAGCTAATAAACAGGTTTAATCAACTAGTAAACAGGTTTAATCAGCTAATAATGGGATTATTCGACAAGAGATCCTTTTCCACGATTCCTGGTGAGATTGCAGAACGTTAAATTTGTATAGTCACTGAGATAGACATGGATGATTCTATTGATAAAAACCATACCACCTACAAATGCACGACAAGTAAATAATGGTGATAATGATGAGAATTGGGCAATAAACTAATGTACGTGCTTCCAAATCAATCATCCCATAAAAGCGATCAATGGTAACGTTTACCCACTCCTTCAGATCAGATGGGGACAGTTAAATCGAATTAAACGAAAGGTAACTCCTCACAAGTACCATTAATATCCAATGGAAATGAAGACACAATATGACTCCATTATGAATTCCATATTAAAGCTCATTTTATTCACTTTCAGGGTTGGGTGTAAAAAATTGAACATCTTATTTTTATAAAGATCCAATTTATTCAGTTTAAAGATTAGGGGTGATATGAAATAATTAAACAAGGAAGAAAAGAAGCAAAATTGAAAGTATATATTAAAGAAATTGAATAATTTAGAATAAAATTATTTTTATTAAACAATAAAAGAAGCAAATGTATTTATATAATTTCGAGAAACTCTTCGAATAACACTAATTCTTCAAGATAAAAATCACTCAAATACGCTTTAAAATGAAACGTATCGTATTCTGACCGTTCTGTTAAATCCATCTCGTACATTTTAAAATAAATATCTCGCTTTAGTTCTTCTGGGATTCTAATCATCGAATGGTATTAATTTCGAAGTACACCATTGATTGCTTCCATTGATAACAACTTCCAAGATTGTTCTTCCTCAGAACAAGTCATATGTAAATAATCTAGACTTTCTATGAATTCCCAATCGATTGATACTATAATGCCAAAGTTAATCTCCCTAACGGGACAACCGACCTAATCTTTTCCCAACTTTTTAATCTCTGGCAGATCTCTGGCAAAATCTCTGGCAGACAAGTCCTCAACTACGGACAGACACCGCCCCTCCCCACAAAAACTATAGGGGTGATACATTCAGCCTCATCAAATTGTAGGTCACTTGAAAATGGCGTCAAAAGTCGAAACTCGAGTCGTTATAAATGTAGAAGTTTATATAACTGTGAATAAAAGTTATATAACATTTTTACATATTACAAATGTGTTTAAAACTTAGTGAATTTTTCAATTCAATGTATACATTGTTTATAATCACCTCATTATTTATAACCAAATTAAAACCTTAATCCACCACGCATTTGTTCATCCTTTTGCCTTTTCAACCAATTTTCTCTGCCCCTCTCTATACAATATGCATACATTTTAGGCCATAATCCAACAAATTCAAGCATAATATCACCTCCTGGCTCACCTTCCATTAAACCTTATACAGCCTATTATTTTTTAACGGTATGTTGAAAACGTTATCAATGTCGTAAGTACTGATATCAAACTTTTCTATATATATATATATATATATATATATATATATATATATATATATATATATATATATATATATGTATATATGTAAATATCATCCGAAAATTAATTCAATGAGATTAATAGAATGAGACTACCAGTATCACAGTAACATAGGGTAACTCGATTTCCATACTTTGACTTAAAAATTATATTATATTGAAAATTATATTGACTTAAAAATCATAATAAAATTCTACATTAATAATTTCGACAATTCCAAAACGGCAAACCCCAACATTTATCGGCTTGTTATAAACAACTTTCAATTTTTCAAATTGAAAATTGTAAATATTGTAATTGTAATTCTGTAAATATTGATACACTTTTCATATTTGGCTTACAATTAGCGAGAAGTATTTCCGCGCCCGCTTTACGATCAATATCCTCCCAATGATTAATACGTTTATCATTAACTCGTTTATTCACATTTTCCATAGTTTTACCAAATATACTATTATTCATTAGTTAATTTTTTTTTTCTCTAAATCAATTTTAGCAGCCTGTCCTAAAGTTAAATCAATATACTGTTTTAACCAATCGGATTGCTGGAATTCTATTATTCTATGAATTTTCATAATTTTTAGACCGTGATTTAATGCCTGTTTTAAATTTGTATAGTGAAAAATATATTTCTCTGTATCATATAAATTTGGAATCAGTTTATTTTTAAATTTCGATTTTGGCGGTATCGATCTCCCAACAAGAAATGGTAAATCATTATCTGTAAACACATGTATTGCCTGCTCACATGTATTGCCTGTTCTTTTATCTTTTCTTTTGAAGTAATTACCGAGCATTGTTGAAATTTCTAGCAGTTTATATGTATTTGTTTTCCTTTTTCTATTGCACTTTGGACTTTGGATAGGTATTAACGCTTCCATGCAATTAAAACTGTATCCCTCAAATAAGTTTGATTGCTGGTCTACCTGTTCAGAAGGGTCAGTGTTTTCGTCATTTTCGTTGTCCAGGTTCCCTAACTGAGTACGATCATCGTTAAGATAATCCCTAAGATATGAGATTTGTTGTTCATATTTCCAAAGCTTTGCAATTTTTGCTGCTTGCCCAGTTTTGGTTTTTTGTTTCTTCAAATGCTTTCTATAGGAACCTCTTAGCTGATTCCAACGTTTTTTCAAAACATCTCCTAAAAACAAAAAACATATATACTAACACATTTTTGAACAAATATAGTTCTGAAGGATTCAAGCATTCACTTAATTTTTTCATTCAATTGTTTTTTTAGGTGTCTTGGGCATGCAGGTACATACAGATCAGAAGCATTCAATTATAGAATGGGCAAATCATTAGTTGGGGACATCATTTGGGGACATAGTATATTCCGCATGCAAGGCAATATGGCAGAAGCTGTCACCTATTGTAATGCCTCAATCCACAAGTGAACAATGGAATAATGTAGCAGGAGGGTTTGAGGAGAAATGGCACTTTCATAATGCTCTTGGGACCCTAGATGGAAAACACTTTATGATTGAAAAACCCATAAATAGTGGTTCTCGTTACTACAACTACAAAAAAAGATTTAGTGTTGTACTAATGGCATTAGCAGATGCAGATTGTAAATTGTACTGATTTCGTACTTACAATTGTACTCATTATTGTTACTGCAGTTTCTGGTGGAGTCTATGGGAAAAATAGTGATGGTGGTGTATTTAAAAATTGTGAATTAGGAAAAACGTTGTTTGAAGATAAACTTGATATACCACCGCCTAAAGCAAATCTAAGATTATGTTTCCTATGTAATGATAGGTGACGAAGCATTTCTCTTACATAAAAAGTCTATGGGAAAAACAGTGATGGTGGTGTATTTACAAATTGTGAATTAGGAAAAATGTTGTTTAAAAATAAACTTGATATACCACCGCCTAAAGCAAATTAGGTAAGACCGCTAAACCGCCTAAGCTAAGATTGCGTTTCCTTATGTAATGATAGGTGACAAAGCATTTCCCTTACATAAAAATATCATGCGTCCATTTCTTGAACCGAAACTGATTAATAGGACAACCAAAAATATGCTCTTAAGTAGTGCTTTAGTGCTTTAAAAAGTGCTTTAAGTGCTTAAAATATTCTCTATAAAAATAACAATATGCTCTATAAAAATGAAAATATGCTATATAAAGATAAAAATATGCTCTATAAAAATGAAAAAATGTATAAGCGCTATAAAATTTAAAATATGCATTTAAAAAAATATATGCTCTTAAATCTGAAATAAAATATATGAAAAAATGATAAATTCTAGGTACGAAAATATAAATTCAAAAATGTTTTTTTTTTAATTGCAATTTTTTAAATTTTTATTACAATAAATGACACACATATCATTTAAGTTCTCTAAGAAATCTATTCCTATTTAATCGTAGGACATTTTTGTACATTGAAAAACTTCGTTCCACATCAACCGAAGTTATAGGCGCACAATTTTCTTCAAAGTTATTTTTTCACAAAGTTAGCTGCTTCACCGTAAACGCCATTAATTGCATGCTGAGGATGTTCTATTACCACAATCGGTTTAGCAAGCAGTAGCCCAGACTTTTCAAGCGATTTATTGATGGGCTAAGGAATCCATAATTTAAGGCAATGGAAATTAAATAAATTTTTATTTCACCGTCATTTAGAAGCTCTTTTGAAATTAGTAGCTCTTTTGATTGATGCGGCATCTTCTTCGTCCAGTACATTGAACACTTTCACAATTAATTCGAAGTTGGTGGCATAGTACACTGCGGTATCAATCCATGTTCCCCATCTAATAGTTATTGGTTGCGGAGCAAGTGCCAGGTGCCAAATCATTACCCTTGACGGTGATTTCAAAAATACTTTTTTACATTGGCTATTAGACGATCGACGTTAGTATAAATTCCTCGAATTTGTTCACAAACTCTGAACTCATGAAGTCCCTGTCCAAGGCAAGTCAGATGTGTCACGGCTAAAAAGTTTTTGGTTTGTATGGCCTGAGCTACTTTTTCCATGTATGGAGTGGCATCTGATATAAAGAGTAAAATCGAATCTCGATTGAAACTTTCACCCAGAATTTTTATTGAATCATCAGTCTTGTAATAGTGCTATGATTTGCCTTGTCTAGCACTGCCGTATTTAATACGCGCCTTGAGATTTCCGTCAGAAAGCAGATCAATGAATATAAATATATTAACCAAATTGAGCATAATATGCAAAAATATGCCCTTACGAATAGGGCTCTAAATTCATAGTTTGGTCAGAAACACATTTCTGGCTAGTCCATTCTTTTATAAGTAGAATGGGAAAATATATGCATTTGTATATTTTTGGTTAACCTACTGATTAATAATACAAAAAAAAACTGTAGAAACTGCTCAAAAGAAAAACTGCTCGACGTACTATAGAGAGTGCTCTTGGTATATTGCCAAAAAAAATTAAATATCTTTACAAAAACTACAAATAAAGCCAGATCATGTTGATGTTGTAGTTTTGGCAACAACATGCTTGCATAACTTCCTGAAAGATGACGAAAATTTATGGTAACCAGGAGAATTTGGAAGTGATGAAGAATTTCATGGCTTGCAACAGTTACAAAACAAAGGTGGTAATTATGGTATGGATGCATTTGAAATAAGAGAGGGATTCAAGCAGTACTTCACTTCCTGCCATGGTCAAGTACCCCGGCAGGAAGAAATCATTAATAGGGGCAGAATTACTAAAAATACTAAAAACACATAGATACCAAATAATTTTAAACAATTTTATATTCTATACTTTGTGTATTAAAGAATGGGTACAATCTTAAAATCACCTATTCTGGTACGTGGTACAACATGCAACAATGTGTAAATGTGTAAATTGATAAAATGTGTAAATTATTTTGAACAATGCAAGTTCAAAATAATCAGTTAGGTACCCATAAGTAATTTTTTTTGTTCTTAGAAACGTAGATATTATTTTTTTTGTATGTCACTCATATGTGGTTGACGTGGCCCACCGTGTTATATTGTTTCTTGCAGAGCCATGTCGGCCATATATGTGTGACGATATGTTAGGTTATGTTTCTCTTTTATTAGCTGTAAATTTGTGACAGTTGATACCGTTTTATTTGTAAAGTTATCTTGCGAAAAGTGCAGTAGAAAATGGCTAAAAGAAAATATTTAAGCGACGATGATTTGCGAATAATATTAGAAAGTGATGAATTTATACGAAGTGATGAAGATGAAGAATGTGCAGATTTCAGTTCAGATGATTCTATAAAAGACCCTGGATATAATCCTTCTCCAAATACATCAGAAAATGAAGAAGATGATGAAGTAGTTGAAAATATTGAAGAAGTAATTCAGGATCTGCAACTAGAAGAGGAAAGTGAGGGGTTAGATAGTCAGTCTTCAGAGGTTATTATACAGATTGTTAAATGGACATATGTTAAATGGACAAATGGACAGTACGAAGGTCGTCATATAAAACATTTACTTTTACTGGCAACTCAGGTTTACAAATAGGTGTGGCGGAAGATATTACTCCATTTGATGCGTTTTCATTAATTTTTGATGATGAAATTATAAATATTATCGTAGTGGAAACAAACAGATGCGCTGAACAGAAATTGAATAATAATCAAACTAAGAGTAAAAGTCGAATGAAAAAATGGGTTCCAACTAATATTGACGAGATAAAAAAGTTTTTGGGGCTTCTTATATGGATGGGGTTAGTAAGACTTGGTAGTATTCCATCCTATTGCTCAATAAGCGATATTTATAAAAATAATGTAGCGGCAAAAATTATGTCTCGTAATAGATTTATAATTCGTCAAATATTCACTTTTCAAACAATGAAGAAATTTCCCAAGGAGATAGACTAGTAAAAATACAACCTCTTATAGATGCATTGCAAAATAAGTTTCAACATATAATGATTCCCGCTGAAGATTTTGTTATTGATGAAACCCTTATACCTTGGAGAGGTAGGTTAGTATTTCGACAATACATACCTAATAAAGCTCGCAGATATGGGATAAACCTTTTCAAGCTATGCTCTACTGAAGGATATACTTGGTCCAGCAAAATATACTCGAGGGAAATCTGAAAATTATACAAAAAGGGTTGGTTTAGGTAGGTAACAGTTCGTGAAGAGCTATCGCAAAGACTTCTAAATCAAGGTCGCACACTATTTGTCGATAACGTCTATTCGAGCTATGAATTAGCATTGTCGTTTTTACACCAAAATACTCACGTAGTTGGTACTTTCAGGGCCAATACAAAATATATGCCACGAGAACTTTTACACGCTAAACTAGATAGAGGGCAAATGATAGCGAAAGAAGAGCAAAATGGAATTGTGGTACTAAAATGGCGGGATACACACGATGTAAGAATTCTATCAACTAAACGCGCTCCACACGAGAAATATTAAAGGCGACGAGGAAGAAAATGCTGGAGCAGATGTTGGATGTAATGCTGACCAACCAGTCGAGCTTCAAGTACTAATCGAAAACGTAAAAATAAACAAAAGCCAATCGCCATACTAGCGTACAACAGAGGGAAAGCTGGTATTGATCTATCAGATCAAATTTGTTCATATGCCACGACCCTGAGGAAGGGTATAAAGTGGTACTGGAAGCTAGGCATAGAATATTTAGTAGGTATTTCACTTGTGAATGCTTTTGTGTTATGCAAGAATAAAATAAACTTGATTGAAGAACTGCTACTAGAAAAAGGGGAAAAAAGTATACACATATTGCCCGGATTGCAATCATTTTTTTGTCCCCTGTTAATCCCCTTTTATGTGTTTAGAGTGCTTTTAAAACCATCACAAATCTAATTAGCTTTATTTTTTACGTATAATTTATGTTTTAACACTTTCGCTGCGGACGAAAATAAGTAGGCGTTCGCCGGGAGCTGAAATTAAGATATTTTTTTTAAATGAAATTTTCAGTCCGTAAAATAAAAACCTGTTTTTTTTCAAAACAAAAACAATAATTCATGATGTTAAAAAACCTAACCTAACAAAAGTAAAAAAAATAAAACCAGAAAAAATAATAAAAAATGTATATTTTGAAAAACATATATTTGGGGTACGTATAACTTATTTTATGTATAATATGATTGTACAATAAAAAAATGAAACAGTAATTCATGATTTTCAACGTAACAAAAGTAAAAAAAACAGAAAAAAACATAAAAAATGTATATTTTGAAAAACATATAGTTGGGGTAAACATAACTTATTTTATGTACAATTGATTGATTGCAGAACAAAAAAAATAAACCTGATAAATAATAAAAACAACCATATATTTGCGATATATTATTTTTTATGATAATTTTTGAAACACTCTCCCAAACATAGGCCCGGCATATCTTTACATGTTTCACAATGGTAAATGGTGTCCTTCCTTTTTTTTTGTTGGGCACATACTCGGCATCTTTTTCTTTGCGTTTTCCCTTTATCGTTCGTTGCGTCGATTTTTGTCGGCAAATGTTGTGTTCTTTTGTTCGTACCACGCAAATCTTTCTTCTCAGGAAGTATCTTTTCTAAAATGTTTTGCCGATATTCATATAGTGACAATTTCCTGCCACTATATTTATTATACAGTAGGTAAGAATTTTGAAACAAAAGGTGTAAAATATGTACACCCAGCTTCTTGTACCACCGTACAGTCTTACGTTGAGACGGGTAGTAGGACATCAGTTGATCTTGGCGATCAATGCCACTCATAAACTCATTATATTTTATAATCGGCAAAGGCTTTTCTTTTTCTTGACCTCTTCTATTTGCAACATTTTGCATAGAATTTTGGAATTCCGTTGATATATACGTGACATCCCTTTTATCCTTCCACTTCCCAATCATGACGTCTCTCTTATATTTAGCAATGCTTTGCCCTTTTTTTAATTTTGAAGTAATTACCTCTGCAGGTAGTCCCTTTCTACTCACACGTAAGGTTCCCGTAGAAAAAGTTCTTTGCTCGAGTAATAAAAATGCAAGTTCAATGGAGTTGTAAAAACTGTCCATATAAACCGAATGCCCTTGACCAAGTTTATCTGCCAACAGCTCTAAAACGACCTTTTGAGCATGGCCTTTGCCTCCCGTTATATCGTGCCGACCGGTATATACCATAAACTTTAGTACCAAACCATCTGGCTCTGTAAGCATATACAGTTTGATGCCATATTTATGCCTTTTGTTTTGAACATACTGACGAAAAACGAGTCTTCTCTTCCATAACACCATAGACTCGTCAAGTGAAAGGTTCACTCGTCAAGTGAAATCTGGACAATAAAGATTATTCATCTTCTCGTTGAAATACGTTAGAATTGGTCTAATTTTATAAAGACGGTCTTGTGGTTCAGGTTCCCCAATTTCTGGGTTTCTGGCAAAATGCAGGCAACGCATTATTAGCAAATACCGATCTCGGCCCATATAGTTCGAAAAGCACGATAAATTATAAAGCCAATGCTTTTTCCAATAATCTTGGACTCGATTTAATTTGATGGTCCCCATGTGGAATGTCAAACCAATAAATACCAACAGCTCCTCCTTGGATAAAGGCTTCCAGTGGGATATCCTACTTCTTGGTGTTAGATTTCTAGTCAAAAAATAATCTTCCGCATACTGATTGGTTTCGGCGACAATTTGATTTAGTAAATTATCGTCGAGTAATAGGCGAAAATAATCATATGGTTCTTCGTTTTCTGGTCTCAATAATAATTTACTTTCGTTCAAGAATGGAATTTCTGTCATACCGTTACATTCATTCTGCCATGTATCGTCTTGCACGTTTTCTTCTGCAGATTCTTCATTTTCTTCATTCTCGGACACCGTTTCTTCTTCCGATGTTGGACCGTAATCTTCACTATCGGATTCAGATAAAAAACTTTCCATTTCTTCGTCTGTAGACCCATTAGAGTCGGTAAAAGAAACTGCTCTACGGCGTTTGATGCCTCAAGGTCCCGGTTGGTTGTTATCCATTTTATAAGGGTCAACACAGAACGAAAGTTTGTCAAAAGTCGCCAACCACTACACTAAACATAAAAGAACAGCCCTTCACGAATGCTTGCACTGTACTGACTGTCTAAATACGGCTAAATAAGCCGGTTGTTTGTTATCCGTTTTATAAGGGTAAACACAGAACGAAAGTTTGTCAAAAGTCGCTAACCACTACACTAAACACAAAAAACAGCCCTTCACGAATGCTTGCACCGTACTGAATGTCTAAATAGGGCCAAATATGACTAAATAAGCAGAGGACGCGCATGTGCGTCATTCGCACATGGGAGGAGCTCAGTTGGACGCGCATGAGCGTCGTTCGCACCGAAAATGAAACTAAATAAGCAGAGGACGCGCATGAGCGTCATTCGCACATGGCAAGGGCTCAGTTGGACGCGCATGTGCGTCGTACGCAGCGAGAGTGTTAAAAGTTATATTTGTAACTATATTATAGTTTGAGAGAATAAATTACTAAAATAATTCAATTTTTGTTATTTCTCTTATTTTTTGAGCAGGGCCAAAACCAATAAAGTTTCGCCAGAGGCCACGCTTTAAAGCACTACAGTAAAATAGCATAGAGTGTACACCATATTTGTCCGACATGGTTTTAACTGAAATACAACGTGTCGCACATATATGGGTGACGGAGCGCACAGTGATCAAAGTGGTGTCGCCCATATATGGTCGACGTGGCAGTCAATGTGTTTAAAAAAATAACTGACTATTGTATAAACCACCAGGAGCTGATTCTCCAGGAATTTGTAAATTTCAAAAAATCCGCTTAAATTGTATTAGTGATAATTTCATGTTTTAGTTAGAAGAAACTTTCAAAAGTACATTCTCTAAAACGTAACATTACAGCTCAGTGGCGTGAGAACACACTATAGAATCTAACCCCAAAGACAAGGTATTTAAAAAAATAACTGACAACTGTATGAACCTCCAGGAGCCGATTCTTCAAAGGAATTTGTAAATTTCAAAAACTCCCCTTAAATTTTGATTAGTGATAATTTCATGTTTTAGTTAAAAGAAACTTTCAAACGTACATTCTCTCCCTTTCAAAAGTACATTTTAAAAATCTGCCACAATCGACTCAAAATATACTACACTACTTACAGTCAAAGGGTGCGTTCCACTTGGCGCCCACAACGATCACGCTCACGACCGCGGTTTATCCCATTCCACTTGCTTGAGGGCGTTACAATCGAAAACCCAAGTGGAATGAATTTTGTAGCGTTTTGAGCGTTCACTAATGCCAACATTACAAAAATATTAGAAATGGCAGTGTAAACAACACAGTTGAGTTTTTATATTCAATTGCAATAAAGCATATAACAATTATCAATTGCAGTAAAGGATATAAACAAAATGTCGTTGATTGCGGCAGTTGAATATTGGTTGGGCAATGGCAATAACGTCTCCGATACTACTTCATCTAGTTCAGATGAAGAGTAGTATGAAATTTTAGAAAGTTGCTATTGTGAAAAGCGAAAGTTCAGGTCACGTATTATTGATTATGGGAATGAAATTAATCGTTATTCAGATGAAGAATTCAAAAGCCACTTCAGTTACATATTTTTTTAGGTGTATTAATTACACTCTACATTTTAAAAATTTGACATCCAATTTGATATCTAGATTATACTCTAAACTCTTACTCTTTTATATGTAAGTAATTATATCATTTATGACTTTTATAAAATGTTTTTTTAAACTCCGAAGCTTGGAAGAGCATTGTAACAAAATGCGCAGTCCAGTCACAAAAAAAATATATAGTTGATTACTCAAGCGTTAAAAGTATTATCTGGCGCACGTTTTTCATTTCGAGAAATGCCACTTTTGGTTGTATTTCCACGTAACTTGGGTAACGCACGCAAATATTCAATATCGCTAGGTTACATTAAAAAAAAACAATAAAATAAATAAAATAACAATCAAGGCCTCAATATTAAATTACGTGACTCAATATTAAGTGACGTGAAAGTAAGACAAAATAAAATATACTATAGTCCAAGAATGCAGTACAGGGAAGATAGGGTTTATTTGACCTTGTTCTCTGATTGGCTTAAATCGAGAAGAAGTTCACATCGACGATATTTCTCAACCTTTTACCTACTCATCTCTATCTTTTCACATACATTTGCAGTCACTGGCGTAAAATTTGGTGATATGTAATTAAATGAATATAATACTGCGAATAATTTATAAATATAATAGCACGTTAAATTATACTATGGCTAATAAGTACTATATTATATAATAATATTTTATATATAATTTAATACTCAATTTAAAATTTAAAGATAAAAAAATTAATGAACTCCAAGTATATTTTTTCGTACGCCAATGCGTGTTGAGCTATTGTTAATGGTTGCCGTGTCAATTCACAATAATTTTCATCTTATCTGTTTGTATCATTTAGATTTTTGCGTTTTTCTCCATTTATTTGTTTCTATTTTATTACTATTTATCAGCCATTTGGTGTATTTAATAGATATTCAATCAAACCATTAATAAATTACAAATTTTATATTCAAGTAACTATATTTGAATTTAGCGCCAAATTTTGTAACTATATTGAACATTTGTCATATAATAAGTCATGTTTCTAATTACTGCATTCTTAAAAAAAATTGACTAGTCTCAAAATGTATTCAAGTTAAATTCACTACGCCCCTGTCTCTCATTGTAATGCGCATGTCCGAAATTGTAATGCGCATGTACAAAATTCTAAAAAACGACACAAGCGCACGCGCACACCACCGTCAGAATAAGTGATCTTAAGAATGTACCAAACTAAGAATGTAACAAAATGCATGTATTAAATATAATTAATAATAAACAGGTTTTTAATGAAATAGGTTAGTATAACATAAAAACATACCAGGTATGTTTTTATGTTATACTAACCTATTTCATTAAAAACCTGTTTATTATTAATTCGTTGAGTAGTATTTGAGTAGTATATTTCTTCCAATGCTTCCTCCCTCATTAAAATATTGTAATAATTTTGATTATTTATGTTATATAAAATCGAGTGTTGTTGGACTAAGTTGGTGATCTTTGCAACACGATACATTTTATATTTGAAAGAAATTTCAAAAATAAAATGAAAAATCAAAAACGGTATGCTAACGATCTTGCTTGATGGCTGTAGGCGGAAAATGAGGGAGAGTCGAACGCTGTTAGGTCCTTATATTCCTTCTTAGGTTGTCATGCAGTGTTGCCAACTTTATTTTTAGAGGATTGAAATGTACCTACTAGGAAAAATCGTATTTTGCTAAAAAAATTGGAAATAGTAATTTACATTAGAGTGCGGAAACTGGCGGAAACCTTGATTTTACAATGCAACAGCTCGTTTGTCGAACGAGCCCGAAGGGCGAGTTCCCCATTTGCTGGAGCATTGTAAAATTATTTCCTCACAAAATTTGTATAAGATTTCTTGGCCGACAATTATTTTTTAAGAAACAAATAGAATTAGATTAATTACAATATTGGAAATTATTTAATTTTTTAATGTTGGTACTCACAAACTTTGACATTTTTACTAATTCAAATTTATTAGGTACATAATATGTCATTTTTCCAAATGTCAGACGCACAGTAAAATTAAAAAAATCACTCTTATTTAGTTTCATTATCGTGACAAATATGGTGTTTTTTAAGAATGCAGTACAGGGAAGATAGGGTTTAGGACCTTGTTCTCTGATTGGCTTAAATCGAGGAGAAGTTCACACGTTTTTTTCTCAACCTTTTATCTACTCATCTCTATCTTTTCACATACATTTGCAGTCACTGGCGTAAAATTTGGTGATATTTAATTAAATGAATATAATACTGCGAAAAATTTTCGTTTAAAAAGTATCGTTTTCTACATTAGATTTTATTGTGATATACTTAATATTTTTTGTAAGTGTCCCTGAAAGGCCAAAATTTACTGGTCATTTTACCGCATCGTAGCCGTACTTTGCAACATTGTGTGTAAAAATCTAGTTTCGCTGGACCCGATGTCAAAGCTAGCTTTACAATTCAGGAGGCCAAAAAAAATATTACGCATTGAATTTTCAATAAAACAATAGTAAATGATTTATATACGTAATATTATTATAACTTTAAATCAATATTTAAAATTGAGGGTACAATATTTTAATATTTGGTACTATTAAGATACGGACAAGGAGTGTTTCTCTGGACCTTGGTTACCAGAATCTGGACACTATCAACTCAATTCAACTAATAGTTATATATATTTTTTTTATTTAGAAAAAAAATTAAGAAAAAATATGAAAGGCTTTTTGAGTTTCTAGCTCTTTCTGCCATAAATACAATGAATTACAAAAAAATTATTTACTAAAGCTCCATCTTCTGGGAGTTTTTTCCACTAATAAGCCACTCAATTTAAACACTCAAGAAAAAAAAGTATTAAATATAGTAACTTAATAAAGTTAACAAATCTGGTTATTGGTATCACAGCCAATGGAAGTTTATATTTGCCATAGGTCATTGCACAGTGCCATCTGCCATCAATGATTTTTTTGTAGAATCTGGCCCCTTTTTCTGGTCTGGTCTCTTTTTATTAATCACTAGTCGCTAGTCACGGAAGATGATGTAATGATTATATCGACAAAACGAGCGCCTCCATTATTATTTTTCTATATTGTTATGAATATTGAAACATTTGAAAAGATCGAATATTTTGCGTACGATTTTGAATACATGATCGTACATCGTACATCAGCTCCAAAAAGGTCGCATAATATTATATTAAAGAACGAGTGCAATAAGCGCGATTTTTCATAACGCGGCAAATGCGAAAACGCCTTACGAACGAGTTTCTTATACTCTTTATATTCTTATACTCTTCTAAATAAAAAAAATTCCGATACATATTGAGAAAATTGTATCGCACTCGGCGAGTCCTTAACGAACCCATATGAAAGCTTTAATGACTTTTTTATGGACGCAAAATAGAAAAATACAATTTAAATCGTCCTGTTAGCAACACTGTTATATGGTTCCAACCTCTCTCTTGCTAAGACATCTGCGCAGCCCTCAGTGTTAGCAGTAGGATTACCAACTCTCGAAAGATCCAACCCGGGAGAATTTAATATATCGTATTTATATTTAAATTGTTTTCGAGAAGAATTGTTTTAATCATAAATAGTTTTACATGAAAAATGAATTGCATGAAATTGAAGTTTTGCAGTACTTCTAACTCTGATTTTACTAACGATATATTCATCCTGTTCGTTGCCTTGCTCCACACTTATTCCATCCACCAAAATTCCACCAAATAGGCGCTCGCAAGAACCATTAGAGATATTAGAGCATTAGAGAACAAACGTGTCAAGCTTTTTCAATTCACGGCAGGGATTTCGGTGTTCCGATTTCGCAAAAAGTCAACCCAGCGTAAATCAACTCGATTCTCTTCATTGAGATGTAGTTGCATTTCACGTAAAATTCCTTCCTCATCGTACAATATGTCAAGTATGCGCTCGTATCACGACGACGCGATGCGGCGTGGATACGGATATGAACGGGTTTAAACCTGCGAACTTGTATGTACCTAGTACAGGAAGGGAGTGTTTGTTTTTGTGCGCAATTTATTTATTTTGTTAATGAATATTAATTTTATTTAAAAAATACCGGAGAAATTATTACGGACCGGGAGCTGGGGAGGTAGAACATTATTTTATCTGACCGGAGTCTCCCTGGCATTCCGAGAGGGTTGGGAATCCTAGTTAGCAGCCTGAAAGGTGGTGCTAATCGTACTATTAGGGGCGTAAAAATACTCTACTCACATATATAGTACACATGACGCGATAATACATAGCTCATAGGTTCCTATGGTACATTGCGTTGTCGCAAGGGGTACAATAGAAATTTCTTATGAAGATTGTAATTTTTTGCGTAATTTCAAATAGCTTGTTTATGTTGTGCACCGAAACATCAGACTTCTCTTCAGCACCAGTTATCAATTTGTTGTAGTTGTGGAATAGCATATTCGTGTTTTTTTTTCTTGTATTATGCAAGACATGCTATTTTTATGTAAGTTAAATTCATCGTGCAAGTTTTGCAGCCTTTTTATCTCCGAGCATTCTTGTTCAAGCCAGGTGTTTTCTGCTTGTCAAATTTTGGATCTTATGATTCTTTGCAAACTGTTGTATTTTGCACCTTATTTCTTCTAGTAGACTCGTCTTTCATACATTAATTCAAGGATTTCGTCACTTATCCATTTAGTTTTAGGCTGATATCTTCTAGTAGGGAGTTCTTTTAATGCGCTTTTTTAAATTTCAACTGTTTGACTCCATAATTCCAGATGATGAACTTGTTGATTTTCCTTGAAATATTTTGTTGGATTTTTCAGTTGTTCAAGATAATTCTTTTGTTTGGTTGGTGTTTCGCGTTCTGATGTAATCTTAATTCTGAGTTTCGCTTTCAGTAGGGTGTGATCTGAAGGTACGTCAGCTCCTGGATATGTGCATGTACTGATTATTGCTGAAGCAATTCTTTTATTTATTAGTATATAATCGATTTGGTTACGTACGATAAAATGAAAATCGAAGTAGGATAAAATGAAAATCGAAAATTTCCGAGATTTCCAGGTGAATAGTCTTCTTGGCGGAAGCCAGAACCAAGTATTGCTTATTTTGAAGTTCTTTCCCTGGCAGAATTGTATTAATTTGTCTCCTCTTTCGTTTATTTCTCCTAGTCCAAACGCACCAACTATTCCATCTATTTTATAAGATCCAACTTTTGCGTTAAAGTCCCCTTTAATAATGGTCAGTTCGTGCGATTTTGTGTGTTGTAATTATTTGGAAATAATACCTGCATGATGTTCATAGAGAATCGTTTTGCCTTTATTTTTAAGAGCATTGTTCTATCTGTGTTTGGTATAAAAGCAGTTATAGAATCAGCTATGTAGTTTGATACAATTATACCAACATCTCTTCTATGTCTATGAGTATCATTTCCTTAGTAATATATAGTTTTGTTTTCTGATTTTAATTTACCTGAACCTGGCCAGAATGTTTTGCTTACTCCAAGAATGTTAATGTTCAATCTTTTCATTTTTCTGATGGTGTTTGCGAGTTTACCTGTTTCGTTGGCTGCAGGACATTCCATGTCCCGATTTGAATGTGTTTTTTTGTTTTACCTCCGGGGATTCTTAGCACCCTCGATGAGCTGGAGACTGAGGGCCGTATGTTAGTTGTAACTTCCATGTGACTTTTCGTGGAATATTGCTTCAGTGGTTTCCCGTTGCATTCTCAAGGGTTGGAGTGTATAGTAGATATAGTAGGTATAGGATGTATAGTAGGTACATTGTGAGAAATATAGTTTTGTTATAATTATAATTTATCATAAGATCATTTTATTTTGTTTTTTTTGTCTAAACATACTAAAACTTTTTTTCCCTTACCTCTAAAAAATGGGAAGGGGTACAGGATTTTTAGCAGTTTATTTTAGGAGGTACAATTTTTCAAAAGGTTGGAAACTACGGACATAGCTGATTATTATATATTTATTTCATTTAAATATATAAGTGGCCAAATACATAAATATTGTAGTGACAAAATATACATTTTTTAGGAATCGAAATATACAATATTCTGCAAATCTCCAGAATCTAATGTAGAAAATTCCAAATACACGGATCGTAGCTCTTTATAATTAAATACCAACTATTAGGATTTGAATTTGCTTTGAAAGTAAAAAATAAACCAATGACGATTACAAATAAAGACCGTCATTAAATGATTCAATTTTTATTCGTGACTGTAACAAAATAAAAACAAATCTATAAAATCTGTTAAATATTGAATAATTTAAAGATTATTTTTTGTAGACATCAAAGAAATATTGATAGACCTTTACTAAACTTCAATTGCTAGTTTAAACTTCAAATATCATTTGGCATCGGAACATTATCGAACTCATTAACAGCATCATCATTATAAAGTTCGAGAATACTTCTAATTTTTAGTCATCAATTTCAGTCATCCTCTCATTTTTTTTCTGCATTAAAGCGTTTGTCATACGACTATTTTGTCTCTCGGTTGGTTCAAACGTCGTGCAATCACCCTTATTGCTTTTAATCAGTAGCTTTGCTAAAATTATACTGTAACCAGTTTGTTAACAAAGTTTGTTTGTTGATTTAGTTTTTATCAAATTAATCTGGCTAAATATTCGCTTCACAGTCTGTTTTTTTTATCCATGGGATTTGTTGTGAAATCGGATTTTAGTTGTTGATTATGACGAATATCCGGAGAGTTTAACTTTAACACCAAAATTCATCTTTCTAGACGTAAACGTTGTTCTTCATTTGCTGGATCGATTTTGTTCAAATCGGTTTGATAAATGTAATCCTTGCATAGGTGTGACTTTCGACACATTTTATCATGACTTGTTAGAACAACAGATTCAGATTGAAATAATTCGTTTGGTTTCGTGGATTTCGGTATGACCCAATCTAAAAACAAATAATACAGTTTGATCATTGGATTATCGAGAGATTGAAGAATCTGCTCAACAGCAAGCACCTCTAGTACTTGTCCAGTGAATTATAATTGTAAAGCATCCCACTGCTCGATTATTCTGGAAACAACAGCTCTCAAAAATAACCAACAGGTTTGCGAAGGGCGGAGAAGTTTATGTGTTTGGATGTCCGAGAAGCTTTGAAATTGTTGAAAATTGTGTTGCCTTTTGGCAATGTTCTTGAACACGTTATAAATATTTGGAGCTAAATCTTTACAACTTCTCGGCTATTTTTTACATGCTTTGCTATTGCAGAGGTGTAATGAATGACACATGCACTTAAAAATGTATATGTCTGGACATCTATCAAAAAATCTCGAAGCAATTGAATTGTTTTGTCTCAACATGGTATTACACTTATCTGAAGCGAAACCGATGATATTTTCAAGTGCGATACTGTAAGCTTGGAATGAGTTTAAGATTAGACTCTGATTAGACTGAACAAATGTTCGGCAGTCGCTGAATCGTTTCGCTTTCTGAAAAACATGACACATATTCCAAAATTAACTGATGACTATTCGACCTTCTTTGATATCAAAAATTCTGTAAAATTATACCGATACAATTACATTTTATAATTAAATTAAATATATTTTTTATACCTTATATTCCAAAATGAGAAACAAATTTATGTATTTTACATTTTTTTATTTTACCTGGCCATAATACACATGGTTTGAATGCCGCCAGTGTCTATAGATTGAATTTTTCTTGCAAATGGTCTTTTTCGGATTGGCCTAGAACATTCACCACTATCACAGTCCCCGTTGATGATTTAAACTGCTTTTGTCGTAGAATTTGTGAATCCGTGGCAGTTGTTTCGATTAACACTATAAATAATATAGGAGTATTATTTTCCGAGGAGTATTATTGCATAATTTACACTTTGCTTTCAATTTATCATCAGAAACCTTACAAAGCCACGTTTTGAATGCATCAGCTTGTAGCCAGCTTGTAGCTAAGCTGATCTTTGCTTGAATTTTTGAGGACGATGCTTCTGGACTAATTTTACTTTTTTAGGTGTTTTTGAAGCATGTTGTTAGACCATATTCGCAATGTTTTTCCTCTCGTACGACGACAGCAAAAAATACAAATATTAAAAATTGCAACGACACCAATGTAGTTGTACTCAGTAGCGTCGCAATAGCGTCGGTCAATCGGGCGAATACCCGGGGCCCATGGGCTAGGGGGCCCCCCAGAGAGGCTGTGCCACCCCCGCCCCATTTTGGGGACCCCTCCATTTTTCTGAAATAAGAGGAAGAAAAATAAAGTTCAATGTTTTTTTTTATATTAATATATTATATTTCTTCTATACATATGTTCCTCTCTTGTATGTATTAAAAATTAAAGAATTTATTTGTATTATTTACTTTTTTTATTTGCCTGGGGCCCCACCTCAAAATCCAAACGACGGCGCTGGTCGATCAGTACTGAATAAAACAGAAACAAAACCGAAAGGACCGAAATCCAAAGCTAACCAATAGCATGACGGCGACGAAGAGCAACCTAGTAGATTTTGACTAGCCAATGGGATGAAGAGAACCTAAACTGTAGTCGATTGTAACATTTGATACTGAATGTCGGTAACAGGCCCACCTTTCAAACAAAACGACGGAAAGAGGTTATTGATATGACCTTGGCGTCGTTATATACAAGTGCACTAGTGAGTAAGTGGTATGTGTCCGAAGAACCGTCGTTGTCGGATCATCGATACATCTTTCTGGAGATCAACGACGATGATAGGACAGAGGATGTGTATCGTAATCCAAGCAAAACTGACTGGGAGCACTATAAGGGAGTGCTAAAGATACATACAAGTGTGTTAAGTTCGCACATAACCAGTCCGCATGATATTGAAGAAGCCTCCACTCTACTTCAGGAGGCTATAATAAATTATCATAACAGCTGTCCTCAAGTGAAGCGAACCAGGAAACGAGAAGTTACCTGGTGGAGCAAGGAACTTGAACAGAAGAAAAACAAAACGAGAATGCTCTACAATAGAGCTAAAAAGACAGGGATGTGGACCGAATATACGGCTACACTCTCTGATTATAACAAATCTATACGGAGGGCTAAAAGGGAGTCCTGGAGGAAGATGTGTGAGGATGTCGAAAGTACATCTGAAGCAGCAAGACTCCAGAGACTTCTGATAAAGAACCCGTTAAATCCGGTTGGTACTATCAGAGCACCAAACGGAAAACACACAACCAGCGGGAAAGAAACTATGGAAGTTTTACTCCAAGCTCACTTCCCAGGTTCCTATGTGATCGACCCAACAATGGATAATCCTGACTGTCATGCTGTACGCTCTCAAACAAGAGGGACGAGGTGTGACTGGCGGGTGTCCAAGAGGGTTCACATATGAAAGAATTGAATGGGCCATAAATACCTTTGGCCCATACAAAGCAGCTGGCTCGGACGGTGTCTTCCCCGCCCTTCTGTGACAGGGAAGGGAAACGCTGGTGCCAATACTGATCAAGCTATACAGGGCAAGTCTGGCATCAGGCTATGTGCCAACTCCCTGGAGGCAAGTAAAAGTGGTATTTATACAAAAAGCCGGGCGTCTAGATTACACCCAGGCTAAAGCGTATAGACCAATAAGTCTAACCTCCTTTCTACATGGTTGTTGATAGCCTGCATGTGTCACTAAATAATAAAGGATTTTACACCCAAGGCTATGCAGATGACATAGTCATTCTCATCAAGGGTAAATTTCCTTCTCTATAATAGCAGCGCTTATGCAAGAAGCACTGAACAAGGTGGAGAGTTGGTGCAGGAGGGTCGACCTTCGGGTAAATCCCCAAAAATCCACTCTAGTTCCATTCACTAGAATGAGAAAAAGGGATGGGCTAAAGCCCCCAATTTTCTATAACGAGCATCTAAAGGTGAGTGATGAAGTCAAGTATCTAGGTGTAATCCTGGATGCCAAACTGACTTGGAATCAACACCTAAAGAAAGCTACCAACAAGTGTAAAATGCACTTATGATGACCAAAAGAACACTTGAAAAATCATGGAGACTGAAACCAAGCATGATATACTGGCTATACACTATGGTAGTTAGTCCCATTTTGAAATATGGCTCCACAGTATGGTGGACCAAAGTGAAGCAAAAACAGGCCATCAAAGAACTCTCCTGTGTTCAAAGACTGGCCTGTTTAGCAATTAAGGGAACGATGAAAACCGCCCCAACTGCGGCTCTGGAGGTGATCCTAGGCCTTCCTCTCCTGGATATCTTTATCATGGGCGAGGCAAGGATGGGAGCTTTCAGATGCATATGCAATGGCACATGGGAATCTCTGGCGAGGTCAGGACACACCATGATAACGAATGTCATATCAGAACCGTACCTCCAATATAGAGGGGGACTCGATGCCTAAAAGGCTGTCATTCGATCTACCCTTCGAAACACATCTACGATGGACAGAAGTAGACTGTATTGGTATACAGACGGCTCCAAGAAGGACAGTGGTACTGGTGCAGGAATCTATGGATTGTCCCTGGGGTGCAGCCTGTCTGTACCCCTGGGGACACATGCCACAGCATTCCAAGCAGAAATACACGCTATCATGGTCTGTGCCCGTGAAAATTTGAGTATGGACTACAAAAGTAGAAACATCCGCATTTTTATGGGCAGTCAGGCTGCGATTAATGCTCTAGCGTGTCACGAAATCAAATCCAAGCCAGTTTGGAACTGTCTTCAGGACCTAAAAGCCCTGGCAAAGCATAACAAGGTCACACTCGCTTGGGTGCCTAGCCACACAGGACTGGTGGGTAACGAAATGGCAGATAAGCTAGCAAAAGATGGAGCCTGCAAGGCAAACATCATTGCTGAAAGCGGACCTTACATTACAAAGACCACGACCCGAAATAAAATCTGTAAATGGGTAGCAACTAAGCACCGTCTACAGTGGGTCAATTTGAATGGTCTGACATACAGCAAACGAATGGTAGCTAAACCATCGGAAACTCTAACTGCTGAAATCCTGCAACTGCCAAGGAAGCAGATCCCAATTGTGGTAGGCCTACTTACAGGACACTGCCCTCTACGAGAACACCTACATAAAATGGGTATCTGGAAGGATGAACCTTGCAGGTTATATACCTCCTCTTGCAGGTTATGCTATGAGGAGGACGAAACCACCGCCCATATAATCTTCCACTGTGAAGCAATTGCACGCTTGGAGTTACCAAGCTTGATATTACAGCTGAGAGTCCCCGTGAAAAACATGGCACATAAAATCCTGGACCTAATAGAGGGACTGGATCTATTTGCATGAACAAAACAATGTGGGGAAATACAATAGGCCAATGGGCCGCAGTGTTTTAAGGGCTAACATTCCCCCTCATCCCCCCTGGACCCACATTGGTTCATCATCATCATTTCCTTTACTCCTCGGGGGAGCATAGGGCATCAACAAACGCTCTCCATCTGATTCTATTCTGAGCCAGGGCCTTTACCTCGCGCCACTCCTTTCCGCTTGCCCTGGCTTCCTGTACGACTGTCCTCCGCCACCTGATTTTTGGGCGGCCTCTCTTTCTTGAACCTTGGTGGTTCCAGTCAAGAGCTTCTTTTGCAATATCCCCCTCCGGCCTTCTAAGTGTGTGGCCGATCCATTTCCACTTCCTTCTTCTCCACATTGGTTAGAGGGAAAAAAACATTTGATTAATAAAAGTGACATTCTATAAAACTGTAATTATCCCAAAATTCTCTATAAAGCCTGGGCCTGGTTGCAAGAAACCATTTGGGGACCTACATTTTTTGTAAAGTTAAAAAAACACGATGCTGTACCTGCCCCTTCTCAATCGCGCGGCCCCGGTGGATACCATCCACCGCACTCCTCAGGACGAAAGACTCCGATTGTATCGGTTGAACTCAACCATTATCATACGGATGGCAACGCTGGCCCGGACTAGTATTCTTGACAAACCAGACAAACAGAGGATACGGAACGGAGCCGAGTTGAGCTAAGCGGACGCAGTATGTGAGTTTCTATTTAAATATAAGGGATTTACAAAATATTGTTCATGGAAGCAAAGCTGTGCTGATGAGAGATAAATCTCGAAACGCGTCCACAGATGGCTATCCACTCAAGGTATCGGAAAGACATGATCTTAAAAATCAATGTTATTTTTATGGTTTTTGTTGAGTGCCACGAAGGTGGACTGAAAGCTATAGAATAACGGACAAATTTCATACGAGATTTGTTTTTGGTAGTCCTAAAAAGACTCATTAGTATTATAGAGTTCCGGAAAGGTTGAGTATATTTATATATTCAAGCTTTGTTCCGTCTTTATTAAGTTTATCTGATTATCTATAATGTTGTATGGTTTTACCAATTCAAAATTTATCATTTATATCAATAACCTGCTAAGTTCATGTCTCTCTCACAAAATGTCAAAATTAAAAACATCTAACCCTAATCAACACATGGGATTTTAAGTGAGTGATTTACAAAATATTGTTCATGGAAGCAAAGCTGTGCTGATGAGAGATAAATCTCGAAACGCGTCCACAGATGGCTATCCACTCAAGGTATCGGAAAGACATGATCTTAAAAATCAATGTTATTTTTATGGTTTTTGTTGAGTGCCACGAAGGTGGACTGAAAGCTATAGAATAACTGACAAATTTCATACGAGATTTGTTTTTGGTAGTCCTAAAAAGACTCATTAGTATTATAGAGTTCCGGAAAGGTTGAGTATATTTATATATTCAAGCTTTGTTCCGTCTTTATTAAGTTTATCTGATTATCTATAATGTTGTATGGTTTTACCAATTCAAAATTTATCATTTACATCAATAACCTGCTAAGTTCATGTCTCTCTCACAAAATGTCAAAATTAAAAACATCTAACCCTAATCAACACATGGGATTTTAAGTAGTGATTTACAAAATATTGTTCATGGAAGCAAAGCTGTGCTGATGAGAGATAAATCTCGAAACGCGTCCACAGATGGCTATCCACTCAAGGTATTGGAAAGACATGATCTTAAAAATCAATGTTATTTTTATGGTTTTTGTTGAGTGCCACGAAGGTGGACTGAAAGCTATAGAATAACTGACAAATTTCATACGAGATTTGTTTTTGGTAGTCCTAAAAAGACTCATTAGTATTATAGAGTTCCGGAAAGGTTGAGTATATTTATATATTCAAGCTTTGTTCCGTCTTTATTAAGTTTATCTGATTATCTATAATGTTGTATGGTTTTACCAATTCTAAATATAAGGGTTTTATATTTTTCTTGGCTGAAAGGTTGACCTGAGCGGAAACGAGCGGATCCAGACTGCGACAAGCCATATATACGTGTATATACCTACACCGTACTTATCAGCTAACTTACGATTGTTTTCTACTATTTTTAATGAATCAATAATATTTATTTTATCTCTAAGCGATAACGCCACTCTCTTACGCTTTGATATTTTTAAGACACAACTAAAACGCGTGTGGCCGAGATCGCAAGCGCGCGGGCATTTCCGATACGTTCATGCTTGTATAGATTCGATATGTATAAAGTTATTTGATGGTCGGATAGTCGATGTTTCACTGTATATTGTTTTGTAGCCGCTAGTAGATGCCTCTGATGAAAAAGCGGAGATTACATGATTATTGGAGTACTGACACTTATTTATCTGTTATATCCTTGCTCTGTGTGGATATTGGTTATAATGGTTCAAACTTCATGGTACTTCAATATTTGCAAAAATTATTTCCTTCTGTTACGATTGTTGCATTTTGCAGACATTGAAAATGTCGATCCTTCAGACAAACTTTTCATATTGCGATATGTATTAGACCACATAAAAACAAACGTAAAGCATCTGTTAGGAACAGAATCTTTGTATTGACGAAAGCTTGATGTTAATTAATGGAAAACTGATCTTCAAACAATATATCCCATGGAAGAGGCATCGTTTCGGAATTAAATTTATTGTCATATGCGATTGCGAAACCGGATACACCCTATATTTTATTATTTATACTGGAGCAATAACAGAATATACACGACATGCGACGGTGAAAATCTGGTTATATTGCACCCTACATTACCTATACATCCTTAAATAGATATTCGTCAAGTGATGCAATGGATTCACCATTTTAATATCAATGCATTTGGATTATTTAACTCTTTAATATTTGCACTAATTAGTTTAAGGATATGGCAATGGATTACAAGAAAATAAATAAATATATAATCTACTTTATTTATTAAACATCTAATTTGCCTTACTTGGAAGTCCCAACAATTTCCTAACAGACTCCCCATAATTCATAACAGTATATTCGCTCTCCCCTAAAAAAAAAACAAACAATAACCCCAGCTCATAAAACTGCAAATATTAAGAAACATAAAACCAACTCACCCTCATTCATTAAATTACTAACTGCTGTTGCATATTGTTCTGACTCTTGAATCTCACCAGATGGTTTTTCAAAGAGACTTTCAATTGAAACTTTCGAATTATTATTTTGCCAATCGTAATACTCCATATCTGCCTCAGTTTTTAATGACTCCCATTTTTCAATGTTCTAAATCAAAAGAAACAATTAAGATGTCTAGTATTTTCTATATAGTCTATATCTATCTATATCTGTTTATCTATATAGTCTTTTTAGTAAGTTTGTTTATCTAATCTGGTCTCAATACTGTCTTGTCTGTCTGGTCTTATCTATCTGGTACTTTTTTTTGAGAGGGGTGTAGCAAGCACTTTTAATAACTTCACAAGTGCCCCCCCTGAACTTCACGAACATCTCGGAACCGCTCCTCACATACCATGATGTCAAGGTACTGGAAAAGATATTTCCAAATGTGCATTTCTTATTTACAGTGACCCTTATATCCCCCATTCACTTTTGGTGCTTAGGGGTTCAGGGAGTATTAGATTACCAGAGTTTGCTGGGAATCTGGTTAGATTTACCGTGTGTCCTGCTCTGTTCATTTGTCCTGTTCTTTTTGTTTTAGAATGGCTCTTATTAAGTTGTTGTTGCTGTTTACAGAACAGGTATTCTCTAAAACACGTCCTTGTTGCTCTGCCACTTCTGCAGAAGCTTTTCCCTTGCATTGTTTTTAACGTGATCCCTGGTGGGCCAAACTGATTTGTTTTTAACCCTGTAGACTAGGCTCCATATTTCAGAAATCTATTGGAGCAATGCTGCCAATTACTAGTACTGCGTCCCCTGACACTATCCTCTATGAACCATTAACTCTCAGGGGCAATGTCCTTTATAGCCTGGCTAGCCTGTCTACCTGGTCCTGTCTGTCAGGTCTTGTGTGTCTACTCTTGTATGCATAGTTGTGTCCATCTAGTCTTGTATCTCCAGTTTTGTTTGACAAGTCTTGTCTGTCTAGTCCTTCTCTGCCTAGTTTTTGTATGAGTAGGTTTTCTCATCTGTCTTGTACTCATTTGTCTAGTTCCCGTCTATGCAGTCCTCATCTGTTTAGTACTTCTGTCTAGTCTTGTCTGACAAGTCTTGTCCATTTAGTCTTATATACACTCCTTCATAGTGTAGTGGACAATATACCCACTGACAAGTGGTAGACCGGGGTTCGATTCCCCCCATTTTCAACCTGGCCGGCTGCCCGGCTGTCCACCCTGAAGGAATGCGAAATATACGATACTGCAGAGGCACATACTTAAAGCCAAGTGGAAAAAGAGGTTTAGTGAGATATATAGATAAAACCACAATTAAATTGAAAAAATCTTGTCTGTCTAGTCATATGTCTGTCCATCTAGTCTTGTCTGTCGAAACTTATCTGTCTACCTTGTACATTTAGTCTTATCTGTCAAATTTTTCCTGTTTCCTTTATTTGTATGACTAATCTTACTTACCCAAGATTCATGATAAAGTGCAGTAATCAAATACATAGCATAATTGTAATTCTGTTTCTGCAGTGGACACCTATCAGTTACGATAGTAACGTATCCAGTCTTCTCATCATACCTTTCCCCAACAAGCCTCAAAAACTTATCCTTCTCCCTCCCATTAAACTTCAAATTGTCTAATTTAAACCTAACAGTAACAATCCGTGCCATTGGATCCCTAATGGTTGGGGATGAATGGCAATAATTAGAATATGTAATTTCCAAAGGGAAATGTTTCTCACAAACATCCTCATTTACAAGAGCTTTCGGCCATGGGGTGCAGAATTTCTTTAAAGCCTCGCACTGTCTTTGAATAACCGGAGGAGTTAAATGCAGAAAGTTTGGAATTTTCATGAGTTCTGCATTTCCAAACTTGTCTGGTGGTGTTCCCTTCTCTACGTAACCTTGTCGGAGGGGTAAAGGCACAGTGGCTGGGTGGAAAGTTTTAGGACCAGGCCAAACGCTACCCCAATCTTGATCGACAGGCATTTCTTTGGATCTTGGGGGTAAAACATCAGGTTTTTGAAATTTTTTTCTTTGTACAAATTGGGCCTTAGAAGATCTTAAATGTAACACTCTAAATTCACCTAATTAAAGAGAATTTAATTAATAAATTGTGAATTTCTTGGAAAATTGTGGGTTTCAAAATAAATGTAGGGTTAAATGTTTACCTGGGTCTTCTTCAACGTTGGCTTTACTTGAATAGAAAGAGGCTGATTTGGGAAAGTTTCTTAATAGGTTTTTGTCTAAAATTCTAGCAATTACAGACATTTTTTTTAAAAGAAAAAGCAAGTGTAAAAGTTGGGTTATATTAAATAATGTCAAGTTTGTTGGGTTACTAGTATGAAGTTGTTACTTTAAAGTGTTCTTTAAATTAAAAATTATAGTTATTTTGTGTTTACTGAGATTATTATGAAAGGAGAATAATGAATAATGGATTTTAAACTAAATCTATAAAGTATAATTTCTTGTTTTTATTGTAATTTCAGATTTTTTTAAATTCAGATTTTTTTAGATTGTTGTTAACTTCGTTGTACTTTCATTTGTCAGTCCGTCCAGTGCGAAGTCTCAGATGTTGACAGATGACAGAACATTTGGTCAACAGATTAGAAATTTTAACAATTTTATGTCCCATTAAAAAACATCAAATCAGTAAAACTCAGACATAATCACCAAACACTCAATTAGACAATAGGAATATTTATATTAAATATGATAAAACTATTTTCACTGAAACAACAAAAAAAGGATGGTGAATCATCACCTAGAAGTGGCAACCAGAAGAAACCATCAGCTGCACAATTAAGAATAACTAAAGGTAACCAAAACATAGGAAATATTTCAAATTAACCTAAAAAACTAATTAAAACCATTCTTTTACAGATATAAACGAATTAAATTTGCCAAAAACATGTAATACAGAGTTTCCCGATCCGGACGACCTATTAACCTTCAAATTAATAATCTGTCCAGATGAAGGTTTCTACCGGACAGGTCGTTTTGTCTTCAGCTTCAAGGTTGGCCCGAATTACCCCCATGAGCCTCCAAAAGTTAAATGTGAAACACAGGTTTATCATCCAAACATTGATCAGCAAGGAAACGTTTGTTTAAATATCTTGAGGGAGGATTGGAAGCCTGTTTTAACTATAAATAGCATTGTTTATGGGCTGCAGTATTTGTTTTTGGAACCAAATCCAGAGGATCCATTGAATAAAGAGGCAGCTGAGGTCTTGACAAATAACAGACGTTTATTTGAACAGAATGTGCAGAAGGCTATGCGAGGTGGACAAGTTGGTGGCTTGTATTTCGATCGTTGTCTCAAGTGATTTTTACTGTGTTATGGACTAAATTTACAAGTACAATGTAAGCAAACACTCACTTAGATGTCATTTTCAGACATTTCTTTAATTTTTTCTTTGGGTTATTTTTAATCTCATTACCCTTTTAATTATAATTTTATTCTTTTCTTCAGGCTATCATTCTTTTTGCCAGCTCCTCACGTTTGTTTCTGATACAATTTTATTTGTAATGCTTTGATTGAAATTTAACAGCAATTGTATCTGGGGGATCTAGGGGCTGAAATATTTATTTTATAAATAAATCTGCTACAATAATTTTGGTTTTCTTACACGTTTCCTGAATTTGAATTTAGTTAAACTATGGTTTATGAGCCTGACGATGGAGATTTATGCTCATATTTATACAATTAAAGAATTATTATACAAGTAGATAATTATCTGTGTATAAATAGGTTACTATTTAAGTACTTTAATTGTTACATTTATTTTGCCTATGAGGTAATAAATTAATCTTTATTAAATTTAAGTTTCATGAATCCACATTTCCACATTTTTTTCCATTTAATCCTGTGTATCTATCCTTTACTAAATTAGGAGTGATCAGTTCAGTTATCAATTTGAAAACTTAAATTAAAGTTCAATAAAAATCACAAGATATGACTATGTCATCTTATTTATCAAAAGTAGTGACCAAAATGAGAAGCATTTAAGGGGTAGATATGTAATGTCCATATGAATTGAGGATACTTATCAACTTAGTCAAATGAAAATTTAAGCCAGTGCACTAAGTCTTTATAAAGACTTGATGAATGTTGTTGAAGTAGAAAGTGGAGGAACTAGTGAAATTTTTGTGGCAAGGTTTTTTTGTTAAAAGCAAGGAAGTGGTATTCACAATGTGTATTGTTGGTGGATCTGCCAATGTAGAATCCACCCTGGTGGCAGCTAGATTACACAAAGCACTAGCAAAGGATATAAGATATAAAAAGGATAGAGATATAGAACTATTAGACACTCTTAAGAGATCAATTTGAGCTATACAGAGGACAAAGAGCAGAGAGCTCTCCTACTAGAAACCCATTTTCCAGGATGTAGAACATACATAGAGACCAAGGGCTTTATGTAAGCTGGGAGACCATGTTAGACTGACTGGAGGAGGAACATTTGTATGGAAAACCTAATCAAATGGACCATTGGGACTTTCCAGCCATTCAAGACCCCAGTTGTGGATGGATTGATTCCCGTCTTCCTAAAAATAGAAGGAGGGAATTAATGGCGTATCTTCTAAAAATCTTTAGAAGTAGCTTAGCGCTCCAATAGATACTGGAGCCATGGAGAAGGGCTAAGATGGTATTCATAACGAAGGTGGGGAAAAAAAGACACCACTCAAGCGAAGGCATTTAGACCCATTAGTCTAACATTTTTCATGTTAAAGACAATACAGTAAGTAATAGACAATTACCTTAGGACAACTGTGCTGGTGGGTGCACAACTACACAACTTTTTTTTTTGGGCAGGGGTCCTAGCAAGCACTATTCGTTTACTTGAGCAAGAGGTCCCCCCTGGAACCCACACATCCCAGGACTGCTCTTCGCAAAACATAAGGATGGTGGTGTCTCACATAATACTGTTTCTTTAACTATATTGCCTTACATCCTCCATCCACACAGAGTGATTAGGGGTTCAGGTGCTTTGTATGTCTGTATCATCTGTTCGTCTTCTTCCTTTGTTTGTAATATTGCCCTTGTCATGATATCCATTGCCAACCAGGATTCTTCAGACAATAGCATTTCTTGGACTAGAGTGTTTGCTTCTAGTTTGGTGTTCATCGTAGGTGTACATTTGTCTCTCTCTGAGGTCCATCTGTCACATTCAAATATCGTGTGCATGACACTGTCCAGACACTAACTAAGCAGTATTCGCATGGGTCCTCAGGGGCTCTGCCAATGCTATTCAGATAGTCATGGAAGCATCTGTGGCCGGTGAGCGCTTGGGTGTGTAGTAGTTAACCTCCAGGTGCTTCTGTGTCATCCATGGTTCATGTTGTGGTATTAACAGCTTAGTCCACTTGTCTGCGGCACTCCAGTGGCTTTGCCACTTATGGTAGAGCTTTGCATGAATCTGTTTCCTTCTCTCTTTGTTTGTTTTGTCGTGTTTTCTGCCGCGGGTCCAATATAGTTCTGCGCTTTCCTCAATCATGTACTCTATTGGAACTATTCTTGCGACCACAAAAAAAACATCCATGGACACAGTCCTGTAAGCGCTGCACACCCGCAGGACCATCCTCCTCTGCACCAGGGCAAGCTTGTGCACTTGCACTTGCCCAGACTGGTGCCCTATAGAGCATTGTTGAATGGACAACAGGTGCTATCACGAGGTGCTTTATAGTCTTTTGGCACGATAGTGGTGCCCCCCACTACAATGCGTATTGGACTTTTTTTTTCGAAATCCTGTGAGAAGCACAGCTTCCGTTTTATGTGGGGTGAGGTTCAGCCGCTTTTTTTCCCATCTCTCATTTACTTGTACGATAGCCGTATTCGCTCGCCTCATTAGGGCTGTTTTCGGTTGTCCCCGCCTCCACCAAAGCAATGTCAATTTCCGCTACGTGAGGCAGTTTCAATCTCGGGACTCTCCATCGGGACTCTCGGGAATCTCCATCGTACAAGATTCTCCACAGGGTAGGTCCCATTACTGAGCCCTGTGGGACATCGCTGTTCACCTCCCGTTCTGCAGTCTGTCAATCCGCTTCTATACACACTCTTCGACATTGCAGATAACTGTGCACTAGCTTTAATAGATATGGAGGGAATATGAAGGAGGAAGAGGAAGGGATATGGGGGAAGCCTCTCATTGTTATTTCTTGCATGATATTCTCCCATGCCGCCGAGTTGAATACATTTTTCACATCTAATGTGATAAAAATGCCAATCTTTCTAGTCCTACGTGTCCATTATTCTGTAGCTTCCTTTGCCAGTTCCAACGCTCTCATAACGGCATCAACTGTCGACCTACCTTCCCTGAACGCAAACTGCTTTCTCACAGATTTAAGCCTTTTTGGAGTTCCTCCTTTATTCTCGCTAGCAGAAGTTGTTCCAACAGCTTGCCGGCGGCATCGAGGAGGTCACCCTTCTTCAACAGTACTAATTTTGCCCTCTTCCAAACGTTTGGAAAGTTTCCGTCGATCATTATGTTTCGTCGATTCATTACTTTTAGTATATGCTGTGAGCATCTGGAGACTGCTATTTTTATGATCTCAGGTGTTAGTCCATCACATGTTAGTCCAGGGGCTTTGTCATTACGCAGTCGGTTACTGGTTCTGGTGAGTTCATTGTGGTCACTTGTGACTCCCCTTCATAGTGACTCCCTCTCCAGGACTTGCCACTCTTTGATCATTCTCGCGACTTTTTCAGAGGCAAACGTAACGTCCGGTAGGGAAAAGACCTTACCACGTTCAAAGGTTGGGTTATTACCTATATTTGGGTTTGGGTTATTACATACACGCAGGTCGAGTTCGGCTAACCAGTCCATTACCATATTGCCACGGTTATCCATTTTTGGGCATCCCCAATACAGGGATTTTGCGTTACCACTACACAACTGTCTGCAACCGCCCTGTATGAGCTGACAAATGAAATAGAAGCAGCACTTGATACAAAGGAAATAGTGATATATGCCATAGAAGGAGCCTTTCTCAACACCTCACTTGAGGCTGTCAGATTGGTTCTTGAAAGAAAGTATTTTCAGCATTACCTCAAAGTGGATGGGAGAAATGCTGAGAATTAGAACGGTGGAGGCACAAGTGGGAAAAAACAACATCAAGATATCCACAACTCGAGGGTGCCATTTCGAGAAAAACTACACAGCAATGTGTAGCAATGTAGCGTTTGGAGCGACGAATCCTCAGCATATCACATTGAGAGAAATGCTATCAAGTGGTATACAAATGGTTCGAATACTAAGAAGGTACTGGTGTCAGGATACACTCCTGGTTTGGGCTCTGTATCAAATACTTTGAATCCATGGGCACCTACCCAAGTATCTTCCAAGCACATGTAATCGAAAGATACACAAAATTCAACCTCGACAGGAACTATTGCAAAAAAAGAATTGCTATCCTATCACATAGCCAAGCAACTACCAAGGCTCTAGCATCTATTAGCTCATACACCATCAGATCCAAACTGGTATGAGAGTGTGTGGGAAAACTATTCAAGCTCGGCAGAGAACATATAGTAACGCGATACTGGGTACCAGGACACACTGGTATAAATGGAAACGAAAAAGCCGATCACTAGGAAGCAAGGATCTAGCCATCCCTTTATGGGTCCAGAACCTTTTTTGTGGTATGACTATTAACACCATCAACACAAGCTGAGATAAAGAAATAGGAAAACAATGAATAAAACCTGGAAAAGGGCTAAGACAATTCAACTAAACAGGAAGAACCTTAGAATTGGAATTCTGACAAGGAGTCCTAACAGGAAATTGCAGACTTAGATCCTCAAGACCCAAGGCCTAGAGATTCTTCAGCTCAACAGAGGAAACCACCATACACTTGCTCAGACTGCAGAGCATTGTTCCGCAAGAGAGAAATGTACCTGGGGCCCCAATGCTTGAATGAAAAGGAGCTGCACTCCCACTTTGAATCCCACCCAAATCCTGTAAATTCCTAAAGGAATCAAGACTAGAGGAGGCGCTCTAAATGGATAAGTATTCGATTCAAGGAAACGGGTGGGGTACAGTAAAGCTCGCAGTACAAGTCACCACTGAAATCTACAATCTACACCATTAGGTGGAAATGCAGCAAGGGATTTCAAACTAAAATTGATGCTTGTGTTGTGTGCAGAAAACCCTCAAGGTCTTAAGGGTTAATCAAAAAATAATTTCTCCTTATGGCGTGCAAATAATATAGCATAGGTTACAAAAACTTCATTTGAAAGTTGGTCATGAACTATTTTTGCACTACAACAGAACGGTATCGCCAATAAAATGGGTTCGATTGTATTGATCATGCAATTGAAACAATGGATCAGTGACCTTTCCTAAGTTTAAGAGCTATTATTTTCCTCACTTTTAAACAGGCGATTAAAGTAACAACAGGAGAAAATGCGCCTACTTTATTCAGCATTTTGGAAGTTACAGCATCAGAAGTGTTATCAAAAATTTTGGCGAAGCAGGAGATGTGACCAAGTAATATCAGAGCCACCTGGAAACATATCATATCATTGTGCTAATATTTTCATTTGTTTTAAAACGCATTTATCTGGAATCAAAAACATAGTGAACTTGGAAATAAATTTAGATTCGCAAATTTGGATTCTGACAACGTAATTGAATCTATTCAATGTAACATGAACGAGATCGATAATGAAATACTCGACAATCTCATACAAGCAACTTGTTTATGAAGAATGGGAAGATAACTTAGACATCGCTCTTAATATATATATATATTTGGGCAAAAATATTGTATAATCCAAAACGTTGGACCATGCAAATAATTTATTTATATTTGTGCAAAATATAAATTAGCCTAAACAAAAAAAAAACATACATAACAAAGAAAAAAAAAATACTTGTAAAAAAATAAAGAACCGTCTTCATTCATGAGGTGCTTTAAACAATATGTATCCGCCCTTTATTAATATCACACATAAATCAACAAATCTCTTAAAACACGTTAAATTAAGTAATTTAAAAATTCTGTAAATAGTTACATCGCTCTGTAAACCGAAGACACAGTAGATTAAACACTTCTTTTTTTAATAATAATTTTCGTTTTTCTCTTTTTAAATATTACATGAATTAAAAAAGGCACTTACTTAATGGGTAATTTAACTACCAATAAAGACAAAATAAATTCATAATAGAAGACGAAAAAAGGATAATAACAGAGAAAATTAATTTTTTTTTTTATGTTGAGGGTGCTCTCCCTTCTTTTGAATAATATTTAGTTAATAATATATAATATTGTATTCTGTACAAAGAGAGTTAGCACGTCACTGTTTAACAGTCAATTTTTCAGACACAAAAAACATGTGTGAGTAAGCTATATCTATATAAAAGAAACAAATTAAAAAAAAATAAGAGAAGGAAAAAAGAAAAACAAAGATAATATTACGGAGGAAATTTTTCTTGGTATTTTTCACGAGCCCAATGATGCATTGCCAAAATTAAATGTAGTCGGTACAGCCTGTTGTGTAAATGTATATCCTGCAATTACAAAAAATGTGTATATTAGTAATGTAAAAATATAAAATAAATAATTTAAAATTAAAAGATACGAAATCAAGAATAAGGACTATTTTTTTTAAATACCAGTCCAAGTACCATCAAGTTTCCCCACCTTGTATCAATTTGGATATTCGAATTAGGAATCCTCAACTAGCAATATAATTTTTTATAGAAACTTACCCCCTTGTTGTTCTATTTTCTTGCTTTCTCGGGCAGCTCTACGTTGGTCGGCGAGCACACTGATCTCCATCAAAGCTTTCTTCTGTTCTTCAGTCAGCGAGAGCGTCAAAGCGTTGTACCATTCGGCTTCAGTGCTCTCCAGTCTCGTCATCACCTCCTTAAATGCAATGTATTCATCGACGTCGCAATCGTCTTCGTCCAATGGCGTTGTGTACGCTTCCAACACCATCTCTTCGTTAGCGTCATAGTCGTCGTCGTCATCATCATCTGAATCGTCACCTATATCAGCTATCGTCGAACTTACTGGAAAACCTGAATCACAAAAATTCATTAGATATAAAAAGGAAATAATAGAAAATTATACTGAATTAGTACATTGTGCAACTAGTGCGGCAAGTTGTCAATTGCCCATGAGAGCGAAGTTGGGCGCACGAACCGAGTGCGCTCATTCGCTGGAGAGGTCAATTGACAATGTCGCACAAGGTGCAGATAGTATTTTTTATTACAAAAATGAAGATTTTGCTTTTTCAATTATCTTCGGTGTTGTGAATTCATCATAAGAACTCTCATCATTTTCCGGCATCACCGTAGAATGTACATTAGGGTGGAGCAAAATATTTTTTTGGGTTGTGAGTGATCTAATAGTGAAAAATTGGTGCCTTTTAGACTCAAATTAATCCATGCAAAATGTTATTTGATTTAATTTATAACAATAGCCTCCGCAACGTCATTAAATTTTTGAAAAAATATGGTTTCTAGACTAATTGAAATTTTAATGAACTGACGTATGTTATTCCAAGAAATTGTTATAACTACAGTTTATTTTCTATACAAAACAAAAAAATGCATAATCTTAAGTTTATAATATTAAATAAGGGGAGTGAGGGGGCGCAGGAGGGGACAATTAGAACACTTGTCGTGTCGTCAGTGAACTATTGGTTTTGGCTCGAATTGGACTTGCGCTAGTTTTTTATCAATTAACCTAACGTCAATTTTGTTTCGTTAAAAACATGCAAAGAACACGAAGTGTCCTTAAATGTCCTATTTTTGGTGATATTTGTGAGATAAAAGATAATATTCTACCTACTTACGAAGATGTAATATAATACTATGAATGGACAAGAAATCAACTAAAGATGCAATTGGAAAATGCAAAAAAACCCACATTTTCAGAAATTGCAGATATTGTGACATACAGAAATTGAAAATATCAAACTGCAACTATTCCGATAGTAACACCAACAAGGGTCGTACAGAGGTTAAAAGCGTACCATTTAAAATGCAAAAACCTACTCAAGTCTGTCAAAGACTCTCCGGAAAAGTCGACAAAGTAGTAATGTACTTTTTGATATTGCGGCATGCAAGTGTAAAGATTTCCCTCAATGTATCTGTCGCAAGGATAAAAAGTTTCCAAACAAGAACATACTTTTTTAATTGATCAAAGAATCTCTCGAAGTATGATAATAGGTGGAATCGACGTAAGTGTTAGGAAGGAGTTGCAAAAGACCCTAAACAGGAAATAGGAATGAGAAAACCACCTACACAACTACAGCCTTAAATACTTCATTATATGTTATAGAAGTTAGTACTTCTCTGGTATCGTCAGCGTTTGAAAGTCGTAATAGTTCAGATAATTCCACTAACACCATAAACAGAAGCATTCCGAAAAAGTATGAGTAAGAGTAAGTATGCGTCGATTTTCCTACTTTATCGAAGACCTGCCTGCGACAGGTATGGTATATCAGATAGAGCAGCTGCAGCGATTGCGTCGTCTATAGTGCCTATAAATTTCAATGCTTCAACATATATTGATTTAATAAATTGGCAAGTAATATTAAATGAACCACTGATTATGAAAAATTTGACTGACCAAGAAAGTCTATCATTTATTCAGGTGGTGAGGGTGAAGTGTTGTTAAAAACACTGTTGTTGGCTATAAAATTTACGACGATAGTTGCCACTTCTCAATGCACAAAAAAGTCACAATTAGGAGCAATAAGAGCCAAATTGGAATCACGAGACGTAATGCCTAAATTTGAGACAAAAGGAGATTTTCGAGCAAATTAATTGTTTTTTTTAATAATATTTTTATAAAAAAAATGTAGTATTATTGATTAAAGGTGATGAAAATCACCCATTTATCATTAAATTAAGCTTAATATTTGGCCGTAACTGTACTAGACTTTTATCATTAAATTTAAATTTTTGAGGTCAATGCGGAGGCAGAAGATATTCATCAAATTAATTCAAAAATTATATTTATTTTAACTTTAATATATTGCACCAATCCTTTACACAACTTTAAATCTCGAAAAAAATATTTTTGCATACATCCGTGCTCCACCCTAATGTACACTCATTCTAAAACTTCCTATTTAATTTCAATTTCTTAATAAAAAAAAAAAATGTGTGAAAGTGACACATTTTCTTTTTTTGGCCCAATGGCAGGCCCAATCAGAGGGTGGGGGAGGGGGGCAGAAGGGGCAGTTGCCATGGGCCTCATAATTTAAGGGGCCTCACTTTCCTACCGAATTATAACCGAATTTGCTGATGTTAAAGCGCGAAAAGCATTTATCCCTTTCGCTACGGGAACCCTGATAAAGCCGTAAAATATTGTCCCGTGTACGGGAACCGGATTAATACGCAAGCGTTTTTTTGTACTTAATATGGAAAATCAACTCATCCGCTGTATGTTATAATAAAATTTTATAGACATATCAATATCTTGATTTCAGCGTAATCAATTTTTTTGGCAAGCTACGGGAACTACGGGAACCGTACTAATCCGCTTGCATCATTTCACTGCATCCCCTAAAAAAACGCAGAAACCAGGACTGTCCAGCCTTTCATTTATAATCTCGGACGTATGCCAAGCCTACCAAGAACTGCATTGCGTATTATTTTGGTTGTCCATTAAGAAAATAAAATAACTACTAGAAACTGCGGGAACCGTATTTAAACGCAAAGAGTAAGTACCTAACTACGGGAACCGTACGAATCCGCACTACCCTCAGCATGCCGTACACAGGGCACGACTTATTCAATAAATATTTAATACCATAACAAAAACTATAATTTTTTTCTTCCCTTAAGTTTTTACTTTTCAACGGATGTAGGAGGGGGCCTCCAAATATCAATTACCCTGGGCCTCGCATTTTCTCTGAGAGGCTCTGCTTTCAAGTTCCTTTTTTAATATTGATTTTGATTGTGTTTTTTTTTAGTTACCTATTCGATTTATATTGAAAATTTGCGTGTGCATAATTAAATATGACGCAAATAATTGAATTATTGAAAACAAACAGCCATTTGTCGCACTAAAAAACGGGCGCCAAAATATTACGTATCCCGCATGAGTATTAAAAAATATTATTACTTAACTTAAAGATATTAATTTCACATATTTAAGGAATTAATGTTCAGGTTTTCTTTAGTTGATAAACATAAATTGAGTGATAGAGATGAGCAGATATTTTTATACCAAGTTGACATGCTAAAAACATCAAATTACTAAGATTTTAACAAATTAACAATTATCAAAACTCGTCCCACTCCCACCCCATAAAATTGTCGATCCCATCGCATTTCATGTAATGACCATCCCATATCATGGGACAATGGGACCCCATGCTCATCTATATTAAAAGAAACTACGTAAGAGACAGATGTTAATTAAATAATCACTTGAAATATTTGAACAAGATTGAATACAATAGTTTTAAAAAAGCATTACTAGTACATTTTATCAGATACAAGTTTAGATATTCTGTAAATATACTGACTAAAGAAATACTTAAAGCAAACTGAATGGTAGGTAAGTAACTAAATAATATTGCATTTGAATCAATGACCTTGAAGACTAGAATAATGTTTCAACTTGATTTAGGTTAGTAATAACAGTACCTTATGGTTAAGCATGTTTACTACATACTTTCAACTTCATGAGCTTGCACTTCTAATATTGTTTTTTGTTTGAATGGTGCTTCAGAAAAGTAGTGCAAAACCAAGAAACCACATGTCCTCCAATAGCATTACCAAACTCAATTTCAATAAGTTTCAGTTAGTAGTATTTAGCATTCATAGTCAAACATACTAAAACAACAAATGAACCAAGAAACAAGTATTTGAGAAGAAAAAAATCAAGAGATTTAAAAGAAAAACAATCTACAAGAATCGGAAAATAAAGAAAAAAGACAAGCCTAAATAATAAAATGAATTCTATATAGGCCTAAACCTATATAAAACAGATTACAATCATCTCAAAATAAGATTCCAACCTGCAATTGCTCCAGCATTCATTGCCTTCCTAGACAAACTCTCCAAATAATCCTGACCTTGATCATCAACATCATCCTCATCTGAGCTGAGCACCTCCTCAATGTCTCCCTCCTCGGATTCACTCTCCTCTTCCTCTCCCATCTCCAGAGCTTTGGTGGCATAAGCCCGCCTGAGACCATCAAAAAGCATGACCAGAGCCGGCATTACTTTTGGAGCTAGCTCATGAAGAACTGGGGGTCTTCCTGGCATACTAATTAACGTGCAAAGACCAAGAACACAGAGTTTACGATCATGGATGCCTAGGAAGCAATCAGTATCATGCAACCATTGCTTTACAAAGTGGGAAGTGAAGTCTGGGAGTTTTTCCAAGATTGAGAAAAGAAGTGGTGGACTGTAATACAATGCAGCTATCAAAACCTGAAAGAAAAAAAAATGAGTTGTGGTTATTTTAAATTATTATGGACTATTTTAAAGAATGATGAAAAAGTCAATAAGAAGTTTTGACTCACAATTAAGAAATTTTTATATAACGTTGTGTTACCTGTAAACACATAGTTCTTAATTCGCTAGTCCTGACTTCTCTCAACAACCTAGAAGCTGCCAATTCCACAAGCAAAGGTGCAGCTGCATCTATCCTTCCTCTACATTGCAACAGAACAACTTCCAACAGTTTAGCAGCATGACATTCAGGATCTTCTCCAGTCTCTTTGCTTAAAACCTCCTTGCACATATTGTAAATAGCCAACAATCGTTGTTCATTTGCCAAGAAACCATTGGTATCAACTGTTACATAATTATGAAGCACTGGCATCATATCAATGAAATGCTCCAAACCATTCTTCATGAAGACTTGGTAAAGGAGTTCAAAAACTTTCCACATATCTTCAGAAACGTGTTTGCCAGTGCAATCATAGATCAAGGAGAGAGCTTCCTCATAGAATTCTTGTACTTCATGCTGAAGGATGTGTCCAACCACCTGGAGGACAGTTGGTTCTAGTAGACGCATTATTTCTGGTTGTTCATCCATTACAGTTAAGAGGGTTTCAATGGTATTGAGCAGACCCATTGCAGTAATTGCTTTCTCATCTGATCCTTCATCAGTATCCAAAACCTATAAAATTAACAAAGCACATCAAAAATTTTATAATTATTTCATGCCTAAACTTTGATCAAAGCTATATATTGATTATCGAGTAATAAATATGATTATTAGGAAATACCTGACTAAAAGTAGCAGCAAGATGTTGACATATTTCCACAGCAATTGGGGTTAACTGCTTAGTGTAAACACAAACTAATTTCTGCATAACTCCAGTAACATCTTCATTCTCAGTCTCACGTATAATGGTCAACAATTCCAAAGCAATTTGTTTAACTTGTGGTTCAACAAATTTATGAGCTCTATCTTGATAATTTAACAAACTTTGTAAAGCAATGCCAGCTTCCACTCTCACCTAAATTTAATCAAGATTAGAAACATATAATAGTTTAAACTATGTTCTGTAACATACTGGCAATTCTTTATCTTGTAGTAAAGCAGTAACAGTTAATCGGACAGCTTCCATTAATACAGCTTCTTGTTTGAATGGTGCCTCAGCAAAATAGTGCAAAACCCAGCAAGCCCTTGCTCTCATATGTCCCCTAGCACTACCAAATTCAGGAAAAACATACTTCAAGAAAAGTTGATCCAACTGTTCCTTATAAATCTTCTTTTTCAACAAAACATCTGCCAAAGATCCAACCATATGTAAAGCTCCATCCTTTTTAGGAGGTTCAATACTAGGATCATTTAAAACAGTAGTCATAAATGCCATAGTCTTCTGCAACATATCTTTCCTCTTTTTGCAAGCTGAGTGTAACAAAGTTTGAGCAGCTGTAACTGGAGAAACAAAGTCTTCAAAAACATCAAATTTAACACGGATGTATTCATGGGGATCTACAGTCCAAAGCTCTTCATCTTCAGAAGAATAAGACATAAGAGGGAACAAAACATCTTGAATAATAGCTCCCATATGAGGTTTCAAAATTTTCCAAGTGAGAGCATGTGAGACGGCCTGATTGACATAATTTAAAGTTTGTTGGAGGACTCGGGGTGGTTGCCAGCTGCCACCTCGGTAACCATCCAAAAGACGGAGTAGAACTTCAAGAATTCCATTGGAGAAGGTGCCAAGGTACCATTCAGAGAATTCATTGTATTCCTTGGTTACATTGCCTGGTGAACCATAACGTTCAAACATTCTATGAAGGATGTGGAGGGCCCATTTTTTACATTTCCACCATGGTAGATCAGGACGTTCATCTTCATCTGGTTGTAATGCTGCAGGAGGAACAGGCCTCTCTGCAACTTGCCTATAAACAATAAAAAATTACTATAATTTCAAATCCCTTTACTCCAAAAAGCTCTACAATAGGGAATATGCATCAATATTTTTTATTTGCTTAATTCACTTTTTACTCCGTTTTAACATACTGTTAAAGAGATAAATACTAGAATATATAAACACTGTTGTGTTTCAATTAATTTTTAAAATATATAAAATACCAATTAAATTTGACATGTATGAACGGTCCCATTTTTCGCGCGTTTTGGATAGTGTCGCATAGCACTTTGACATTCAGTGTTGATTACTATTTGCACAGACAGTTATATTAGTTTCGATAATGGAAAAAGGTAAAAACATTTTTTCTATTTTGCGTCTATAATGGAGTCATTAAAGCACTCATATGGGTCAGTTAATGGCTCGCCGAGTGCTTTAATAATTTCAATTTTTCAAGGTTGGCACAGTTGAAATTCAGAGATATCAAGCTGTCAGAAGTGTCAAATTTTCGGCGAGATAGTTTTGAGGTTATGTGATGTGTGAAAATCGCGAATACACAAATTTAATTAATTAACGATATAACACATATTTAATTTAAATTCATTTAAATCACTTTCAGTCATTCTTCTTGATAATTTATAATCTCACCATATACCAAAATCTCACTAGGTAATGGAAAACACAACAGAAATATTTCACAGCAAAGCAGAACAGTGAATATTGACCACTGAAATATATACTAACTGGAACGAGCGCTGCCTCTTGGCTTGTGCGGGCCGAGAGAAAGCATCACAAAGTGTCTCTCATATCCCTCTGTCTTCGCCTAGTACAGTCCAAAAGGAAAACTAAATCGGAATGTCTGTGTCCGACGTCCATTTTTCCTTGCAAATACAACAGTATTTTGCCATTGTCTTTTTGAAAACAACTTTCATTAAAATATATAAACTTCGGTTTATAATATGCTCACTGATTGAAAGTTCTCACTCTCTTTCTTGATACAACTCAATACAACTAGCTTTTCGCTCTGACTGTATCACATCCTCCCCACTCTCGACTACACTGTTGGCTAGACAAGGATGAGGGGGGTCCTTGGGACTTCTCTCTCGGTCCGCACAACCCAAGAGGCCAGCGCTCGTTCCAGTTAGTATATATTTCAGTGATATTGACGAAAATAATGGTTTATGTGTAATGTCAAGATCATAAATCACTTGCATATTCCCTATTCTACATTGTATGAATTTACATCAATATTTTCCCAAATCCATAATCAAGACAAATGTTTCTAGACTTCATAAATGTTTAATTTAATTCTTTAATTTTTTAGTTAAAGAATTAAATTAAACATTTATGAAGTCTAGGAACATTTGTCTTGATTATGGATTTGTAATTCACTGTTTTATAGTTTGATAAAGATGTGAACTAGTCTAGATTTCTTGTAATTGCCAATCATTTCTATATAAAACTATGTATTTTACCTGCAAATTTCCATCCATTGAGTAAAAGCTTCCTTGTTAATCAAATCTAATGGTAATGTGTACTGGGTGAGGGCAAAATATACTTTCAGAGATTCCTTTTGAAGTAGAACCGCTTGTTCCGATGGATCAGGCATCAGTCTGACCACTAATTGGTATAACTGTGGTAGTAGAAGATTCATTGCCTCATGCAATGGACCCCTTTCTGCTGCTTTTTTATATTCGAAGTTTTTAACAAGCTGATATAAACACAAAATTGCTCCATGCCAGCCACTCACATCTGGACTCGATAAATAAATACTAATCTAAAAGAAAATTTCAATTTAAGTATTACCATTTGTTACATCTGATTGTCTATTAAACTTTTGTTCATCTGGTGAAACTTCTATTACTTTGTATATTCTTTCCTATTAAATTTAAACTCTGTAGAACTAATAAAATCTTGTCAATTTGTAAATAAATTTTGTCAATTTGTTTTGGTATTCAAATATTTACCTTATCAACAATTTGTGTCCACCTCCCAGGAAAATCATGCTTAATCATATTGTTAACACAAGTACATAACTGTAGTCTTATTAATTCTGGAGCGTGGACAACTGCATCGACAATGGAATCCCGGATGAGGGCTCTGTCTTGTTCATGGAGCGCAAAAGGAATAGGCTGCCCTGGCTGGTCAGTTTCTCTTTCTGCCCAACTTAGAGAGACTAAATTTTTTAGGTAGATTGCTCCCGCTTGACGCACAGGCATTCCACATTCATTTGCCATCACCACCTGGAGCAGTGCTGGCGCAAAACCAATAATCTTATGAATCTAGAAAGAATAAATTGTTATAAAGAAGAAAAAAAGATAAGATGACTGTATTTAAAAAGATATTTGTTTTCTAAATTGAACAACATATTTCAATAAGATAAACTTGTTTATTATATTACATTTAAATCTTATATAATATGTACATCTATTTATATAAAATTTATCAAAATTATTGTAAACTGTGAATGATATTTAGACTTCAGAACTTCATTGTGCAGTAGAAAATGTTGTTCTTAAAATTGAAATTAGATGACAAGCAGCTTTGGATAGTGTGGATACTTAGATTCTGGTTTCAAAAATTCAACTATAATGTACAGTACAATCATGATAAACCGGCGGTTGGTTAGTCTGGCACGTTCAGTAATCCGGCGCTTTGGGAAAACGATTCTTTTCTTGCCGCCCCCCGCGCAGAATAGAAACAAACCGACCCGTTCTTGCTCTTCCCAATCCCTCTTTTTCTATATCTACTGATTCTGTTCGTACTCACTACATCTTGTTTTGTTAATGGTTTTTGTTTAACTAGTGTATGTAGTTCTGTGTTTTACAACTTTTATAAATATAAAATCGTGGCAGATTAGCGGCGGATCTAGAATCTGAATAAGGGTGGGTGTTTGGGCCATTCAAATTGATAATTTGAAGTAGCATTTTAATGCAAAAAACCTACTGAACTAGTTTTAATTAAATTTACAAGAAAATGCCTAAATTTTGCGGCACCCCGTTGAAAAACAATGATGTACTTATTTAATATACAATGTAAAAACAAAAATACGTAACTTTAAGTTTGCGTCATAAAAACAGGAGATCAATAAAATTGATTGAGAAACCACGGCAAACCTGAGAAACCAGAAAAAACATGTAGAAAAATTACCAAAGGATGTTTTGGTCCTTTTCAGAGGAAATTGGAATTAAAATCCAAAAATTGACTCTCCTACCAGAATCAAAAGTTTACAACACAGATGAAAGTGTTTTATTCTGGAGCATGCTTCAGCATAAAACCTTTGTACACTCTTCCGAAGAAGGTGCCCCTGGAAGAAAAATGTCAAAGGATAGATTGACATTCAAAATGTACAAATTCCACGGGCGAACACAGACTTTTCTTATTCATTGTAAGAAAAGCTAAACATCTAAGGGCCTTTAAAAAAGTAACTCACTTAAAAGTTACATATAAAAATCAAGCCAAAGGATGGTTTACCCAAGATGTGTTTAAAGAATGGTTCAAACAAGATTTTATACCAGCGGTAAAAGTTTTTTCAAAAGATCACAACTTGCATGCTAAAGCTTTGCTTCTTTTGACTAACGCTCATGGATGGCCCAAAGAAACGGAAGACCAACGAATTCAAGTCCTCTACATGCCTTTAAATACACCACTATTGCAGCCATTGCAGACACCACTATTGCAGCCCATGGAACAAAATGTAATCCAGCAAATATAAAGAAATTACGAAAAACCTCTACTTTCAGACACAAATCACATGAACAGTTTGTGCTCAAACTAAATTCATTTAAAAAAAAAAAAAAAAAAACATCAAAGACGTCGTTTTTCTCCCGCGCACAGCTGGAATTAAGTCAAAAGCGAGAACATCCAGTGTTCTAGGTAAAAAGGTTTGGCCAAAACCCCCTGCTTTTAACTCTGAACACCTGATTGACGATTCTAACCAAGCTAACTTCACTCTACAATTGCCTTCGGAATTTTTACAAGAGATTTCCAACAAATGTGAAGTGGCTGTTACCATGACAAACGAGGACATAAAAGATTGGCTTCAAAAAACACATGGGAGGAAAATTTGCAATCCCTTCTACGAAGAAATACTCAGCCAAATTTGTTCCACGGATGACTACCGAAGCTAACGATGACACTTGAATATTTCAACTAGACGAACTGCAATAACGCATTCGTAACGGTAACGCATTCAATGCACTCAATGTTTGTACGAAATGGGCAGAGGAAAACGCCATTTGTACATACGCCATGTACACATTTACCTACATAGGTACACATATTTTATTCTTTCTGAAATACAATTGTACATAAAATATATAAAAATATAATTTTTGTTTTACTTCCGATAATCCGGATTTTTTTTGATAGTCCGGCATGGTTGTCTGGCCCCATATGTATCGGATTATCAAGATTGTACTGTCTATGTAAATTTATGCTGCATTTGCAACGCATTATCCTCTAATTTATTTCATCTCTAATCACTCCAATTCCCCTGCAGCTTTTACATGTTCAAAAATTGGAAATCTTTCTTCAATAATATCATAAATAAATGGGTTCAAATGGGTCTAATCATTTGGAATGTCGTCCCCTTCCAAGAGGCATTTTATATATACTTCCACCAGTTTCTCTAGCAGTATCTGGTCCATGCTTCACCAACTCTATAGGAGCACCTCCTGGTCCAGCAGCTTTCCCATTCTTCATGTATTTTGGGACCTTTTTTAGTTCTGTGACATTAATTTCTTCTATATTATCCATGGTATTTTGCTCGTCTGGTATTGGTGTCGTCATAAACTAAGGCCTGTCTTCTTTCAGTAATGATTGGTAATAGTTTTCACATTCATTCATTAGTATTAGTGTAATGTTGTTACTGTTTTTCTTATCTTTTCTGAGATTTTTTATAGTTTTCCATGCCTGATATTCTCATGCCACCCATATATCGATTGATTTGTTCACACTTTTCTTCCCAGAATTCGTTTTTCCTATTTTGGACTTTCCTTTTTGTCTCTTAATTCAATCTGATCTGATCATCACCATAAGGTTTAGAATTCACTAACCCGGAGTAAGCTTTGAGTACTGTTTTCTATTCTCATAAACTCCTGTTGTTAGCCACTTGAGGTATGCTTGTTTCTTCTGTTTGAATAAAGTTTCCAATTCTGCTGAGCACCAATTTTTACTATTTGGATTGCTGCTTTCAATTATCCTTTCCGTTATCGTAAAGCCTCTCTTGCGGCTTTATTAATACAGACCTTAAGTTGCCCATACACTTCTTCTGCTATTCCTTCTTCTAACTTTTGTACTTTAGTTGCCAGTCTTGACTCATATAAGAATTGTACCGATTCTTAGGTTAAACTCTGTAGATTGTACAGGGTGAGCAAAACTCGATGTCTCAACTCTATTATAAAAAAAACGAAAAACGAGAGAAAAAAAAACTGAAAAGAGGTTCTTAAATGGGATTGAGTAAGGACCATTTTAAGCCAAATTTACATATGTTTCCATATTTGGAAACTGGAGTAATGACGTCACCGAATTTTGTTTACCCACAACCATACCTATATTTTTGCATATTTGAAAAAAGCTAATTTTTCTGAACAAATTTTGTAAAGAGAAAAGTTGCTAATTTGTATAAAGTAATTAAAGAAGTAAAAACTAATATCACAGTCGCAATCATCACGATTTAAAATTAGTCTTTGGAAACAAATGCTAAAGTCGCATCTGTCAATAATTAGAAATTATTAATTAATAGTAGTATTATTTATTAATTTAACATTACACGTATATTAGTGGATGAAGCGTTCCACAAGTATACGCGAGAGGTTGCCTAAGCTCTCGGAGAATACGACACCTTAAGAAGATAACTAAAACTAATTTTACAAATGAAAACTTATGATTATATATACTAACGTATATTGTTAATCTGTGGTTAAAAACGTTTTTAAATCTTTTTTTTTAGTTGGGAATACCGGTAATTGAGAGGATCTAATGTATTTCTAACGGAATTAGGGATAATACTTTATTTTTACAAATTTGCTTATAATTTTTTAACGGGAAAAGATAACAAATTTTATTCTTTACAAAATTTGTTCAGAACAATTAGCTTCTTTCAAATATGCAAAAATATAGGTATGGTTACGACAAAACAAAATTCGATGACGTCATTACTCCAGTTTCCAAATATGGAAAAATATGTAAATCTGGCTTAAAATGGTCCTTACTCAATCCCATGAATGGTCCTTACCAAGAACCTCTTTTCAGATTTTTTCTATCGTTTTTCGTTTTCTTATAATAGAGCTGAGACAACGAGTTTTGCACACAATGTACACTCAGATGCAAAAACACCGGGTCATTGGGTTATTTTTTTAGTTTTAATGTTGTTTTAGTACATAGAATAAAACCTTTAGGGCTTTACAACCAAAGAGACCATCAGTATGTAGAAAAAAACAATCTATGGTACTTATCAGTCTATTTAATGACCATTAATACGTTAAGAATATTGTGTTACAATTTCAAGTCGATTGGAGCAAAATTGACGAAGTTACGAGTATTTTTATAACAGGAGCGATAACAACCATGTTTCAACGTTCGGTAAATAATGGTGTACGATATCGCAACTATATCGGCGACGGTGACTCTAAAGCTTACTCCGGGTTAGTGAATTCTAAACCTTATGGTGATGATTTTCCAATAGTGAAAAAAGAATGTGTAGGACATGTTCAAAAAAGAATGGGCACTCGTCTACGTGCAATATTCAAAAATACCGTTGTAGATACTGAAACTAAGACTGGAAAGAAGATCAAAAGAAAGAGCCTATCTGGTAAATGGAAGCTTACGGCCAAAATGATTGATAAACTGACGGTATACTACGGTTTGGCTATTAAACATTATTCTGATTCCGTGGAAAATATGAAGAATGCTATCTGGGCAACGTTCTTTCACTACAGTTCGACGACGAGAATCCACAGCATGAAAAATGCCCGAGCGGCGCGCACTCCTGGTGCGAATGGCAAAAAGCTGCAGCTGCTAATGCATTGGATTCGTTCAAACACACGTACAGTGCTCTTCCCGAGTATGCTTTGAATGCCATCAAGCCTATCTATGAAGATCTGAGCAAAGATGCCCTCTTGGAGCGATGTGTCGGAGGTTTCACGCAGAACAACAATGAGAGTTTGAACCAACTTATTTGGAAAATCTCACCAAAGCACTTGAGTGGAACCTCAGTCATCGTTGAAATTGCAGCTTATGTGGCAGCCAGTGTCTTCAACGAAGGTTCTTTTGCTTTACTAACGACATGGGAATCAGTAGTGGATCAAGTGCTCATGACTGGGCGCGATCAACTGACTCCGTACGTATAAGCCGAGCAGAGCAGGAAGCTGAGAGACAAACTAACGAAGGCAGGATTCGTCGAAGACAGGAGCGAAAAGGTGCTTTAGACATCATGGATGATAGCAACATTCTTTATAGACCTGGCATTGATGATTCAGTGTGAGGTAAGCCGATAAAATTTGCTTATAAAAGTTTAATACCAGATTTTTTAGTGTTCAAAACTTCATAGCGTTTTTCACACAACTCACGTTTTCAAAGTCGGTGTCCCTCATAACTTCAAAACTACTGCACCAATCCTTTTGAAATTTTGAAAACTATTTCTGTACATAATTTACGAGGTAACGCTGGAGAGGTTTTTCAAATTTGTTAATAATTTTTATTTTACAATAACAAATTAGCCGATTTTTTTCACTAAAAATCGCGTTTTTCCCTTCAAAGTGTTCCAAAAAAGTGAAAAATTAAAATTTCGAAAGACCCTCCCAGCGTTACCTGGGGAAAACTATTATCTAACGAATGAACTTTGATTTTTTGATTTCAGATGACCCAGCACCAAGTTATGAGGGGCACCGCCATTCTACTTTTTTTTGAGACACGTCCGAATAATTGCTGCCATTGCCGTGTTTTTTAATATTTCTTCGTGAAAATTTGATACAACATTCTTCAAATGACATACTTTACTGTCCTATTAGTTTTAATAAGAAGATTTTAACTGTGTTATCACAAAAAATTCACAAAAAAATGCCTTTTTTCGTACGAATTAACCTTAGCCCCCCCTTAATAAGCGAAAACGATAATGTACGTATTCACGAAAGAAAATGCATTTGACACAAGAGCAACGGCTTTTACACAATTTTCAGCACTTATAACCATAATCAACACACAAATCTGCCCTGAGAATGACAAATAAACACGAAAGCAAACAAGTCAACCCAGAAACCACCTTGATCCTCTGTGCCTGATGTTGAATGAGCAATAGGTAGTGAAGAACGCATACCAATAAATTTGATTCTCGCTTATTAATGTTCATTAAGTAAACTGAAGTACCATATGTTGTTTTCATCTAGATCCTGATGGTCTCTTTAATTGTAAAACACTAAGTTTTATTCGAAGTACTAAAACAACTTCAAAATTAAAAAATGACGCAATGAACGCAATGACGATTTTTTGCATCTGAGTGCATTTAAAAAAATATGATTTTGAAAATTGCAAAAACTGTTCTATTCGCAGATCTGAATAGTACCCTTAGAGATCTATCGAAGATCCCTATGACCTTTTTATTATCAAAACCTTCGTTCATAAGATATTTGCAATAAGGGATGGCCCATAGTTTTGAATGAAAATACAAACAAAAATCGCGTAAAAGTTCTGTTTGCAGTTCCCGGTAGAATTGTTACAGTTCTATCGAAGATCCTTATAACATTTTTCTGTAAAGTTAAAAATTGGATAGATGCTAAAGTGGTTGATCATTATAGGTATTTCCATTTTTTTCGCGAAATTCTGCTATTAACTATTTAAATTTATCACAAAGTACTCGTACTTACAAAGTACACAAATAACTATTTCATATTTACCAGGAACTCTGATAAAATTTGCTAGCTCTAGTATGTCAGCAAGGAACATTAAGTGATTAAGCAAAGTTTAATTTTATAATTCTAGGTATTTTCTGTGTTTCAATTAATTAGTTTAAGATTGAAAAATTGAAAAAACATGAAAAAAGTTCTTCTTAATAGCTTTTTTAATTGGTCTGGGATATATATATATATATATATATATATATATATATATATATATATATATATATATATATATATATATATATCCCAGAGCAATTAAAAAAGCTCATATATATATATATATATATATATATATATATAGGGTAATTCCCAAAAATATCTACTCTAGTACTTTTTACGAAAATATAGAAATTGGAGGACCAAAAACTCACAATTCTCTACAACAATTAAAGATAAGCAATAAGGTTAAGTATCTATGCATAGTCCTGGAAGCAAAACTAAACTCGTATCAACACCTCATGAAAGCTACCAACAACCAGAAAATGATATTAATGATGACCAGAAGAACAATTTTCAAATTGTCGGGCCTAAGATCAAGCATTGTTTGTAGAATAAGGTAGTAAAATCAATTTGGCGGACCAAAGTGGAAGGCGAGGCAAACTAGAAAGTTGCCAGTATGTACAGATTAGCCTGCTTAATAATCATGGGATCGGCTACATGGATATTTTCATTACAGGTGAGGCAAGGTGGAAGCTTTCAGATACAAATACAACAACACATGGCAAATCCTTGCGGTCAGGGTACACCACAATAACAGATGAGATTAAAGAGCAAAACCTCAACATAAAGGTAAACTCGCTGGGTCAAAGGCTTTCATTCGAATTACACTTTAAAACTAAACTACAGTGGTCAGAAGATAAATACCACAATAAAAAGTCAATGAGGGCTGGACTGGTATACAGATGACTACAAGAAAGACTGACTTTTAAGTGTAGCATATGGAGATGTACTGTACCACAGGAGATGCACACTACGGCCTTCCAAATAGAGATTCTCGCAATTACGACATATGTCTGAGAAAATCTGAAGACTGTGGTAGGTCTCTTAACAGGACACCTGCAAAAGATGGGCATCTGTTTGAATGAACCCTCATGCAAGCTCTGCAATGAGGATGACACATATAATTTTCCACTGTGTAATTGCGAGTAGGAGACAAAAACTCAACATTACAGAAAGGAAATCCCTACAAATCACAAGATATGTTGACTCCTAGATCTAATACATGGTCTAGAACTACTTGCTTGAATGGAACAATGTAGGGGAATACATTGTAGGGTTTTTTAAAGGATGCAAATCTCAGAACGCACATTGGGAAGAGAAAAATAAGGCATACTTGTATCTTGAATTTGAACAGATTATAATTTCATGTTTTTATTAAAGCTATTATGACATAAACTAATATATCTAGATATGTATCAACTGAATTTAATACAGCGTCTCTAATATAGCATCTCTCTACAATTAGCGAATTACCTGGAGATAATTGTGCAAGATTAAAAAGTTTCGGAAAGATTAAGTCGGTTTGTTCATTAAGGAGATTAACGAAGGGATTACGACTGTGTTATTTTATATTTAATTTCTAATGACTCCTGAATATTAAGTTTCGGGCCTTTGTTGCAGTCATGCAAGATTTTGAGAGTGTCTATTTCCGGGAATTCATGATTACATTCGTGACAATGGTTTGAAAAAGAACTAGCACCAGTCGAAACTCGAGTCGTGTTAAATATTTACATTTATATAACTGTGAATAACAAGTTATATAATTTTTACATATTAAGTGTGGTTAAAACATGTGAATTCAGTTTGAGAAATACTATTTACTTTAAGAAAGTAGTAATTACTACTTCAATTTTTATAACAAAATTTTTTAATTTGGATTTAATGCTTATGGTAATATTTTATTTCTCATTCTATTTCTATCTCAAAATAGCATTTATTTAGAAATACTTTAGTATTATATATATTTTAAAGATACTTTTCAATAATTACTCTAATTGTAAGTATTAATTTAACAAACTTTATGTCTATAATTGTATTCTGTAAGTACATAGTTTGGTTTACGTGATGTATCTTGTATCTATACTTGCAATGTCTAATTTTATATTTAAACTCGACTGTCTAATTTTAGCTCATGCAAGACAATACTTGCCTTATCTGTCTATTTCTTTTCAAACCAGTTAACTAACTAATAACGTTTTAACTGTCTAGTCATATATAATTATGTATGTTTAATTATGTGAATTTTTGATATAAATTGTTTATTACAAATGTGTGGGAGATCTAACTCATCATTGGCATAACTCAATCATCTGAGATATTTATAAATATTTGGAATGAATGAGCAGAGTTTTCTAAGATGAAGTAATTGATATAGCAATAATAATTGTTATAATTAATCTCATAAGTTTTATATTCATTTAATTCATTTTTTGTGCTTCCTTTGTACTTTTTATCCAATGATAGATGTTTGTATCAAGTTAATACACAAAATGTTTATTACTGTAAATGCGAAAAATTATATTATCAATTCCCTACAGAAGTAATAACAATTAAAAATTGCAATTATTTATTATTCCTATTTAATTTTTCTAATTTTCACACTATATATATATATATATATATATATATATATATATATATACACTTTATATATATATATATACACTTATATATATATATATATATATATATATATATATATATATATATATATATATATATATATATATATATATATATATATATATACACTTTATATACTTCTTTTTAAATAAAAATTGAGAAAACACGAACTGAAAATATCCACGAATCATGCAATGATTCATACTTTTTGAGTTAATCTACATTTAATTTTATCCTCATTTCAAATTTTGTGAAACCTTGCGAAAATAATAGTTTTTGTTAACAAATAAAATGTTGACTTGGAATGGAAAAACCTAGATTAATTTTTATTTTGCAAAAAAAAAAACAGGAAAGCGTAATCAAAGAAAGTTTATATGTGTGGAAACTTTAACTGGAATAAAATTCATAAAAAAAATCAAAATGACGGTGCCAATTTTGATTTTCTTTATTGGCAAAGTGCAAATCGAAGATAACATGCAGCTCTAATGTTAGTAACATTTCTGGTGTCACTTGCCGTATTTCAAGCCTAATACGTTCCTTAAGGTCATAAATGTCGTTCTGTTTTGTTACATAGACTTACTCAGGAAATATCCCCACAAAAAATGGCCTCGCCGGCCATTCAATGTGATCTCCTCTTCCAATCCATCTATTGGGAAAAACTTCGTCTAAATATCTACAAACAATCACAGCATAATGGGGTGGATTTCCGTTCTGTTGATACCATATTCGTTCATCAGGTAAATCTAACGGATTTGTAAACAAACAAGTGGCTAAGGCTGGCATGAGGTCGTCTTGAAGAAACGTACGATATGTTGCTCCATCAAGATTACCATCGAAGAATACTTACTGGTCCTATAATCTAATCACCTTATTATTACATCCTATACATTGACTTTTTACGGGAACTGAGAATGCGTTTTTCGAATCCCATGAGGGTTATGGTCAACCCAATAAAGACAATTTTGACATGTAAGGTAAAAGTACTTTCAGCAAAAATCGATTCGGCGGTCCGGGTCATCCTCCGTTAATTTTTGGAGTGCCTGCATCTTGTAAGGATGCAGCTTGGCTGATCTAAGAATTTAAAGGACAGTAGTATGACTAATCTCGTTGTCACTGGCCAGTTGCCTGGTTGGAGTCACCGGATTTTCTTGAAGAGTTAATAATACGTTTAGCCTGGTATCTGCTTTAACAGTGGGATTTCGCTATTTGGGCACAACTCTGACATTACCCAAATTGTTGTATTGTGTCTCAATTTTGCTTATGGTACCTTGGCTAATGGGTGGTGTATCTGGATGGTGTTCTCGAAATAACTGAGCAACCTTAATGTGACTTCGGTTTTCTGTTACCATAACCAATGTTAACAACTTGGCGAGCGTGTGTGACTGCTTTGGTGACATTATTATCACTAGTAACTAAGCAACGTGGTTCCAAAGCATCAAAACACATGTCGAAAACATACAACTTTACGCCGAAACGTGTTCAACGTAAAAGTCCTTTTTTATCACGTGGGCTTTAAAAATATTCAAGAAATAAATAGTGTGTTGTATTTCTTGCGAAGAGATCTTTCAAACGAGGTGTCACTTGGCGATTTAGAATTTATAAGCCAGAACGAAAAAACACATTAACAGGTTTCTAAATAGGCTCCACATGGCATCACGGTAGACCTCCTGGCATCACGGTAAACCTCCTCCGCATGTCCTTTAGAGTCTTCGTATAGACCTCTTTGACTTCGTCAATTGTTCCGAAATGCCGTCCTTTCATGGGTGTTTTCAATCGCGGAAACAAAAATAGGCGGAGGGACTGTAAGGCAGCTGGGGAAGCGTTGGCACGCAGTTGAATCATGCAGGAAACGGGCCACGGAGAAGATTTAAAATTGGATTAGTCGATTTAAAATTCATAAACAAGATAGACCACATAAACAGTTTTCTAAATAGACTCCTCCTGCGTCGAAACATCACTTTCATTCAGATTTCCATGCGTTGAAGGCATCACGATAGGCCTCCTCCGGAATATCTTTTAAGTCTTAGTATAAGCCTCTATGACATTGTCAATTGTTCCTTTCATGGGTCTTTGAGTCACGTCAGAATTCTAAGGCGACTGGGAAAGTGTTAGCATCTTTTGAATCATGCCGGAAGCCGGTTAAGAGGAAGCAGGTGTGGGCTGGTGCGTTGTCATGGTATTTCGAATCGTCTGCGGTGTCGAGCAGGACGCAATAAAATTTCGTTTGAGTCTCTTAAGAACCTTCACGTATATCGGCGTTGACGGTTGTACCATCTGGAACCAACTCATATCGAACGAGTCCCCTCATGCCGAAGGACACAATGAGCATGTTTTTGATCTATAACCCGCTCATTATGGTCTTCTTGGAGCGAGGGGACGTCGAGGTGACACTTTGCCTGTTTGTTTCAGTCGTATTTAAAAAACCAAGGCTCGTCATCTGTGACGACATTTTCTCAGAAATGGGTGTCATTTTTGCACAAGTTCCAAAGTTCCTAGCACGTTTCAACTCGACGCGATTTTTGGTTGGAGGGAGGCCTGTTATAACTCCCAGAGCTGCAGTTGGTGCGGTTCTTAACGATCCCGTAATTGCCAAGCATGCCAGTCTTGAAACTTTTGATAGTTCCTTTATGGCCTGTTTCTGATTCAGTTTGGTCTACCATACCTCTTCTTCGAATATAACTCGGCTTTCAGCTGACCAGTAGCGTAAATTTTGTTTGACAAAATTATCTCCTCTGTCCAAAATCTTACGACTGAATTCTTAACACGAGTTTCGGTCTAGTGGAAGAAGTGTTTGGGCTTTTTGCCATTTGTAAGGCCGAAAGAGTAATTCTTTCTTTAAAATTGTTCTTGCCGACAAACATGAAATTTCTACTTGCTGCGATAAACGCCGCACGGAAAGATTGGAATGTTCTTCAATTCTAACTTGCAAATTATTCACTTCTGTTCTAGCAGATTTTTCCTATCTTCAAGTTTAATATCCCTAAGAGAACATGTTCGACGATATTTTTCGACCCATATTACAATTGTTCTGCCATTCGGCGGTGCTGGAAATTTAAACTATTGTCAAAACCACCTCTGAGTTTGAATAATGGAGTTCGTTCTTATAAAATGCTCAGCACTAGCAAACCTTGTTCCACTGAATTGAAAGACTGTTTTAACCCCACTTAATTACTGTGAATAGAGTGAATTTTTCAATTCAGTGTAAGTATGAATTAGCAGGAATATCAGACAGTTAAAAATATGACAAATTAGTCATTACTTCTTTCTGTTTTTATTAAGTAAATAAAGGACAATCTTAATGTGTCACCCTTTCTATCACATATTCTATTAATACTCAATATTTATACTCTCCTTTATTAGAAATATACAGTGATAAATTATGTAACAGGTAAAATAAATCTTCTTCAATCATTTTGACAATGGTTTGATCAATCATCAAAGCTGTTTTTCAACGTACAAACGTAACATTTCTTATTAATTGTTATGAATTCTATGCCAAAATAGTATATTTTATAACTAGGGCGGAAAGTTGTCAATTTTTTCGCGAGAGCAAAATGCCAAAGATTCCTTAAGAAATGACGTTATATAGCGAATTTGATTGTTCGAAAATTATCCAAAGAGCCTTCTACTCTCCATTTGGTTGCCTGCATGGTCCTAGAAAAAACAAATTATTGAACTATCGCCCGGTTCATAAATGATTCCATCAAATCATTATTTTTCGATTCCTCTATGGACGTGAAAATATGTGTTTTTATTTCTGACGGTGCACCTTATATGGTGAAAGCTAGTCAAGCTCTGAAAGTGTTTTACCCAAACATGCTTCACATCACCTGTCTAGGCCATGGATTACATCGGAAGAGAGTTCGGGAATGTCAATAAATTGATTTCCTCCACAAAGAAAGTGTAAAGAGCGACTGCCAAACCTAGCACTACCTCCAAAATCAATATTAACACGGTGGAGAACATGGTTGAAAGCTGCATTGTTTTATGCTGAGAATTTTGAGGCTATAAATGAAGTAGTTGGTCAATTTAACAGTTCAGAAGCTATTGCAATTAATTCAAGTCAGCTGGCATTTGAGGATACTTTAATCAAACAAAATATTGCTCTAATTTTAACACATTTCAGTAATTTTCCCGACGCCATTGAGAGACTAGAAACTAAAAACCTTCCTCTGTGAAAGTCCATGGAAATAATGATTGAACAGAGCAACGACCTTCCGAATTCACTATCGGAAAAGGTCCGTTGCAAATTAAATGCTGTTCTATATGAAAACCCAGGTCTTGAAGGAATAAATAAAGTAAACGCATTTATCTAAGGACCAGCCAAACTCTGCCTGAAGAGGTGTTTGCAGAAATGACGACAAATTTCAAGTTCTGTCCAGTAACGTCAGTTGACGTAGAGAGGTCATTTTCAGCCTAAAATAGTATATTGTGCATCTAGGGCGGTAAGTTGTCAATTGCTCACGAGAGCGAAATTGAGTGCGCTCATTCGCTCGAGAGGGCAATTGACTATACCGCACAAGATGCAGATAATATTTTTTATTAATCATGCGTATCTTACAAGTTTTGGATCTATCTTACGTATAGGGCGACGTATCTTACAAGTTTGGGATCCACGGGCCATCCAAAATAAATATCAAAAATGGAGAATTTGCTTTTTCAATTGTCTCCGATGGTGTGGATTCGTCATACAAACTCTCATCAGTCTCCAGTATCACCATAGAATTTACACTCATTTTAAAACGTTTTCTTTAATTTTACTTTTGTAATGGAAAAAAAAACCGTCACTTTCACGTCACTTTTTTAATATTGAGGTTTTGATTGTGTTTACTTTATTTATTCAATTGTTTTTTTAAATGTAACTTGAGCGATTTTTATTGAATATTTGCGTTTAAGTTATGTGGTAATAATTGAATTGACAAACAGCCATTTATCACACTAAAAAACGGGCGCCAAGATAGTACTTATCAGGCATGAGTAATGGAAATTAATATGGAGTGACAAACGTCACAAGTTTGCTCTAAAAAATCTAGAATAATATTTTTTTTTATATTTTCACAAGAACTACAACTGTATATTGTAAAATATAAGTAAATTCCAATAATAAATAGTATTTTGATTGTGCATATTTTCACCATTTTTTGTGGCATGTTGATAGTGCATATAATCCGATGTCTATTGATTACACACAAAAAGTAAAAGTTATTTTTTTAACATAATCGCTGCTAATGTTAAAGTAAGATCTATAAATTTAAATCGACAAACAGTGATATTTATTTTCAAACTCTCGAAAAACTGTTCCAAGCTATTCGACATAAACGAAGAGGAAGGTTAACAAGAAGTCTCAGGTTTTTGCGGGAATGCAAGATGGGTCACTTTCACGCACACCTCAAATTAGACGAGGGCTCGTCTTCAGAAATGCATTTGGGAAGTTATTGTGCATCCGCCCCACTGTCCAGACCTGGCTCCTTTGAATTTTCGTTTCTTTGGGCCGTTAAAACGACGACGAACTTCAAGATGAGTAAGGCAGTTTTTTTTTTAGAAATTCGGAGCGCACCTTTTTCGAAGAGGACATACATAAGCTTTAGCTGGAATAACTGCCTTAACATTAGCGGCGATTATGTTGACAAGTAAAGTATAAATAATCTGTTCATAATTCACAAATGTACCTTAGTAACCGGGCATCCCTCGTAAAAACATTATTATAAATATTTTGACAGGAATCTTTCTTTACCTTCCATCTAATGATTGTAATGTAAAATTTCTGTTACATATATTAACAAATTATTTGAAATGCAATTAAACAACAAGATAAAAAATATCGTTATCCTATTTAAATAACAATTACATATTAACTATGAAAGATAACAAATGTTGACAAAATAAGATTTTACAATAGGTACATAAAAATTCATTTATACCTTTTACCTATTAAAGTTAATTGAAAATAAAGGTTGACATTCATTCTCATCAGGGGTAAATTTCCCTCCATAATAGCAGCGCTTATGCAAGAAGCACTGAACGAGGTGGAGAGTTGGTGCAGGGGGGTCGACCTTCGGGTCAACCCCCAAAAATCCACTCTAGTACCATTCACTAGAATGAGAAAAACGGATGGGCTAAAGCCCCCAATTTTCTATAACGAGCATCTAAAGGTGAGTGATGAAGTCAAGTATCTAGGTGTAATCCTGGATGCCAAACTGACTTGGAATCAACACCTAAAGAAAGCTACCAACAAGTGTAAAATGGCACTTATGATGACCAAAAGAACACTTGGAAAAACATGGGGACTGAAACCAAGCATGATATACTGGCTATACACTATGGTAGTTAGACCCATTTTGACATATGGCTCCACAGTATGGTGGACCAAAGTGAAGCAAAAACAGGCCATCAAAGAACTCTCCTATGTTCAAAGACTGGCCTGTTTAGCAATTACGGGAACGATGAAAACTGCAGCTCTGTAGGTGATCCTAGGCCTTCCTCCCCTGGATATCTTTATCATGGGCGAGACAAGGATGGGAGCTTTCAAATGCATATGCAATGGCACATGGGAATCTCTGGCGAGGTCAGGACACACCATGATAACGAATGTCATATCAGAACCGTACCTCAATATAGAGGGGGATTCGATGCCTAAAAGGCTGTCTTTCGATCTACCCTTCGAAACACATCTACGATGGACAGAAGGCAATCAAATAACCACTTGTCGAGGAGGACTGGACTGGTATACAGACGGCTCCAAGAAGCACAGTGGTACTGGTGCAGGAATCTATGGACTGTCCCTGGGGTGCAGCTTATCTGTACCAATGGGGACACATGCCACAGCATTCCAAGCAGAAATACATGCTATCATGGCATGTGCCCGTGAAAATTTGAGAATGGACTACAAAAGTAGAAACATCCGCATTTTTACGGACAGTCAGGCTGCGATTAATGCTCTAGCGTGTCACGAAATCAAATCCAAGACAGTTTGGAACTGTCTTCAGGACCTAAAAGCCCTGGCAAAGCATAACAAGGTCACACTCGCTTGGGTGCCTAGCCACACAGGACTGGTGGGTAACGAAATGGCGGATAAGCTAGCAAAAGATGGAGCCTGCAAGGCAAACATCATTTCTGAAAGCGGACCCTACATTACCAAGACCACGACCCGAAATAAAATCTGTAAATGGGTAGCAGCTAAGCACCGTCTACAGTGGGTCAATTTGAGGGTAGCGGGTAGGTACTCCCTGCGGTCCCTGCAGGGATAGACCTATTTCAGGGATGCGTCTCTGCCCACGCGAGCCTTGGTTTCTCTCCCACTCACAAATTCCGGAAGTTAACCATGTCCTAACCTAATCCTACCAAAAAACTGAAATTTATCCTTCCTATATCCCACCAAGTCCGTCCCAGATTGCACAGAGGGGAAAATCCTCTTCACCAAAAAAAGTTCCCTAGACCCAGTGGCGCGGGTCTAGGCGTGTCAGCCATAAAAGATGAAATGTCGGTTGATAAAAATATAGTACCCCAGGTGGGTAGGGTAAATGGTCCGGAATCCCACCCCGATTTAAACTCGGGCCGCTCCAAGGATTCTGGGGGGAGCAAACAGACGACTCGCTTATCCTTCGGCACGGTAAAGGCTAGAAGCAATTCTATCAGTACCTGTTTCGAGGCTTTGAAGAAAAGGAAGGTGGCAGACACCTCAATGGAAAAGGAAGAAAAGACCTCAGCATACAACAGGAAACAAAGCTCAAGTGCATTTGTGTTAGAAGAGGCAATTGCAATGATAACGAAGTTAGGACTGGAACTCGAGGAGAATATCGAACAGAACACCAAACGTGAGATCAAAGAAATCACAAAGAGACTTTCTAGACAGATAAGCTGCCCGAGTTCCCCTGGCATACAAAATTGGATAAAAGAAAATAAGTACGAGAGGTTGGAAAAAATGACTTTCGACGTGGATATACAGACCGACCCATACAAGGGCAATGACGTCGGAACCCAGACAATAGAAGAAAATGACCTGTTGGAGTTTGAGCCTTGCAAATGCTACGAGCATTATCGATTGCTCGAAAATCATAGATGGACAGACGAAACTTACAAAAATACAAAAGTTCTGAGTGGAAATCCCATAGTAAACACAAGGAACAACATTGATAAAGTAATGACTGTCTGGGTTAATAGCAACGACATGAACATGAATAGAGGGATCCAGAAGGCTTTTAAGGACACACATATATATATATATATATATATATATATATATCCTGAACTTACTGATATTTATGAGGATTTCGGCATGCTGGAACGCGAAAGCAAAATTAAGACACAAAAAACAGGACAAACAGCGAGACAAAAGATATTTAAAATAACACCTGAACTGACGGAGAAGAAAATCTTCTCGCTACTGCTGCAACTCAAAACGGAAACTGAAGGCGACAAATGTATTATTACCCACCAGCCGGAAGGTTTTGACACGGAAACCTTCAGGAAACTGGCAGAGGCTGGTTTCCACAAGTCTACAACAAATATAGAAATCTACACAAGTGGTAATAAAACAAGAAGTGAGATTAATCAAGAACGTAGAACTTACGCCATTGTTGTGGAAAACAAGGACAGAAGCTACCAGGACAATCTACAGACAGTAAAATCGGCACTGGAAGGAAAAGACGAAAACGACAACATTCTAGGTATAAGAAGTACGAAGGAAGGCAAGGTTCTTATTACAATGGAAAAGAATAAAACGGCGCTGGACAAACAACATCATATATTACAGAACCAAGGCGCAAACGATGGGACCAAAGTCTGGAGTCTGGAGGACAAAATGGGAAAGGTGTCTCTGCATATAAAAGGCATCGACGCTCTTACTGAAAGAGACGAAGTTGAAAAGGCCATCCGAGAAAACATCGGACATCGGAAAGAATCGGACAAGAAGGTATATACGCTCAGCGAACTGAGACCAGCAGCGGGACACACTAGATCAGCAACGCTCACCATAAATAAGACGGACGCTGAAAAACTTCTTCTGAAAAAATACATTAAAGTAGGTCTAGTCCGGTGCCGGGTGGAAAAATGGATACAGATGACCAGATGTATTAAGTGCTGGAGTTATGAACACAGCCAAAACGACTGCAATGGCCGTGAAAGGACCAAAATATGTTTTAACTGTGGAGAGGAGGGCCATACGAAAAAGGATTGCAAAGGAAATGCAAGATGCCCCATATGCCAAGAGGAGGGGCACCGTGCAGGAACCGGAAAATGCCCAGCATTCAGAAAGTCTCTGGCAAAGGCGAGGAGGAGGGAACACTCTTTCGCAAATGGATAATCACGCAATACTTCAAACAAACCTTGGCAGGCGAAAAAGAGCGATGGACCTGCTAAGGCAGAAATGCGCTGAAGACAATTTCGACATCGTACTGGTCTAAGAATCGAACCAACATATGGTAAATGGAAACCCAAGATGGATAGCCGACTCTAAAATTGACGTAGCCATATATATAGCACAGAATAGGACAAAAATCTATAAGACGGGATACGGAGACGGATTTGTATGGATTGAATGCCAGAACATTGTATTCTATGCATGTTACATTTCACCCGCGCTAAATCTAGAAAACTTCGAACGATACCTGACAGCCTTAGACAGAGACACCAAAAAGCCATCCTAATTGGTGGAGATTTTAACGCGAAGGCGCACAGCTGGGGCTCCCCGGTAGAAGATAGAAAAGGAAATGTATTATCTGAATGGATTAGTGGGAAGGACTATGTAATCCTAAACACCGGCGACACTCCGACATTCAACGGAAGCAGAGGAACCTCCTATATTGATGTAACAATATGCACCAATAATCTGAAAAAACACATCAAGAACTGGGCAGTGAGCGATGAAGAAAACCTTAGCGACCATCGAAATATACATATAGTAATTGGGAAAAATAAAACAGACCAAAAGAAATGTATCACTAGGAAAGGCTGGATATTCAAAAGGGAAAAAGCAGATCAACTAGTCTCGAGGATAAAACTGCCGACACAACAACCGAACTATAGGCACACGGTCAAAGATTTAACAAAGAGCATTGAGGAGGTATGCAATAAGATCCTAAAAAAGAAACAACAGTAACACACAAGGAAAGCGGCACACTGGTGGAATACAGAAATCGCCGACCAAAGAACCAAATGCTGTAAGGCGAATAGAGCACTCACAAGGGAAAATAGGAAAGCAAACTCAACACACAACACAATAGAGTATTTGAAAGAGAATTACAGGGAAGAGCGAAGAACTCTTAAAAAGCTGATAAAAGTAGCAAAAAAGAAAGCATGGATCGCACTATGCCAGGAAATAGACAATGACAAATGGGGGATGGGCTACAAAATTGTCACGGGGAAAAGAGGAATCCGAAGAACAATAACCCTAACAGATGATGAGCAGCTAGCAATAGCAAGAAGTCTCTTTCCGAACCACCCAAGAAGGATATGGCCTACACTTTCAATTGCACCCGAAAAAATCCCGGATGTAACAATAGAGGAAATAAAAGAAGCTGGAAGGAGACTACGAGCTGGAAAAGCGGCGGGACCGGATGGAATACCACCAGAAGTAATTAAAAGCATCACCGAGATAAACCCAGAACTATTCCAGACGACGATAGAAAAACTAATTAAAACAGGGATGTTCCCAGAAGAATGGAAAGAGATGAAGCTTACCTTAATCGAAAAACCTAACGCAGTAGGGGAAAATAAGAAATATAGACCAATATGCTTACTAAATACGGGGGCAAAGCTATATGAACAAATATTGAACAAGAGGCTAGTAGACGAGATCGAAGAAAACGGGGGCCTCGCACCGACCCAATTTGGTTTTAGGAGAGGGCGCTCCACTATTGACGCTGTGAAACTAGTACAGGATCTGGTCAAGGAAAAGAGGAAAAAACCGAATAAAAAATGTAGGTGAACAGCATAGCCTAGAAATGACATGCGGGGTTCCACAGGGTTCAGTAATGGGCCCCACATTCTGGAACCTGTTCTACGATGATATACTTAGAGGACTAATGCCATACGAAGCCACAATGATAGGTTACGCAGATGACCTGGCACTTGTGGTGAGTGGAGACAACAAAGAAAATATGGAAAGAGATACAGAGCTAGCTATAAAAAAGATACAAAGTTGGATGGAAGGTAGGAAACTACAACTGGCACCGCAGAAGACAGAAGCCGTAATACTGGCCGACAAGAAAAAACTGAAGACCATCTCCATAAAAGTAGGCGAGACAACGATAAGCAATAAACCCACGCTACAATATCTAGGTGTCACCTTTGGACATAACATGAATATGGGAGCCCACATCACAAGAGTAATGGAGAAGGCAAATAGAACAATAACCGCACTGGTACGAATAATGCCAAACACAAGAGGTGCAAGACAGGGATCTAGGAAAGTGATATACAGCGTGGTAAACTCTATACTCCTCTACGGAACACCGGCGTGGCGTGAGTGGGCCACTAAAACGAAATATAGAAGAATCCTAGAAAAGACCCAACGAAAGGCAGCCCTTAAGATTGCGTGTGCCTATAGGACGGTATCCACAAAGGTCATACAGGTGATTGCAGGCACGACACCAATCCATCTGCTGGTACTAGAGCGTACCTACGATAAAACAGGAAACAAAAAAGAAGAAAAAATAAAGACTAAGGAGGCTACTCTAAATAAGTGGGAAGAAGAATGGTCGCAGGATAGTATTTCCGCTAAGTGGACGAAGGAACTAATTCCTGAACTAAAGCCATGGATTCAAAGGGAACACGGAGAAGTGGGATACCACCTTACCCAGTTCCTTAGCGGACATGGCTGTTTTAATAGCTACCTATTCAGATTCAAATTAGTCCCAAGCGAAGAGTGCAGATACTGCGGTCAACGAGATACGCCGGAGCACACGGTCCTGTGGTGTTATAGGTGGCAGACTATAAGAGAAGAAGCCGTAGACAAAATAGGAGAACTACTCACAAAGAACAACATAATAAAGATAATGCTAGAAAGCGAGGATAAATGGGATGCCGTAGAAGGAGCAATCAAGGAAATAATCCGAAAGAAGGAGGAGGAAGAAAGGCAAATGAAGAATGAAAGATGATGAAAGAATTTGTGGATCTCAGCGTAGTTATGCTTCAAGGCAATTCCACTGATTTCCATGTAACCGAGGAGGGGTTTTTAGTGGGTAAACCTATCCCGACCATCTGGATAGGGAGTCCCACACTCTCCAGGGAAACCTCGAGGTCGTACGTAAAGTATTTCCCCCTCCTCCCAAAAAAAAAAAAAAAGTGGGTCAATTTGAATGGTCTGACACACAGCAAACGAATGGTAGCTAAACCATCGGAAACTCTAACTGCTGAAATCCTGCAACTGCCAAGGAAGCAGATCGCAATTGTGGTAGGCCTACTTACAGGACACTACCCTCTACGAAAACACCTGCATAAAATGGATATCTGGAAAGATGAACCTTTATGCAGGTTATGCTATGAGGAGGACGAAACCGCCGCCTATATAATCTTCCACTGTGAAGCAATTGCACGTAGGAGACACAAGCTTGATATTACAGCTGGAAGAGTCCCCATGATAAACATGGCACATAGAATCCTGGACCTAATAGAGGGACTGGATCTATTTGCATGAACAAAACAATGTGGGGAAGTACAATAGGCCAATGGGCCGCAGTGTTTTAAGGGCTAACCCCCCTGGACCCACATTGGTTAGAGAGAGAGAGAGAAAAAAAAGGTGACAAATTAAAAGTGTGCTGTTTTTACTTAAACAAAAAGCAGTAACTACATATTTTACTGTCTAATACTCAGTGGACTTTCAAGTTTTTTTGAATATGGAGCGGTGGCCGATTGAACAAAGGATTGCTTGTGTAGAACATTTTATTAGAACGAACTCCATTACTTAAACCCAGAGGTGGTTTCGACAATTCTTTAATTTTCCATCGCCGGAAAATTGCAAGATGGGTCGAAAAATATCAGTATAATATAACTTGCGAGGAAAAATAGCCAGAACAGAAATGGATACTTTGCAAAGTAGGAACAGAATTGAAGAAAACTCCAATTAATCCGTACGACGTTCATCGCAGCAAGTATCAATTTCACGTAAGTCGGTAAGAACAATTTTAAAGAAAGATTTACTCTTTCGGCCTTACAAATGGCAAAAAGCCCAAAACTTCTTCCAATAACTCACGTTTAGAATTCATTCGGGTTATGTTAAATCTAAAATTCTTATCAAAACCGACCTGATACCCTGGATGACTTAAAACGAAACATTCGACAAGCTATTGGTGAAATTTCGCAAGAAATGTGCCAGCGAGAAATGCGTTCATTGTTGTATCGATGCAAAAGGAGGTCATCTAATCGATTTCATTTTTAAGTATTAATTGTTAATTTAGGATTAAGCATTTAACTTGTTATTAAACTTTAGATTTTACTCTACAATGTTCAATAAAAGATTTGATGTTCAACTGATTCCATTTTTATAATTGCAGATTAAAACCAGGACCTTTATTTAAGGAAACTTATAGAAGGTGATAAAACTTAAAGGTCATATCTCGAAACGTGTCCGCAGACGTATATTTACTTATCATAAAGAGAAAGATATGATCTCAAAACAATGTTATTTATATAGTTCTTGTTTAGTGCCACGAAAGTGGAGAGTAAATAACAGAAATATCTGTTGTCCTGCGTATTAATATCCTGAGTGTTCCAACATGAGATTTGTTTTGTAGGCTTAAAAAGACTTAATAATATTATAGAGTTATGGAAAGGTTGAAAATAATTATTTGTTGATCAGCGCCAATTACTGGCAAACTTCAAAGCAACATAATTAGCTTTATTAAGCAATATAAAATTAATTTACAATTAAGATTAAAATTTTTGAATGAAACTGTTCTTTGAATGTCTCATAATAATTGTTTATCATAAAATGACTTAATTGCCAATTAAAGATTCATGTCAAAAATATTAAAAAGTAAAGACTTTTAACACTTAAGAGTTATTAGCTGGTAATAATTGAAATAATAAGGGGGGTTTGAACCCCAAAAACCCCTTGCCTACGCCCATGGGTTCGGTTAAAAATGCATGAAAGGGGACTACTATTTTTATTGTAATTCATTTAAATGTGACTTGAAATGTGGTGGATGGAAAAGGGTTTTGGATAAGTATGCAGAACACTGTCTATAGATACCTATATACTCCAAGTTTAAAGTATCGCAGGTATATCACTATAAAAAAAGTACGTAGATCTACGTACTTTTCAAACCCAAATTTTGCTAATTCTACGTAATTTTCTATTCTGGCCTACGTCTTTTTCAAAATTCTAGTTGGCAACACTGTGAACAATACATATCTAAACAGATGGGACCAACTGAAGGAGACTCTTGTCAAGGCGACCAATGAAATCGCCCTCCTCGTTAGAAGAAGGAAGCATCCATGGTGGACTGAAGACTGTGACAATGCAAATGCCCCAAAGACAGACAGCCTGGGTGAAATGGAATTCTAAAAAGGACCAAGGAAAATTGGCATAAATCTTTGGAACAAAGAAAGGTTACAACCAAGATAATTCGAGGAACCAAATAGACCTTCACACAAAACCAACTAACCCAAATTGAAGAGAGCTTTGCTAAGAATAATTCAAGAGATTTCTTTGGAATCTTCAAGCAGAGACTCAGAAAACACTTCTAAGGTACAGTACTTAAGAAACATAAAAATCCACCCAACGAAGACTTCGACTTAAAACAAACAACATGAAACCTGATCTAGCTGCACCCTTCATTGGAAGAAGTTGGCCAGATCATTCAACTTCTTAAGAATAATTAGGCAGCTGGAGAGGACTCTATCGTTGCTGTACAGTGGAAAGGTGCTGGAAGCTATGCCATGGGCAAGCTAACCGAGATCATCCAAGAGATCTGGGAAACAGAGGAATTATCTCTTAAGATGGCAACAATGCAGTTAAATTTCCTTAGAAAACAGGCTGCCAAAGTGGGTCTTCATGGGTCACTGGAGAAAACAGAATTCTTCACCAACATCAAAGAAGCAAACAGAGAGATGTTACTAGAGCATGCCTGTCACACAACCTAAAACTTAAGCACTACACATCAGTCTTACGACCAGAAGCCCTGTAAGCCATGGAGTGGCTTTCCTTGAACTGAAGAGATCTGGTAGAGAAATTGGAAGTCAGAGAGAGGAGAATCCTCAGAAAGATTCTAGGCCCAGTAATGAAAGATGGGGAAAAAGCGACATAACTCTGAGCTCTATGAACAAATTGAGAGGCTCTCTGACTGTGCAAGGAAAAGAAGGGTAGCTTTCTATGGCGACGATTGCCTCCAAACCGACTAACCAACTGTCTGTCCACCTTTCCGTTTAGAGTTTCTGTTTACCGTTTACATCTATACTCATTTAATGTTAAGCATTCAAAATGTTTCATGCTGTATAGATTTTATTTTTAAAAATTGTTGATAACCAGAAATTGTTTATTGGTACATCCCATACAAACTCTAGTTTCCAATATAAATTTCATTGTGTTCATTACTTGAAATGAATAAACAATTTCATATCTAAAATATCAGGATCAATATAAACATACAGTATCAAGTACAAGTTTCAAAGCTGGACAAGTACTTCCTGTGCAAATTGACTAAAATTAGTAAGTTTTTTAATACTATGAGTCATTACATCAAGCGTATATTTGAGCAATATTTTATTTTCATCCACCACTTTGACTTATTCATCTTCAACCTCAAAAACCACATAAATTTTTGCTCTGGCCGATAAGGGAGTATATAAGAATACAATTCCTATCAGCTACATTGAGGATGTTTATGGCGATACTCGACTATTAATAAAAATGTTTTTTTTTTCCTTGTGTAAAGTTTATATTATCTTGTTATAACTTTTGCATAAGTGTTCAATGTGTTTCCTTTTACATCTATACTCATTTCATGTGAAGCATTTCAAATGTATGTGGAATTCATGTATGTGAGATTTTATTTTCAAAAATTCTTCAAAACAAGAAATTGTATATTGGTACATTCCATACAAACTCTAGTTTCCAATATAAATTTCAGTGTGTTTATTATTGGAAATGAATAAACCAGTTTATAACCAAAATCATAGAATTTATTCCCTCAATTTCTATTCACAAGCCATTTTGACTTTTAGATAGTAATAAGAGATTACAGGGAAAGGTTAGTGTTCCTGGGTTAACAAATTTGAAGCAAGTACCTACTTCAATTTTATGCATTTGATTAAACAATTATATGGAAATTTGGAATATTTTCTGTTCAAATTGTCAAAAGGTTTGTTTCATATAGCTAGAGTTGTATAAAATCTATTCGGACATATATGTCAAATGCATATACGAAAAAATTTCCAATCCAAGTATCTTCCTAAATATTTAACAGGCTACTATAAAACATAAATTTCAAGTTAATGAAAATATTTAAATTACATTCAGATGTGTGCTTTAGTATACTGTTAAGAATAATCCTTAAAAATTGCAGGAATCAATGTTTATCGAGAGTGTGTTAAAAACAATAATTTTATCGTTTCAAATGAAATTTATGGATTAACAACAGTTCTAAAAGCAGTTTAAAGTGAATTGAAAAGAAAACTATGGAAATTCAAGCAGAAAATATATGTTGTTCACAAGAATGTACAATGTGAGCACATGTGGTTTCCAACCTGGGCAAGTTGTTCCTCTGCTTGTTGCCTTTGGCTGGGGTCAATGGTCGCCCGTAGCAGGTCAATCAGTTTCCTCGTCTCCATGTCGATCCTTCTGTCTCGCCGTTACAACACTCGGAATTTGCGTAAATCGGGGAAAAAACTTTTTTGCCCGAGAGCCGACTATACTGAAACCCGCTCTGCACTCCAGCAGATCACATTTGTCAGAAATCGGGAATGTCACGTGACACGCCGCCAACTCGCGCGATTTTAATGATCCAAATCTCTATGTACTGATCGTCTGTTTGCAGGCGAGAATCAATTTAAATTATTCACAATTACGAACAATTTTATTATTTATGTTAATATATTTTGTGGAGGCACTCTCGGGGTTTGGAAATCACGTTAAAATTTGATCGGTTTTAAATGAGCTATTGGTTGGCAACACCAATAACGTGAATGTAGCAACAGAACCAACTTACTTTAATTGATGTTAGATTTATTATTTATTTCAGAAAGTGATTAAGGACTAAGTAAATATTGTTCTCATTTCAAGACGGTTAATATAAAGCGCGAAAATAGTTACAAAATAATATATTTAAAAATACACTAAAAAATTACAAATCATCATATTAGCTGGCAAAATATATTGCCTGAAGTTTGCACAAATCAATTGTTTAAACATGTTTGTTTTTCAATTCGTTAGATTATCTAGTCTCATCTCATTATTAATTAAAAACACCTACATATGTAATAAGGAAAGTCTAACAAGAAATTAGATAATAGTTATCTATATCAGATTCTTTTCTCAACACTTTATACTCTTAGCATTGCAAGACGTCGGAGAGACATCGCAAATTCTATGTTTCTGCACTTGGTTTTTTTCTTTGGTTTCTACCATATTTAAATTTTTACAAAGAATATTTAAAATTAATAATACATATCAATTTATAAATAATGATATATTGATAGTAATAAATAAATAATAATTAAAAAATAATATATTAAAATAATTATTTTTATTGACAACTATTTATACAGTCACATAGACAATGCCTACTCAAAATTGAAAAGTTTTAATAATATCACACTTTTTATGTGCTAAGGAGTAACAGAAGATTTCCGTGTCCCTCCCTTGATTTAATTAGTAAAGCTGTCCCAAAGTGGATGTTATTATCCACTTATATGTTAATTATAACTGATGTTATTATAACTTTTCATTTTTTTTATAATTCAATTATTTTCATTTTTTAAATTTTGTTTTGTAATGTTGGTGTACCTGTAGATGGCATAACTGCTACATGTTTTGACGTTTCTCTCTACATTTTGTTTGAAATAATTTCTTCTTTGAAATATTTAATTATTCGAATTATTTTCCATAATAAACACTTTGTAAACATGGAAATACAAATGGAAGTTGTTGCGGAGAAGCAAGTGGTGGAAGTCGAAGAACAGGAACGCACCGAATCCGAAATATCGGAGGAAGAAGAATCCTATTTCCAAGATATCAATTTGCTCCTGGAGCACGGAATAACGGCAGACGAAGTCAAGAAACTGAAGAAAGCCGGAATCAACACAGTCAAAGGCGTTTTGATGACTATTAAGAAAAAGTTGATCGCGATTGGATTCGATCAAGATAAATTGAGCAAGATCTATGAGGCGTGCACAAAGATCTCTTTAAATAGCGTCTTTTTAACGGCCTCCGAGGTTTCTGAACAGAGAAAGGAAATATTCAAGCTTAGTACAGGAAGTTCGAAATTAGAGTAAGTATACAAAAGAGAAAGAAAAAAAAAACACAAATTTTAAAGAAAAACAAGATCTTATACGTTCTAAAACAACGAAATAATATTTTTTATAATTGATTCTCTCAAACAAGAACCAATGAATAAAAAAGTTTGGATAAGTAATGATAATGATGATTACTGAAAGGTTAAATAAGAGTGAAACTAGTGAACTAGACGAGACTAGACAAGACAAGACAAGACAACACCAGACAAAATCAGACAAGACCAGACAACGCCATACAAGAACAGACAAGAGCAGACCAGATGAAACAAAACAAGACAAGAGAATACCAGAAAGGACTAGACTTGGAATAGCCACGTAAGACCAGACATGGCCATATAACACCAGATAAGATTAGAAAATACAATACAAGACCAGAGAACACCATATAATACCAGACAAGACGACAAGACAAGGCAAGACCAGATAAGACCGCACGAGATCAAACGAAAAAAGACAAGAGAAGACCAGGCAGGGCTAGACTAGGAAAGGGCGAAAGGTGAAGCAGACAGGGTCGTATAACACCAAATAAGATCAGACAAGACGAGACAAGACCAGATAAGAACAGACAGGACCAGCCAAGACCAGACAAGACCAGACAGGACCAGACAAGGTCAGACAAGACCAGACAAGACAAAAAAATACCAGACAAGATCAGACAAGTCGAGACGAGTCTAGACAAGATCAGACAAGACCAAACAAGACCGGACAAGATCAGACAAGTCAGACAATACTAGACATGTCAAACAAGACTAAATAAGAAACATTGAAATTAATAAAATATAATAAAGTGTTTATTTGTTCTAAAACAACGAACAAATATTTTTTATAATTGACTCTCTTAAACACGAAAGCAATATACAAAATAGTTTTGATAAGTAATGGTAATGAGTGACTGAAATAGTTAATATGAGTAAAACTAGGCACAATTACAACAACACCAGTCAAGAACAGAAAAGACTAGAAAATAGCAGACCAGGGCGGATAAGACCAAGCAAGACCATGCAAGACCAAACACCAGACAATATCACGCAAGATTAAACAAAACAAGAAAAGACCCGACAGAACTAGAATAGGAAGGGCCAAGCATTAACCAACATGGCCGTATAAAACCAGATAAGATTAGGCAAGACCAGACACGGCTAGACAAGGTCAGGAAAGAATAGACAAGACCAGACAAAATCAGACAAGTCCAGACAAGATTAAGACCGGATCAGTCCGGATAAGACCAGACAAAATCAGACAAAGCCAGAACAGACCATGCAAGACCAGACCAGACCAGACCAGACAAGACCAGATAAGATCAGACAAGGCCATTTAAGACCAGACCATATAAGGCCAGACGTAAACAGACAAGACCGGACAAGATCAGTCTATACCAGACAAGACCATACAAGACCAGTCAATACCAAACTATAACAAACAAGACCAGACAAGACTTAATAAGACCAGACTAGACTGGGGTTTGTAATACCAGTGAACCGATTTATCGATTTACCAGTAAATTGCTAGATTATAGCAGAAAAAATATTTATTGAAAACAAGTCAACAATAGGCTATCACTATATCTTTCTGTGCGGGTGTCACAATTATTATATTTGTTTATAAAAAATAATATCAAACGGTAAAATTAAATGTTGTACCGGTAATTCGGTAAATAATAAATATCTGCATTCGAGGTACAATACAATATTTTATTTATGCTGTATAAGATTGACAAATTAAGAGCAGAGGCGAATCTACATAGGTGTTAAGGGCCCACATAATTGGGTTGTTGAATAAAAAAATATCGATTTTTGTATGTATTTTAAAACTTTATTATAAATAATTCGGATGTGCGATGTTAAAAAGTTAAAAAAACTAATTATAAACAATTAAAGGTCGAGGCCGCACAACGGTTTTTTTCCGAGAGCGGTAACCGCTATAACCGCGAAACCGCTCGAGAAACACTCAGTACGCTATGGGAAAAATGAGTAGCGAGAAAAAAAAACGCTTGGCTTAGCTTACTTGAGTCACAAAATCACGCGATTAAAAACCGCGGCGGTAAAGGCCTAGGCCTAAAAGTGATAAAATTTTGAAAATAATCACGTGATTCCAAACGGGCCTAATTTGTTTGTGTCGTCGTAAGTAAAAAACTTCATTCTAACATTCATCACAAAATAAACATTCTTTAAAAAATCTTCGTTTTAGGATTTTTTCGGCGCACTGTTTAAAACCATTGGTTTCGACGTTTAACATTGTGGGACATTTAAAAACATTTTTTGAAGAGTTCTTTTTGTAGTACTCCTACACGATGGTACGAAACAAGCACGATAACTTTTAATATTTGACTTTGAATATTTGACATATTTGACATGTCTACTACAACTACTTTATCAACCAAGTCATGCCCGGATAGAAATTAACCTTCTGAAGTCACAACGCGACCGGCCTGTTTCGGTACCGAGTTAAAAATATATTTTCAATTTGTTATAACTTTTTAATTACAACGAAAAAATAAACAAAAAATAGTGTTGGTATTAAACATAAATCAGCTTTCGATTTATGACAAAAAAAATCAAATGCCCAATTAGCCAATGAGTAAATAATAGTTAATGTAATATAATAATAATGTTATGTTTTAGTATTTGTTTACCCATTGTTACCTCAATTTAAAGATCCTCAATCTAATAAAAAATGAGACTCCATTGGGGCTCCCCACCAAATTTTTATGAGGAATTGTACAGTTTTAGAGGAAGTTGTACGAAACGGAAATCATCAAGATAGTTAAAATTTTTAAGCTTTAATAAAATGTATAACGATCTTGATGACTTCCGTTTCGTTCGTTGCATAACTGACAATGAGAGCGATGTTACAATGAAAGCATTAACCGCTGACAAATTTCGGGAGAAAGGGTATAGCGGGTATAGCCGGATATATGTATGGAATTTGCCCCCGCGGAGTTTTCTCTTCGTACTTTGGGGATCCTTTTGATACCTACTAAAAATATTTCTGAAAAAAATTGAGCTCTTTATATCTAGCCGTTATCGAGATATTCAAATTTTTCGATTTTATTTTTTTTCCATAGTAAATTTGAAATCTAATAAGCGACGCGCCGATTTTGTACCCAATACTTACGAGTAAAAGACATAAACAAAATATTGTTATGATTCCCAGATCGAAAACCGATTTTTAAGAAAAGAAATAAAACTAAAATAATTTTTTTGACCGTATTTTTGAGATGTGTCATCCGCCAAATTTTGTCAAAAAATGTCTTCTGTACTCCTTTATACTCAGAATTTTTTTTGATGTGGTAGAACAATGTGAAAAAAATTAAAAACGATGTTTTCACTGTCTTCATTTATTACAACGTTAACATTTTTTTTACAACTTAATATTGCGGCAGGTCGGTATAACCGTCGTACCCGGTTCTACGATTCGATCAGAGGCAAAAGAGTTTCAGAGTCACGTTTCTCGGCGGCTACCATGACCACCCGACCAGTGCCACGTTCGTAACCGCCGAAAACCCACTGCCCTTCCAATCTGTGAGCCCGATTATATTTGCCCCTTTGCCGCTTCCGCGCGTATGTGGTCTTGATTTATATGCCGCTCCGAGGTGTTACCGATCTAACCTAATCTGATCTGGGGTAAACCAACAGTCCTTGCCACATTTTCCTATATTGGATCGAAAGTTCACGCTGACGCGCGTGTGTGGTCTTGATTTATCTGCCCGCTTCGCGGTGGACAACCTAAACTAACCTGGGTTAAACCAACGGTCCTTGCCACATTGTCCTATATTGGATCGAGAGTTCGCGCTGCCGCGCGTATTTGGTCTTGATTTATATGCCGCATCGCGGTGGGCAACCTAATCTGACCGAGTTTAACCCAATTGTCCTTGCAACAAAGTCCTATATTTTGGGTGGAGAGTTCGCGCTGCCGCGCGTATGTGTCTTAATTCATATGCCGCTTCGCGGTGGTCAAACTAGATCAACTTGATTTATCTGCCCGCTTCTAACCTAACCTAACTTTTCTTAAACCAACGGTCCTTGCCACATTGTCCTATTTTAGATGAAAAACCTTTGTTTAGTTGTCTGAATCGTGAGACCAAGACTAGGTGGGTTAATGCGGATTCAAGTTTGTGAAACTAGATAAATTTTGTGAAAACTAAAAGCTTGTAGCAACTAGAGTTATATAAAAGGGCTTTAAAATTGGTTGCATGAAACTGGCAAGAAAAAATCTAATTTTGTTTAATTAACTATATATTGAGCAGTGGTTGTTTCAAGGGGAGGTAATCGGATAATTGACCGGAACTTTATTACGGTTTGAAGTTTACGAATCTAGATAGATTTATCTAAGTCGTCGTGAAAACTAGAAGATTCCATTTAGACCAATTAGAGTTATACAAGGATTTTAAAATTACTCGCTTCAAACGACAAGGAAAGAATCTAACTTTGTTTAGTTGTCTATATCTTGAGAAGAAGACTATAGTCCATTTATCTAAGAATGCAGTAACTAGAAACCTGATTTACACTATGACAAATGTTCAATTTAGATACAAAATTTGGCGCTAAATCCAAATATAGTTACTTGAATATAAAATTGGTAAATTATTAATGGTTTGATTGATATACTATTATATAAATATAAAATACACCAAATGGCAACAATAGTACTAAAATACAAACAAATAAATGGAGAAAAACGCAAAAAATCTAAGTGATACAAACAGATCAGATGACAATTGTGAATTGACTCGGCAGCCATTAACAACTAACAGCTCAACAAGCATTGGCGTTCGAAAAAAATATACTTGGAGTTAATTATTTTGTTATCTTTAAATTTAAAATTGAATATTAAATTATATATAAAACATTATTTTATGATATAGTACTTATTAGCATATATATAGTACTTATTAGTATTATATTCATTTAATTATATTTCACCAAATTCTACGCCAGTGACTGCAAATGTTTGTGAGAAGAGAGAGATGAATAGCGAAAAGGTTGAGAAATATCGTCGGTGTAATAGATTTTTTCAAAACTAGAAGCTTGTATCTAGAGTAACTGGAGTTTTTCCTTATAGCAAAATTAAGAAACTGTGTCACATGGTCCTTTTCTTACAGCAAAATTAAGAAACCGTGATTGACCACATACGCGCGCAAGCGTCGATCACTATTTCTCAATTTTGCTGTAAGGTATAGGCGGTAAGGCTTATGATTGTTTACGCACACTTTTTATCACGTGACCAGAAATGTATGAATCGTTGCGTCAAATGTGTCAAATTTTAAGACAACAAAAACACCAATATTTATTGAACCAAGCAATGTAGAAGCTTCATTTTTACTTTGCGACCTTAATTAAACCATGCCAAAGACGATTTTCAACAGTTACAACAGGTAAAAATTCCGCAACCCTAAGTTTCAACGAAGGGGTGTATTCTACACAATAGTCTTTATTAGATTTCCATTGTACTATGGGAAAAAAATAAAATCGAAAAACTAGTTTTTTTAATATCTCGATAACGCCTTGAGATAACGAGCTTAAATTTGGACTGAATTATTTTTATTTGGTAGCAAAACGATTCCCAAAGTACGAAGAGAAAACTCGGCGGGGGCAAATTTCAAATATATATCCGGCTATACCCTTTCTACAATTAATTCTAGATCGAATGGTATGTTTTAAGTCTTCCAGGGTTTCACGTGGGCCGAGATTCAAGGTAGTTTTGTTTCAAAAAGTAGTAGTAGACAATACCAAAAATAGATTAAAACAAAAAAATGCTAGTCTAACAAGATTAATGGCTTTATGTAATTGTTTTTGTAATTAGTTTTGTTTCTCTTATTAATTATCTTATTAATTACCCGCTTAAAGAAGATATGTATAAATATTTATATTGCACTTTTAGTAATTTGTTGGGCGGTGGTGTTGAGGCTATGTCTATAACAGAAGTTTTTGGAGAATTTCGCACTGGAAAAACTCAATTGGCGCATACACTTTGTGTTACTGCCCAAATGCCTGGACATAATGGTTATATTGGAGGAAAAGTTATCTTTATAGACACTGAGCACACCTTGTATCCTTTTACTACATAAATCATTCAATTAGATTTTGATCTGTACCTCTTTGTTTCAAGTGAAACAGTCTCGAATTACAGTTTATATTCCTGAAATATATTTTGAAACTTTAAAAAAAAATAAGAAATTATAATTTATAAGCATATATCGCCAAGAGCATTATATAAGCTTAAATCGCCAAGACTAATAAAAAGAGTTTTCAATGAAAAAAGATAAAAAACAATGATACACTTAAATATGATTTGCAGCATGATTCACAATGATTTGAAACCTTTATAAATAAAACTTTATTTCACTTTTTCTTAAATCTAATGTTAGTCGTCCAGATCGTCTGCGTGCAATTTCAGATCGCTTCAATCTGGACCAAGCCAGAGTTTTAGACAACATCCTCTATGCGCGAGCTTACAACTCCGAACACCAATACGAATTACTGAATCAAGTAGCTGCCAAGTTACACGAAGACGCTGGATTGTTCAAGCTACTAGTCATAGATTCTATTATGGCTTTGTTCAGGGTAGACTACAGTGGAATGGGAGAAATGGCTGATAGACAAACGAAACTTGCACAAATGTTATCTAGGTAATTATAAAACAGATTATAATTACAATAATTTTGTTTAAACATTTATTCACTCTAAAATGTTGTCTAATCCAACTTTAATAAATGGGTTTATAATTTTAATAACTGCAATATTGATACAATATGTTGGATACAATAGAGGTCTGATGCTACTGGAGAAAAAACAATAAATTGATTGCATGCAAAGTGTGAAATGTACACAAAATATAAGCTTTTAGCAAAATGTTAGATACAATAATTAGCACAAAGTTAAAGATTAAACAAGATTAGAGAAGACCAGATAACACCAAAAAGTTTCGTTAAAGATCATTTTTAAATGGATTACAATATGGTGTCCTTTGTGTACTTGCGGCTTGCTAAGTTGCCTCATTTTTCAGTCCTCGATTGGTAGTCGTTTGTCCTGTTGTTAGTCCTGGTGTCCCAGTTTAGTCCTTTGGGGTTCTTGGTTTCCATTGTTGTTGCTTCTCTGTTGTTGTCCCGTTAGGTGTGTTCCTGTTGTTCGTTTCGTTTTGGGGGGCTGGGTTGCTCTGCGGTGTTCTACAAAAGAGAGAGAAACAGGGTTAGCTTTATTGTCTAAAAGATGCTTGCTGTAGTTTTGAAACCACTTTACGTTGGTTCTAATTGGATTATAAATTGATGAGATTAAATTTATACCAAGAGATTTGGTGGGGAGGGGAGGTGCCTGTCTGTAGTTATCTGGAGATAACTTATCTGGATACGATTGCGTTAGATTAGAAACTTTGCAAAGATTAAGTAAAGGAGGTTAACTGAGGGATTACTGCTTTGTTTTAAAATTTCTAATGTCTGCAGGAGATTAAGCTTCGGGTCATTGATGCAATTAAGCTTTTTGATTATCTATGTCGGTAAATTTTTGAATAGATTCTAGAGAATGGTTAGAAAATGAACTTTTTAAATGTCTTTTTTAAGACGAAAGGCACGAAAAACGAGTTGAAATTCTTCGTCCTGTCTGACCAACGTACACACTATTGTTCCCACCAAAACCCTTGGTATAAATTCAATCTCATGAATTTGTAATCCACTTGAAAATGATTAGTCGAAATAGTCGAAACTCGAGTCGTGTAGAGTGGCTAGAGTTATATAACTTTACAAGATGTATATATATATATATATATATATATATATATATATATATATATATATATATATATTCATATATATATATATATATATATATATATATATATATATATATATATATATATATTCATATAAATTAGTGGTTAAAACATAGTGAATTTTCCAATTCAAGTAAGTATGGGTTACCACATAGTAAGAGTCGCAACCATCCTTTTCATGAAATTAATATGTTATGCTAGATTAGCTCAAAGGCTAAAACACAAAGCACAAAGTTAATGGCTACACAAGACTAGAGAACACCAGATTATAATTGCAAAATCTTGTAAACGTATATTTGTAATAGATTAAGTTAAAAATAGATCTACATATTAAATCTAATTGTACACATCGACATACATTTTTTGCTTATACATTGTTTGTTTGTTTAGTGTTATTTATTTCCTCTTCTTAATAATTTTAGATTGCAGAAGATTAGTGAAGAATACAACATAGCTGTGTTTATAACTAATCAAATTACTTCAGATTTCACCACGCCTCAAATAGCCAATTCCGTTACTAAACCTGTTGGGGGTAACATATTGGCTCACGCTTCCACTACAAGGGTTTGCCTGAGGAAAGGCGAAGGCCCGTTGAGGAAAGCTTTGCTGTTCGATAGTCCTGACTTGGAAGAAAACGAAGCCGAATTTATCATTACTGCAGGTGGTGTAGATGATCCGACAGATGATTAATTATTTAATTACTAAGAATCGTAATATAGAGTTTATTTAGATAGATTTGTTATTTATAGAATTAGAGTTTAATTTGTTGAAGCAGTTTGTATGACTGGATGTAGATTTATTTATTTCAATGTTTATTTATATTTATTAACAAATCAAATAATTTATTATTATATGAATATGTTACCAGTGTTGTAATAGTTTTTCTATTCAAAGTATTAATTCGTAAATTTCTGATTCTGATAGCGAGTTATTTAATAACGATTGCAAAATAAACTATCAGTGGGGAGCGACCAAAGAATGGTGAGAGGGAATATACTACTAACCCTGAGGACAGAACGAATTAAACTTGTGAATGGGAAGAACGGTAGGAAGTGGACAAGGGTGAACAATTTTGAGGAATACCAAAGGACGACAAAGGAAAATCTGAAAGCCGCTAATACAGCAACCTCGATGATCTAAATAAAAACATAGTGGAGTCAATCAACACCGCCCAAAAGAAACACTGCTTGAAACAAACAGAAAATGAGTAAAAACTCTCTATAAATACTAAAAATCTGATGAGACAGAGAAGGAAACTACTGGGAAAGCAACTACAGCATAAATATGAGCTGAGACAGCTGAATAAGGATATACAACAGTAAATGGGTGACTAGAGTTATAGAAGAGAATAAAGGGCGCACGTTCGCAACGTATGCAACGCATTACGATATCTGGCCTCTGCAACGCAACGCAATCACACGCCGCACACGCGACGTCGATCTGGGTGAATCGTCGATCTGGGCATCGGCGTGGGAAGGTAAAGGGGATGTTCGTACGATATCCACACATGTGATCAGTTTGTTTCTAGAACTTATGCGTAGCATGTCATAAACAAATAGACTTTTGATGCAAGCGTTCTGTTGTCAAAATATTTAAAATTGGAGATGAACAGCTGATAGATTTAAACTGTATTTTAGATATGCGAAACTGTATTTTAGACATGAGAAAGTACATAAAGAAACCTTCTTCATCACACAGATTCCAGTTTCTGCATTAATGTATGATATTCGCCAACTTTTTCTCTTTGTTTATTTATCTCTGAGTTTTTTTTTTTGTGGCGCGGAAATATTCATTTAAAAATAGTAAACTCAATAAATCATCCTCAAACTCGCTATCAGAATCAGAAAACATGACTTATAGACGCACTAGTGCACCTTGTGAGAAATTACAACAGCATCTGATGCAAAATTTATGTTGCATACGCGGGACGAGTGTGCACACCAATTCTCCCAAGTTGCAGCGTATACGTTGCGTACGTGGGAACAGTGTGTCTCTCTCTACCTTAAGAGCACGAAGGTACTACGAAGTAAGCTGAGTAGCGGAAAAGCTGAAATAACTAAACTAGAAAATGAGAGAGGACAAATAACGAACAACAGAGAGGAAATATTGAAGATTGTCGAGGACTTTTACAGCAAACTATATAGAAACCAGAGTCAAGCAGAACCACCATAAAATATACCCCATATACTGAACCAAGGATCGGAAGAGATGCCAGAGATAACTGAAGAAGAGGTCCTAAAGTCATTGTCAGTAATGAAGAACAATAGAGCAGGTGAAGACGGTGTTGTTGTAGAAGCCATCAAACTGGGAGGAACAGAACTACTCAAAGCAATAACGAAACTCTTCAATAAATGCCTAGATGAAGGAACAACCCCACAAATATGGAACAATGTCACCATTGTGGTAATGCACATAAAAGGCAGTATCACAGACCTAGCCGGCGCGAGTGGTGTAGTGGTGACGCTCGTGGCCTCATGTTAGAGCGCTAACTGACAGGTATAGAGGTCCGAGTTCTATCCCCAGCGCCGGCCGCATTTGTTCCAGAAGACAAATGTGTAAAATGGCTATTAGCGCAATTTACAAGAACAACAGGTATCTGGGCCTAAAGTGAATGTGATAGAATACAATAGGCTACCAATAGGCCGACGTGTTCGAAGGGTCGGCAAACCCGGTATTCACATCGAACCAAACTTTAAAAAAAAAAAAAAAATCACAGACCTACAGAACTATATACCGATAAGTCTGTTGACACACCTATATAAACTATTCACCAAAACTATTACCGCACGGCTTACAAATAAACTGGACCTGTATCAGCCAAGAGAGCAAGCAGATTTTCGAGCCGGATATGGAACAAATGAACATCTTCAGGTGATAAAATCGTTCTAACATTCGTTGACTACGAAAAGCCATTCGATTCCATAAACCACCATGAACTGTTTAAGGCCCTCGCGAACTGTCGTATAGACCACCGTTACATTTCCATACTACGACATATATATGAGCAGGCAACGGCAGAAGTAAAAATACATGCAGAAACAGGTTCAAGATAGAAAAGGGTGTCCGGCAAGGTGACACAATTTCCCCAAAACTTTTCACAACCCTGATAGAATATATGTTTATAAAAATCAAATTAGACAATAAAGGTATATATGTGAATGGAGAAAAGCTTAACCACCTACACTTTGCTGACGATATTGTAATGATCTCAGACCGAATAGACGAGGCGAATGAAATGGCATCAGCACTATCCGCAGCCTCCCAAAAAGTAGGCTTAAAAATCAACATGGCCAAGGCCCAATTTATGACAAACTATGACAACTTCCCAGTTGCAACCTAATGATAGAAGGAAGGGAAATTCACTACGTAACATCTTACAAATACCTAGGACATGAGATCCAAATGAGAAGCGACAATCAGACCTGCGAATTATAGGACGATTGCGAAGGATAGGACGGACTTGGGCTGCCTTTGGCAAGCTGAGACACGTATTAAAAACATATATACCTATCTGTCTTAAAAGAAAGGTGTTCGACCAGTGCGTTCTCCCGGTATTGACATGTGGCTCGGAAACACTAACATTAACACTTATTAATAAAATAAGAATAACTCAACGAGCCATGGAGAGGTTCATGTTAGGAGTAATATTGCGAGACAAAATCAGAAATGAAGAACTACGCAGAAGAATAAAAGTTACGGATGCAATTGAAATAGTCACATATCTAAAATGGAACTGAGCTGGTCGCGTCGGAAGAATGTCAGACAACAGATGGACGAAGAGAATACTAGAATGGCGCCCCAGAGACGAAGCACATAGAAAGAGAGGACGACCGCCGACCCGATGGACGGACGATTTATGAAGATTTCCCCGAACTGGATCCAGGATGCCCAAGACCAAGAAGCTAGACTTAAGAGAGGCTTATATCTAGTTGTGGACGAGACAAGCTGCTACAAGCTGCTGCATGATGGTGATGATGATGATGATGATGATGATGATGATATATATATATATATATATATATATATATATATATATATATATATATATATATAAGCAAAACTTTTTATGAAGAATAAGATTTTTTCCTAAAACTTATATTAAAAAAGTTTTTCCCATAGGAAACCTCATATATATATATATATATATATATATATATATATATATATATATATATATATATATATATATATATATATATATATATATATATATATATATATATATATATATATATATATATATATATATATATATATATATATATATATATATTTTTTTTAATATAGGTTTTAGGAAAAAATCTTATTCCTTATAAAAAGTTTTGCTTGTATCGAAACCCCTCATAGTCAAAGAAAAATCGAGTAATCACTTAAGATAAGATCAAAAACTTGAAATAGTATCGAGTTGTTGATTTTAAATATGACTAAGTCCGAACGTTGCATTTGTATCACGTTACCCATGTATTACTCGTTAACAAGTGACATTTTTTGACAGTTCAGCGAGCTTAATATGAAACCAATGTTAACGTTAGAACAGCGAATCTACCTAGTGAAATGTTATGGTTTAGGAGAAGTCTCGTATAAATATGCAATTTAGTTATTTAATGAAAAATATCCAAATGTTAGTGTAAGCAGAACAGCTTTAACAAAATTAATTAAAAAGTTTGAAACGGAATCCGTTGCCAACAAAAAGAAGTCTCGCAAAGCGTACAATGATGATGATGCTGTGACCATTGTGGCTATCGAATCAGTTGCGGAACATCCTAGGATTTTTTTACGCTAGCGAGCAACTGAAATCAATGTTAGTCATACATTATTGCAGAAAATTTATAAAGCGAATAAAATTTACCCATATAAACGTAGATTCAGACACACCTTAGAAATTGCAGATCTCGCTTTTAGACTCGAGTTTTATTTATGGATTGGTGAAAATACTATGGAAAATATTTTATCAAAATTTAATGTTTAGTGATGAAGCAACGTTTTCGACAAATGGTACTGTTTCCTCACAAAATTGCAGATATTGGTCAAAGGATAATCCAAATTTTAAAATTAACGCTAGGAATCAGCGATATCAAAAAGTCAATGTTTGGTGCGGAATGCTGTTTAACAGAATAATTAATCCCTATTTTTTTAATGGAAATTTAAATCAGCATAATTACTTGGAAATGCTTCAGAATTTTTTATTCCATTACTTGAGCAAGAGGAATTGCTACGCATCTACTTCGAACAAGATGGGTCCCCAGCTCATGGTCCCTTGACTGTTAGAGAATTTTTAAATTTACATTTTCCTGGTAGATGGATTGGACGACATGGACCGATACATTGGCCAGCTCGGTCACCGGACTTAACTCCCATGGATTTCTTTCTTTGGGGCTACCTAAAGCAAAAAGTTTACAGGAAACCAATGGGAAACGATGTAAATGACCTAAAAATGCAGATTGAGAAGGCTGTTCGAGAAATTAATGTTGGAATGTTAAACAACGTTTACAAACAATTTAGAAAAAGAGTTGAAGATTGCGCTGGATATGGAGGAGACTATGTGGAATAATTGTACAATTCAAAATTAAATTATTGTATCAAAAATAATCTTTTCTTGTTCAGAAAATAATAATATTGATTAATTTTTTGAGTTTCGTGGCCATCCTTGTTTATAAACAGAAAGTCATATTTAAAATATACAACTCGACATAATTTTAAGTTTTTGATCTTATCTTAAGTTATTACTGGATTTTTATTTGAATATAACGAGTTTCGATACAAGCAAAACTTACTTAAATAAGATTTTCTCCATAACTCATATTAAAAAAGTTTTCTCCGTAGGAAACCTCAACACTTTCAACACTGACTTAACTCCTAAACCATAACATTTCACTAGGTTGATTAGCTGCTCTAACGTTAACAGTGTTTTCATATTAAGCTCGTTGAACTGTCAATAAATGTCACTTGTTAACGAGTAATATATGAAGCATACCTATGCATTAGATAATAAAGGCATACATGTACATGGAGAAAAGCTTAACCACATACGCATTGCTGACGATATTGTAATGATCTCAGACCGAATAGACGAGGCGAATGAAATGGTCTCAGCACTACCCGCAGCCTCCCAAAAAGTAGGCTTAAAAATCAACATCGCCAAGGCCCAATTTATGACAAACTATGACAACTTCCCAGTTGCAACCTAATGATAGAAGGAAAAGAAATTCAATACGTAACATCTTACAAATACCTAGGACATGAGATAATCAGACCTGCGAATTAAACAGAAGGGTAAGACTGACTTGGGCTGCCTTTGGCAAGCTTAGATACGTATTAAAAACAGATATACCGATTTGTCTTAAAAGAAAGGTGTTCGACCAGTGCGTTCTCCCGGTATTGACATATGACTCGGAAACACTAACATTAACACATAGAACTGTTAATCAAATAAGAATAACTCAACGAGCCATGGAGAGGTCCATGTTAGGAGTAATATTGCGAGACACAATCAGAAATGAAGAATTACGCAGAAGAACAAAAGTTACGGATGCAATTGAAAGTCACGTCGGAAGAATGTCGGACAACAGATGGACGAAGAGAATACTAGAATGGCGCCCGAGAGACGAAGCACATAGATCCAGAGGACGATCGCCGACCCGATGGACGGACGATTTATGAAGGATTTCCCTGAACTGGATTCAGGATGCCCAAGACCAAGAAGCTAGACTTAAGAGAGGCTTGGATAATTCCTTACATTGAGACCTCCTTGAGAATTCCTTACAAAAGAGATGGATAATTCCTTACATTGTCCAGCTCTGGTCTGCCGTGGGTCCAGATTACAAATGTGTCGTCAACATAATATCTTAACCAGAGTGTAGGTTTAAGTGTAGCGAATGATTGCTACGGCGGATGATTGCCATTTCCTCAATATGTAAGAAATATGTTAGCTAACACTGGGGATAGAGGTGAACCCATTGGTGCTCCTAGGACTTGTTTGTATATTTGACCATCGTACCTAAAGTATGTATTCTTTAAACAATGTTCTGCCAGATCTGATACATACTTTTCTGGTTTTAATTTCGACCTTATGATGTTTAAGGCCTCGGGGACCGGTACTTTTGTGAATAAAGATACAATGTCAAAGCTCACAAGTAGGTGGCCGGGCTGGAGTTGGTGATTTTTCAGTATGTCTATGAAGTGTTCAGCATTGCGGACATAGGAAATGCGGACATGTTTACAACCATACTCCGCAATGCTGGCCCCACGGCAGACCAGAGCTGGACAAATTCCTTACCCATCTTAACTCCCAACACGACCAAATTAAATTTACAATGGAGATAGAAAAGCATCAACGACTTCCTTTCTTGGATGTTTTAGTACAGAAGAAACCGGACGGCACCTTAAGTCACACTGTCTACCGGAAAGCAATGCATACAGACAGATATCTGAACGCTTCTTCGCACCATCACCCCAAATAACTAGCATCTGTAGTCAACACTCTTACCACCCGTTCCAAAAGACTAGCCGACCAGCTTAACTTACCAAAAGAATTGAAGAACTTACGAGAAGCTCTTTCTTCAAATGAATATCCAAACAGCTTAATATCCAGAGCTTTCCGTCGTACAGAGAACAGTAACCAAAGAACTGAAGAACGCCAGAAACCCGTTAGCACAGCATACCTACCATATGTGCATGGATCAACGGACAAAACCGCCAGAATCCTAAAAAGACACAACATCGACAATATTTTCAAACCTAACCAGAAAATATCCTCCATGCTACGCAGTGTTAAAGACACCATCCCGTTAGAATCCCATGGAATTTACGAAATACATTGCGGAACTTGTGAACGAACTTACATTGGACGTACCAATAGAAAAATATCGGCTAGGATTCAAGAAGATGTAGTTTCAGTCAGACACAAAGACAAAGTTTCATCCACTCTTGTCCAACACACCAACACCGGTCACTGGATAGACTTTAGAAATTCAAGGACTCTTGCACAGATTAGCCACAAAACGTCAAGAGTATACAGAGAAGCCATAGAGATAGAAAAACGAGACTACTGCATCAACACGAGAGACGACTCCTTGTGACTCCCGCCAGCATGGCGACCGATCATATCCACCCTCATTAATGCAATCCCAGACACCCAAGACACATATACGACAAACAAGACAAACAAACAACGGAACCGAAGCACCGCACACAACGCGCATGACCCGAAGCCAGAGATAAATAGTCGCATCCTACGAACGAGCTCTCAGTATGCGTCTAACGGTTAACCCGCACGGAGGCATATATCTCTTGAAAATGTTAGTTCGCCGAAACGTCGAGAATCCGGTTCTTTTCAGAACCAACCCTCAACATCAACGCGGAATCCCCGAGAAAACAAAGTAACATATATATATATATATATATATATATATATATATATATATATATATATATATATATATATAGATATATATATATATATATATATATATATATATATATACACATATATATATATATATATATATATATATATTCAAACTGATGCAAATAATAGATTTAACAGGTATATAGTTGTATCTTGGTAGTAAAAGGCCCAATGTCTATTTTTTAGGATTTCGAGTTAAATCTACTATTGAACTTAATGCCATAGTAGAACATTGGCCCATTTTCTGCTAAAGGTGACACTTTTAAGAACTTCATGACCGAAATACGAGAAAATATATTTTCTTCAAATCATTATTTATCAAGTAAATGTAAAATTTCAAAGTGTGTTTGAAATTGTTTTCCCTGCTGGTTGTAAATATATATTTACAATGGTGACAGAATTTTGCCAGCAGCTTCCGTTCGCTATGCTGAATTTAATAGTAAACCAACATACAGATATTAACAAGCTTAATAATATTATTCTTACAAGCTTAGGCAAGTATTGATTAGATAATTGGGTATAGATAGGCAAGTAATAGATATCCTTCAAATCATTATTTATCAAGTAAATGTAAAATTTCAAAATATGTCTGAAATTGTTTTCACTGCTGGTTGTAAATATATATTTACAATGGTGACACAATTTTGCTAACAGCTTCCGTTCGCTAAGATGAATTTAATAGTAAACGAACATACAGATATTTGCAAGTTTAATAATATTATTCTTACAAGCTTAAGCAAGTATCCATACTATTCGTTCCGAGCGCAACAGCACTAGCGCCAAAGGTGACACTTTTAAGTACTTCATGGCCGAAATACGACAAAATATATTTCCTTCAAATCATTATTTATCAAGTGAATGGAAAATTTCAAAGTGTGTCCGAAAGTGTTTTCCTTGCTGGTGATAAATATATAATTTGCATTTTGATAACAGCTTCTGTTCACGAGGTATGAACTGGGTAGCTAATCAACATTTTCAAGGGCATCTGAGTGCAGCCGTAGGGAAATGACCTGAAAACGATGCCAAACAATCTGTTTTTAATTATCTGCAACATTTTTGAGATACGCACTTATTCGAGATCCGGAAAATTTTAAATCGGAATTTCGCAGTAGAAAATTTAATCTTTCCAAACAATTTACACATCGTTTTGCTTGTCTTGTAGTCTAGTTTCAGCGTGTCGAAAATAGTTTCGTTGGCATTTGTAGTTTCAGAGAGGTTTGTAAAAAACCGGACGGCGAAAACAATGGGACAATTAGAATGATATAAACTCGATAATCGATTTAGCACAAAAAAAATATCGCGACAAATTTTTACAAAATGTTCCTCAAATTTTGTTTTCTTCATTTCGGTCGAAAAAATGTGCTTTTTCCGTTTTTTTCATTTTTCTCAAAAAAGGGTTTGTTTACAGTTCGAAAAGTTGTTTATAAATTAAAAGTTAAAAAGTGTCGATTAATGACGTTTTGTCAGTTGAGTGCGGGCGTATCCCCAAATATATGATAAGGGGCATGCAGGTTTCAAAAAAAAAACTCCGCATGGAAGAATGTGGCCGAAACAATGAATGGTAGGTTATGTTGCATCTTTTTATTCGAAATTTACAGTTCATACTTTTCCATATCCTTTCTATCTTTATTTCAGCAACAGTGAAAGGATGTAGCTCCAGGTGGCAAACGCTTCGTGAGAGGTTTGTCAAAGAGAAGTGGATTGTTGAGCTTGATGGGATGGGTCAGGGGCAACGGCATCGACTCGTCCAGAATGGCCCTTATTGCAATTCCTGAAACCCCATATTAGGAAAAGGAAGTGTATGAACGCTGAGTCCCTCCTAAACGCGTTTACATAACCTACTTGTACAACAAACACGTTGCCTTAAAATTTAGTTGCCAAGGTCGTTCGAATAAGAAACGATGTTTTAGCCAATTCATGATGGCGAAATTACTCTGCAGTAAGTTTATTTCCTTAAAAGTGAACATTTTTATATTTTTGCCAGATATTTTTACTTATATTTTATATTGTCCTACAATTTTACAGACTTGGCGGAGAGAAATGGTCGGAAAAAGATTTAGAAGAGACTCTGGTGAAATGACTTATTCAAACTCCAAGAAGAGTGAGTCGAGCCAAAAAAAGGAAATGCAGCAGTTTCCTCCGCTGAGAATAACAATAACAGTTCATGAATTTAAAAAAAAGATATTAAAAGTGAAAGTGAAATATGTAAATAAAAGAGAATAAAACAAAAAATATAATTTTCTATTTTTCAATATTAAATATATTCCGATAACATTCCTGCAATATTCGCAATATTCCTGCAACATTCATGCAATGTTCGCAAGCTTCCTGCAACATTCATGCAATGCTCGTAATGTTCTCGCAACGTTCGTAATGTTCCCGCAACGTTCCTGCAATGTTCGCAATGTTCCCGCAACGTTCCTGCAATGTTCGTAATGTTCCCGCAACGTTCGTAATGTTCCTGCAACGTTCGTAATGTTCACGCAACGTTCCTGCAATGTTCGCAACATTCCCGCAACGTTCCTGCAATGTTCCGTGCAACGTTCCCACAACATTTCTGAACGTTGCAGAGAGGCGGATATAGGAATGTTGTAGGAATGTTGCAGGAATGTTGCAACAATGTTTAACGTTGCGAAAGTAACATTGCTGCAACATTCAACGCTGACTGGGACCATGGGAACGACCAAACAAACAATTAAATTTGTATTGACAGTTCTGACAGTTCGCTTCGAATTGGATTTATTAAACGAAATCAGTAGAAAAAAATGCTATTTACTACTCGAGATGAAAGTGTTTTTTTTTAAAACGCCACTTTCATCTCGCTGTAAAACATACTATTCCTGAAAATCATTATTTATCAAGAGAATGGAAAATTTCAAAGTGTGTCTAAAAGTGTTTTCCCTGCTGGTTGTAAATATATAAATAGCATCTTGCTAGCCGCTTTTGGATTCCCAATAAGCGGAGTAGAATTTGTAGTTTTTATTTTGCTGGCAATAAAAAGTCCGAAAATCCAGAAAGCCCAAGTTATAATCCGACTTTATTTGATAATTTCGCAAAGACATTGAGTAGATCAGAATCTTCAGTTAACCGGTAAAAAAAAATATTGAATGGGAGAAGTTCTTTTGGCCACGGGTGGTGCTAAGCGCGGTTATGCACGGAGCGAATATCAGAATTAAAATTTCTAGTTTTGCATGTGTTAATCAAATATAACTAGTTTTCAGTTTATTCTACCAAAAGTGGTTTGAGTAGATAACTAACAAGGTAAATTTAAGTTAATACATTCTTAAAAAGTAATTTTATGCTTTTGAGTTTTGTATTCTGTTTATGAGTTTTCTATATTTTGTTTATGGTTTAGTGACATTAAACTAGATTGTTTCGTGTTGTATGCTTCACTGCTTGAACTATATGAACGTGTGCCTGGATTTTGTTGTAATATTCCATTGTTGTACACGTGTGTACAGATTACAATTAATGACTAAGTTATTACTACTTAGTATTACTATTAGCTAACAATACGATAAGAAAATAAGAAGCAATATCTATTTGTGGAAATTTCTCTGAGTGATTAGAATCCTAGTTGTGTAATTTTTGAAATTGGCGAATATGCTTAACAACTGATTTGGGTTATCAAATCAGTTTTAGATATTGAAAGTCGCATAATAGACATTATATTTAATACATTGATTCTGTGTCCGGTTTAAAGATTATTTTGATTTATCCTTTAACAAGAACATATTTTTGCATTTGCCGGCTTGTCCGGGCGGATGGACAAGCCGGCAAATGCAAAAATATGTTCTTGTTAAAGGATAAAAGGCCCCCCTAGATCGGGCCCTGGGTATCTCTGTATTTATCTCGTTGCCCCGCACATCCTGAAACAAACTCTGTGTCCTAAAGTGTTTTTCTTATGGGCATTTCTGATAGCCATGCAAAATATCGATAGTCTGTTTTTGTTCCTCGATTGAAAACCATAATCTAAACTTGCTAATTGTAGTCTCATTTATGTTATTTTATACTACATAGGCAAAATTATTTAAGTAACACTTGTCTAAGAAGCATTCAATCGAAAAAAGTATGCAATTTAGCCAACTAGTCAAAATCAGCTTTTGTCTCTCCTGTACAGTTTCATGTTCCGGACATCTTCTCACGCTGTCTCTTTCCGAAGGTTGCCGATAAATAAATTTCGCATGGTTATAAATGTTCTGGGGGCTTGTTCTATTCTCAACTTTACTTCTTTCATCATGTCACAGTGTTGGTTCACTAAGGCATCAATATATTTAAAGTTTCCAACCTGCTTTATGGATTCCCCGTTAATGGTTATGGAAACGTTTGTTGGTTTTTTTATGAAGATCATGGTTTTTGTATTCAGTATGTTTATAAACAACCCTGCCCTTTCACTGTGCTACACCACGTTATCTATCATTTTCTGTAGTTCAGCTTAGGTATTTGCAATAATGGCTGTGTCGTCGGCGTACCTCAAGTTATTTATTATTCGTCCCTTTATCGTGCTTCGTGCAATAATTGAATATAATTCGTGTATTAGTAATAGTCATGTAATAGAAGAGGCGATAGCACGCACTCCCACCGTATACCTTTCTTTATATCGTCAGTCCAGATGAACAGGGTATTAACTCAAAAAAGCCTGGAGAGCGATTTGCAGTTTACAAATCAATATATTTCCAATTCTGTAAATGGTTCTCTAATAAACCTCTTTATAATACCTTTTAAACTATTGATTAACGTTTATAAATAACGTTTTTGTTCACTTCATGACTGTCAATTTTGCTATTACTGAGAAGAAAAAAAGAAATTATACAGGCAAGAACATAATGAGTTAATACCCTGTTACGATATGTATAGCATCATCTGTGAGTACATTATCCACTGATACTTGAGCCGTTTGATTCCAGTATAATTCTTCATGTTGAATACTAACAAATGCCTTTTGGTAGTCTATATGTAGCAGGCGTACAGGTCACAATTCATATCTCGACATCTTTGGGTCAAGACATTCAGGGAGAACAAAGCTTCACGTCGCTTCATGTACCGACTCCATCGCGAAACCCAAATTGTGTTTGGCCCGTCTGATTCTCACACTTCTGGTAGATTCTGGTGTGGATTATACGTAGAAACACTTTCAGTGTGAACACGTGTGACATTAAACTTATCATTCTGTAATCATCGCATTGGGACGAGTTTTTCTTAGGATGGGTGATAAGTTGGATTTTAGCCAGCTTGGGGGATTTTGCCAGAGGTGTATATGCCCAGGTTTTGGACATCTATGGTATTTATGCAAGTAGACGCAATATTATTATTCAAATGTGTAAAATTTCAACTCATTCCTACATACAAATGAAAAATCAACGTCATTTAATGAGTCAATGAATCAATTTCAATATATTGCTGGATCCACTTATATTTTTTTTTATTTCCCACATCATTCTAGTTAATTAAACGCGAAACATCAATAATTCGCCCTTTCAACTTAATTTATTTTTATAAAGATCGGAACAGTGCGGCATTAGTATTATCTTTCACAACACGCATGCAGAATGTAAAAAACGGTAATAATTTGATGTTTTGACAATTCTGAAAATAGATGTAATATTGACAAAAAAATAAATACGAACAATGATTATATAAATATTTATAATTATTATATTAATAATTAAAAAACATAGTTTAATATCTATATGTTTCCTTCCATATTTCGCTTTAACTAACTTTAACTAATAATCCTAAAATAATTATCCGAGAAAATTATGAAATATTATTATCCGATAATAACATAAATAATTTACAAGTGGTCAATAAGAATCGATCAGTTCGTGGTTTATAAATGACAATGTTTACTAAAAATAATCAATTAGTTTACAAAATTAGATCCAAATCTCAAAGTTTTAATAACAGAATAACAAATAATAATATTAAAAAATATGGTGTTAATTATAACTTATAATACTGGAAGCCTCGTCTGTCTAGTATTGCTTGCCCAATCATGTCTGTCTTGTTTCGTACGTTTAGTTTTCTTTGTCTAGACATGTCTTTATTTTATCAGGGGTGGAAAATACTTTTACGTACGACCCCCAGGACACACAGCCCCCAGGACACACTCACCCGGCTTGCTGGTAGCGCCGGTCCTACCCACTAAAATCCCCGGCCTGTACTTTAATGCTCTCGCTATTATGGAACAACCTTTAGGCATTACTTCAGCTAGCTTTACATAAGCTATTAGCTTTGGTCTTATCTGATATTCCAAGTTCATTTCATTTTTGTCTCTTCCTCTCATCTCCTGCCTTTTCCTTCATTATATTGTGGAGCATTTATATTATCGCCACCCAATTTTCTTCCGATTCTAGTAGATGTTCTGCTGCATTATTTTTATCTATTGGTCCGCACATTGCGGCGACTTTACTCCGGTGCTCTGTCTATTTTGTACATTGGTAGATTGTATGTTAAGGGGAGTCTATATTTTTACAGTAACAACACATTTCGTCGTTTTGTTTTCTAATTTTGTAAAGAAATGTGCCAAAAGCGCCATGCCCAGACAATGCTTGTGTGGCATAGAATCCTACCTCTCCCCACTTCCTTTCATACCATTTAATTACATTGGGAATGAATGTTTTTGTCCATCATTTTGTACGTTTTGTCTCGCTTCTAGACTCCGCTTTATGTTCACCTCCTTTTCTGTGCAACGCTACCCTTTCTTCTACCTGTAGTCGGATTGGGGGTAGCGACGCGATTGAAAGTGCCGCCTCGGTGGCTATTGTTCTGTAACCGGAGATAATACGCAATGCCATTTTCCTGTTCATCCTCTCCATCATGCAATGGTATCTTTTATAACTTAGAACAGTAGCCCATACTGGTGCTGCATACAATATTATTGCCCGTATTGCTGAGGTTAGCACCCATCTCTTACTACTTCGCGGTCCTCCTACATTGGGGGTAATGCGCGTGAGGTACATGAAAGCCTTATTTGCCTTACTGCATAATTCTCGGAAGTGTGTAGTCATTGTGAGGTCTTTGTCGATGTGTACTCCCATATATTTGGCCGATGGTTTGCTGTCGATGGTGGTCCCTTCTACTTGGACCTGAAGGCTCGTCAGTTTTCTTCTTCCCGCCATGAGGACGATCTCCTTTTGCAGCCGCTATCTTGATGTTCATTTCCGTTAGCTTTGAGATTACTGCGTTTGCAGCATACGGTGCAGCTTCTTCTAGCATCGTAGGCGTCCTTGCCTTGACCACTAGGGACGCGTCTGCGAAAGCCACAAGCATAATCTCCGCTCCTAAGTTCAGTCGTAGAATCTCATCGTAGTAGACATTCCACAATGTCGGTTCAAGCACTTAGCCCTGTGGGACGATTCTTGTCACTTCGATTTTTCCTCCTGGGGTGTCACAATAAATCTGTTGCTGTGATACGATTTTATTATCTGTGTTAGGTATGTGCTTACTTTGGCATTTTCCAATGCTTTTATTATTTTTGTCCACGGTGCCGAATTGAATGCGTTTTCTATGTTTATCAGTATCACTACACAGAACTCTCTCTTTTTGTTGACATGTCTGTCCAGTCTTGTTTGACTAGCCTTGTCTGTCTAGTCTTGTGTGTCTAGTTTTATGTGTCTAGTTCAGTAGCCGGGTGCCGCGGCAACCTGGGGCGCCGCAAGCGTATGCCTGGGGTGCCACAGCAATAATCAAGAAATGTAAAAAAATGTTAAAAGAAAATTACATGAGGAGGTAAACGTGTCTGGATCTTTAAAACGGAAAGGTGATGAACTCACTGATACTTCTGAAACGACTGATTCAATGACAACCAGCATCGTCGGCTTTAAACCTTGTGTGAAGGATGTTAAGTAAGTTGTATTTTAGGTCCAGACATGGCGAAGAAGATTGATACTGTGCAACTGTCAAATAGCACTATAAGCAAGCAATTAAGCAATTTACACAATTTCAGAATATGTGGAGAACGAACTTATAAGAAGGAAAATTTGTATTTTTTTTTTAGTTTACAGCTTGATGAAAGTACCTACGTTGCGGGAATACCTGTTTTTCTAGTATTTGTAAGGTATTCGAAATGCAAATAGAAGAACTTTTGATGAGTGAATTGCTTGAAACTTACTGGCGAGGAAATTTATTATCGACAAATATATACGGAAAAATGATATGAACTGGAGCAAGTGTGTTGATAATTATAGCGATGCAGCGGCTGCAATGGTTGGAAAGATAAAGGGAGCCGTTTCTAGAATGAAGCAAGTGGTAGACAATGCCATCAGCAGCCACAGTGTCATCCATCGACATTGTCTGGCAACTAGAGGGATGCCGCAAGATTTAAAAGTCGTATTAGATGGTGCAGTGAAGATAATTAAACACGATAAGAACCGCACGCTTCAAACACGTCTTTTACCGCCGAAGATCTGGGTATGGATTACTTCCAATTTTTTTTTTAGCAAGACTATTTGAACTAAAAGATGCACTAGTAGTTACATTTAAAGAAGAGCCTTTTATCCAGAAATTCTCTGATGTCGATTGGCTGCTTAAATTGGGATAGCTTTCCGACATCTTTGAAAAAATAAATGGAACCGCCACTTCTCCCAATATTGCATTCTCAACATATGCTTACATTAAAAACAGGTAAAGGAGCAATCTCTCTGTATCAAGTGATTTCAGAATGAAATTAACCAAACTTACGATAATTAAAAGAAAATAATAAAAAAATCTTCCAAACAATTTTATTCAGCCCATTAAAGAAAAATGAGCATTAAATTTGTATTGTTTTTTTTTCATTTTTAAGTTTTCAAACTGTTTTTAGGATAGCTGTGCCGCGAAATATTTGTAGCCAGACAAGGGATCCGCGAGATTTTTTAGCTCGATAAGGGTCCTGGGTTCGAATTCTGGTCGGGGAGACGACAACTAGGGCAGTTTTCACTAACCGCCCGGGCTGTCACCCTGAATGAATGCAAAATATGCGATACCGGGGTGGCGCATACTAAAAGCCAAGGTGGAATAGGAGGTTTAGCTTGATAAGGGTGCCGCGGCAAAAAAATTCAGAGAACCATTGGTCTAGTTTTATCTGTGTAGTCGTGTTTATTTGCTATTATCTGTTTAGGCCTGTTTGCCCAATCTTCTTCGTTCAGTTTTGCCTGTCTTGTCCTGTCTCTGTAACCTCGTCTGTCTAGTTTATTTTGGTTAACCTTATCTGTCTAAACTTGTCCGTCTAGTTTTGTTTGTCTAGTATTGTCCAGTATTGTCTGTATTGTATTAGTCCAGTATTGTATTTCTCTGGTATGCCTAATTTTGACTATCTAGTCTTGTGTGTCTATTATCGTATGTCTAATCTTGTATGTTCAGTCTTTTTTGTCTAGTCTTGTCTCTCTAGTCTTGACTGTCTAGACTTGAATGTCTAGCCTTGCCTGTGCAGTCTTGTCTGTCTACTTCTTCCTGTCTAATATTGTCGGAGTATTCATATCTGTCTAATCTTTTCTGACCAGTGTTGTCTGTCTTTTTTTTCTTGGGAGGAGGGGGAATCTTACATATGACACCCGTTGTTCAAAAAGGGTAGTGTCGACTCTTACCGACTAAACCGCCTCCCCCTTTTTCTCTCGCACATTACACTGGCATTCGCTCGCGCATTCCTTCAGTGCAATGGCCGTTTGTTTTATTTGCTGTTTAATTTCTCTTTTGTTTCCATAATTTGTAGGATAATTGTATGTGCTTCCCATGTTCTCGCTGACTCTACCAGGCTGTCCATCATATTCTTAGCATTAAATAATTTTCCTGTGATATTTATGTATATTTCCCTGAGATTGTCCCATTTATGGCAGACGAAGAGCGTATGTTCTACGTCGTCGATGTTTTCACAGTAACGGCATTTATTTGAGTCCACTATCTTTCTATCGTACAGGTATTTTTGGAAGCAGTCATGTCCTGACAGTGCTTGGGTTAAGAAGTAATCAATCTCTCCGTGACTTCTGTTGATCCACTTTTAGATATCCGGGATTAATTTGCAGGTCCAGCGTCCATATGTCCCGGTTTTCCATTTTTCTTGCCACTTTTCTAATAACTGTTCTCTGGCTGTTGTTTTCTCGATTCCGCTGTATCTGTCACATCTTTCTTTAATTTGTAATTCTATAGGAGGAATTCCTGCAATGATTCCTACCCTATCGGCTGATATAGTTCGATATGCAGAGCAAACTCTAATGCCTATCATCCGTGTAATTCTTTCGAGTCTCTGTAGCTGTGTTCGGTTGTTTGATATCGAATGCCAAACTGGTGCAGCATATAATAGTTGAAAGTGTATCACACTCGATAATAGTCTCCTCTTGAATGCCTTGGGTTCTCCGATGTTCGGCATAAGGCTAGCGAGGGCAGTCATCGTCTTTTCTGCCTTATGAACGGTTCTGCTAATGTGCTCTTCGTAAATGTTAGTTTTGGATCCAACCACACTGATAGGTACTTTACAGCTCTGCAGGGTGTAACTGTAAAACCCTGTATGTGAAAGGTAATAGGAGATATCTTCCTTTTAGTTGTAATAAGCGCTGGCTCAGTTTTCTCTGGTGCCAGTTCCAGTTTTTTTCTTCCAACCAGTTTAAAACTCGTTGTAGTCTAGTGTTTGTCCTATTCATTAGAATTCCTTCCTCTTTTGCGGTTACTACCATAGCTATGTCATATGCAAATCCTATTAACATGCTTCTTTGTGGTATTTCAGTTTTCAGAAGACCGTCATACAGAATATTCCACAGGGTTGGAGACAGTAATGACCCCTGTGGTACACCACTGTTTATACTCATTCTTTTAGTCGTTCCTTCTGTTTCTAGAACAAACTCCCTTTCTGATAAATATACCGCTACAATATTAATTAGACTTTTGTCGATGTTCCTCCTTCTTACAATTAGTTCTTCTAGATTTTGCTGCCAAGTTGCGCTATTAAAGGCGTTTTTCACGTCTAGCGTTATTACTGTGCACAGTCTTCGGTGACGACCAGTCTAGACTTATCTGTCTAGTCTTATCTGTCTAGTCTTGTCTGCCTAGTCTTGTCTGTCTTCGAATCATGGTCTAGACAGACAAGACTAGACAGACAAGACTAGACAGACAAGACTAGACAGACAAGACTAGACAGACAAGACTAGACAGACAAGACTAGACAGACAAGACTAGACAGACAAGACTAGACAGACAAGACTAGACAGACAAGACTAGACAGACAAGACTAGACAGACAAGACTAGACAGACAAGACTAGACAGACAAGACTAGACAGACAAGACTAGACAGACAAGACTAGACAGACAAGACTAGACAGACAAGACTAGACAGACAAGACTAGACAGACAAGACTAGACAGACAAGACTAGACAGACAAGACTAGACAGACAAGACTAGACAGACAAGACTAGACAGACAAGACTAGACAGACAAGACTAGACAGACAAGACTAGACAGACAAGACTAGACAGACAAGACTAGACAGACAAGACTAGACAGACAAGACTAGACAGACAAGACTAGACAGACAAGACTAGACAGACAAGACTAGACAGACAAGACTAGACAGACAAGACTAGACAGACAAGACTAGACAGACAAGACTAGACAGACAAGACTAGACAGACAAGACTAGACAGACAAGACTAGACAGACAAGACTAGACAGACAAGACTAGACAGACAAGACTAGACAGACAAGACTAGACAGACAAGACTAGACAGACAAGACTAGACAGACAAGACTAGACAGACAAGACTAGACAGACAAGACTAGACAGACAAGACTAGACAGACAAGACTAGACAGACAAGACTAGACAGACAAGACTAGACAGACAAGACTAGACAGACAAGACTAGACAGACAAGACTAGACAGACAAGACTAGACAGACAAGACTAGACAGACAAGACTAGACAGACAAGACTAGACAGACAAGACTAGACAGACAAGACTAGACAGACAAGACTAGACAGACAAGACTAGACAGACAAGACTAGACAGACAAGACTAGACAGACAAGACTAGACAGACAAGACTAGACAGACAAGACTAGACAGACAAGACTAGACAGACAAGACTAGACAGACAAGACTAGACAGACAAGACTAGACAGACAAGACTAGACAGACAAGACTAGACAGACAAGACTAGACAGACAAGACTAGACAGACAAGACTAGACAGACAAGACTAGACAGACAAGACTAGACAGACAAGACTAGACAGACAAGACTAGACAGACAAGACTAGACAGACAAGACTAGACAGACAAGACTAGACAGACAAGACTAGACAGACAAGACTAGACAGACAAGACTAGACAGACAAGACTAGACAGACAAGACTAGACAGACAAGACTAGACAGACAAGACTAGACAGACAAGACTAGACAGACAAGACTAGACAGACAAGACTAGACAGACAAGACTAGACAGACAAGACTAGACAGACAAGACTAGACAGACAAGACTAGACAGACAAGACTAGACAGACAAGACTAGACAGACAAGACTAGACAGACAAGACTAGACAGACAAGACTAGACAGACAAGACTAGACAGACAAGACTAGACAGACAAGACTAGACAGACAAGACTAGACAGACAAGACTAGACAGACAAGACTAGACAGACAAGACTAGACAGACAAGACTAGACAGACAAGACTAGACAGACAAGACTAGACAGACAAGACTAGACAGACAAGACTAGACAGACAAGACTAGACAGACAAGACTAGACAGACAAGACTAGACAGACAAGACTAGACAGACAAGACTAGACAGACAAGACTAGACAGACAAGACTAGACAGACAAGACTAGACAGACAAGACTAGACAGACAAGACTAGACAGACAAGACTAGACAGACAAGACTAGACAGACAAGACTAGACAGACAAGACTAGACAGACAAGACTAGACAGACAAGACTAGACAGACAAGACTAGACAGACAAGACTAGACAGACAAGACTAGACAGACAAGACTAGACAGACAAGACTAGACAGACAAGACTAGACAGACAAGACTAGACAGACAAGACTAGACAGACAAGACTAGACAGACAAGACTAGACAGACAAGACTAGACAGACAAGACTAGACAGACAAGACTAGACAGACAAGACTAGACAGACAAGACTAGACAGACTAGACAGACAAGACTAGACAGACAAGACTAGACAGACAAGACTAGACAGACAAGACTAGACAGACAAGACTAGACAGACAAGACTAGACAGACAAGACTAGACAGACAAGACTAGACAGACAAGACTAGACAGACAAGACTAGACAGACAAGACTAGACAGACAAGACTAGACAGACAAGACTAGACAGACAAGACTAGACAGACAAGACTAGACAGACAAGACTAGACAGACAAGACTAGACAGACAAGACTAGACAGACAAGACTAGACAGACAAGACTAGACAGACAAGACTAGACAGACAAGACTAGACAGACAAGACTAGACAGACAAGACTAGACAGACAAGACTAGACAGACAAGACTAGACAGACAAGACTAGACAGACAAGACTAGACAGACAAGACTAGACAGACAAGACTAGACAGACAAGACTAGACAGACAAGACTAGACAGACAAGACTAGACAGACAAGACTAGACAGACAAGACTAGACAGACAAGACTAGACAGACAAGACTAGACAGACAAGACTAGACAGACAAGACTAGACAGACAAGACTAGACAGACAAGACTAGACAGACAAGACTAGACAGACAAGACTAGACAGACAAGACTAGACAGACTAGACAGACAAGACTAGACAGACAAGACTAGACAGACAAGACTAGACAGACAAGACTAGACAGACAAGACTAGACAGACAAGACTAGACAGACAAGACTAGACAGACAAGACTAGACAGACAAGACTAGACAGACAAGACTAGACAGACAAGACTAGACAGACAAGACTAGACAGACAAGACTAGACAGACAAGACTAGACAGACAAGACTAGACAGACAAGACTAGACAGACAAGACTAGACAGACAAGACTAGACAGACAAGACTAGACAGACAAGACTAGACAGACAAGACTAGACAGACAAGACTAGACAGACTAGACAGACAAGACTAGACAGACAAGACTAGACAGACAAGACTAGACAGACAAGACTAGACAGACAAGACTAGACAGACAAGACTAGACAGACAAGACTAGACAGACAAGACTAGACAGACAAGACTAGACAGACAAGACTAGACAGACAAGACTAGACAGACAAGACTAGACAGACAAGACTAGACAGACAAGACTAGACAGACAAGACTAGACAGACAAGACTAGACAGACAAGACTAGACAGACAAGACTAGACAGACAAGACTAGACAGACAAGACTAGACAGACAAGACTAGACAGACAAGACTAGACAGACAAGACTAGACAGACAAGACTAGACAGACAAGACTAGACAGACAAGACTAGACAGACAAGACTAGACAGACAAGACTAGACAGACAAGACTAGACAGAAAAGACTAGACAGACAAGACTAGACAGACAAGACTAGACAGACAAGACTAGACAGACAAGACTAGACAGACAAGACTAGACAGACAAGACTAGACAGACAAGACTAGACAGACAAGACTAGACAGACAAGACTAGACAGACAAGACTAGACAGACAAGACTAGACAGACAAGACTAGACAGACAAGACTAGACAGACAAGACTAGACAGACAAGGCTAGACAGACAAGACTGGACAGACAAGACTAGATAGAAAAGTGTAGACAGACAAGACTAGACAGACAAGACTAGCCAGACAAGGCTAGACAGACAAGACTAGACAGACAAGACTAGACAGACAAGACTAGACAGACAAGACTAGACAGACAAGACTAGACAGACAAGACTAGACAGGTTAAAAGAGCAGAGTCTAACAATGGCAGTTCATAAAATAGAAGCGATACTTATCACGGATAAGAGACTATTCACCCCACCGAAACTCGTTCTGGAAGGGCAAAATATCCCTTTATCGAAATCATTGAGGTACCTTGGCGTCCAACTCGATAGCGGTCTGAGATACACAGACCATATAGACAAAACATCGAAAAAGGCAGCGTCTACAGTGACAGCTTTGGCAAGGTTGATGCCGAACATTGGAGGACCGAGGGAATTAAAACGGAAACTTCTCAACAATGTGGTACACTCAAAAATTCTCTACGCGGCGGAAATATGGGCGGGCGTAACGAAAAAGATTGGAGCGAGAAAACTACTTACAGGAGTACAAAGAAGAAGTGCTCTAAGAGTAATTTCTGCCTACAGAACGGTTTCGGAGGCCGCGGCGCTGGTACTTGCAAGCACACCCCCAATAGACTTACTGATTCGCGAGAAACAAGAAGTCTACGAAGACCTGCAACAACACAGGGCGAAAAAAGAAGTAAAACACGAAAGAGCAGCCGCTAAGGAGAGAGCACGTAAGAGACTCCTGGACCGATGGCAGACAAGATGGGATAACGACACTAGTGGCAGGTGGACATACAGACTTATCCCTAACGTAACAGCATGGTATGAAAGGTCACACGGACATATGAGTTACCATCTTACACAGGCACTCACTGGTCATGGATGCTTCAACGCATACCTCGAACGGTTTAAAAAAAGAGACACGGCGGAGTGTTTTTATTGCGGTCATATCCCAGACGACGCACAACACACTATCTTCATGTGTACAGAATCAGAGAACGAAAGAACTCGACTCGCGGAGACACTAGGCGGTACAAAACTAGAAGAACAGAACATCATGGAAGTTATGTTAGAAAGTGAGCATAACTGGGATGCAGTACAAGCTTACATAACCGAAATCATGTTGGGAAAAGAACAAATGGAGAGAGAATGGAAGGCGATTATAATATCACACGAAACACAAAGAAGCTAACATGGACGACTAGATATGTGACGAAAAGACCGAAAAATGGTTTATCACACGACTGCATAACTAATACGACAGAAGACGAAAGACGATATCGAAATATAGAAACGAGTAAAGGACAATAAAAATAACAGTAAGGAAACAATTGGTACAAACACCACCACCCACCTGAAGTAATGCTCACGCAGTTCCGGGTGGAGTGTAGTGTAGAGACAGAGGAGGGGGTTTAGTGGGTATGCTGGTCACGAAGAACTCGATCAGAGAGCCCCACACTACACGGGTTTGAATATCCGGTGTGCAACAATGCATTCCCCCTCCTCTCTGAAAAAAAAAAAAAAAAAAAAAAAAAAAAAAAAGACAAGACTAGACAGACAAGACTAGAAAGACAAGACTAGACAGACAAGACTAGACAGACAAGACTAGACAGACAAGACTAGACAGACAAGACTAGACAGACAAGACTAGATAGACAAGACTTGACAGACAAGACTAGACAGACAAGACTAGACAGACAAGACTAGACAGACAAGACTAGACAGACAAGACTAGACAGACAAGACTAGACAGACAAGACTAGACAGACAAGACTAGACAGACAAGACTAGACAGACAAGACTAGACAGACAAGACTAGACAGACAAGACTAGACAGACAAGACTAGACAGACAAGACTAGACAGAAAAGACTAGACAGACAAGACTAGACAGACAAGACTAGACAGACAAGACTAGACAGACAAAACTAGACAGACAAGACTAGACAGACAAGACTAGACAGACAAGACTAGACAGACAAGACTAGACAGACAAGACTAGACAGACAAGACTAGACAGACAAGACTAGACAGACAAGACTAGACAGACGAGACTAGACAGACGAGACTAGACAGACGAGACTAGACAGACGAGACTAGACATACCAGACTAGACAGACAAGACTAGACAGACAAGACTAGACAGACAAGACTAGACAGACAAGACTAGACAGACAAGACTAGACAGACAAGACTAGACAGACAAGACTAGTCAGACAAGACTAGACAGACAAGACTAGACAGACAAGACTAGACAGACAAGACTAGACAGACAAGACTAGACAGACTAGACAGACAAGACTAGACAGACAAGACTAGACAGACAAGACTAGACAGACAAGACTAGACAGACAAGACTAGACAGACAAGACTAGACAGACAAGACTAGACAGACAAGACTAGACAGACAAGACTAGACAGACAAGACTAGACAGACAAGACTAGACAGACAAGACTAGACAGACAAGACTAGACAGACAAGACTAGACAGACAAGACTAGACAGACAAGACTAGACAGACAAGACTAGACAGACAAGACTAGACAGACAAGACTAGACAGACAAGACTAGACAGACAAGACTAGACAGACAAGACTAGACAGACAAGACTAGACAGACAAGACTAGACAGACAAGACTAGACAGACAAGACTAGACAGACAAGACTAGACAGACAAGACTAGACAGACAAGACTAAACAGACAAGACTAGACAGACAAGACTAGTCAGACAAGACTAGACAGACTATTCCCTTTTCTAAGTAGAACTAGCTTAGCCTTTCTCCAACTTTCTGGAAATTTTCCGTCTGCCATAATTTTGTTCACAGACAAGACTAGACAGACAAGATTCACTATTTAATGCGATTTACTATTTATTAATTTTTCAATATACTTTTTAACATTAAAGATAACAGACACAGAAAGACTACGCAAATAATCCTAAAACAACAAATAAAATATCTGGGCATTATAATAGATGAAGGACTCTCTGCACACCTTACAGATGCTGCAGGAAAAGGATTACTGACACTGGGAGCAATGGAAAAAATAATGCCAAACGTAGGGGGACCCAGAAGCTCTAACAAAAAACGTAAACTCTTAGGTTTGGTAGTACAATCCGCTATGTTATATGGAGCTCCACTGAGGGCAGAAGAAATGAAAACAAGAAACAGCGCAGAAAAATTGGAATCAGTACAACGTAAAATTGCACTTCGGATATGCAGTGCATACCGTACAGTATCCGGAGAGGCAGCATTAGTAATCACCCCAATTGCGCCCATAGATTTGCACGCAAAAGGAAGAAGAGGCATAAGCAAGACATGATTAGGGTTTTCTACCCGGGTTCCCGGATCCGGGTATACCCGGGTATATGAAATGTTTACTACCCGAGTACTATTTTCATTGTCAGACCCGGGTACCCACTTTGATCACAGAATTCATCAAAATTCTCGAAAAATTATTACTAAGTAGCGCCTTAGAAATTATATTAACAAATTTGCACTACAAACAATATTATCCTATAAAGGCTCTTCAACAAATGTTTTGTTAAAACATTTAGCTAAAATACATAAAATAAAGGTCGAAAAACAGAACTTTACGTGCAAAAAAGAAGTGCTATCGACATCGTCTTCTCAATCTGAATCTGACCGTGAATAATTTTTTTTTTCAACCTTGTACTAAAATTTCCGAAATTATTGCACGTTTGGGTCTACAATACGGTATTTCCATTCGGGCCGTCACTCGTAGTAAATTCAAACGAGAAGCTTTTAATTATAAACAGCTAACTCTACTGAAAAGCGAAGGCAGGACAATGGAACTGGTTCTAGAGTATTATGAACAACAAGAATCTGGTATGGTTAACGAGTTGCAAACGATAATAAACTCTCATAGTAGATTCAGTCTAACTCTTGATGAATGGACAAGCTTAAAAAACCGTCGTTACTTAAACATAAACTTGCATTCTGATGACAGAACAGTATTCAACCTAGGGCTGGTTTTTATATCTGGAAAATGCGGCGCAGTTGAGGTGAGAGATATGGTGAACAGAGAACATCTGGATAAATTCGGTTTAAAGTTGCAAAAGTTTGGCAGAGAAAGCCCAACAGAGATGATGCACTGCATAAATCACTAACGGGGCCTAAAACAGCAGCCTAAACAGCATCAATATGGCCACGTTACAAGATTGCCTCCAAACCGACTAACCAACCGTCCGTTCACCTTCTGGCAAAACAAGAAGGTTCGTACCACTTGGTTGACAGAAACCGAGAAGAATATTATAGAACTGGGTATAACAGATCTCCAAAACAGACTGTCTCTATGACGCACACTGAAGGAAGTCCGTGGATATCAGGAAAATCCCCGAAGAAAAGGTACCCCCTGGACAGAAGAGAGAAAGGAGTTACACTGGCAAGATGCGAAAATACTGGGCAAAGATCAAAGCCCAACAGTTGATCAAGCGTGGTCCAAAGTAGACCTATTCGAAAGAAGAAGAAGAAGAAACAGCATCAAACATGCACTCGCTGATATAAATTATTGCTAGAATGAGGTAAATGAACAAGTTTTAGAAAATTAACTGCAAACGTTGAACCCTCTTAAATTAGCGGTGGGAGCAATGAGTCAGAAATATGCTACCATTCTAGTTTGGATACTATCCAAAAAATCGGTACTACTTTATCTGACGAACTTTACGCAGCCCTCGATCAAAGAGTCAAAGAAAGAAGAGATGTGCGTTTATTTTCTCTTGTCAAATATTTGCACAATCCGGAAAGTATTTCCTCGTGTATCAAATCTAATAAGTTTAATTTGAACTATGTGGTTTATGTGTCAGAGAAGAAAGTTTTTTTAGTTATATTTTTGTTATTTTACAACAGAATTTATTGTAGTAAAAAGCCATTTTAGTTCCCAATTAGTTAATGAGAACAAGACTGTTTAACTGTGTGACTGATTGTACTATAAGTAAAGGTGACTTATTGACATTCTTCAGTCTTTCGTAATAAAATAAAACTTTATTATAACAAAATTGCCTCTTTTTCTGCAAAAATTGCAAATACCCGGGTACCCGGGTATACCCGGGAATATGAAAAAATAATACCCGATACCCGGGTATTAAAAAAAGTCAGGTACGCGAAAACCCTAGACAGGACACAACAAACACAGGCAGAAAGCCAGAATTAATCCCCACAACAAATGGCACATACAGAGAAAGGTCAGTGGACTAGATACTACTGATACCAGACTTAACTGTATGGACCAACAGGAAACACGGAGAAGTGAGTTACCATCTTGCGCAATTTGTAACTGGTCACAGCTGCTTTAACGATTTTTTACATCGCATTGGTAGAACATCGGATAATTCTTGTGTATGTACATTAAACCACATACTATTTGAATGCTGCAGATGGGAAAGTGATAGAGATGAAGCTTAAAGAATATGGGTACACCTTTCGACACGCGAACAGTCATATTCTATATGTTAGAAGATAGAGAAAAGTTGGACAAGATCTATAGACTTATATGAACAATAATATCGACAAAAGAAACATTCGAGAGAAAGAGACGAGATACCATGTATAACGAAAACAAACTATTAGCTAAATGACAACAACCAACACTTTGAAGCCATGCGATAAGCGAGAGCCTGGTTGGTTTCGTGGGGACCACTTGTTTGTGTTATCTGACCACTTGTGCCTTATATGCCTGGTATTGTATGCCTAGTTTTGTCTGTCTATTGTTACCTGTCTAGCCGTGTTGGTTTGGTTGGCTTATCTGTTTAGCCTCTCTAGTTTTGTTTGTCAAGAACTGCCTCGTCTTCTTTCCTTGGAATGGCTTAGTATTGTTTCTCTGAGGTGTCTAATTTTGTTTATCTATCCTTGCGTGCATAGAAATCGGCCCACTGTAAACTTTTCACTATAACTACTTTTTTTATTTTAGATACTATTTATGACATGAAATAAAGAAATATGCCGTTCGAAAGACAATTCAATATGTTTTAATATGAGTTTATATTTATTAAAATTTATTTCAGTTTTTTGTGTTTAACATAGTGAAATTATCTCATGAAACATTTTGTTTTAATTATTAAAAGATTAAATATGGTTATTGACAATTATCTACATTAACACAAACCATTTCGATGAAAAAAAAAATGATAAAATCTTCTCGATGTACCCGTTAAACCTTCTCTCCCATGATTCCGCTCTTCAAAGCAGCATTCTACAAATCGCTTTCTTGGTCTTCGGTACACTTTTCTTCTTCGGTCGCTACAATAGAGGCATATTCTGGTCTCATATGAGAACAGCACAAATCCCCATTGTTTCAACGTGGAATTTAAATGATCCCTTGCAAAACGGCGTGCTTGAGATGAGCTGGGGGTAAGTTTTTGACAAACTGCAGGTGTCATAAGGGTCCAGTTACTTTCCTGCAGTGTTCGTCTTACTGCCCAGTGACTAATAGCCACTGTTCGTGCTTCATGGAGCGGTTGTTCCAGTTGAACGGAGCTGTTGTTACTTAATGATGTTGACACAATAAAGCGGTCATCCCGAGCCGTTGTAAATCTCCTTCTGCCTGTACCAGGTGGTCTATGAAAGGATCCAGTCTCCCCATAACGTTGGAACACTCTTCGAACCGCGGCGCGTGTCAAATCCAGTTGTCGAGCAAGAGCTCGTTGGCTAAGTCCATTTTCGATTAGAACAAAAACTTGGGCAGTTCAATCATATCTGTCTAGTGGAGTCTGTCAGACTTGTCTTGCGAGTTTATTCTTGCTTGCCTAGTCTTTAGTGCTTAGACTTGTCCCTCCAATCTTGTATGATTAATTTTGTCTGTCTAGCCCTGTGTGTCTACCTTTGTCTGTCTAGTCCTGTCTGTCTAAACTTATCTGTCTAGTGTTGTATGCCTAGTCTTGTCGGTCTAGTCTTGTCTGTTTAGTTTTGCCTGTCTAGTCTGGTCTGACTAGCCTCGTCTATCTAGTCTTGTCTGTCTAGTGATATCTGGCTAAGCTTATTTGTCTGGTCTTGTTTGTCTAGTTTTCTCTGGTCTCATCTGCTGCTCTGTCAATTTCAATGTGTTGATCTTTCAATCTGTTGATTGGATTTTACGCTATACTGTGTACATTCATTGTATGTTTTATTTGCTTTGATATAATCTAAAATAATTCCTAAATATCAATCCCTTTTACAATTGTTCCATTGTTTAAAAGCAATTTTTATAAAAATAGATATATAATTGATTATCAGACTTAAATTACGCAGAAACGGGACACATCTCAGTAATTGAAAAAAACTAAATGAGTAAAACTGCAAAGAGAAATAGATAATTCTCCAACTTGTAAATAAAAAGAATTTCGGCAAGGAGGGGGAAATCGTGTGATACAAGTTTGTGGTGTCACCGCGATCCTGGTCAGTCAGTCAGAACAGTCAGTGTCAGATTGACGGGCGTTTTCTCGACAGACCAGTTAAACCCTCTTTTTTAAACAAGATACAAAACCAAACCACATTTAGTAATTTTACATGAAACATTGTTTTTCTTTTAATTTATAAATCAAATTTTTGCTCAACTAAACGAAATGAGTGCACAAAATGGAATTAAAAAGGAAGTTAGAGTGTGGTGCGATGGATGGTAAGCTATTATCATAACCTACAATATTTTTACGCGCAATATTCCAATTATTTCTGTATATACGTAATTCCATGGACAATTTCATCAACCCCATCATTTAAGACTTAAATTTATTTGTTATTCAGTTATTTGTTTTTTTGTTGTTGTTGTGTTCAGTTATTGTAGGTCGTAGAATAGCAGGGTGTAACATTTTATGTTTTAATAATTGGGGTGCAATTTTATACGTGGGATTTGTTCTATAATGGCTTCTATGTTTTAGAATTATTCTTAGATTTTGTTGTCATTTCTTTAAAACATTTTTAAGGCAACATTTAAATTTGCTTAATTTTTGTTGAATTAAAATCAATAGTTTGGTATGAGTCATGAAATATTTGCTAATATTTTGCAATAGACCACGAAGAAAATCTTAGATTATTGCTGATTTTGAAAAAATACCATTTTGTATTGAATATTTTATAGTTTTCTTAATGTTTACAAGCGTGTTTGTTTACCAATATTATTTAGAGTTGTCTGTGAAATTCCAATTCGTTCTCTGTTTTGGTTTGAGGCTACATATTTACTTTAATTTCTATCCTAATATTTCTTGGTTTCATGAAGTAAATTCATGAAATCTTTTCTGTTCATTTTCACCAATTGATTTAGTCTATGTTAGACCTTTCTTGATATTTGAAAGTTCTTTTTTTAATATAAGGTCATTTATGAAAAAAGGAGAAAATATTTTTTCCCAACTTAACATTAGTGACTATTAATAGGAACGTGGAGCGCCCACGAAGATCACGTCAGTATGGCTTATCGCTCCATACTTTTAGTTATAGTGACTAATGTCAACACAGAAAAAAAATATTTGCTCCATTCTAATTGAAATGTGGTTTTTAAAAAGTTTTGTTTATATCTTTTATTTGTAATCACCCATTCAACGGAGCACGATTTCTAAATAAAATTAATCAAAAAATTAATATAAATTTATCAAAAGAATTTTAGCTGTTTTTGAAAGCGGAGTAAGTCCATTCGAAATAGTTATTGATTATTAGTTATTTCCAATATGATTCGTTCGCGGAATGGGATTAGCGAATCGTCGGTGCATAGTACTTCAGGTGGATCGTAATATGTTTTCAATTTTTTATTGAGTTCTTTAATAATGAATTGGACTTTTGAAAAATGGTCAGATGCATCAAACTATTGTATTATCAGCGAATTGCAAAAATCTCAACTGAATTTCAAATCGATCTCCTTTCATTATTTTCCGCGGGAATGTTTGAACTATACTCGAACCGGCGAGAGAATGCAGCTGTACTGCGCCGAGGTATGAGGGGCAAGGGACGCGCGGAGTTACGCGCAGATTAGTTTGAGTTATTAAATATGCGTCAGTTTTTCAAATAGGGATAATTAAACAACGCGCACTCGAAATAAAGTGGGGTTATGCGCAGAACAATGCTAAAAACGTCGAGACGGGATGCATTCTATCGGCAGTACGAGTATAGATCGATAGATTGTTTTAGATTTCGGTGGGGACTTGGATTGAGACCTTTATAGATCTATACACCCTCTACTTTTAATCGTTGGTATACTTACCCATTTAGAGCGCCTTCTCCAGTCCTGATTCCTGTGGGAATTTCAAGATCTGAGTAGGATTCACGGATTGCAAATCCTCCTCGTTGAAGCAGTAGGCCCCAAGGCACATCTGTCTCTTGCAAAGCAGTGCTCCGCAGACCTTGAACAGATGTATAGGAGTTTCATCTGCTGAGCTGCAGATTCTGCAATTCTCATCTTCCTCTAGGCCTAGCACATATTTGTTTATTCCCTGATATGTTCGAAAATTTCATCAGTGACAAAGAGTCCATAAAAATATTTGAGGGTACTAAAGTTTAGCACTTTCGTCTTTTTTGGCTATTTTGGCACTGAACAAACTCATGAATGGTACAATTTCGCAGGTTGTTTCGTGGATCAAAGCACTTATTTTACTAATTCCAATATTGCTTATAAAACTGTCATCCGAAAAGTTAGAACTATCCTAATCAAATTAATTTATTTTGTCTGACGAAATATCATCTTCAGATGATGGCAATCGATTTTTTTGGACAGACCCTTATTTGGTTTAATGAAACTTATCTATACATGTTGTTAGATTTTAATATATAGAATATATTATAGTCTGTTTAAAACTCTTTTTGGTTAATTTTGTTGAGAATTATCTATCAATTCCAGTTAATATTCTTAGTGTAGACTCTTTTTTGTGCAATGCAATTTGACAACATAGAATTTTTAGATTTTAATATATAGAAAATAATCATTTATATATTATATAGTATTGTCTATGTTTACAACTCTGTTTTCGGTTAATTTTGACTTATCTTATCAGTTTCAGCTAGAATTTTTAGTTGGACCTTTTTTATTTGGTTCAATGAAACTTGTTTATTTTAACTTTTATCAGAATGAAACTTGTTTGATGCTTTTCTTGGATTAAGTTTAGTAAAACTTTGCTACTAGGGTTAAATTCTACATGGACAGTGATTTGTAAAAGTTATTAAGAAGAGTGGCTTCTACAAATATCTGTTCATACTTCTACAAATTTCTGTACAAGTTTTGCGTCACTTGGATCACAAGTCCTACCTCTACTGAGCTGCAGAATCTACAATTGTCATCTTCATCTAGGCCTAGGGTCTTGAGTACTTGGGACCACATGACCACATTTTCATTGAGACAAAGCGGACAAATGGGATGAAATGAGAATTATAATTTGGTTATGAAACAGTCCAATAATTTAATGTATATATTCATAGATATGTCTATAAATATACAAAAATGTATTTATTATTAATTATTGGTAACTATAAAAATATTTTTTACAAACAATAATTTGAATATAAAATTAGGACAAAATTACTGTGTGAATTTCCATATTACAAGAAAATAATTCAGAAATTACCATGTTCTCTAATTCACACATGACTTATAAAATAAATAATTATAATTTAGTAAAAAGTACGATTTCGTTTCCTGCACTTTTGTGCTACGAGAGACCATGTGGGTTGCTAAAAAATACTATAACCTGATAAATAATAATAATGACTAGGGCAACCAAAAATATGCTCTTAAAAAACTACTTTAAGCGCTTAAAATATGCTCTATAAAAATAAAAATATGCTCTATAAAAATAAAAATATGCTATTTAAAAAAATAGCTAAATATATGAAAAAAATGTTAAATTCTAGGCATGAAAACATAAATATAAAAGAAAAATACAGCTAAACTTAAAATTAATTTATTTAAAATTTTTATTACAATAATTGACAAACATCTCATTTAAGTTCTCAATAAGAAAAATCTTCCTGTTTGATCGTAGGACATTTTTATACATTGAAAAATTTCAACCCAAGTTCCACATCAACCGAAGTTATAGGCGCAAATTTAAATGCCATTGCTTCAATAATACTATATTTATTGGCTCGAAGCCAATTGTTTGAAGTTGGTGGCATAGTACACTGCGGAATCGATCCATGTTCCCCATCTAGTAGGTATTGGGTGCCAAATCATTAAAAATCGTTATCCTTGACGGTGATTTCAAAAATTCTTTTTTTACATTGGCTATTAGACGATCCACGTTAGTATAAATTCCTCGAATTTGTTCACAAACTAACAATTGTATCACTTTTGGATAAAATATTTGTATGGCCTGAGCTGCTTTTACCATGTATGAAACTTTCACCCAGAATTTTTCTTGAAACATCAAGAAGTCTGATGATTTGCCTTGTTTAGCACTGCAGTATTTAATACACATTTTTGCTTAGCGATCAGTTCATCATTTGCTAGTTCATCGTAGCCTAAAATTCCAATGACGACGTTTACTATGTATCTCCGACTTATATTAGTAGTTTCATCAATTGAGATTCATAAAAAATATTTTTGACGCAATTTTTGATGTGATCGATAGTACTTTTGTAAAGGTCTTTCACGTAATTGTTCTGCAGAGTGATTTCTGACGGCATTTTCTACTGCATATACTTTTCTCGGAACCACACCAAATTTTTGTTACGCATTTTATTCTATGGTATGTCGCCAGAAATAAGAGCACTACATAAATCTTCTTCAAATTGAATAGCTTGTGACTTAGAAGATTCGCCAAAGAAAGGTTGTATAATTTTTATTTTAACCCAATTGAGCATAATATGCACTAAAAATATGCAGTTATTTCGCAATATGTCTTATCACAGCCAATATGCAATTTATGCTCTTATTGGAGAAATATGCAAAAATATGCCATTACGAATAGGTAGGCTCTAAATTCATAAGTTAGGGCTCTAAATTCATAGGGCTCTAAATTCATAGTTTAGTCAGAAACACATTTCTGGATAGTCCATTCTTTTATAAGTAAAATGAGAAAAATATATGAATCGGCGGGACGCGGGACAGGCCTCCAAAAAGCGGGACTGTCCCGCCAAAATCGGGACGTGTGGTCACCTTAGTCTTGAGGTGTTTTCCAAGTCTGCAGTGCCCCGTCAGAATTCTAAGCTTGGTCCTGTTTAGTTTCAAGCAAGCTTTTATTCTTTTCTGGTTAAACGATCCCAGCATTACTTTGGATTGTCTTAGCCCTGAAAGTTCTTTCTAGGTTTTTATCCATTGTTTCCTTATTTGTTCATATAAACTTTTGTGGATGGTTTTCATATTCATACAGTAAAAGGGTTCCGGACCTATAAAGGTATTACTAGTAGTACCCAGTATCGCGTTATTTTGCTAGCGTTATTTTGTCTGCCAAGCTTGTTAGCTTTCCCATGCAGTCCCATAGCAGTTTGAATCTGATGTGTTATGAGCTAATAGCATTGATGAGCGCTTAACTATCTAACAGAATATCTAACGACGTTTAAAGTCTGAAAATAGAAAGAATGGTTTGCGATTGTTACAATGTGGTAATCCATATTTACTCTGAATTGAAAAAGTGTAAAGTGTATAGAGTTATGTAACTTCACAAGCTATATAATATTTTCACAAAAATTAGTGGTAAAAACATAGTGAATTTTTCAATTCAGAGTCTGAAAATAGCCTTTAAACGTCGACTGACAATTAGGCCGATTCTGTAAGAGAAACGTTGAAAGTTAATTGAAAGGAGACCGTTAACATCTCTTTATTATCGCTACTTTAATAAATAATTAAAAATAAATAAATATGCTATATAGTCTCCACCAGTATATCTATTATTTTATTTATTTAGTTTTATTATTAGCGGAAATAGAAAAATGTTAACGGCGTATTTTCAATTAACTTTTAACGTCTCTCTTACAGAATCCGCCCGAATCACTGGTATTAGCCCAAAAATACATTTTAAATTTATCGTTATCGAGTCGTAAGTATGTGGTGCATGTGTTCTTGTAGGTCTTGTGATAACTGTAAAAGAGTTTAAATAAATGTAAGTATATTTGTCTTATCGTTAGTGTATGCTAGGCAACAGTAGTTGCACAAATGTGATCAGTTTAACCAATTGCTGAACTGTGATGATCACTGAAATATATACTGGAAATATATAACTGGAACGAGCGCTGCCTCGTCGCTTGTGCGGGCCGAGAGAGAGCATCACAAGGGGTCTCTCGTATCGCTCTGTCTTCGTCTAGTACAGTCTTATTGTTAGTAAAAACCTAGTGTATAGTATAAATATACCTATATTATTTTATACAAGTAATATATAATACAAAATAGTATATTACGTAACGAGAGTTGTAAGAAGCATATTACGTACGAGCGGATTAGTTAATTCCGCGAGTAATTACCTTACAACTCGAGTTATGTACTATACTTTATCTACGACCACACTAATTTGTTTCTGTTTAATAAGAAAAGTTTGGTTTTTGTAACAAATTTATTTCTTATTAGGTTATGTTTATTTAATTATCATTACTTAACATTATAATAAACAAACAGTTGTATTTTCATATATAACTGTTACTCGGCATTATTTAACTTAAAGAAATGAAAAGAAATACATTCTTAATGGTTACATACCTTATTATTTAGTAATTATTTGGGTTAAACTAGAATAAGATTCCTCATAGATATAGGCAACCCAATGCACGCAATGTCAATTTCCGTTAGTTTGAATTGTGGCACGGGGGCGCTGAACGTATGAGCACGCAATAGCAGCTCTCAATCAATCAACGAATCGTAAACCAAACGCACGTGTGTGGTATCAATCATTACTTATCATTAATCGCGGACTGTTACATACGTGTGTGTTATGATGTATTTATATAGTCAGTTCGATCATATATCACAGTTCGATTCGAGAGTTCGAGTAAGTAAGACGTGCGAGTGTGACAAAAAGTTTAGTTGCGATTATAACCGCTGGTAGTTCGCTAGCGTCGAATTTCCAGCGCAGCCCTACGACAAAAGGGGCCACGAAAACCCCAAAAAAGTCAAGTAATCATACTAGGAGAACAGGAAAGAGAAAAGGGGGCTGAGTGTAAGGAAACAGAAAAAAGAAACAGAAAAAAAGCAAAGATAACGGTAGCAAGAAAAAAAAAATAGAAAAAAAGAAAGGATAACATGGAGTATAGTGAGAAGGAACGCAGTTCCGATAGTGAACAGGCCAACCCATTCCAATCTAAAAAAACGGCTAGGCCGTTCCCCCTGCTCTAAGAGAAAAAAGGAGGGCCACAAATCGCATCGTTCGCTGATTGAAGCAAATCTCTCAGTGGTCCAGGAAATGGCGGAGATAAAACGCGAGCTGATGCGATTCACGAAGAAATTTGAAGAAGATAGAAGAGAGGAGAAAAAATGGAGAACGGAATTAACAGAGGAACTAAAAGCGATGAGGGAAGAAAATAAATTAGCAAGAGAGAAAATTATAGGCTTGGAGAATGCGATTAGAGACTTAAAGAAGCCAAGTGCAGACAGGGAATGTAAGATAGAAGCAGATAGAAAGCAAATGGAAGAGAAATTGGCTAAAATGGAAAATTTTAGGGAAGAAAAGGATAAGAAAGAAAGAAAGAAAGTTAAACATAGTTATAAATGGATTTAAGGAAGAAGCTACGTGGCAAAAAGAATTAGAGGACTTGCTACGGGACAAATTTCAAAAAAATGCGGTACAAAACATGCACATAATAGGAAGCCCGACAAAGGAAAGGAAGCCCGACGAATGGATGGACCAGAGCAATATTAATTAAAATGAATAACTAGGAGGAAAAACTAAGGATAATGAAAATGAAAAACCAATTAAAAGTATCGCTGGTCTACGTGGACAATGATCTCACAGAGAAGGAAAGAGAGGTGCAGAGGGAGATAAGACAGAAAGCTAAAGAATTGAGGGAAAGAGGCAAGTTTGTAAGAGTAGGATACCGAAAAATGGAAGTAGACCAGAGGTGGTACCACTACAATGATGTTACAGGAATAAAGGATATAAAATTTCAGTAAGAAAGATTAGGGAGATGGAAAACCAGCAGGTCACGAAGCAAACGAAGATATTGTGTTGGAATGTAGCAGGTTTAAAGAGAAAATTAAGAGCGGATTATAAGGATGACTTGTTGGTTTACATGAAGAGCTTTGATATAATTGGAATAGTGGAAACATGGATTGACGAAAAGGATTGGGAGGAGGTAAAGAACGAACTGCCAGATAACTTCGCGTGGAAGTGCCAATGGGCAAAAAGAGATTTCAACATGGGGCGACCAAGAGGCGGTTTAATAACCGGAGTAAAGAAGAACATAGAGGAAGAGAATTATAGGGGAGAAGATTACGGCGAAGGGATTCAAATAAGAAAGATAAAATTAAACGGGGATAAATAGAAATGTATTACAGTTTATAATAATAAAAGACTAAAAGAATTATTAACGGAAATAGAGACGGAAGCAAACGAGGAAACCTTGTCTAAAGTTATAATTGCGGGGGACTGGAACGTAAGAATAGAGGAGAGCCAGGTTGGGAATCTCGGGGAAGGAGTACATGAAGTAACAAGAAAATCCAAAGACAAAATAATCAACGCGGATGGTAGAAAATGGTTGACTGGATGACGGAAAGAAAATGGAACATATTAAATGGATGCACGGAGGGAGATTGGAGTGGAGAGACAACGTATGTAGGGGGAAGAGGGATGTCAGTGATAGACTATGTAGTAGCAAACGAGGCAGGAACAAGTGATATAATCAGCATGGAAGTAGGGAACAGGATAGAGTCGGATCATTTCCCGCTGGAAGTAACGGTAAAAAGGAAAACGGTGGTTAGTAGGCAGACGGAAAAGCAGAAATCAGTAGCGATATGGAATAAAGAGGCGGTACAAAGATTTAAGAGCAACCTGGAAAACTGTCAGCTAGAATCAATAAATAGCCTAGAACAACTGGTATCTAAAGTCCATGAGGCGATAGTATGGAAAAATGTCAGGAGTGATCATAATAACAGCGCATGGGCTGATAAAGAATATATCCCCAAGAAAAGGAGTTGAGAGAGGATGTCAAGAAATGGAGACAGAGCGGAGGAACTCCAGGTAGAAATATGAGGGACCAAATGAAAGAACTTGTGAAGAACAAAAAAGGAACGTGGCAAAGAAAACAAATGGAGGAGGCTAGGAAGCTCAAAAGTGAAAGAGAATTATGGAAGTTTATTGCCAAAAATGTAGAAAAAGCAACCCGGAAAGTTAATGAAATTAAGATGGAAAGATGGGGAGCACATTTTATGCAGTTGCTGGACGGAAAAGAAGATAAGGGAGCAGAGGAGTCAGTGGAAGAGGACGGAAAAGAAGAAGAAGGCCATCGACCAGAAAATGTGGGGGAAATGGAGCAAGTGCTGGGTGGGCTGAAAAGAAGAAAAGCGACAGGTGCGGATGGAATCCCAAATGAAGCGTGGAAACTAGCGCCGGTGTCAATACAAAAAAACTCCACGAATTATACAACAAGATTTTCAAAGGACAGCAAGCAATTCCAGAAAGCTGGAGGGAAGGGGCCATTGTGTCAATTTTCAAAGCAGGAAATAAGGGAGAAGCAGAAAATTACAGAGGCATCACACTGATCATATAAGATATATGCAAAAGTAGTGGAGATGAAAATAAAGGAAGAAATTGAGGAAAAGGAAGTGATTCCGGAAGTTCAAGGGGGATTCAGAAAAGGGATTGGAACAACGGACCAGCTGGTTACCTTAAAATACGTAATAGAGCAAGAGCTGTCACAGAAAGGTGGAAAGGTGTATGCGGTATTCATAGATCTTAAAGCGGCATATGACTCAGTAAACCGAAAGATGCTATGGAAAGTGATGAGAGCCAAAGGAATTAGTGGGTGGTTAGTGAAGGCGGTTACAGATCTATATGGCAAGACAAGCTGCAGAGTAAGAATTAGTGAAAAAAAATCCGAAAGATTCTGGGTTAGGAAAGGGTTAAAGCAAGGGTGCCCACTTAGCCCTGTCCTATTTAATGTTTTTATAAATGACAGAAAAGGTTTTAAAAAATGGGCAGGCAGGAGGAGTGGTAATAGGTAGGATGAAAGTGTGGTCTCTAGCTTACGCGGATGACAGTTGCTTTAGCAAGAACAAAAGGGGAAATGAAAGAGATGATTGGAAGGATTAAAAGATATTTTGAGAAAAGAATGTTAAGTGTGAATGTAGAGAAGACTAAGTGGATGGTGTTTAGAAAGAAAGTTGGTAAGAAAGAGGAAAGCTTGATGTGGGGGAAGAGGTTATAGAGCTGGTTAGCAGGTTCAAATACTTGAGATTTATGTTTAGTAGTAATGGGTCCAATAATGAGCACATTAAGTTCGTATGTAAAAAAGCATGGGTGGCTGCTAATAGGTTTTGGAATGCTTGGAAAGATAAATTTAAAGATAGTTTCGTGGCAAAAATGACAGTGTGGAAAGCGTGTGTTCGGAGTATTTTGACATGGGGAAATCTGGGGTATGAACGAAATGGAACAAGTAGAAAAGGTACAACTTCAGTTTATAAAAATGGCGTTGAAATTAGGCAGGTGTACGCCAGGGTACCTGGTGCTACAAGAAACGAATGTATATAAAGTTGCAGTAGAAGCATCAGTCAGAGTGGCAATATACGAAAGGAAAGTGTATAGGTTAGGGAATGAAAGAATAGTGAACGAGGTGTTCAATAATTTAAGGAAGGAAGGTGTCGGAGGGATTAGACTAGCAAAATGGGGAAATGAATGGAGAAAAATGTATGAACGAGTAGGGTGGTCGAAAGAGGAGGTAGAAAGGATGAAAAGGGAAGGCGTAAAGTGTGAAAAATTGTTGGGTGAAAGGAGTAGGGAGATAGAGCTGCAGATAAGACAAAGCCGCATAGACGAAAGCAGGTACAATCGGGAGTACAACAAGGTTCAAGTGTACGGCAGACTCCCTTTGTACCTAAGCAGAGGGTCCAGCGGTAGCCAAAATAGGATAGCCAGGTTTCGGTGCGGCACCGAAGAAAAGGGAAGAAGGTACTGTTTGAATGAAAGGGAGAATTTGTGTACCATATGCGGAGAGGGTACTGACAGGTGGGCACATTGGATGGAAGAGTGCAAAGGGCTAACAAGGGAAGAAGGAAAGAAAAATAAATATAAAGACTGGGAAGCGTGCATGGACGAGTCAGGTAGCGGGTGGCCCATAATGCGGGAAATTTTAGAACGGAAGGGAGTGATTCTGGAAAGAGTTTAGGGGGGAGGGAGAAAAGTTAGTGCGGGCGAAGAATTATTGTTTTTTTTTTGTTTCTTTAAAGTGTATTTTTTTTAAGTTTGAGTTTGTATTTGGGGTATTTTTGGGTCGGGTTATTATTTATGTTCTGTTCTTTGTTCTTTTTTTTTATTGTTTCCTTGTGTTTTTTGTTTTGTTTTGATCTGTTGTATTGTTAGTCTTATAGTAATTGTTGTAAATATGCCAATAAAGGTAAATAATAATAATAGTATTTATATAGTCTAGGAACTGTACAATAACGGGCATTTACAATGATTTTCGAGGTGTTGTTATGCTGATGTGATATTTTCGACGTGTATTTTGTCGTCAATTATTTTTGACAGTGTTATTTTAGAATGTAATGTTTTCGTAGCGTGCAGTTTTCGTAGAGCGTTGTTGTGTCGCTGTGATATTGTCACGACGCGTTGTTATGTCATCGAACATGGATCATATATAGATTGTGCATATATTTAATAAAGGAAAGAATCAATTAAAATTGATTCTAATTTTTCAATCAGATATTTGATTTTGTTTTAGTTTTTCTAAGGGTTTTCATAATTTTTAGTTTGTGATGAGTGATTCAAAAGTGTTATTTTGCCAATTTTAAAGAAGTTTGTTCTTAAATAAATAACAGATTTTTTTCATTGTTAAAAATTCAATTTATTTATTTTTATTACTGGTTTTATTAGGTTTTTCATTGTTCAAAATTCAATGTAATTATTTTTATCACTGGTTTTATTAGTTTGGGATCGTCCATTAATCACGTGAGGCTTGGAGGGGGGTGGGGGTTTCTGAAAAATCACGAAATGTCTCGTTGGAGAGGGGGTGTGTAGTGAGTATTTATTTGTATTTATTTTTTCATTAAACGCGCGATTTTTAAACCGAAAAGTGGCGCGCGACTCGCCGTCACCAGGCAAAGATTTTCCCGCGCGCAGCGAAAACTGCCCGGCTCCGCTTGCCAGTCCCAGTAGAAGTCTGTGATTTTGACGGCGAATACATGCGTACATCGTTGCCGCGTATGTTTTTCCTCAATGTCTAAACTAGGAGACAGTGCTTGATTTACCAGCATTCTGAGTAGGCTGGAGCCTAGGACGGCAGATTTTAGGGGCGGCTAATTTGGGACCAACATTTTTTGTATGTCTTACAGAAATTTAAAACATTCATTTTTATATATCTGTTACTAGGTCCACACAAACAATTTAACATGTAATATGTTTCACCACTTATTGTTAAATTATTTTTTTCTACAATTTGCGTAGTAGTGTTTGGTCCGAAGCGGGATCGTAGGGGTCGTGCTGTTGTGGGCTTGAGTTATAGGATTAAGTCCTGAAATTTCTTATACGTATTAATTTTTCTTCGGTTGTGTGCTATAGAGGGAAAAATGAAAACTCAGTGATCCGCATAACCGAAATTATTCTATGATTTTGGAACTGTTGGCTGAATTCGATCCTTTTTTAGCGTGTCATATTGAATATCTAAGACCGTTTGCGATGATTTTATTCTCTTGATGGGTCATAAAGTCTTAAAACAGATTGGAGACGAGATAAGAAGGGCAAAATATTTTCCTTAATCATCGATTCAACGCCAGATATAGCACATATGGACCAACTTACTCTCGTCATTAGATACGTTTTGGAAACAGGCGAACCGTATGAAAGATTTCTCAGGTGTTTGCCCTAGTGGGACATAAAGCTGAAGAAATGTTTTCTGCCGTTATTTCGGAACTCACTGAGAAAACACATAGGCACACTGGGTAACACATGGGCATAAATATTGTAGACTTTATTGTTAAATTATTTTTTTCTACAATTTGCGTAGTAGTGCTTGGTCCGATATGCTATATCTGGCGTTGAATCGATGATTAAGGAAAAATATTTAGCCCTTCTTATCTTGTTAGGAATTACAATAAACGAATTTCATCAGTCAGATTTTTACAGATAAGACTGTCGTGGACAATCGTATGATAATGTTTAGTGCGTACAATGGGTTACAGGGTAAAATTCAAACTCAACCTTTTGCTTTTTTCGTTCCTTGCTCTGCCCCCTGTTTAAATTTAGTGGCAACTGCGACTGCTGAATCTTGCACAGAAGCTTTTCACTTCTTCATGTTGCTTCAAGATTTTTTTTTATAAATTTGACACAACGCTGCTAAAAGTTAATCACTAAAATTGGGAAAGGGAAAGAAGACGCATGTAGAAGTTTCAGAGTTTCTTGGCACGAAGTTCTTAAAACTTTGGATGATTGTACCGAAAAACCTGTATTGCGAAACGAAGCGACGGAAATACTTTCAAATTTAGAAAAACTGAAAACGGCGGTAATGGTTGTTGTGTAGTGTGTTTTTTGGAAAGAATAAAAAAAGTGAATATTCAAATGCAGGCTTTTACCGTAGATGTGATCACTGTTGCCGATCTTTACGAATCCCTTTTCAAGTTTTTCGTAGCTGCATGAAAGAATTTTAAGCATTTTGAAGAAAAGCCGATAGAATTAAGCGTGTCGAAGCAGTATACAATAGGCATGGGAAAAAGACAACCGAAAAGGAAAAAAATGTATGGTGGAACATGCGATGAAGAAATGAGAGTGACTACAAGTGATACTTTCTGGGTTAATACATATGTCATTGATAGACTCGTATCCTAATTAAAAAACAACAGGAGGCCTACAACGAAAGGTTACAAGGCCTTACGGCCTACAAGGTTCAATGAAAAGTTTTCATTTTTGACCAAAACGGGTGAATTTTCATCATCAACCCTCAACCCAGAAAAAGCTCTTTTCTTGGAAGAAATGTATCCTTAATGATTTGGAGACTGACTTAGTTCAAGAATGCTTACATTTTCAATGCCACCTTTCTTCTGAAAGGATTTTGGTAAAGCCAGATTTTGGATCATTGTAAAGTCTGTCTTCGTTCCTGCGAAATCAGAATTTGCAAAACGTGTATCCAAACTTATATATAGCAGTTCGCATGGCTATGTACACCAGCCACAAATTGTTCGGGTGACAGTAGGCCTACTCTAGACCACGATTGTTCAACTTGATCCAACTTTTCTTGATTGATTCAACTTTTCGTTGTGCTTTGATCTTTGCCCATCATTGTCGCATCTTCTGCCGGTGTAACTCCTTTCTCTCTTCTGTCCAGGGAGTACCTTTCCTTCGGGGTTTTTCCTGAAATCCACGGACTCCCTTCAGGGTGCGTCTCACAGACTGTCTGTTTTGGAGATCTGTTATTCCCAGTTCTTTAATATCCTTCTCGGTTTCTGTCAACCAAGTGGTACGAACCTTCTTGTTTTGCCAGAAGGTGAACAGACGGTTGGTTAGTCGGTTTGGAGGTAATCTTGCAACCTGGCCATAGAAAGCTACCTTTCTTTTCCTTGCACAGTCGGAGAGCATCTCAATATGTTCGTAGAGCTCAGAGTTATGCCGCCTTCGGAATTCTGACTTCCAATCTCTCTGACTTCCAATTTCTCTACCAAACCTCTTCAGTCCAAAGAAAGACACTCCATCGCATATAGGGCTTCTGGTCGCAATACTGATATGTAGTGCTCAAGTTTCGTACTGAGGTTTCATTATGAGAGAACTGGAAAAGTAATTAATTTTTCAGGGAAAATCTAACGTGGATCCATAGGGAAATGACCTCCTGAAAACCTACTTTCAATTATCTGCAACCGTTTTCGGGACATCGACTGAAATCGACAATCTGAAACATTTCAATTAGAAATTTCGTAATGAAAAATAAAATCTTTCCAAACGAATAAATGGGTGTGTTCCTATCTATTCATTTATTTTGTCTTGCTTAGGTTTTGTCGACATTTTGTCTGGATCTGGGTCAAATAGTTTTACTGTGCCAAAATTAATTTTGCCATGTTTTGTAGTTTTTGAGTAAAACGTACTTTTTTTGTGGGTTTCAACGGTTTTTATCTGTTTGAGCTACTTACACTAACTTTTTTGTAAGTTTTTCCTACAGAATAATTTTACCGAATTCTTTACGCATCTTTTAGAATAAATTTATTAAAATCGGATGAAAATTCCTCGAGAAACCAATTGAAATTAATGGTGCTCACAGACGCTCAGTTTTTTACTCAGGCCAGGCGGCGCAGGCCGATTTGCGCATATTGGCCTGCCTCTTGCTGGTCTCCACACAGATGCCCTCTACTGTCCATCGTGCAGACATTTTATTCAGTTCGAGTTAGTTAGGCAACCAGTTCAAGTTCAATGGTTTCCAACCACTTTAATAGCTTCTGCTTGCTTGTTCTATTAAAAAAAAATTATAAAAATAGTAAAAGAGAAAGAAGCAAATGGGCAAAAGGATGGCAATTTGAGAGAGATATGTATTCTCATAAATTTACTTGCCGAGTTGAAATTTGAAAAATATTATTGTTTACCTATCTCGAATATCTATAATAGTTTCTCCTGTAATAAAAAGAAACAAGATACCTGCATGAGAAGTAAATTTCATTTCAAGAGCGACTAACATCAACCTTATTAAGATTCCTAGCTAGTGTGTTTTACACTAGCACTGCATACGCAGATGCTTTTTTATTTCTGTCACTATATTCTTTGCTTTTGACTTTCCATAAACACGGAAAATTGTGATATTTATATATACTGTGATATGTTCAATATACTCGATTATAAATTCTTTTGACATGTTCATTTTGTGACTACAGAACTGCGTACATTGCCCACACGTACTTGTGCGCAGACCAAATATCAAGCAGGTATGAAATAGCACAGGCCAGATGCGCAATCGGCCTCTTGTCTCCATATACGCTCAGGCAGGCCGGAGTAAAAAAAACTGAGTCTGTGGGCACCATAAAAGGCCCTAAATGGATCGATGGCTAGGTCTGGGTCTGGCTGATTTTAGTGTGGAGGCCCAACATTACTGACAATATGTATCCAGATTAGATGTTCTTGTGTCCCAACAAAATGTTGGCAACATTGACCAACACTTTGTTTCCCGCATTTTTCGAGAGTGAAATAAATAAGAGTATCTATCTATGACTTGTTAGAACTATCCAAGTTAAGTCTAAATAAATCAGAATTAATCAGGGCTATAAAAGACGTAACTAAATTTGACTATATGGTATGTCAAAACTCTGTACCAACAAAGTTAAATTATGTTAAGAATTTTTAAATAAAAAATTATTTCAATAACTTCAATAAATTACTAGTAACTATTGCTATAGTTAATTAATAAATTAATGTATTTTCTTAATTGTTTGCAGTTATGACATGGTCCATTTCGGACACGCAAATTCCTTGCGACAAGCCAAGGCGTTGGGCGACAGATTAATAGTCGGCATACACACTGACGAAGAGATAACGAAACATAAGGGGCCGCCGGTTTTCACGCAAGAAGAGAGGTATAAAATGGTGAAGGGGATCAAATGGGTCGACGAGGTTGTCGAAGGCGCACCCTACGTCACAACGCTGGAAACGCTGGACAAACACGACTGCGACTTCTGCTGTCACGGGGACGACATCACGACGACGGCGGATGGTGTAGACACCTATCATCTAGTCAAAGCGGCGGGAAGATATAAGTAAGTTTTATTTTAATTGTTAATACAATTATTTTTTTTTTTTATTAATATATACTTATTTTCTTCAAGAATAATAATAACTCTTATTACCAACTAGTTTCGGCTTTATTAAATGTTAGCCATCTTCAGGGTAAATATGAACAAAATAAATATTAAAATAAAAATTACAATTTTCAAATTTGTTATAAAAAATTATAACAAATTTGAAAATTGTAATTTTTATTTTAATATTTATTTTGTTCATATTTACCCTGAAGATGGCTAACATTTAATAAAGCCGAAACTAGTTGGTAATAAGAGTTATTATTATTCTTGAAGAAAATAAGTATATATTATATAACTTCAAGATGGTCAAACAGACAAATATTGTTAATACAATTGTGGAATAATAATATTAAGAAAGGATGAACATAATAATTTAATCTTATTCACTGATTTTTGCCCTATGCTTTTTTCAATTTTATACAAAGGATTTGTCAATAAAAACGTGTTCAATGCAGAAAGCTCAACCCCCGCTCCCAATTGCATGTATTAATACTTGGCAAATAGTCCAGGCGCGCTGGATGGGGTTGAGTGTGCAAAATATGAGGACCGCATTCTGTAAATTGTTTTAAGCTCAGAAAAGCTTGCACATTATGATTCTGGATGTTGCCGGAAAGTTTGTTGGTCCTTTTATTTTTTACACCTCATCCCCTTAGATATCAAGTAAATCGATTGAATACGTGCTTTGGAGCCATTTTAATTATTGTTTTAGTGACAATACCCATTTTATTCTTATGATTAAAGATACTTATAGCTAGTCTACTGAAAAAAATACAAAAAAAGTTAAAATAGAAACAAAAATTGTTGAAACAAACTTCTTTTAATAGGAAAAAGCAGAATTAATTGCAAATTACTTTTAATAAATTTAATCCGAAGCCGATATTTTGAGAAATTAATTTATACCGGAGTTATTATTATTTATTACTATTTATTTACTAGAAGTAAACCTATAGAGATGGGAGTACCATATGTACATAGGACTGGTTATAAAAAGAAAAAAATCAAAATATACAGAGAAATATTACAAATATAAAATATGGAAAAAACAAATACAAAATATAAAATTCTTAAACATAACTCTTAACAAGTTCATAACACAAATATATAAATATCATATAAAATTAAAAATACACCGAAACAAATTAACAAACATAGAACAGTTACAAACAAAAAATAATCATACAATAGTTGTAATCCACTTACTAATTTTCTTTTTTAATACCTTCCTTGCACAAAAAAGAATTTTCAAATGGTTAGGAAGTAGATTAAAATATTTTATTGTCACATTATAAGAATTTTTGGTGCTAATCGTTTTGTTAATTTTGGGTAAAATAAGCTGCCTGGATCGCGTATTTGTCAATCTTTCTGAATGAAGTCGCTTTCAATCGAAATAGTAGTAAAGAACTAACGATGAAGGAATCTTTAATTTTTAAAGGTATCATTGAATCATTGGGTATATGCAATTTCCTTATTAATTTATTTTGCATAGAAGCTAAAGATTTAACTGAATTGTTATATACCCCACCCCAAGCAATAATTCCATAGTTTATTATGCTTTCAAAGAGACTATGATATATTGTTTTCAGAATAGAAGATGGAAGATAGTTACTTAATTTGTAGAACAAAAAAGTAAAATACTTGGTTTTTTTCACAAGTTCAAGTACATGTTTATTCCATTTCATATGACAGTCAAAAAATAACCTAAGATATTTGAAATTTTCGCCCCTTTTTAATTTTAAATCATTTATAAACAAACTAAAATTCATTGGAACACTATCAGCATAACTGCCAAATGTAATAAATGTAGACATATCAATGTTGAGTAAGAGCTGATTATCTCTTAACCAAATATTTAACCCTTTTAGCCAAAAATTCAAACAATCTCTTACCTCACCCCAGTTTCTCCCACAACCTAAAACAGCAGTGTCATAAGCATAAGAGACCAGAGCATTTTCAGGTAGTAAATTAAAGATATCATTAATATATAGAATAAATAAAAGCGGTCCAAGTATAGTTCCTTGAGGAACACAAATTTTGACAGATTTATATTCACTCACACAATTATTTACTCTTACACATTGTTCTCTATTTGATAAGTAATTTTGAATTAACTGATGCGATAGTCCTCTAATTCCACATCTCCAAAGTTTCTCTAGCAAAATCTTATGATTAACAGTATCAAAGGCTTTTGCAAGGTCCAAGAATACTAATACTGTTTTTAGATTTTTATCAATATTATTATAAATAAAATTTGAGGTAAAGGCAAGCCCATCATCAGTACCTCTATTCTTCATGAAACCAAATTGTTTATTTGGGATTAAGTTATTTTTAGAACAGAAGCTATATAATCTGTTGTATATAATTTTTTCAAAAACTTTTGCTAAATTGGAAATAAGTGAAATAGGTCTATAGTTAGCCGTTAAGTGCTTCAGTTAATTAAGTTAATTAATTAAGTCGTTAAGTTCATCAGCAGTTCTTTTTTTTTTTTAGAAAAGATAGGTACAAATGGTTTCTAATTCCGTTAACTATTCGACACTTAGGGATGGGTTTCCTAAAAGTGCTAGAACTTTTTGTACAAAATCTAACGATGCAGTTTTTAAACTACTTTTGTTCGAGCCCAATTATGCTAGTCGTATCGCAACCAGTTAGGGAGTGTAATGCTGGCAAAATACGACAAATGTTTTCGCCAAGGGATTGAGCAGCCAAATGGCATCCTGAAATGTACTTCGTCTTGTGAGAACCGTTGAACCATAGACCTAGCGCTGAGAATTATGATATGGGCAGATTGGATTTTTACTACGTGAAATATGTAACAAAACATTCTCGAATCAGCTTTTAAAAGTCAAGTACCTCGAAAAACGAATAGCCTTGTAATTTAAAACATTTCGCTGGATCATCAAATCCTCCACAAATATACAACTCGCATTTTATCTTCTTTTACTTGTGCATATGCAGGAGCAGCAGTACAGAGAAATCGAACGAGCTGTAACTTATATTCAGAGCATGAAAAGAAATCTTTACAATTTGTTGGAATTTTTGTGTTATGATTTGCAATTATAATATTTTTATATCATTTGGCCTCTACTCCGTAATGTTGACTAAGCATTTTATCGAAATATCATCATATCTGTCAAACACAATATCTAGTCGTTTTACATTTGACTGCAATAAAAGATTATCGACTCTTTTTAAGAATGCCTCAGCAAGGTCGCCAAAGGTGTGGAAATTTTTTAATTGGATTAGATGAACAAGCCACACCATCAACAATATAAATTGTTGAAGTATGTAAATCTAAAACGTCTTGCCGCGTGTTTGTTCGACACTTATGATTATTTTGAATTTCAAGAGCGAGTTCAGATTTTGGAGATTTCCTGTAAAATCCTTTTGCGTCAAAAAGGTATTTGCAGTAATTTAAAATTTCAAAAGATGCTAAAATTTTAGTATCAAATCCACATTGATTTGACAACATAAATGTTTTTTTGAGAAGACTTAAATCTGTTGCATCTTGTAACTTTTTATTAAAAGTACTTTTGCTTTCTTTTTCAGAAGTACTCGCAAAGTTGCTATTTTTTTACGACGGGATCAGATAACGTTTTACTTTTCAGCACAAATCGCTCATTTTCGTAAGTAATTAACAGAACCTCTATATTTTCCACTATATTTAGCAAACATTGCGAAGGAGCCTCATCAGCAAGTTCAGTGTAAATATTTCGAAGCGTGCACTTCTCGTTGTCATTGTGGGGATTCGTTTCCTCTCATTTCCTCACATTTTGAATACTCGTCTCCTCAGTCTCCTCACATTTTGCATACTCGTCTCCTCAGTCTCCTCACATTTTGCATACTGCACTATACTTGGCGCCTGCACTATATTAAATAAAGTTTTCTTCAACAATTTTTGTTTTTATTACAACTTTTTTGTATTTATTTCAGTAGACTAGCTATAAGTATATTTAATCATAAGAAAAAAATGGATATTGTCACTAAAACAATCATTAAAATGACTCCAAAACATGCATTCAATCGATTTACTTGATATCTAAGGGGATGAGGTGTAAAAAATAAATGGACCAACAAACTTTCCGGCAACATCCAGAATCATAATCTGCAAGCTTTTCTGAGCTTAAAACAATTTACAGAATGCGGTCCTCAAATTTTGCACACTCAACCCCATCCAGGGCCTGGACTAAAATGCTTTCCGAAAATAACTATTAAGAGCCAATTAAGAACGGAAATCGCTCATAAGTTAATTCCTTTATTGTTGATATATTTACATAATATTATATGGTATTTACATGATATTATATGTACCTACGTACACTAAAAATTTATTAATATAAATGGTTTAAGACCAGAACAAATACCAGTTGTTGGGTTTTAACAGGGCCATAACTTGAATTTTAGCTAGAAAGTCGAAGACAAAAGCAGGCGAGAAACGACTCGTATCTCGATGGTTGGAACAGTCGTAAGTTGAGGTACCACTTTAATAATTTTGTTTCATTTCTATTAGATCCATGTAGAACAAATTATTAATATATAAGGAGGCCATGGATCGATAACGCTCTATAGAGCCATTAGAGAGTGAGAGAAGAAATTATTAAGTGTCCTGATTTTATACTGCAAATATAAAAAAAAAAACGAAATATGTTGGACACAAAAATTTTTTGTTGAACATTGTAGCGTCAGATTTAAAGTTTAATAACAAGTTAAATGCTTAATCCTAAATTAACAATTAGTACTTAAAATTACATCCGTTAGTACTTAATTAATTAACAATTAGTACTTAAAATTACATCCATTAGATGACCTCCGTTTGCTTCGATGCATCACAGAGATGCAACAATGAGCATTGCACGCGGGCACTTCTGGCGAAATCTCACGAAATCTCAAACATCTCGAAATCTCGAATGTTTCGTTATAAGTCTTTAGCTTTAACATGACCCCACAAGAAATAATCCAAAGTTCGTGTAGCACTTTTAGCTGGAGAAAATTGTTTTCGTTCGCTTTGAGATCAAAATTGAATCGTATTTAAATAAATATAAATATAAATGAATCGTACTGACCGTAAATTGTATTAATTTTCATGGTTCAATAAAAACAAGTAGCATTAAGAATAACAAGTAGCACAATAATTAAGCATTTGTAAAAATACAAAAAAACTAAGTGAAATATGTAAACAAAAAAAATCTATTTATGTAAAGCTACATATTAGTCATCTGCATCACTTTCTTCAGATGAATCTGCTGCTCAGTAGTCATGATCAGGATCATGATCAGTAATTTCTGAACTATTTACATTTACTCTGTCTTTCCTGTAATACTAAGGATAATATCCTTTTTTCACGGGACATCTCTTAAGCTTGTTATTACAGGGTCAGATGTTATCAATAACATTTTAAGTAAATCTCTATTCGTGGCAATACGTGACTGCTTTCGAGTATTGTGCTGACGAAACCTTCTGCAGTTCTTGTTTCGGGCTTCATGAGTTTCCTCGGAAAGCTGGCCGATACAATAACTTCTGTACTGTGAACAAGGATTTTGTGAATAGTAGCAGCCACGTAATATCACGGATAGAGATTTATGTACAGTTTCTTTGTTTCTGCTGCAAAAGCCTGGATTTCTTAATGTGAATATCAAATCCTGAAGATAAAGCCCGAAGTATTATTCCATTTTTATATATTAATATAATATCTAATACTCTAATATCAGCACTTAGTTCTGGATTTTCAAAACTTTCGAGTGGTATTTCCATCATTTGTATTTTGGCTTATCTTTACTTTGCCCCATTTTGGCTTTTGGCTTTAGTGATGACGATTTGATTATTTCTGCTGATGTCCAACGTTCAAAGTTTCTCAACAACAACTCAAGCAACTGATGCAAGTTCCTCAACAGCGATTCTAGTGCCTATAAACAGTTTGCAATGCGAAGAAACCACAGATGATCCCGAACCAAAAAGAATGCGAATGGAAAATTATTTCATAATGCTAGATAAAGTTTATATAAAGTTTCGAGGAAAAAACGGCCATAATTGGTCAGCTAAACCTCCAAATATATCCACCAGAACTGCTAATGGAAATATACATTTTATCACAGGAGCCAAAGGGCAAGCCTGATAAGTATTTTTTTCATTTCTTTTCTGACGAAGTTATAAATTCCATTCTACAACACACCAATGAAGAAATTGCAAGAAAATCTAATAAATATCGCAAAACTTCATCTACAACTTCAAATTTATCTAAAGATGTTGTTTGCTTTCTTCGGAATTATGATCCTCTCTGCCTAAAAAAATTGTGCATGCAATGCATTTTGATAACAAAGAAACTAGGCAGGAAAGAAAAAAAGAGGATCCCTTTGCTCCCATAAGAGAAATATGGGATATTTTTATTGAAACCTTAAACCTGTAACACACCAACATTACATCTTCTTGTCAAGCCGTGGATGGAAAAAAGACGTTAAAAAGTGTTCCAAATTTGAGACGAAATCTCCGAAAAGATATGTGATATTCTTAAAATTAATTCCGACAATGAAGAACCGATGCCTCAAGAAAAAATGCGTACAATTTGTTTTTACTGCCCCAGTAAATTAAGACGAATGACGACTAATTGTACCATCTGTAAACATGCAATATGTCAGGTCAGCATCGTGGATTGTGTTGCAAAGAATGCACATCAAACTAAATGAGTATTTTTTTTTTATATTTGTATTAAGCCACCGAAAATATATTTAGTTAATTTTTTTAATTTTTTAAATCAAATTTATTTTTTATTGGCTTACATTTACTTGATCAGTAAGTTTGTCCAATTGATAAGTTAATAAACATATTTTAAGTAGAGAATTTAATTTGATCAGTTATTTTGTTCAGGAATAAATTCCATATTGATTCTTAAAAAAAACTTAAGTTTAATACAACTTTATGATATGTATTTTTTCAACATCAGGTATAATAATGAAATTGAAATGCAAATAAAAAATTAATTATTCGAGGGCGGAGCTTACTAATATACCATAATATACCGAAAAAAAGATGTACGGCATAGACCATGTGCCGGCTCTTTAATTTCCTGTACTAATCTCTAAACGAAGGAATTTTAAATAAAATAATCGTCTGAAGTAGATATAAGTCCTAGCCTATGTATTATTACTATTCGACAATAAGAGCTTTTTTGCCTTAGAAGGACGCCCTCTCTAACGATTGCCTTGAATACTTATATTTCGCGCTTCTGGTGGTGGTTTGACTTATTTAAGTATAATGGCTATACCAGTAATATTACCCACTATGTTTTACTGTTTTTATCATACCTCGGCGCAGTACAGCTGCATTCTCTCGCTGGACAGAGTATAGATGTCCGCATGCGCAATGTAATTGCTAAACACTTTCAAGAGCAACCGATAGAAAATGGTTCAATGGAAGGCGTTCCCGGAGGGTATCAGTGTCTTTTATAACTTTATTAAACCCTTCTAAGCCGTTATTAGTACGTAGTACATGTTTCATTACACCTTCGTACCAATTACTATTATGGACAGCCACTTTATTTCAAAATAATTCAAAAAAGCTTGCTCCACATTCCAAGTTTAATCCAGGAATGCTCTCTAGCTTTTTCTAATATCTCTTTAGATGAAGATAGTTGAAGAGTGTTAATATCACTCAGAATTAGGGAACATTTTTTTCTTCTCCACATCACGCTCTACGCGCTTGTGAACATTCTTCCTCATATGCGCCCAGCAGATGAATACCAACTTATCAGCTCCGAAAATCTCTATGGAGGCGTTCCGAATACTTTTTCGCATATCGACACGTTAGCTTCAAATTTGTCATCAAATAATTTCTGTGTTGTGGCAACAACCCTCTAAAGAGAAATTCGAAATCTTCCTTCTTCTCATTAGTACAGAGGCACAAAAAATGTGAAAAAGTTTTCCAAATCTGTAGTACCCACTATTAGAACTGGAAAACCTTGCCAGAAGAGTTTGTAGGTTGCATCAGCATGAATTTTGGAACCGCTGGCACAAATATACATTAAATATCTAGTTATAAAAAATGGAAATTGATGGTTTCCTCTTCCTCAATCTGTAATTCGTATTGTGTGACGAAAGGGATATGCAAGTCTTGTGGAATAACATAATTTTTGAGCAGCCATGCTTCTAATTCTCCAACACATATTTGTGATGAGGCAAATTTGGATTCTTGCAACTGTTGCAAGTAGTTATCTAATTGTATTTTTGGTGGAAGCTTCCTGATTATTATTGGACAATTCTATTAAAATGTTTTTTGGCTTTAACTCTAAGTTAAAAAGTTTTTGTATTTCCAACTTTTGAGATGGGTCAATCATAAGAACGACTTTTGCTTCACTAGAGTCATGATCATTTTCTGATATTGTCTTGAGTAAATTAGATACTTCATGTGTTAGGTCTTCTTCTTTTGAAAAGACCTACTTTGGACCACGCTTGTTCAACTGTTGGGCTTTTACCTTTGCCTAGTATTGTCGCATCTTCTGCCGGTGTAACTCCTTTCTCTCTTCTGTCCAGGGGGTACCTTTCCTTCGAGGTTTTTCCTGAAATCCACGGACTTCCTTCAGGGTGCGTCTCACAGACTGTCTGTTTTTGAGATCTGTTATTCCCAATTCTTTAATATCCTTCTCGGTGTCTGTCAACCATGTGGTACGAAGCTTCTTGTTTTGCCAGAAGGTGAACAGACGGTTGGTTAGTTGGTTTGGAGGCAATCTTGCAATGTGGCCATATAAACCTACCCTTCTTTTCCTTGCACAGTCAGAGAGCATCTCAATATGTTCGTAGAGCTCAGAGTTATGCCGTCTTCGAAATTCCCCATCTTCCATTACCGCACCTTGGATCTTCCTTAGGATTCTCCTCTCTCTGATTTCCAATTTCTCTATTAGACCCCTTCGGTTCAAGGAAAGACACTCCATGGCATATAGGGCTTCTGGTCGTAAGACTGATGTGTAGTGCTTAAGTTTCAGGTTGCGTGACAGGCATTTCTTATTGTAAGTGTTCTTAGTCAGCCGATAGGCTAGTTCTAATTTGCTGACTCTCTTGGATAATGATGCTCTTTCTGATAAGTTGGGTTCAATCCATTCGCCGAGATACTTAAATTTCTCAGTCCTCTTGATGTTTCCCTGTTCTAGTAACATCTCTCTGCTTGCTTCTCTAAAGTTGGTGAAGAATTCTGTTTTCTCCAGCGACACTTGAAGACCCACTTTGGCAGCCTGTTTTCTGAGACAGTTTACCTGCATTGTTGCCATCTCAAAAGAATCAGCAAACAGTGCCATGTCATCTGCAAAGGCCAGGCAATCTACAACCAGTCCAACGTTCTTACGTCCCAGGTAGATACCACTCTGAGCACCCAAATTGTTCAGCTCCTTGCGCCATTCTCTCATAACCTTTTCAAGGACACAGTTGAAGAGAAGTGGGGAAAGTCCATCCCCTTTCTCACTCCAGTTTTTATTTCGAAGCTTTCTGAAATCTCGCCTCTAAATTTAACCTTGGAATGGGTGTTGGTCAAAGTTTCTAGGATTAGTCTGCGGGTTTTGTTGTCTAGTGCTAGTTCCTGGAGTACTTTGTTAAGCGTTTCTCTATCGATGGAATCGTAGGCCTTCCTAAAAATCAACAAAGGTGACGACCACCTTGCGGTTTCTCATCTTGAAGTATGTAAGTACAGTTTTAAGGTTGAGGATCTGTTCAACACAGGATCGGGTTTTCCTGAAGCCCCCCTGGTATTCTCCTAGTTGGCTATCCAACTGATTTTCTGCCCTTGTTTGTAACGCCTTCGAGAGAATCTTGTATGTTACCGGGACGAGAGAAATTCCACGGTAGTTGTTTAGATCCGTAAAATCTCCCTTTTTGTGAAGCGGATGGATCAGAGCAGATTTCCAATCGTGTGGTAATTTCTCTGTTTCCCAGATGTCCTGGATGACCTCGGTTAGCTTGCGCACGGCATTGTTTCCAGCACCTTTCCACAGTTTAGCAACGATAGAGTCCTCTCCAGCTGCATTATTATTCTTAAGAAGTTTAATGATCTGGCCAACTTCTTCCAATGAAGGGGGAAGCGAGTCCGGGTTTGGTGTCCGGGTTTGTTTATAGTCAAAGTCTTCGCTGTGTGGGTCACAGTTGAGTAGATTTTTAAAGTACTGAGCCAAAAGGTGGCAGTTGTCCTTGTCGTTATAAGCCAGTTTGCCTTGTGAGTCTCTGAAGTGGAGGCTTGGCGGAGCGTATTTTCTGAGTACCTGCTTAAAGGTTCCAAAGAAATCTCTGGAATTATTCTTAGCAAAGCTCTCTTCGATTTGGGTTAGTTGGTTTTGTGTGAAGGTTCGTTTGGTTCCTCGAACTATTTTGGCTGTAACCTTTCTTAGTTCCAAAAATTTATGCCAATTTTCCTTGGTCTTTTTAGAATTCCACTTCAGCCAGGCTATCTGTCTTTGGGCTATTGCATTGTCACAGTCTTCAGTCCACCACGGATGCTTCCTTCTTCTAGCGAGAGGGGCGAGTTCATTGGCCGCCTTGACAAGAGTCTCCTTCAGTTGGTCCCAGTTGTTTAGGTCTGTGTTGTTCAGTCTCTGACTTAGTTCTTGACTATTCTTGAGTCGCTCGACGTCTAATTTTAACATTTTGGAGGTTCTGTATAATCTAGTGTTTCTAGGCTGGAGTCTTATTTTGATCTTTGATAGGTAGTGGTCCGAGTCCAGATTGGCGCTTCTTAGTACCTTCACGTTTTGTATTTCCTTTTGAGATTTGCGTGAAATGGCGACATGATCTATCTGGAATTCACCCAGGTGGGTATTAGGTGAAGTTCAAGTCTTCTGCTTCCTTGGCAAGTATTTGAAGGCCGTAGACTTCATGATCAACCCAAAAGTCCTACACAGATCCACCAATCGTTCTCCGTTGCGGTTGAATCGCTTATGCGCTGGATAATTGCCCACTATCTTTCTGTATTTTTTCTCTCTTCCCAATTGAGCATTGAAGTCACCAAGCAATATGACGGTGTGCCTCTCTGGAAGTTTAGAGATAATATCTTCTAAGTCTTCCCAGAATTTATCAGTTCTGTCTGGATTGCGTCTGTTGTCCTGGTTGATTGGGGCATGTACATTGACTATACTGTAGCCCTTGTTTGCGCATTTGAGAGAGAGGATGGATACACGACTACTCGGGGAGGTAGAGTCGGTGACTGGATCCAGTATCCTGTGACTGATTATAAATCCTGTACCTAAGTGGGGTACGTTCTTCATTACCCGCTGACCCACTTTTCCTTTGAGGATTCTGTAGCCTTGGGACTCGAAGGCATGTTCGTCCGTAAATCTGGTTTCCTGTATTGCTGTCAGTATTATGTTGTGTCGTGTTAGTGAATCAGTCAAATGTTTCAGTTTACCCAGTTTTAGCAGTGAGTTGGCATTAAATGTTGCGAAGAAGCTTTGCCGTCTTGGTCCGAGTTTACGTCCGGTGATTTCAGGATGCTCCGACTCATCCTTAAAGCATGTTGGTGCGGACTCCCCAGAATCCGAAGGTCCGCTAACGTCACCATAGGTGACGGTGGATTGGTTACCACCTGGGGTAGTGCATTTGGCGAGATTTTCCTTCATGCTTAGTTGAAGAATATTCTTCATGGGACAGTAGCGAGCCACTGTCCAAGATACTACCCAAGTTGTTAGCTTGGGAGGCTTATTATTCGGGGTTGTCACCCCTAGACAGGTTGCCTTCACTACGTCTAAGGAGTCCTGTCCACCCCACTGTTAGGTACTTCATTGTTTTGCAGAACATTTTTGCCCACGAAATTTAGCCTGATTACAAATTGATGTGTTATTTAGTTTATGTTAAAAAAATCAATAACAGTCAATAACCTGATTACACCTGAAGTATTTATTTAACAGAATCCAATCTCTCATAATTCTCCTCTTTTGTGATGATTCGTGATTTTGTCCATCCTCAGAAGATGATTCCGATGATTTGTACTACGGGACTAGACAACTATTATTCATCCTGAAAGTCTGCAGAATAAGAAAAAAATATCTATAAATATAAACTTACCTTGTAAAATTATATGTATAATCTATCACACCGCAACACCAGGCACTTGCGGGTACAGTTCTAAGAATCAAGTGATTTGGAAACTGAGTAGTATTTTTTTTTACTTGTGCAGTTCAATATTCTGTGCCACAATTAAAATATAATACATAACAAACGTAAATCCATTGAATCATATTTAAAATTGCATAAATCAAAATGTTTAACCACTGTTTAAACAATATTTTACTGATCATCCAGTATTTTAACTTGAAATATATAATTTTATCTTACCTGTAAATATTTTACTATTCATTCAGTTTTATTGCTTAATTATTTAGTAAATGTACATTCAAGTTGTTACTGATCAAATCGTATTCTTAATGATCAATTTAATTATTACGTTTTTTATTTAGGTTTTTTACTGGTGTCCTAAATTTTACGATACATTAGTAACCACGTATATTAAAATCATATTAGTATTCTAGGATTAAGAATATTTATTTTAACATTTCTAGCATCTCCACATAACGTTCACTATTGATGATGATGTTTCACAATGTTCACTATGGGTTGTTGGGGTTCAAATCCAGTAATTAACACCCCATAATTTCTTTAGAAAAATGTACGAATACATAAAACTAAATAAACTCATTAAATCTGCGTGGTTTAAACCAATAACAAATAATGTTATTATTATACTATTTATTATCATCATAAAAACTAACAAATAATATACTCAGAATTTGGTAAAATTTGACTATAGACACGTTCAGGCATGCTTTGTTTAAAAATCAAACACAAATAAAGATTAAAATTAAAAATAAAGATTATTTTTATTTACTGGCTGTCATTAGAAAGATGTGGTCAATAAATTACTTTACGCACAACTGCATCAAAATTGTTCCTTTACATCTTAGTTACCAAAACCGAAAATTTGACATTACACCCGTCAAAATTTTACCGGCCCGTGGGGTAAAATCATTTAAAAGCCCGCAATCAAGATCTATCATCTTTATTATTATTTATTGTATTACAACATTATTGTTTCAATTTATTAAAATAAAATGTACAATTTGACAAGTTATTGAATGAAATTGGACAATCTACAGAAGACGAAACGTGAACATTATTTAAACTTGAATAATCTGTTGCTGGCCCAGCTTTGTCCATCGTTTTGTCTCCCACAGCCAGTAGAGATCTCAAAATTTTATTTTTTGCTTCAATGGAATCTTCCAATTAACCTTCCGCTACGGATGTGCTTAGCCATCCTCCCTGCCTCTTTATAGACGTACTATCAACTCCGCTGTCGGCAAGTAACGTAGCAGATGTTCTCCGAAACCTATGCCCTGTGTACCTTCCCAGTTCAGGGAGTTGTCGTTATGTAGCAATCGTTTCTGGAATACCTCGAAAAGTATTTTGCCCAACAGGCTGGACTGTGCAGACACCCTTCCTATACTGCTGGAAAAATCGATTGTGAGGTACAGTTTCTGGCCGTAACGCAGCGTATTTCTTATAAATAGCTAAAATAGAGATTACATCGTCATCAACAATAGTAAATACACGTTGTTTGTTAGTTTTCGTCTTTGGTATTGTGACAACTAAAGCATAACCCCTGTCAATATCATTTACTGATATATTTGCTTGTTCTTCCCTCCGCAAGGCCGCATAAATACCAAATATTAAAGCAACCTAAAATAATGACGTTTATACTTGTCAATAATGTCGAGAATAATAATTACCTGTTACCTTTGTTAATAAATACGTATCATCTGGAACCTCCGTCATAAACTTGATCATGTTTTCCTTAGATAATACCTTAACTTTTTTGGGCTCATGACCAATGGATTTACTTTTCATGTCTGACACCAACTTACAATATTCTACATTTTTCTTGATTAATAAAAAGAAAATGTTCTTTATTATGGAATATTTAGCCCACAAAGAACTGCACTGGTAACTATTCGACTAAACAAAATAACATACCTGCTCGCTAAAATACGCTAGGAAGACGGTTTCATTGATAACTTTCACCTTTTTTTCCTTCTACCAGATTTTCCAAGATGAAAACTATGTTTCATATCGGTCTTTAGACTTGCTTGGGATCAAACTCAACACAGCTTCATCAGCTTTCATTAATATTTCGCAGGGAATTTGCTCAGCGTTTACTTCCAATCCGAAATTATGAAAAAAAAAATTACAATATTTTTTAATTTTTTTTTTCTTAGGTTATTTAACAAATAACCTAATTGACGAGCGGTGAATTTAAATCACCTTCGTATTTTTTTCATCGTTTTTAATCATTTTTAATTACATTTTTTAGGTTTTCTGCAATTGTGCGTAAAACGTTATACATGCCTCGGGCCGGAGGAAGATTGCACCCTTCGCCTCATAAAGGCCCTCCTCTGTCGTGCCTCAAACTACAGCTGCGGGCGAAATCTTATAACTACGGCCCTCTATATGTTCCAATTATTAACTTCGTAGTATATATAATTCATTGTGTATGTACATATAATAAAAAATCGCTTATTTATGAGTATTCGCAGTGAACACTTGGCAATCTCGCGGCAGTGATAGAAAATATACCAAAGAACTTCCACCTACAGTACGCCTCGATATCTGTAACAGTGTAAAAATCTGGGAAATGCATAATCAATATAAGAATATTCAATATCATATCTAAGCCCAACTACTTATATACCAATACATTCAAAACGACTACATTCGGAGACACACTAGAAAGCAACTGACCTGCACAGGTACACCGTCGAAATAATTGATTTTCGATCTTGCTCCGGTTGCCTGCGCAGATTCAAAAAACTGCACAGGTCTATTCCCACACACGCTCCGGTCTACCTGCGCAGGCATACCTGCACAGGAAGACCTCTACGGACCATTGTGCGTATGGCGGGCATTACGAGAGTTCTTTCCTGGTCGTCTGATTTCCCATTGTGGGATCAGTTTAGACAAATCCGGAGAACGAGGAGGCCATTCATTCGTTCTCCGGATTTGTTGGCTTTGGATTGTTTCTTATGGGGTCATGTTAAATATAAAGTTTACCAGAACCGACCTGATACCCTAGATGACTTAAAACCAAACATTCGTCAAGCTATTGGTGAGATTTCAACAGAAATGTATCAGCGTTCATTGTTGCATTGATCTCAGTGATGCATCGAAGCAAACGGAGGTCATCTGTATGATGTAATTTTGAAGTATTAATTGTTAATTTAGGATGAAGCATTTAACTTTTAGATTTTACTTTTAGCATTTAGATTTTACTCTACAATGTTCAACCAAAAAATTGGTGTCCATTGGGTTTATTTTTTATTTCAATGTAACTTTTATTATAAAATTAACATTAAATTAATATTAATATATAAATTATTAATATATAAATTATATACAAATATAATATATAAATTATTAATTTGCCCTCACAAGTCTGTCAATATATACGAAAGGCGTATATATACGTCTGTATGTATAATAGCGCATATATATTGCGTATATATTGATGTTTCTCTTCGAGAAGGTACCGCAATCAAAAGACTAAACATAAACATAGTATAATGTATTTGTAATTGTAATTGTTATTTTTTCGGGTTTTGTAAATCCATGAATAGATAAAACTTAATTTACACATTTTGAATTTTTTTCAAGGAAATTTCAAGCAATATACACTGCCGAGCATAAAATTAGGGTCACTCCGTAATTTGAGGTTATTTTAGAAAATTTCATATTTTTGTGTTGTAACAGTTTACTAACTGATTGCTTGAATAAAACAAAAGGTTTTTCTATTTCAAAGTTTATTGAAAGAAATGAAAATGAACAAGTTTACTTTGATATGTTTTTGTTGAAACAAAAGAAAGTTTAAGGACAGCGTGGCTTTTTGTTTCTGTGGTGTCAGGTGTCTGTTGTAAATTGTTGTCATTGTTAGTGTTTTGCAATGAGCATAAATCCTGTTGTTGGGACACGAATTGTGGCGGCTTTAGAAGACGGCCGCCATCAGCGCGAAACTGCGTGAAACGTTGGTGTAAGTCTCTCGAGTGTGTAACGAGTATGACGGCGCTACGAAGAGACTGGTCTGCTCACTCGAAGACCTTGTTAAGGCCGAGGCAATACTACAACAGCTAGAGGTGACCGCTTTCTCGTTTCTAGTGCTTTGAGAAACCAACTGGTCACGACAGTTTCCGTTCGAAATCATCTGCAAGAGGTGAGAAATGTAAACAAAAGTGAGTGGGCATAAAATCGCCTCCTAACTACGACTTTATGCTGCTGGATTATCTTCTCGAACTAGAGCTACTGGACCGCCGCTTTCCCGTGCACACCGGATTGCGAGTTTGAATTTTGCACGAGAACACTTGGCTTGCACAATAGCGGATTGGAGACTCGTATTGTTTTCCAATGAACCGCGATTCTGTCTTACGGGCTCAGATAGACATGTAAGAGAGTGGCGACGACAAGGCTTCCATTTGGTGGAGGATCAGTTATGGCATGGGGAGGCATATCTTTTGATATTCGCACGGAGTTAGTCTTTATCGAGAATGGGACGTTGACTGCGCATAGGTATCTGACAGAGGTTCTAGAAGACCATGTTTTACCATCCATGGTTATTCTTGGAGATGACGCAACATTTAAGCATGATAACGCACGGCCCCACCCTGCTCAGATAGTTACTAGGTATCTTGACGAGTGTGAAATCAAGCGATTTGTTTGGCCAGCTCGCAGTAAAGATTTAAATCTAATTGACCATATTTGGGATGAGTTGGGAAAACATTTACCGGGTCATGAGCTGGCCCCCAGAAATTCTAGAGAGCTTCGCAACATACTTGTGCAAGAATGGGACAATCTTCCGCAGTATGTGATCCTAAATCTGATCCAAAGCATGTCACGTCGTTTGCAAGCTGTTGTCACTGCCAGAGGTGGGAATACGCACTACTGAAGTCCTTAATCTTTCTTTTGTTTCAACAAAAGCATATCAAAATAAACTTGTTCATTTTCATTACTTAGCATATCAAGTAAAAATTGTTAATTTTCTTACTTTCAATAAACTTTGAACAACAAAAACCTTTTGTTTTATTCAAGCAATCAGTTAGTAAACTGTTACAACCGAAAAAACACGTAAATAACTAAAATTTTATAAAACAACTTCAAATTATGTAGTGACCCTAATTTTATGCTCGGCAGTGTGTTTAAAAAAATACTATCTACACATTTCTTATACAATTTTCGTCGCCGTTTCTATTCACTTGATTCTATTAATTTGAGATTTGATTGACAACCCTATTTTACAATCCATACAATTTTAATTGAAATCGTATGTTCGAATTGGATGATTCAAACTTCGGAATGAAAGACCATTATGTTATGAAAGTGGGAAGAGTGAGAGTTTACACAATTTTCGAACAAGAAATTAAAAAAAGTCGTTCCAATTTTCATGATATGATATATTATATATATATATATATATATATATATATATATATATATATATATATATATATATATATATATATATATATGATCATTATATGATATATTGATGATAGGTGATAAAGTAGTCCGAGTCTGACTCCAACAGCTTTGAATTGAAGGAGCGCATCATGCCTTTCAACCCAGCGTGTATCACTAAGGCTTTGCAACTTAACTCGTTTCATCTGTGGGTGCTTTTTAAGGATAGCTTGTTTGAAAAGTTCCAACCTTTTTGCTGGCTCTCTTACAAAACTGGTAACATTATTTACTATTGCCATCATATTCCGAATAATGAGCAAGCTGCATGTCTTCACGACACCTAAGTATATTTATGCGCGACAAAGTGCATGTAAGGCGCTAGCGGTTGGATCCCAGGACACGTATTGTAATAAGCCACTGTTCTCTTATGCATGATTCTGGCAAAGTCAGCACAGCAATTTGCCGAAAATACCACCTTCAAATGTGGCTAGCCGCCCACTTTAAAAACGTGCCCAGTTAAGCTGTTGCGCCAAAAAGAATAAGAAGAAGAACTATGAAAATATATGTTCTTCAACCCCTTTTGGATCCGCCACTGGTACCAATTATATTCAATAAACTCCTGAAATGCAAAACTTAATTATAATAAACTTAATTGACGCTTGATATGTGAATTCAGTTAGAATTTAGACAAGTCATCAAATTACTATGCCATAAGCCCCAGGTTCAATTTCCGCGGCAAGAGTATGAAATGAGCCACCGCCCTCCTGTGCATGGCTCTGGCATTGCCATCACAGTAAATATCTGCCTAAATATAGTGGCTAGCCACCCACTTTAAAAACTGCAAGGGCCCCAAATTGTATAAGAAATATGTAGATTGTATTTTTTAAATATATTGCTTGAAAGTTCCTTGAAAAAAATTGCAAAATGTTTCAATTCAAAATGTAAAGTAAGTTTTATCTATTCAAGGATTTACAAAACAAGAAACATAACAAGTAATTACAAATACATTATACTCTTTATGTATAGTCTTTTGATTAACACTTTCTTTCTTTTTTTCTTCTTTCCTCTTCTTTCTTTCTTTTTAGAGTAAAATGAACCCAATGGACACCAATTTTTTTTGTTTAACATTTGGAGAGTAAAATCTAAACCTTAATAGAATGTTAAATGCTTAACCCTAAATTAACATTAATACTTCAAAATTACATCGATTAGATGAGCTCCGTTTGCTTCGATGCATCACTGAGGTCGATGCAACAATGAACGAATTGCACGCTGGTACATTTCTGGCGAAATCTCACCAATAGCTTGACGAATGTTTTAAGTTGGTTTTAAGTTTTCTAGGATTTCAGGTCGGTTCTGACAAACTTTATATTTAACATGACCCCATAAGAAATAATCCAAAGCCGACAAATCTTTTATTGGTAATCGGAGTTGAGCAATGGCATCCATTAAGAACGTTTGTAACGTCTCCACATAACGTTCATTACTGACAACTACTACGTTTGCAATTTCATCTTAAAAATATATAGTCACAATAATCTAGCTGAGCATATTCCACACCTTACATTTACCATATTTTATTTAATTTTTGGGTAAAGGATTTTGGTTAATAAAACACTGATATATTGCAAACGTTTCGGTCTTTTTAATTTCTGCCCTTCTTTAGGGCTTATATCTAATTATTATATATTAATTAACTTGAACATAATAAATATAAATATAAACTGCTAAGATTAAAATCTAAATATGAATCAGATTGAGAAGATTCATATTTAGATTTTAATCTTAACAGTTTATATTAATATTTATTATGTTCCTTGAGATCCAATTTGTTTATATATTTAAGGGGATGACAAATTACTGACTCACGTGAAATTCCTACTTGCTGCGGTAAACGTTGCACGGTTTGATTGGAATTTTCTTCATTTCTGGTCCTAACTTCTATGTATTCACTTTTATGCTAGCAGTTTTTTTCCTGTCCACAAGTTTAGTATCCTTTAGAGAATCTTTTCTACGATATTTTTTGACCCATCTTGCAATTGAACCTGTCATTTCGAAAAGGGGGCATGAATTAAAAATTAAATTCAATGAATTAAAACTTTTCAGAATCAACAAAAATAGGTTTTTTTTTTAAAAAGTCATTGATGCTGAAGAAACTGAATATAGAGGTTGTTAAATAAAAAACATACAGGCTTGTTGGAATATTTATTTATTAAAGAAGAACAATTTTCATCAAGATATTTTGAATTAAAATTTTCGGACTTATGCCTTTTTCGAAATGACCGAAAGGAAATTGCTGTTTCGCATTTCGAAAGGAATCATTTCAAAAAAGGCATTTGTCCAAAAAATTTAGTTAGTCAATCATCATTTTCCAGCAATTTTGGCTTTTTTTATTTTATTATGATTTTAGTTTTCACTATTCCTGCCACCAGAGACTCTTTTTTTAGGTCGAAAAGCATTTTCGGCATGCTCATGATAAAGTGATGTTATGTCATATCTGACAGATGCGTTTCGTTTCACTTGAAAGGAGCATAAGTCCAGGAGTCGTGGTGCCCTTTTCATTGCTTTTTAAGTTGACTTGTGGTGTATACACATGTACTATTTTCGCATGGAATATGTAAAACGCTTCAACGAATAAAATGGCGTAAAAAAGTGATATTTCAAAAAATTGTGACTCTTGCCCTTTTCGAAATGACGGGTTCAATTGTCCTGCAATTTGGCGTTGAAAAGTTAAACTGTTGTCGAAACCGCCTCTGAGTTTGAATAATGGAGTTTGTTCTAATAAAATGCTCTACGCAGCAATGCTTTGTTCAACCGCTCCACTTTCAAAAGTCTTGGTTTTTGTTAAGTAAAAACAGGGCACACATAATTTTTCACCCTTTACATAAAACTATTACCTAATTTTTGTTCAATATAGTCCTTCCTTCCTTTAATCCTATGTTATTTTAATCAAGTTTTGGTGAAATCCTAGCCCAGGGGTTGATAAACTATATAATATTAACGGCACAATTTTAAATTTAGAAACTGTTTTTTTTATTTTCGAAAATTTTAATTGAAACTTCACAATTTCCCATTTTCAAATTAATGCCCACCTCGCATTAATTTGAAAATGGGGAATTGTGAAGCGATTTTTCAAATTAAGTAAAATCGTTTGTTGTGCGATGCTTTGATAATAAACAACAAAAATCCGACTTCTAGGCTCATCGAAAGTTTATTTCTTCTTCATTTTACTCATTTCTTCATAATAAATGATTTATTTAAATTTTATTGAAAACAAATCTCGAGAAAAACAATTTTCCGCATAGTTTTACAAGGAAAAGTTGTGTTGTTTTAACCTTGTCTATCTACTTCGTTGTCCACAATTTGACGGCTCATGCATTATTGATTGCAAGTCATTTAATACATTGTGGCAACAATAAGAAAATATTCATTTTTTTCATAATACGGAAATCAAAACTAAATTTGAATATACTATGCATGAATCTCATTATAAATAATTGTACGCACCTTCGAATGATACTTTTTTATATTCTACAATAAAACCTTTTTGAATCTCATAAATATTAAATTTTTCCCAGTTTTGTTGTCTAGTCTTGTTTGTCTAGTTGCGTATAGCTTTATCTGTTTAGTGTTTACTGTTGTTTATTTATTTGTGTCGGTATAGTTTCTATTAGCTGTAATTTAATCTTCTAACTATTTAGTTAGGTTAGTAATGGCGCGTATTTTTGTACTGGCGCTTCAGAAAGAAGAAATGAATGATTTAAATTGGAATTCTATTTGTGTTCCATTGTTTTAGTGTTCAAATATTTAACGAGTTTTAGTGAATTATCGATTGATTTTTTAGTTAGTCGTGGGAATTCCGGCTATGATAAGTGAGTTACTCACAGTTTGGTACGCCTCACCTGTTTTAAAAGAGTATACCGCTGCGAACTGTTGCAACAATAAAATTTAACATTTCAAACGCATTTTTCAACAAATTTAAATATCTTTAAAATTATTAATTACCACATTTATTAATCACTTTATCGTAATTATTGTATCAAAATTACCTAAAACTAATTTTACTATTATTTTCTTTACAACATGTCTACAAACTTATTTGCTTTAAAATAAAATTAGTATTGGTTATTAATATTCAGTTTAGTTTTTAATATGTATTTCCTTTTAATCCTGTTCTACTAAATTAACTTATTTTCGGCTGGTTTAGAAACTAATCCATTTATATAACTTAATCCTAACAAGATAATAAGTAGGCTTTTATTTATTTAATAACAAATACTTCAATGTATTCTCTCCAATATCTTTATAAATATTTTATTTAAAGAAATCTGGGCTAGACAGACAAGACTAGGCAGACTAGATGCTGCATGTTAGATGTTTATATATGCATCACGCCTTCAGACAGTTGGTGCAATTTTACAACCTAACTCACTCTCCGCGGATAGTGGAGAAAATTAAAATCTCGGGTGTCGGGTGAAAAGTGCGGGTGTCAAAGAATTCTCAAACGCTAGAAAATTCATAAACATCTACTAGTTACGACCAGACGAGAGTTCCATAAAAACAAATTAGAAAAATCTTTCAACAAACAGCGGACGCTATGGGAAACAGAGCCATTAGACAGAACGTCCGTTTTCTGTCTAATGGCTCGCGCCACCTAATCCGTCATCGGCCTAAGTTTGCTCGGGCGACGACGGCGATTGAATCAACACTTGTAAAAGAAAGAGAGCGCGTACACAAACACGAATGTCTACAGTGCAAATTGAGTGTATCTATAGTTGAAAAATTAATTAGTTGTGTTTATAATAGACCAACCCTGAGGGATAAACATTAAAAAATTACAATATCCAATGTCGGCACAAGTGGCAACACTGTGCAGCGTAAGTACATACACGTCCGAGTTACTCGTCCGGGTAGTTCTGTCCGCCATCGGCCGACAAAATCGGTTTTGGTGTACGCTTAGCATTACGCTTGTCGCACACTGGATCCGCTCGTCTCCGCTTAGCTCAGCCTTTCACCCAAGATAAATAGAAACGCATATAGTGCGTCCATTCAGCTCAGCTCAGCTCCGTTCCGCTCCGATCCGCTCCGTATCCCTTGTTTGTCAAGAATACTAGTCCGGAGGTCGGATGCTGGTGGATGGTTCACGCAGGAACAACACTAACGTATTCATATATGCGCTAAGGCATATATGCAGCCAAGATAGCAACACATATTTAGCCCTATACATAAACTGTCAAGTTGACAAAGGTTCGGTGGGAGGGAATTGAGTGTGTGGAAAAGTGACGGGGCTGAGAGGAGCGGACCCGATCGGACCTGAGGTGAGCCGAGCGGAGCGGATACAGCGTGTGCGACAAGCTTTAGAAATATAGCACTGAAACAGATATTCAGATAAAAAATAACAATATGTGCAGCATTAAAGAATCTAATGCTGTACCGACGTTATTTAACAATTTTTTTTATATCAGCCCCTGAGAATACAAGTCGATATATTCCTTATGCACAAATCCGGAACGAACATATACAGAGAAACAGCAGGTCGATATATCTGGATGATTTTTTCCCCCAAATAATTCTGAAAAAAACTTAAAAACAAAACATTTCATGCCCTGATCTACTACCTGGCAACATTATCAAATGTTCCACGTTCCTCGTGGAACTAATCGATCCTATAACAGATAGCAAACTTCTCTTCTCAAAAAGTGCCAAAGGTATTAAAAATATCGACGGTGGTACCAATATTTAAAAAAGGTGTTTCATCGGACATAAATAATTACAGAACGGTATCATTGGTGTCAGTGATATTGTATATACTGCCAAAATATATTATAATGCCAAAGATACTGGATTACATGAAATATACAGTGTGGAAACTTTAACTGGAATAAAATTCATAACTTCTATATAGGCCATTTTTGAAAAAAATCCCGAAAAACGTTACGTATTGTTTTTTCTTGCCCTCATTTCTATGTATATGCTGTTTGTTTATCTGTTCCAGGAATTTTTTTTAATTTTTTTCAAATGGAAAGGTATTTCAAGTGACAGCTCGTTTTAAAGATCTCTTCGCAAGGAATACAACAAACTATTTATTTCTTAAATATTTTCAAAGCCCAGGTGATAAAAAAAGAAAACCACTTTTACGTTGAACACGTTTCGGCGTAAAGTTGTATGTTTTTGACATGTATTTGAAGCTTTGGAACTACATTGCTTAATTACTAGTAATAATAATAGTCACGAAAGCAGTCACATATGCTCGTCAAGTTGTTAAAGTAGTTTCTAAAATGCTGTATTTAACCGAAAATATCGTACCGAGATTCTGATGATGATCGGTTATGGTAACAGAAGACGAAGTCAGCTTGAAGTTGCTCAGTTATTTCGAGAACACTATCCGGATATACCACCCATTAGACAAGGTACCATAAGCAAAATTGAGACACAATACAACAATTTGGGTTATGTCAGGGTTATGCCGGACAGCGAAATCCCACTGTTAAAGCATATATCAGGCTAAACGTAATATTAACTCGACAACGAGATTAGTCATACTACTGTCCTTAAAATTCTTAGATTAGCCAAGCTGCATCCTTACAAGATGCAAGCACTCCAAGAATTAACGGAGGATGACCCGGACCGCTGAATCGAATTTTACAAGCAAATGATGAACCTGATCGACAATAACAGATGACAATGCAGATTTCATTAGCATCAATTCTTTTTTCTGTGCTTTGAAAATATTCAAGAAATAAATTGTGAGCTATATTCCTTGCGAAGAGATCTTCCAAACGAAGGTGTTACTTGACATACCTTTCCATCTGAAAGAAAAGGTCGGAGGTGGCTGGGACCTTCCGGGAACAGATAAACAAACAGCATATACACAGAAATGAGTTCAAGGAAAAAACAATACGTAACGAGTTTCGTGATTTTTTTGCAAAAAATCGCCTATATCGAAATTATGAATTTAATTCCAGTTAAAGTTTCCACACTGTAGAATATTGCCTTTCATCTTAAAACGCAAGATAACTCCAAGTCGGCAACCTGGGTTCTGAAAAAAAAACGTATGCGTCAGGGGACCCCCGTCAGGAACGAAGTTCCTCGCGCATTCAACAGACTTCAACTTCATCAACTTCTCTTTTTGGATTATTATTAAAATAATGAAAGTGCACACAAATATTTTGATTGTATGTTCTGGAAAATATGTATAAATAATCTAAATCTCCATATTCAAACCCACTACAAAGAATTTCTCTTGCACTAGTTGGATTTTGACATGCATTTAAGTAATGTGAATTATAAAGTTGCTGTTGAAGAAACGATGCAGATATTTGAAGTTGTAAAATTCTTAAGAGATGAAAATAGGCAATTATCGTCGCCAGCAATGTTTGTGTCATGATGCAACAAGACATTTGGCATTGAACATTCATCATGTTCCTAGTATGGGGCTTGGAATGATAGAGAACTTGGACTAATTATCACATTAACACATTTCTCCTTTGATTTAAATTTATCTTTGTATATTTGAGCATGTTCTAAATCTGTAGTTTGTAAAATTTCTTTTTTCTCTGTCGATACTCTTTTTGACGATGTGCTTGTGATTTCAGTAATAGCTAACACTTGAATCACATGTACGATAAATCCATGTAAACAGCAAGCAATTGATAGTAAATCAAATTATAAAATTGTAACCTACTTTTCTAAATCTGTACTGTCCTTTTTTTTCTTTTTCCCTTTTTCTCTGTCGATACTCTTTTTGACGCTGAGCTTGTGATTTCACTATTCTCTCTCTAAAATGTAAATGTCATACTGATATAGTGAAATCTGTTAGATTGTGTAAAACCGAGTTATTGCATGATCTGCCGACAGTTAGTGTATTCTATTTGAAATACTTGATACGACTAGCTTTTTCGTGAAACCATCTTAAATATGTTTCATTATTTATCTCTTTATTAATAGGTCAGATACTTAAGACACGTAGCTTTATACTATCAGATGACAGCACTTTTTTGGAAACGTCGAATTGGTCAGTAAGATAGTGTAAATCCCATGAGCTACACGAATTAAATGAACTTCTTGAACTGCATACAGATCATGCAATGGCACAGTTCTAAACAATCTGATTTCACTATACGACGACGACATATATAAATATAGTAAATATCAATCACTCAAATTACATGTACGATAAACATGTGTAAACAGTTAGAAATTGCTTCAAATTGTACAGTTTTATTTTTATAAACTTACTTTTTTTCAGTATTTTGTATCCTTTCTAGACTTTCCATTTCAACAATAAACAATATAACTCTCCTATGATTTAAAACAACAAAAAAGAAAAATACGTTTAAACATTTTTTTTATTGTTCTTGTTTAGTTTTAAGTTTATAAACAGACCACGCTCGTCTGTCACTCTGCGAAAGAAAGAGAGAGCACGCATTATAAAAGAATACACTGAGAGAAAGAGAAAAAAAGAGAGAGCGCGCGGTATAGAAATATACACTAAGAGAAAGGCGGTTGTCCTTTACGCGGGCACCGTACGTAACGTAACGTTTTATGCCGAATCGCTCCTATCGACACCTCCCTAAAGGAACTTCGTTCCAAAAATCTACAATTACAGGATTACAGCAATAAATGTGTTTGATAATAGAATCATGAACCAGATGGACGAAGGCAGATGTCTGGTAGAAGATTTCTGCGACCTATCAAAAGCTTTCTAGTGCCTCAAACATGATATACTTAGAGAAACTTGAAAAATATGGTATCAGGGGCAAGGCAGGTCGCTGGTTCGAGTCATATCAATAGAAAACACCATGTACAAAATATATACAAAAGAGAGCATGAGTGTATCAAGTTCAGAGTGGTAAAACTAGGTGTCCCGCAGGGCAGTATTCTACGGCCTGTGCTATTCTCTCTTTACACGGTGGCTATGATAAATTATACATCGGATAAAAGAAAACATCGTACAAAAACATTGCACACTCTATGCGGTTGACTCGACTATACTTATTTCGGAGAGTTCACGGGCAGAAACCACATCACAGCGAACATGACTTTAGACAAACTTCACAAGTGGTTCTGTGCTAACAAGCTACATCTTAACATGGATAAAACAAGTTACATAATATTTCAGTGCAGTGGAAGAAATAGCACTGAATATATGCCAGTAAAGATTGGAAATGTTTGTCTACAACGACACAAAAAGCAAAATTTTTAGGAAATACCTCGAAGAAAATCTCAATTGGAATACTGCAATAGACTTAAAAAACGAGGTAAACACGACAAAATTACCTGCAGTACCTGCAGCGAAAGGTGCGACATACGGTTAGTGAGGATTGTCTCCTCAATGTCTACCATGCCGAGATTCAATCTATTTCATCGTATGGTATACTAATGTGGGGAACTTCCTTACAAATTGAAAGAGTGTTCTTAGCTCAAAAAATAATAATAAGATCTATGATAGGCAAAAAACACTACATCCTATAGGTCTTATTTTTTTAAGTTACAAGATTTAACTGTGCATGGCATATATATTTGTTGTAGGTTCATATGTATCCAGCACTTCGTCGTGTACACAAACTATGCTATGTTTTGCTAGATAATATAACAATAATGGATAACAGACAATAGATAGAAATAATCAAATAACAATAAGCACACCACTTCGTCGTAACAACACCACGCTATGCTTTGCTAGATAATATAACAGTGATTGATAACAATCAATAGATAGAAATAATCAAATAACAATAATTAAATCAATAATACTCATACTTAACATAAGTTAAACATAGTAAAATCTCGTTCAAAATCAAGCATTGATAACATCTTTACAATTTAAAATACATAATCTCAGTCAATATAGTTTTTGTTAGTAATTCAGTTCTAGTTTATTGTTTGCTCTACTATTTAGTATCCTTCCCTCATTTTCTTCCACGATTTTTGGCCATAAACGTTGTACATTTGCAATAAAAAAATTTGTTTGTCGCCTCCAGTCGATAGTCAGTGGGCATTCAAAAAGGACCACATTCACATGTCGCAGAACTTCTTTTTCCAAATATTTGGAGATGCGATAGTGGACTGCATAGTGAGAGCTCAATTTGCATTCTGATCGAAGGTTCAATGAAATGAATAAACTTTTTTTGACCAACGACCTGTTTTTGCCGACTCCCATCATTTCCTATTCGCGAAATAAGTGTTTCCGTTTTACAACTTTTGAAATTTTGGCGTATATCGTATAATTTTGCCTCTAAATCCAAACCAGACGCCTGTCTAACTAACGCATCGGCCCTTTCATTTCCTTTATGACCAGCATCAGCCTATATTCAGTGCGATAGCAGGTTTATATCTGCGCTGGATACAGGCTGATGTTGTGAAACTTCTCTTACTAATTTTCAAGTATCTATAATTAACTACGACAGCGCATCACTTGCATCGGCGCTCACTTGCACCAACGCTTCTAGAGCGGAGGAGCTATCTCAAAGAATGTTCTTCCTAATATAATTCAGCGCCTGGTATATGGCTACAAGTTCTGCTTGAAATATTTTACAATAGTCTGCTAAACCATAGTCTGCTAAACAATAAACTGTTAATTTTACACGATGCCTCTCTTCATTATCCATGTATAGTACAAATGAAACACCCACTCCCTTATCAAATTTGGAAGCGTCTGTATATAAACTGAAATGTTGGCCATTCGACAAATTTTGATTGTATTTTATAAAATTTATTTTAGAAGGTTGAGTTTTGTACTGTAATTTAGGTTCTATTAATTTTAGAGATACTGTTAATCCTGTTACTTCTTTGAATGTTAACTTTTTTCATTCATCTTGCGAACTAAATATTTGAATGCCAATTCTTTTAATTTGATATCTACCAGTGGTAATCCAGAAATAACACAGACTGCGTCTGCTCAGACCGTGCTATTGACTTTCGCAGATCACAAAGCACATATTCGTAGCACACTAGATTGTAGATTTGTAGATTTCGGTGGTGACTTGTACTGCGACCTTCATAGATCTATTGTACGCCACACTCTTCCTCTAGTCTAATAGTTGGTATAATTACCCATTTAGAGCGCCTCATCTACTCCTGATTCCTTTGGGAATTTCAGGATCTGGGTGGGTTTCAAAGACTGCAACTCCTCTGCGTTCAAGCAGTGGGCCCCAAGGAACATTTGTCTCTTGCGGAGCAGTGCTCCGCAGTCTTTGAGCGGATGTATGGGAGTTTCCTCTACTGAGTCGCAGAATCTGCATCTGACATCTTCCTCTTGAGGTGCTTTCAAAGTCTGCAGTGTTCCGTCAGGACTCCTGTCAGAAATCTAAGCTTATTCCTGTTTAGTTTCAGGCAAGCGTTTCAGGATGTGTGTTATACGTACATGTCACTTGTCTGTATACGCACATCTATAGTGGTGCTGTTCTGACTTGCCAAGCCAACATTCCTTTCTATATGCAAGACCTAGCCTAGCTTATTTATTTTGTCTTCCCGCGAACCCGTTTTATATGAGCTTTGAAATTTAAACATCTATCGATGATGACCCCATAATATTTTATGTTGTCTAAACATTTAATTTTATCTCCCGCAAAAGTAAAGAAAGGTTCTGTTTTCATCTCATTAAAACTTAACTTGGCTTCAGTTGCCCAATTGTTAAGTGTTTCTAAAGCTTGATTTGCTTTTAATTTTAAATCCGCGATAATTCCTGAAGTTACATTGTAACATGCTGCATACACTATAATTTCGCATCCGTGTGGCAATTCCAAATCAAATAGATGAGTCCACAACTCTTACCACTACCTGGAGTCAACCGATTGGTCTAAAGACTTCTAGAGTTAACCCTTCTTTGTTAAGACTAGACATATATGACCAGACCTACAAGCTTTTTTTTTAATATGTGGTTTGGGGGAAGCTCTACCAGCCTGTGTATGAGGCTCTCACTTACTAAAACCCTTCTTCCACTTGGCTTAAAAGTACGCCACCCCAGTATCGCTTGCGCATTTTTTCAGGGTGAAAAAAACCGCCCGGGCTGGTTTTTTTACCGCCCTAGTTTTTCTGTTTTTCCTTTTATTTTGATCTTGTAGTTAGGATGGTAGTTGATTCATCTTATTTGGGCTTACTGATGGATCATTCTATTGCGTCTCAGTTTTTCGTCATTTTCCTTAGAGGAAATAACAAATTTAACGAATTTGGCCATTTTATCCCAGTTTTCTATATCTTGTAGCATGTAACCCATTACCGTTCTTGCGTTAAACGGTATATTCATGTTGGCTGTTAGTTCGTCCCTTTCTGCTTCCCATATCCAGCAGTCAAATATTGTGTGTCTTACCGAGTCCACATCAGCACAGTATTCACATAAGTCATCTGCGGCGGTGCCTATTTGTTTCAAGTAGTCGCACCCATGCCCTGTGAGGAACTGAGTCATGTAAAAGTTACTCTCGCCATGCTTCCTGTTGACCCATGTGGTGATATCTGGATAACTTCGTCCATTGGAAAGAGATTTTTTCTAGCGGCAATTCTAGATTGCCTATCACATCCGGCCTCATGCAGTTCGGCTCTCTCTTTTACCAGGAGCTCTATGGGGGCTATACCAGCTATTACCAAAACTGCTTCCCCCGATACAGTCTTATATGCGCCACAGATTCTGATTGCAGTTTTTCTTTGAATTTTTGCCAGTTTGTAAATATTGATTTCTACTGCCATAGTTTGAGCCCATATTGGGGCAGCATATATAATGGTGGATTGTACTATCGTACCAAGGAGTTTACGTTTGGAGCTTGATTCTGTCCAATGCCCCCATTACCTTCATGCCTTCATTTAGTTGCTGCCTTCGTGAGGTGTGAACCGAACGACAGGCTCTTGTCTATGACTACCCCGAGGTATGTGATTTTGTTCTTTGGTCTTATATATGTATGTTGCACTTTAAACGGTATTGCGTTGTGTCTCCTTAGGCCGGTTAGTAACACTGCTACAGACTTTTCGGGAGCAAGGCTCAGCTTGTTTGATGTCATCCAATCGGTTACTTGGCGAATTGTGCGGTTTGCCGTTTCAATTAGCATGGATTCCGTTTTTGCGGACACCACGCGCGCCAGGTCGTCCGCGAAGCCAATGAGTGTGGCACCCTCCGGAAGTTTCAATCTTAGGACACCATCATACAAAATGTTCCACAAAGTAGGGCCTAAAACTGAACCTTGTGGGACGACGCTACTCAGTTCTCTCTCTACCGAAACTCCATGTGCCTGTAGAAGCAGTGCTCTATTATTGAAGTAGCTTGTTACCATGCACATGAGGTAAGGCGCTATTCCTCTTTCCGTTAGTTCCTTCATTGTTTTTGCCCAACTTTTTCCAGCACTGTTAAAAGCGTTTCTAACGTCAAATGTAATTAGAGCTCATATCTTCCTTGTCCCTTTGGTGCCACTTCTAGCTTCTTCTGCAAGTTTTAGGACCGCTTCTATTAATAATAATAATAACCTTTATTGGCATAATTAAAATAATTTCCATACAAAATATACATACAAAATAAAACAATAAAAAATAATAAAAAAGTTGTGAAACTAAAACCCCATTAAAATGAAAAAAGTATTTTAATGAAATAAGTAGAAAATTTTACCACCCTATAAACCTATACTTCAACACCTGTACATCGGACATAAGCTCACAAAAAAAAAACTAAACCGCAACACTCAAAAAACTACCCCGTCGCATCCGCTCTTTCCATGTTTTCACTCTGTGTAAAAACGACAGTCCCTTCCCGCTCTCGTCCATACACTCCCTCCAATCCTTTCCTCGCCTTCTCTCCTGGTCATTCCACTTCGCCATCGTGCATTCTTCCAACCAATGACTCCACATATCTTCCTTCAACCCACACACCAAACACCTTCTACTTTCCTCCTTCATCCAATGTCTCCTTCCACGCTCTTCATTGCCACACCTAAATCTCGCCAACACTGACTGGTCGTCCGACCCTTTACTTGTCCTCAAATAACCAGGAACACGGCCGTGCACTTGTTTCTAACTGTAGCCTTGGTGATATTTACTAGCCTCTATTTTCGATTGGCGCTCTTGGAAGTCCACTTCTAATAACCTCTCTTTTAGCATCCGTTTCCACTGAGCACCCGCACTTTTTTCCGTTTCCAACCCCTCGGATGATAACCCGCCTCTCATACAGTTTCCTTTTATTCAACCCCCAACCGCTCTCTCTTCAACCACTTAACCCCTCTTTATTCACTACTCGAAAGATTTCCTTTATTATCCTTTCATCTCCTAACCCATCCACCCTATACTCGAACTTTATCACTCTTTCCGCAGCTATTACCGCCACCTTACATGCACTCACTTCCTGAAGCACAATGTGACCAGGCGTCGACCTATCAAGTTTCAACACTTTTTCTTATAAAACTTTCTGCACCCTTTCGATCTTGTCTTCCTCTTTCGTTCCCCAGACCTCGCATCCATACAGTAACACGCTTCGCACACATGCCTTCCATATGGTCTCTGCTGCTCTAAAGTTTCCATCAAAGTTCCTTTTCCAAACCTCCCAGATACGACCCGCCGCCACCCATGCCTTCTTTGTAACATACTCTATGTGTTCTTTATTACTGTATCCAGTCCCAAAGACATTCCCCAAATACTTAAATTTACTAACTTTTTCTATTTCAGTACCCTGCCATTCAAACCTTTCTTTCTTATATCGCCCACCCCTTTTAAACCGAATCCATTTTGTTTTACCAACATTCACCCTTAAATCCCTATTTTCGAAATACCTGCTGAGCCTTTCAATCACGTCCTTCATCTCACTAGCCGACTTTGCAAATACCACCATGTCATCCGCATATGCCAAGCTCCACACCTTCTTTTTCCCAATCACCACTCCTCCAGCTTGCCCGGCCTGTAGAACCTTTTCCATATCCGCCACATACAGATTGAAAAGCGTGGGACTCAAAGGGCAGCTTTGTCTCAGGCCCTTCCTCACCTCAAAATAGTCCGATTCCCATTCATTCGCTACTACCTTACAGACCGTTTCCTCGTACAAATTCCTGATGTTCCTTCTTACACTCTCTGAGATACCTAGCTTGTCCAAACACTCGTCAAGTCTCCTTCTGTTCACCGAGTCATATGCGGATTTCAAATCAATGAAAAGAGCAAACAGGCATCTCTTTCTTATTCCTTGGTCTATGATGACTCTCAAGGTCACCAGGTGTTCCACCGTGCTCCTTCCTTCTCTGAACCCCGCTTGTATTTCCGGCAAAAGCTTCCTTTCATTGATTTTCTTCCTCAAGCGACAATCCATGATTTTAGCAAATATTTTGTATGAGGAGTTCATCAAAGTTATACCTCTACAATTTTCTAGCGCGTCCCTCGTTCCACTCTTAAACACCGGTTGAATTATCCCCACTTTCCAGCTGACTGGTATCCTTTTCTCTCCTCTCCCTATCCTTCTCAATTCCTCCGTAAACTTCTCCTTACAGATTCCAGGTGCTTCTTTCCACGCTTCATTTCCGAGCCCATCCAAACCTCCCGCTTTTCTTGGCTTTAGGGAATCAATAACATCCTCCATCTCTGTCACGGTGATATCCTCGCCGAGCTCTTCCTGCTTTCTCTGTCGATCTCCTGAACTATCATCTATTTCTGACCGCATCTCCACCCCTCCTAGCATCCTCATGAAGTGGTTTTGCCATTCTTCTATCGCAGTGCTCTTGGGTAATCTTTCCTTCCTTTTCCTATTCTCTTTCACGTATTTCCACAGCTCAGCTTCCGTCTTGATTTCTCGTACCCGCTGCTTCTCCTTCTCCTCCCAAAGCTCCTTTTTCTTCTTCTCCATTTTTTGCAATTCTGTTTTCGCTTCCAGCACGTGCACTTTGAGCCCTTCTCCCTTTCTCCATTCTCTCATAGCTTCTCGAAACCTTTGCTTTGCGTTCCGCACTTCCCCGTCGTACCATGCTCGTCCTGGAAACGCTTCTTTGATTTTCTTTTTCACAAGTGCAGATTCCATTTTCTTTGCCATCATGTCTATATCCTCTATGGCGTTCCACTCTACCTCTTCTAATTTCCTTCTGTCGCCTCCTTATCCCATCTGGCCACCCATTTCTCCGCCTTAACATCTTTCTCCCTTTGCTGCTTCAACGACACCACTACCGGCATATGATCCGACTCACTTCTTATTCCGATTTCCATCAGTTTTATTTGCCGTCTCGCCGCATCATTTGTAATTATTAGGTCAATAACTGAGGTACCCATTGCACCCACAAACGTAAATTCTCCCTCCCAGTCGCCCTCAATACACCCATTGGTTCTCTAACACCCACGCCAACCAAACATTTCCCTCTGCATTTTTAATTTTGTCTTTAGAATTCCTTCTTATCACATCACCCGTCTTATCCACCGTACTGACCTGCTCTTCTCCTATCCTAACATTCCAATCACCTCCTAGTAGCAAGTTTGTCGTTACCATATCTTCTAAATTCCTCTTTATACCCTCTTTATTTTTTCCAGTCCCTTATTATTATAAACGGTTGCTATCTGCCACCACTCCCCCTCCAGTTCTACCTCCCTAAAAACTAGACCCTCCACCTCTTCTAGAATTCTCTCCGATTCCTTGATGCCTCTTCTGACCCCTGTTATTATTCCCCCCTTTGCCCTTCCGTAGTCACTCTCTCTCCGTGCCGGTTGTATCCTCCAATTGTACTCCTTGGGGAGTCTCTCTTTACAGGCTTCCCATTCCTTCTCTTGAACCCAGGTCTCCACTAACCCAACTATTTCGACCGCTTCTATTGCGCTGATAGTGGATCTTCCCTCTCTGAATCCAAATTGTCTCCTGGACAATCCGATGCCTGCCTCAAGTCCTCTTTTAAGTCTGTCCACCAGGAGCTGCTCTAGCAGCTTCCCCGGCGAATCCAGAATACACAGGGGTATGTACGATGATGGATCGTCTAACGGTTTGTCACCCATGCAGAGCCACCCATGCGGGGTTTGTAACCATCTAGAACAGAGGTGTCCAAACTACGGCCCGCGGGCCAAACCCGGCCCGGCAGGCGATTTTATCCGGCCCGCCAAGGATTTTGAAAAATTTCATAAAATATAAATGTAGCGTGGCGCGTCGGTATTAGATCTCGCGCAGATGAAGAGCGCATTCGGTTAGAATGAGTACGGTATCACGTTTGAAAAAGTACAGTCTGGTATTCAAGTTTTTTCGGTAGTCGGCGATGCGACTCGGCCGCTCGACTACATGAATGATTTTGTACTCTGACCGTACGTAGGCGGCGCGGAGCGGCAAACTGCACTCAACTGCAGTGCCTGCAAAGCTACGAGATTGGCCACGACAAACCAAAAATTCGTCGGCCGCGGAGGTTATTTACATTCTTTACAGTTGATATATTGTAAATTGGTATGTTTAGATTTATATTTAATATATTATAACTTAATTATTATGTTGATATTATTTTTTAAAGTTGAACATGGAAACAAAAAGAAGAAAAGTAGATGACGAGTGCCGCGTTGTTGAAAAGAAGAATGGGGATTCAAATATTTCTTTGTGCAATCGCAGTCAAAGAATGGCAAAGCTATATGTGTAATTTGCAATGACACTGTTGCTGTAATGAAGAAATACAATTTACGTCGACATTATGAAACAAAACATGCTTCAGCTTACTCACAATTTAAGGATAAGCAGCGTACTGAAAAATTTGAAAAAATGAGTCGTAGTTTGTCTTCTCAGCAAAATTTATTTAGGAAGGCAAACTCGGAAAATAATTCATTGACTTTAGTTACCATGAAAGTTGCTTATTTGTTGGCGAAAAAAGGGAAACCCTTTATGGATGGAACCATCGTTAAAGAGTGTATGATGGAAGCTGTTGGGGTATTATGTCCGGAAAAGGTGAAACTTTTCAAAACGATAAGTCTTTCCCGCAAGACTGTTGCTCGTCGAATTGACGATATTGGCAATAATATACTCCACCAGATTTCTGGGAAAGCACAGCGTTTCACTCACTATTCTATCGCGATGGATGAATCGACCGACGTTAGTGACACCTCACAACTTTTAGTATTTGTTCGTGGAGTTGACGACGATCTTAATGTCACCCAAGAATTAGCATCGGTTAACAGCATGCATGGCACTACAACTGGAGCAGATATTTTTAAGGAACTACAACAGACGTTGACCAAATATAACTTGGACTGGAATCGACTCCAAGGTGTGACAATTGACGGAGGAAGAAACATGTCTGGTGCAAATATTGGGGTGGCTGGACTAATAAGAAAAGCTTGTGAAAGCGCAGGAGCAACAGTACCAATTTTTCTGCACTGTATCATCCACCAACAAGCCATATGTGTAAAACATGTCGACATGAGCTGCGTTTTGAAACCAGTTGTTTCTGTCGTAAACTTTATTCGATCACGTGCACTCAATCATCGCCAATTTCGATCTTTCCTCGAAGAAATTGAATCTGAGTCTGTTGACTTGTCGTATTATACAGCAGTTCGATGGCTTAGCTGTGGAAAAGTGTTATTGCAGTTCTTCAAGCTCAGAAAGGAAATTTTTCTTGCGGAAAAGAATCACCCTGAACCGCTTTTATCGGATGCAGAGTGGCTCTGGTAGTTGGCAATTTTTGCAGATGTCGTGACACACGTAAATAACTTGAATTTAAAGCTCCAAGGTAAAAACAACTTAATTTGTGATTTATTCGAGCAAATCAAAGCATTCAGAGCCAAGCTGATATTGCTCGAAAGTCATATGAATGAATGTAATTTTTCCCATTTCACGTGCTGTGAAAAATTTAGTACAGAAACTGACGAAAGATTTCCCACCATATTTGCAGTAAAAGTAATCGCGGATTTAAAACTAGAATTTCAAAAGCGTTTTTCTGATCTTGACATAAATTCAAGGGAAATTCGGCTGTTTCAAAATCCATATGACTGCAACGTTGGCGACGTTTCAAGTCAGTTTCAAATGGAAATAATTGATCTTCAAGCTAGCGATCGAATCAAGAACAAATACAAGGAAGGAAACTGGATCGATTTTTACAAATTTTTGGACGCAAAAGAGTTTCCAAATTTAAAGCAATTGGCTGGTAAACTTATTTCTATGTATGGCACTACCTATATGTGCGAACAAACTTTTTCCAGGATGAAGTATCTGAAATCTAAATATAGGGCAAATTTATCGGATGATCATTTGCAATCATTGCTAATAATCCCAACTTTGAAGAAACTCTCCAGGAAAAAACCCAGTTCCACCATTCCCATTAAAAATTGCATGAAATAATTTTATAATAATATAATTTAGACATGTTTGTTTAGTATTGTTATAACTGTAATTTACTATAAAAAATAAAATTCAATGCTGCTTTACTTGTAATAAGGTTTGTTAATTCACATATTTACAATGCTTGGCCCCCGCTAATGAATTTAAATACCAAACTGGCCCTCGCAGCAAAAAGTTTGGACGCCTCTGATCTAGAACAAATTTTGATTAGTTGAGGGCTGCGATCTTAATAAGCTCAGGCGGGATTCCATCTGGGCCCGGAGCTCTATCGTTGTGGATGCGGTCTTTTGCTTTGGTGAGTTTCTCCTCGGTAAATAGCGTTTATCATTAACCTCTGGTTGTTCCCAAACAAAAGGTTCATGTTTTGGGAACGGTACATCTACAACTCGTTTCAGGTCATTCATTGGCATTTGAGTGTTTAAGTGGCGGTAGCACTTTAAGTTTCTTCTTGCATAGCTGGAAGCCATCTCCCCATATGTCATTGTCTAGGTCCTCGCAGAGTTTTTGCCAATGCGATTCTTTTGCTTTGGTTATGGCTTGTCTCAATTTTCTTTTTCTGCTATATAGGTCCGTTAGTGTTTTGAGCTTTTCATCAACGTCTTTTTTTAGTTTTTTTCGCTGACATTTTCTTGGCTAGAACTTGGCATCTTTCAGGCTAGATATTTCGTCTGACATACAAGACTAGACGGACAAGACTAGATGGACAAGATTAGATGTACAAGACTAGACGGGCAAGATTAGACGGACAAGACTGGAGAGACAAGACTAGACGGACAACACTAGACGTACGTGACTAGACGAACAACATTAGACGGACAAGACCTGACGGACTAGACCCTCGGGTTGAGACGGACAAGACTAGATGGACAAGACAAGACGGGCAAGACTAGGATAAGACGAACAACACAAGACTTGCCGGTCTAGTCTTGTGAGTTTAGTCTGGCCTGTCTAGTGTTGTTCATCTAGTCTTTCTTGTCTGTCTAGTGTTGTTCATCTAGTCTTGTCTGTCTAGTCTTGTCTGTCTAGTCTTCTCTGTCTAGTCTTGTCTGTCTAGTCTTGTCTGTCTAGTCTTGTCTGTCTAGTCTTGTCTGTCTAGTCTTGTCTGTCTAGTCTTGTCTGTCTAGTCTTGTCTGTCTAGTCTTGTCTGTCTAGTCTTGTCTGTCTAGTCTTGTCTGTCTAGTCTTGTCTGTCTAGTCTTGTCTTTTTTTTTTTTTTTTTTTTTTTGTGGAGGACGTAGCAAGCACATTCTGTTAACTTGACAAGTGGCCCTCCTGGAATCACGAGCATCTTGGTACCGCTGCAAGCATAACCTCAAGATGTCGTTGTACGATAGAATTCTAAATTTTTTATCCATACATCCCCCATTCACTATGAGTGTTTAGGGGTTCTGGAACTTAATTATTGTTTTTTTTCTGTTTATTTTTGCCACTGCATCTGTCGTTGTTCGTCGAGTTCTTTTTGTGTGATAATCTGTCTTATCATGTTTTCCGTATATGACCAGTATTGTGCTGATTTAAGCATTACGTCCACCAGTGTATGTACTTCGAGCGTCAAATTTGTCTGTTTCATCCACTTTTCTCTTTCTGGGGTCCACCTTTCGCATTCGAAAATGGTATGTTGTGCGGTGTCTGCGTTCCCACAATACACACAATAGTCGTCGGAGGCCCTGCCGATCCTATGCAAGTACTCCCGGAAACATCCGTGGCCGCTGAGAGCCTGTGTTAGGTGATAGGAAAGATCTCCATGCTGGCGTGTTGCCCATAATTTCACACAGGGTATTAGGAGTCTCGTCCAGGGGCCTTTTTCAGATGAGCTCCAGTTCTTTTGCCATAGTGCAAACATTTGGTCCTTTGCGCTTCTTCTGTAGTGTTCTCTGTTTGTGGAGTTTCTGGTCTTGTACAATTCCACTCTTTCCTGTATTTGATATTCTATCGGTGCAACTCCAGCGATGACTAGTACGGCGTCCCTAGATATTGTTCTGTATGCGCTGCATACTCGAATGGCCATTTTTCTTTGTACAGAAGCGAGCATGTTCTTAATGTTTGTTTTAGTAACGGCTCTTGCCCAGACCGGAGTTTCGTACAGCATAGTTGATTGGACCACCGAGCAGAGCAGCCTTCTCTTACTACTTTTTGGACCACTAGTATTGGGCATTAGTTTTTCCAAAGCTGAGGTAGTTTTAAGGGCCTTTGCCGTAATTCTTTTGACGTGTTCCTTGAAGGAGAGCTTTCTGTCAATGGTTACTCCCAGATATGTAATTGCTTCTTTGGGAGTGATTTCTACCTCTTTAATTTTAAAAGTAATAGGTCCAACGGTTCTGTTGCCTATTAACAGTACAGCTTCTGTTTTTTGGGGAGCTAATTTTAATCTTTTTTTTCCCAGCCATTCATCCACTTGTTTCATGGCCATATTTGCGCGACTCATTATCTCTTCCTCTGTCTTCCCTATTGCAACAATGGCTAGGTCGTCGGCGAATCCTATTATTTGCACTCCGTCCGGCAAAATTAGTCTCAACACGCCGTCGTACATGATATTCCACAATGTAGGACCCAGGACTGAGCCCTGTGGAACACCACTGTACACTTCGTAATCAGCGATTTCAGAGCCAACTTCGAATAAAATTCTCCTGTTGGATAGATAGCTGCGAAGTAGTCTCAACAGGTATGGGGCAAAGTTTCTACTAGTCAGTTCTTCCATGATATTTTGCCATGCGACCGAGTTGAATGCGTTTTTCACATCGAGGGTTATCAATGCGCTAATCTTTCGTGTTGCCCGCGTGCCAGCTGAGGCATTCTCTGCTATTCCAACAACTCTCATGATAGCATCTACCGTCGACCTTCTTTCCCTGAACCCATATTGTCTGTCCGAGAGCTGTTTGCCTTTATCAAGCTCTGTCTTGATTCTATCAAGCAACATCTGTTCAAGGAGCTTTCCTGCGACATCCAGTAAGCAAATGGGGCGATAGGAGGCAGGCTCTTGTATAGGTTTTTCTCCCTTTCTTAGGAGCACCAGGTTGGCCTTTTTCCACTTTTCTGGGAAAATTCCGCTTCTTAGAATTCTGTTCATTGTTTCTAAAATGAAGTTTGGCTGGCTGTTTACCACAATTTTGATAATTTCTGGAGGAAGGTTATCTGGGCCTGGTGTTCTGCCGTTTCTAAGTCGTTTAGTGGCGCTAAGTAGTTCTTCCCCAGAGAATTCCATTACTTCGCTTACTTCAGGTAGTTCCCATTCTAGCTTTTCGTGAGTTGGAAAGAGGACCTTCACAACTTCTATCATCTGTTCCATCGTTAGTTGCACGTTCGGGTGCCTTACCTTGAGCTCCCGTGTGGCAATGGAATACGCGTCACCCCACACATTTGTGTCAATTTTGTTGCAAAGTTGTCGCCAGTGTTCCCTTTTGGCTTGGTAGATCTCAGTACGTAGCGCCTTTTTCGATGTGGAATACAAGTTTCTATGCATTTCTACTGACTCTGCGTTTGCCTTTCTTTTAAGTTTCCGCTGGTAGGTACGTCTTGCGGCAATACACGAGGCTCTCATTTCAGCGATTTTATCGCTCCACCAATATACTTGTTTTCCTTTCCTATGTTTTTTCCTCGGGACAAGAGTGGCATTACATATTCTCTCCAAGGCTGAGATTAGTTCTTCTGGGGATTGTTCGTTTGTGACGTTTACTTCCTCTTCCAGTCTATTTATAAATTTTTCTTCATTCATATTTTTTATATGCCAACCTTTGTGATTTTTGATGTAGCTCGCCAATTTGGGATAAACATCTACAGTTATTTGAAAGAATATGTACTTGTGGTCACTTAACGTTTCCCGCGTGAGTACCTGCCAGTTTTTAATGTTCCCTACCAATTTCCCCGAAGTAAGAGTTATGTCCAATATGGAGGAGCTGCTCCTGCGTTCGAAAGTGGGTGAATTTCCTATATTGCATACGTATAAGTCTAGCTCTGCCACCCAGTCCAGCACAATGTCTCCTCGCTTATCAGTAGTTGGGCATTCCCAGTATGGGGATTTCGCATTAAAGTCCCCCCCCACTACCGTAGGTTTTGTTTTGTTCCTTATTTCCTGGCTAAGCGCGGCCAGCGATAGCTCTAGTTTTTGTAGGCTGTCGTTTGGTGATAGATAGCAGCTGACTACGATTATTTCGTCGAGCTCGATCCACACAAATCCTATCCCACTTCCATAGTTTCTAACGGGTATATTTGGATTATTAAGCATAATAGCTGAATCCTTCCTTTGATCGGCGAACCAATCTCCCTTGACTGCCTTTTTGTTCGGTTCACTGATTAAGATGATATCCACTTTCATTTCATGAGCTGTGGCCTTCATTAGGTCTTGAGCAGCTCGACTGCGCATCGCGTTTATTTGCAGGAACTGTAAGGTCATTTCTGCTCATTTTTTCTGCGCCTAGCCTCCGTCAGCGCCTTTCTAAAAGCCGGGCACACTCCCGAGTGTGCTCTGTGACCCTCCACATTGCATATGGGACAAAACTCGTTTTCCTTGCAGTCCTGTGCAGTATGTCCATCACGCGCGCATCTAAGACACAACTTTTGCCTGTCCGGTCCATTGCATTCCCTGGCAAAATGTCCCGGTTGCCAGCATCTGTAGCATTTGGTGACGTTTATACGCTCCTGAATTCGGCACTGAACCATCCCTATTCTCACTCTTCTTGTTTCCACCAGAGTAGCAGCTAGAGACTTTGGGACTGCGACAGTTGCTATTTGGCTATCTCCGTATGCAGGTCTTAGATTTCTCACCTTAATTTCACCATTTTCGCCACCGGGTTGTTCTCTTATTGCCTGTATTATCTCTTCAGGTGTAGTAACTGCATCCAGGTCTTTAATGTGCAATATTACGTCTGCGGACTTGACGCGTACTTGGACCATCGGACATTTTTTTTCTAGTTCTTCTTTTAGTCCTTGGGCTTTGCCGTCTTTCAACTCCAATAATAGTTCGCCTGATTTGGTTTTCCGTGCTCTAGTGATAGCCGCTCCTGAACTTTTTGGGTCAACCTCTGTCCTTACCATTTTAAGGAGGTCAGCGTATTGCCGGCCCGCGTCTTTGATAAGAATAGCTTCCGTGTTTTTGTTTCTTACTCTACTTTTTTGTTCTTTGGACCACTGGCCATCTTGCTTTTCAGCAGATTGTGCGTCTGTGCTTTTAGTACTTGGCTTTTTTGGGCAGTATACTCTCACTTTTATGTCAGTTGTTGCAAACACAAATTCTATTAACTTCTTTGCGATTTGCCAGTCTACTTTGGCTGGCTTATGTAACGCCAAGCTCTTCCTACCATTTTTTTCACTGATGACTTTTAGCTGTTGTAGACAGTCAAATAGGTTTTTTAAGTCAGCCGTTTCCGCTGTAGGTTCTTTAGACACCATCTGGTATATGTACCGACCTGAGTTGGTAATATGGCCGGTTTCATCTGGAATCCCAATAGTGTGTCGTAAATATACTACTTTTCCTACTTCTGGTTTTTGCTTTTCTAACTCCTCCGGTCTGGCGTACGCTTCGGATAGCGCTTTGGGCACACCTTGGTCCGGGTACAGGTTCACGTCAACGCACCAGGCAATGTCCCACTCGCTGGATGTTGCCAGTGCACTGCCGTGTCCCTCCTTTACCCTGCGATATGTCATTTTGGGCCAATCTTTTGCAGCGACCGCCTTGAACTCTTCATATGTTGTTCCAGCGTCTATTTGTTGGTGAAGTTCCTCCATTTGTTTTTCTTCCTTTTCGCTAGCTGTCTGTGTGCTAGCGTTGCAGGTTGTTGCACGTTTGTATTGTTCCTCCCTGCTCGCCTCCCTTGTTTGAACTTCAACGTCGAAGGTTAACTTCTGGATAGGCTCGAATCGGTGCTGTTCTAGCCAGCTAGCGACCGAATCGCGTGAGAAAACGTTTGCAGACTTCTTGACTCTGGTTGAAATCTCCCTAACTTCCCTTTTGGTACTTGGACTAGCCGCGATAGCCTTTTCCAAGTCATCCACCTGTTTGGTTAGAGCCCCGATAGCCTCCAGGATAGTGAAGACAATTGGGCACTCGGTCTTCTTATAAGGCTCAATAGTATCATCAGTAGAGAGTCTATCTGCCACTTTGCGCTTTTTTGTAGCCTCTCCTATGGATTGGCTCCTCATATGTCCCAATCTATTCTTTGTAGTTTCCCCTGCCACCCCGCACTTACCAGCTTTGGTAACAAAAGAGTCCATCGCAAATCCCCTGCCACATAGGGTTTTGGATGGAATCAGTTATTAGTTGAAATGTTTAAATTAATTTTGCCGGAAGCTGGTTTCGAACCCGGCACACGCGAATCCACAGTCGTGCGTTGCACTGACTGCGCCACTACGGTTTTGTTCGACAACGCGGGCGAGAATAAATATGTTCTTAAATTTAACTGTTTTCTTTACTTCTTTTTTCTGTTCCAGCTTATTCTTATCGCCTCTTGGCGATAAAAATTTGCACAGTCACAACCTTTTTAGTTTGTTAGCTTGCAAAATCTGTGTTTAAAAACTCACCAAGCTGTATAGTAAAATATTCACAGTTTATTACACAACTAACGGAAATGAGCCTGTAGGTTTTTTTTTTTTTTTTTTTTTTTTTTTTTTTAGCTTGTTTTTTTTTCCTAAGGAATTGGTTATAATAGTTTATATAAAATAAATTAAAATAACTAAAAAACAAAATCGGGCTGGAGAAATTGAATGAGCGAGCAGTTTTTTTACCGCCGCTTAGCAACAGTTTTAATTGCAACGCAAGCAATCAACTTTATATTCACGTAAAAAGGTGGAAATTTAAAAAGAAAATAATAATTAAAAAACTTAAAATATCAAATAATTAATCAATTAACCAGACCTGGATTTACTGTTTACCCACTGTATACAGTCACTATTTCAGGCACTATAGATTAACAGGCACTATTTCCTCACCCACTCACTAACACACGTCCGTCTCCGTCAACGACTCGAACGAGACTGTCTGTCTAGTCTAGTCTTGTCTGTCTAGTCTTGTCTGTCTAGTCTTGTCTGTCTAGTCTTGTCTGTCTAGTCTTGTCTGTCTAGTCTTGTCTGTCTAGTCTTGTCTGTCTAGTCTTGTCTGTCTAGTCTTGTCTGTCTAGTCTTGTCTGTCTAGTCTTGTCTGTCTAGTCTTGTCTGTCTAGTCTTGTCTGTCTAGTCTTGTCTGTCTAGTCTTGTCTGTCTAGTCTTGTCTGTCTAGTCTTGTCTGTCTAGTCTTGTCTGTCTAGTCTTGTCTGTCTAGTCTTGTCTGTCTAGTCTTGTCTGTCTAGTCTTGTCTGTCTAGTCTTGTCTGTCTAGTCTTGTCTGTCTAGTCTTGTCTGTCTAGTCTTGTCTGTCTAGTCTTGTCTGTCTAGTCTTGTCTGTCTAGTCTTGTCTGTCTAGTCTTGTCTGTCTAGTCTTGTCTGTCTAGTCTTGTCTGTCTAGTCTTGTCTGTCTAGTCTTGTCTGTCTAGTCTTGTCTGTCTAGTCTTGTCTGTCTAGTCTTGTCTGTCTAGTCTTGTCTGTCTAGTCTTGTCTGTCTAGTCTTGTCTGTCTAGTCTTGTCTGTCTAGTCTTGTCTGTCTAGTCTTGTCTGTCTAGTCTTGTCTGTCTAGTCTTGTCTGTCTAGTCTTGTCTGTCTAGTCTTGTCTGTCTAGTCTTGTCTGTCTAGTCTTGTCTGTCTAGTCTTGTCTGTCTAGTCTTGTCTGTCTAGTCTTGTCTGTCTAGTCTTGTCTGTCTAGTCTTGTCTGTCTAGTCTTGTCTGTCTAGTCTTGTCTGTCTAGTCTTGTCTGTCTAGTCTTGTCTGTCTAGTCTTGTCTGTCTAGTCTTGTCTGTCTAGTCTTGTCTGTCTAGTCTTGTCTGTCTAGTCTTGTCTGTCTAGTCTTGTCTGTCTAGTCTTGTCTGTCTAGTCTTGTCTGTCTAGTCTTGTCTGTCTAGTCTTGTCTGTCTAGTCTTGTCTGTCTAGTCTTGTCTGTCTAGTCTTGTCTGTCTAGTCTTGTCTGTCTAGTCTTGTCTGTCTAGTCTTGTCTGTCTAGTCTTGTCTGTCTAGTCTTGTCTGTCTAGTCTTGTCTGTCTAGTCTTGTCTGTCTAGTCTTGTCTGTCTAGTCTTGTCTGTCTAGTCTTGTCTGTCTAGTCTTGTCTGTCTAGTCTTGTCTGTCTAGTCTTGTCTGTCTAGTCTTGTCTGTCTAGTCTTGTCTGTCTAGTCTTGTCTGTCTAGTCTTGTCTGTCTAGTCTTGTCTGTCTAGTCTTGTCTGTCTAGTCTTGTCTGTCTAGTCTTGTCTGTCTAGTCTTGTCTGTCTAGTCTTGTCTGTCTAGTCTTGTCTGTCTAGTCTTGTCTGTCTAGTCTTGTCTGTCTAGTCTTAGCTATCGAGTTGTCCGTTTAGTCTTGTCTATCTAGTTTTGTCCGTCTAGTCTTGTCCGTATAGTCTAGTCCGTCTAGTCTGGCCCGACTAGCCTAGTCCGTCGGCAATTCGGGTTCAGAGAAAGTTCAGATCAATTTGTGACGCCGTACAGGCAGTTATAGATATAGCAGCACAGGCAAGAAACGACGAATACGGCGAATGTGTGTTCTTATAACGCTGGACGTTCGTAACGCATTTTATTCTGCATCTTGACAACACATTATGGATGAAATGACAAAAAAAAGACATGCCACCCTATACCTTATGGATTATAAGGAGTTATCTCAGTGACCGCAAAATCATCTATGTTTTAAATGGAGAGCCGAGAGAACACAGTGTTAACAGTTGTGTCCCACAAGGATTTGTACTAGGACCCATACTCTGGAACATCGTCTATGACGGGGTGCTTAAACTGGCTCAAGCGGCTAGATAGGTTTTGCGGACGATCTAGCGCTTGTCGTTACTGCGAAATCTGAACAGGCACTAATGGAAAAAGTGGACGCAGGCATAATTCGCTTAAACAACTGGATGGCCAGCAAGGACCTGCAACTGGCACCGGAAAAATCAGAAGCTGTTCTCTTGACTGGAGGAAGAAAAATGCTACCAATGTGCTTCAAAATCCAATCTGTGGTAATCAAACCCAAGGAATGGGTAAAGTACCTAGGCATTATAATCGATAGGCTAAAAAATTTTTAGGCACATATTGCGAGTGCTTCTGAAAAAGTATTAAAAACAGTAGCTGCACTGGAAAAAATAATGCCTAACGTCGGAGGACTAAAGAGCAACAAAAGAAAACTGCTCAGCTGTGTGGGCAAACGCACTGCTCCTGACAAAAAACAAACAAGTTCTTGCAAGCGTCCAAAGGAAAGCGCCTATAAGAATATGCAGTGCATATAGGACTGTATCAAGGGATTGATAATTGCTGGAATCCCCCTAATAGAATACACAGCTAATGAAAGGAAAAGATGCTATAATGCACCTTCAGCAGAACATAGACACATTGCAAAACAAAAAACTATAGAGGACTGGCAAAGAAATTGTCAGAATACGGAAAAAGGACAATGGACGAGGCTGCTAATTCCGGATATACCTAAATGGATAAACAGAAAACGTGGGGAATTAAACTACCACTTGACGCAAGTTTTAAGTTCAACCAAACATGTAAGAAATACAATATGGATATCTCTATCCAATCGATAACCAAATCGATGACAGCAGTGAAAGAACCGCTAAGATGTAAACTGATGGTAGAGAACAAACCAATCGAACAGATAATGGAGATAAAGTATTTAGGAGTGAAAATAACAAGCCATAGAAACTTAGACAAGGAAGTAGAGGAACAAACAAGGAAAGCAGAAAGAATAGGAGGCTGGCCTAAACAATGCGATATGGAAAAATAAACATTTAAGATTGGAAACGAAGACACGAATATACAAAGGGGCGGTAAGACCTATCGTGACATACGCCATGGAAACTATGGCAGACACTGCAAAAACTAAACAGCGGATGCAAGTGGCAAAGATGGCAATACTAAGAAAAATAATAGGAAAGATAAGGCGAAGCAGAATACGACAAAACCTAACGACAACATACGATAAACATGTAAAATACAACCAATAACGGAATGGATAAACGTCAGACGACAGGAATGGGATAGCCACGTGTCGAGAATGGAAAATGATAGATTAGTAACGATAGCACGAAACAGCCAACCCCAAGGGAGGAGGAGTGTTGGACGCCCCAGCAAGAGATGGAAAGACAGCTTATGAATGTTACCGAACTAGAACAGACAAAAAATTGCCTAACACGAAGAAGAAGAGGAAGAAGAAAACGAATATATCTGGGACATTCTAAGCAAAATGTTTTTGGACATTTTGGTATAAAAAGAAAAGATGAGGTACATGCTACAGAGTGGAGAAAATTCCGAGAGGCGCAGCTACACTCATGAACAAATCTTACAAAAACCGTATACACTTCACCCTGAGGTAATGCAGACAGCAGTTTCAGGGTGTATGTGTTCATTATTCCACCGTTTCCAAGGGAGCCACTTTATTATGCAGTGATTAGCGGCCAGCTACGCCCCCCCTTTTTTTTGTAAAAAAAGTCTTGTCCGTCTAGTCCTGTCTGTCTAGTTTTGTCCGTCTACGGTGTACTCAGACTGAAGCTAACGGAAGGTGTGGACATCGTGGGCTTCGCTGATGACTTCGCACTTGTTGTGTCAGGGAAGACGGAAATGGAAACTATGTCGAGAGCAAACAGGGCCATTGAACAGGTGAATAAATGGATGGAAATCAAGAAACTAAAGCTGGCACCAGGAAAGGCAGAAACAGTATTGCTAACTGGTCTAAGAAAAGCGAAACCCATCACATTTAAAATAAAAGGAGAAAAAATAACCCCAAAGGAATCGCTAAAATATCTAGGTGTAACCTTTGACAGGAGCCTATCCTTTAATCGCCATATCACCACAGTGGCAGCCAAAGCACTGAAAACTGCAGCAGCGTTAGATAAATTAATGTCCAACGTAGGAGGACCCCGCAGTAGTAGTAAGCAAAAACTTCTTTGCTCGGTGGTTCACTCCACAATGCTCTACGCAGCCCCGATTTGGGCAAAGGCTTTGAGAAAACAAGTGATTCGACAAAACTTGGTAACCGTTCAAAGGAAAATGGCGCTAAGAGTATGCTGTGCTTACCGGACTGTTTCTAGGGATGCTGCCCTAGTGCTAGCCGGCATACCACCCATAGAACTTATGGCAGAAGAGAGGGTAGAAGTCTACAATGGTAGATCAAACGGCGATGGCACACATGCCGACAAAAAGGTACAAAATGTACCAGGCCTGGCAAAACCAGTGGAGCCTAGCCACTAAGGGATACTGGACCAGAATTCTAATCCCTGATGTGGAGCGTTGGGCAACTAGAAAACACGGCGAAACAAATTTGTACGTCACCCAAGTTTTGAGCGGACACGGCTGTTTCAGGAACTTTCTCCATAGCATCGGTAGGGCCACAGATTGCCTATGTGTTTACTGTGGACTCGCAGACAGCGCGGCGCATACCGTTTTTGAATGTGACAGGTGGATACCTGCGATAAAGGGATAAATGGAAGGATAAGACTGGACAAACACTAGACCCATCAACTATGGTTGAACAAATGATCTCGTCGGAGGACTTATGGGCAGATACATCCAGCATGATCCAAGACATCATGACAATAAAAATGCTAGACGAGCGGAACACTATGCAGCAACATCTTGAAAGTTATTCGAAAAGCGGTCCCAAGATGCTTGTGATATTCCGGAGGGTCCACTTGCTAAGTTAACCTTGAGGTGCTTACTACGACCCCCAAAAATAAAAAGGTTTTGTCCGTCTAGTGTCATCCGTGTAATCTGGTCCATCTACTTTTGCTCGTCAGGTCTTGTCCTTTTAGTCTTGTGCGTGTAGTCTTGTCCGTCTTGTTCGCCCGTCTAGTCTTGTCCGTCTTGTTCGCCCGTCTAGTCTTGTCCGTCTTGTCTTGTCCTTTTGGTCCAGTTCGACTATTCTTGGCTGTCTTGTCTTGCCTGCCTAGTCTTGTCGATCTAGTCTTGCGTTTGTTAGTGGTACCCGTCTACTTTTTATTTGCTTTTTGTAATTAGTTGGGGTTTTAATGAACAAGCAATTCAAAATAATTAATAATAAAGGTAGAGAACTAACAATATTTTCATTGCGACGCGGAAGATAAAAAACTATTTTTTCTATTTTGCGTCTGTAATGAACTTATAACAGCACTCATATGCGTGCGGTTATGGTTCGCCGAGTGCGATACAATTTTCTCAATATGTATCGGCGATTTTTTTTTTTAGAAATGACATAAAAGAGCGCAATATAGAAAAAATACTATAAAAACTCATTCGTAAGGCGTTTTTCAGCACAGAAAACTCCTCGCTACGCTCGTCGTCTTCCAAACTTGGACGCGTTTTGTAAAATCGCGCTTACTGAACTCGTCCATTAATATACTATTGTAATTATGGAAAAATTGCTAAGTTAATTACTTTATAAATATCTGTAAAAACTAGTCCTGAATAAATTACTATTTATAAATCGAGCAAACACGAAAACAGAATCAAATACGTTAATACACACATAATATGTGTGAATATTTAATATGTTATTGATTATTTAAATTTTATAAAAAACATAATTAAACTAATATGAATTCAATTAACTAGGTTTGTGATGGAAATAGTAGACTTGGTGGTACAGTTAAATTAGGACGAGAAAGAAGATCGAGTCTTTGTTGGAAATGAATGAAATTGGTTAATTCAATTTTAATTTAAAAAAATAATTGACTAGTTTGGCTTGGTAGTCTACTAAATTACGTTGGAAAGAAGAAATTATTCGATCCAGTTAAATCCGTTCTATCTAGACAAGTCATGGATTTGAAAAGGTCGAGGTTTAAGTTATCACTAGTTTACATTCTGGAAAAATTACATCCCTAGAAGTAAATAAATTAGAGACTGATATAGAGCGTATTTCTTTAAGAAGTGCACATTAATAGAACTTCGCAGAAACCGAGTTTCGGCAGATTTTTTGCGTCTCCTTTGTACTTTTTATAAAATACAGCCTGCACTTACAACGTGCAAAAAGTGCTATTTAATTATTATTTAAAATAAAATATTCGTAGTAGTTTAAAATTTCGTTAACTGCTGTTATATTAGATCATTCGAAATATTGCAGCATCATTATTGTAGTTCATCAGATCATCCGGGTTGTTATCTTTTCTGAATTTTTGACAATTCAGTCTAGTCTTGTTAAACAATAAACAATAATTTAGCTCAAAATTAATCGACGTTATTAATTATAATCAAATTGAGTATAATCTCAATGAAAAAAAAAAAAAAACATGTGTATATAAATCTGTTTGAATGTTTCCGAAACTTAATGTATGCTGATAACATTGTATTACTTGTATTATTATTTACTGAACGTTTTAGAAAAAAAAACATTATTGGAATTATTACGTTTTAAAACGTTGATAATGGACAAGTGTTGTAATGGAAAGACCTTGAACGGGATCATCTGATAAGTTTAATTTGATTTTGCATACTGCGCTGCTGCAAGGTATTCGAAAATTTGTTTCCTTGTGCGCAAATAAAAACGTTTATTGTACAAGTTTTAATAAACATTTTTATTTTTAAGTCTAATAATTATGATAAACGAGGATCCGAATGAGATAAGAGGGTTAGCGGGTTAAACGGGACTAGCGTGTGACTTTGGTATTGTAGCCTGACAAAGTGCGCCAATCAAATGTGAGGATTCTGTACGCCAGCTGATATCTGAACTTAATCTCTAATAACCTAGTAAACAATTTCTGTCTCTATAATACGCGTTCATTCAACGATAGATAAGGGTCTATAAATACATTCAAAAAATTCTCTAAAAAATTGTGGAAATATTTCAGGATGTTTTTTTACAAAGGTCAACTTTTTATGGTAATTAAATTGTTTATAATAGTATAGATAGATACGCATTTTAGCAGAGAATTACCGAATGTTAATTTTTTTTCTGCCGGAACCTATTAACGAAAAGTTTAATACATAAAAGGGATTAATTTTCTTGCATTTAGAACCTTAATCCTAAAGTTACTAAAGCCTATCTCAAGGCTTTAGTAAATTTTTTTTCTCAAATTAGTTTATTTGTGACAAGCACGGAAAGAAATACATTTTCAATCGTAATTAGAGTAGCTTAACCCTATGTGATAGAAATTTCACGACTGATGCCCAAAATTTCATCAATTAATAATAATTTTTAAATTAGAACTTTAGAAAATTCTTTGGAAAAGTTCTTCCTTATAAAACCATAGAGAAACTTAACAAGATGCATCTACTATAAAACATTACAAAGGAAATCTCTAGTCAACTAATACTACTTAAATTGGGCAGTTCTTTCGGGCAAGCCTTGGATTCTCATTAACCATCTATCTAGCGGAGCCTAATCTAACCACCACCAACCAACGAAGAAGTCAGACATCATTAAAAAAAATGGCAAATCGTCTGGCGATGATAATATCCTTGCAGAACTGATCAAGGCGGTCGGCAGGAAACTGGAAGAAACTACATGACATTATAACAAAGATTTGGGAGGAAGAACATCTACCGACCAGCTGAAGAACGGGACTCATGTGCCCATACATCAAAAAAGAGCTAAGACTGACTGTGCAAACTAGACTAACGAGGAATATGCCTTTTAAATACAATGTAATTGATCTGGGCATAAAAAATTATGCAGAAGACTTGAGATATATTCATAGCAGATAAAAGACGACTACCAGTGTGGGTTTCGAGAAAATAGTTCAACAAACGACAATCGACCGACTTTTCACAATACGACAGCTAATGGAAAAAAGCCTGGGAGTACAATGTCAACTATTCGTGGATTTCAAGCCGGCGTATGACTCCATTGGTAGGGAGGCGCTGTTTCGAACGATGAAAGAGTTTCTGATACCCAATAAATCAATATGTCTAACTAGAGCGACTTTAACTGATACAAAGTGTATGATCTTACTCCAAAACACAATTTCCGGTAGTTTTGCGATTGAGATCGGACTGCGACAAGGGGATCCACAATACTCTTCAACATAGAAAAGATAATAAGAAAGCTATCAGTAAACTAGAAAGGAACCTTATATAATAGGTCCAAGCAAATTTGCAGATGACGTCGATTTAATCGGAAGAGGTGGTTGGCAGTCAAGGAAAGTTTCATCGAATGGGAGGCAAAAGCTCCAAATTTGAGTCAACGAAAATAAGACTAACTACATAACACTGGACTGGAGGCAAGGGTGGGACAGAATCTGACGATAAATGAATACAACTTCGACGTGGTTGTTGTGAGGGAGGAACTGCTGGCAAACAACTCCTCGGTCTCTGAGATACTTCTTACCTATCTCGGTATCTTGCGACTTCTGTGGTCTGGTATTTTTAAGGCACGAAGTTATGTTAATTAAGTAAAAGTAGTAGACTGAATGAAGTATGTATATTTATAATAGACCTTTTTGCGGTTAGTTAAGCGCATACGCATCCGCCAAGTTTGAAAGGCGCGAATATGAAAGTTTCGGGCACATATTTAGTTCTAGGTCAAAAAGTCTACGTCAAAGGACGCATGCGACCAAAAAAATTTCAACTATGAAAAGGTCTATTAAATATTATGATACAGGCCTACAACTAAGCCAAGGTAACAATATTTAACTAACTTATAGACCGGGTGGAGATATTTATATCTTTTCCGGTGGTGCTCCGTTGGGTTAGTGCATACCCCTTATTCAAATATGGAGATGCTCCTCCTACTTGACTCCTCTCCTATGCAACGTCTGGGCTTAGGACGTAAGTCATAGCACATGTACAATATATTTTTTTGGTGGTATGTTGGTAGTATTCTTGTCCATTGGAGGTATAAATCCCTCCATGTGATTATCGTCTAAATGAGCTTAAGAGTAGGACCAAGGGTTGGAATGTACCTAAACCCACGTGCGGCCTAATGGGTTTTATTACGACATGTGGATGTCTTAATGATGATTGACTAGAAGAAATATTGGCTATTGCATGAAAACCTTGGGATCAGGGGAGCGTAAAGGAAAGTTGCTAAACACGTGGGTCGAGATGGTTTTTATTACAACATGGTACGTTCCTTTAAATAATTGTAAACCGATGTTGCTATGCTCTTAAACACTTATTTCGCAGTTCACTCATAAATAGGAAAACAAAGATCGGCCTGTACAAAACAATAGTCCGATAAATAACAACCTATGTCTATCCGCCCAATATAACTACTAGGCAAGAGAGTATCCTTAACGTCTTCGAAAGGAAAATACAAAAAACAGCATGCGGGCCAGTCCAGGGAGGGTATACTTGAAGAATTAGAATGAATTACGAGTTATTTGGAACTAAGGAACTATTCGGGTCGATTAAAGCAGCAAGATTTAGATGGGCCGGGCATGTAGAAGGCGTTGGAAGTCAGAAATTGACGAACGTTAGCTCAGGAACGACAGAAATTGCGAGCTTTAGGTGAGTCAGCCAAAACTCAATACTAAGATTGTAACGGCTATTAATGAAATGAAATGAATTAGTTTAACGTCTTCATTCTGATGGGTAGTAAATAAAGGCTCAAGAAGGAATCATACAACATTATTACATTGGGCGAGTTTACTAGCGAATAGCTGGCGAGTTTAGAAGCCGGCGAGCTCATTTCAGATTCTCAAATTCGCTCATTAGCCAACTAGACTCGCTATCTACCACGTGTTGAAACCACGTGTTGTGAATACGTTGATAACACACACGGTGCTGGAGCAGGCTGTAGGAGAAATAAATGTAGCAATCACCACGGCAAAAGTACGTAGGCTTTTCAACAAAGCCAAGCAATACGGAAATTGGCTAGAATAATCCGAGGTGCTTACCACCTATAACAAAGAGATCAGAAGGGCAAAAAGGGAAAACTTTAGGACCTTCTGTGAAAACATAGAATCCACCCCGGTGGCAGCTAGACTGCACAAAGCACTAGCGAAGGATAGAGTGGAAATGACAACCACTCTCAAGAAACCGGATGGGACCTTCACGGAGGATGAAGAGCAAAGAGCTCTCCTCCTACTAGAAACCCATTTTCCGGGATGTACAGGATACAGGGAGACCGAGGGCTTGATTCAACCACGGAAACCAAGTTGGGCCGACTGGAGGTGGGCAGCGTCCATCTGTACGGTAAACCGAATCAGATGGGCTATCGGCACTTTTTAGCCTTTTAAGACCCTAGGTGTGGACGGACTAGTTCCTGCCTCCCTACAGAGAGAGAGAACTAATGCCGTATCTTCTAAATATCTTTAGAAGTAGTTTAGCGCTCGGATATATACCGGAGCTATGCAGAAGGGCTAAGGTGGTATTTTTACCGAAGGTGAGAAAGAAAGACACCACTCAACCGAAGTCATTTAGACCCATTTGTCTAACATCTTTTATGTTAAAGACAATGGAGAAGGTGATTGATAATTACCTTAGGACAATAGTGCTGGTAGGTACATCACTACACAAGAGTAAGCATGCTTACAAAGCAGGGAAATCCACAGAAACCGCCCTGTATCAGCTGACAAACGAAATAGAAGCAGCACTAGAGACAAAGGAAGTAGCGATATGTGCCTTCTTGGATATAGAGGGAGCTTTTGACAACACCTCACACGAGGCTGTCAAGGCGGCCCTCGAAAGAAGGAATATCGACAGCACTATCTCAAAGTGGATGGGAGAAATGCTGAGAACTAGAACGGCGGAGACACAAGTGGGAAGAGATTACTTAGAGAACATTACACAAGAGACCATTAAAATCTCCACAACTCGAGGGTGCCCACAGGGTGGTGTACTATCACCGCTAATGTGGAGCCTGGTAGTTGATGAACTACTGGTTAGGCTAAACAACCTAGACATCAAATGTCAAGGTTACGCCGATGACATAGTCATAATGGCCAGAGGAAATTTTGAGAGAACGCTCTGTGAAATTGTTCAGAGAAGCCTCAAAGTAACTAGTAGATAGTGTCAAACAGTGGGACTGAGACTCAACCCGAGCAAAACCACGTTGATACCATTTACTAGAAGGAGAAAAATAAACTGCCTACATCCCATACTCATAGATGGGAAGGCAGTAGAATACCAACAGGAGATAAGGTATCTGGGTATCACACTAGATAGCAAACTCCTATGGAATAGACACGCTGAAGCAGCGGTAGGTAAAGCCAAACGCGCTCTAATGGTGTGCAGACATTTGTCAGGAAAAACATGGGGTTGTAACCCCACTATCCTGGATGGATGTACACCATGATAGTGAGACCTGCAATCACTTATGGGGCAGTTGCGTGGGGAAGTAGAATCAAGCTGGCCTCCATGAGGAAACACCTTGAGAAGAATCAAAGAGTGGCGTGTGTCTGCATCACGGGAGCGATGGGGTCGTGTCCGACAGCAGCATTGGAGCTGCTGCGGTTCTGACTCCGCTGCACCTTGTGGTGGAGAGCGCCGCCAGATCGGCGATCGTAAGGTTCAGCAAGGAAGGAATGGGCAGAGGTAAAATAATCGGGAGCAGAGACCGAAACAGCCTCGCTCCTGAGATCTCCTGGCTGGAAGTACCAAAAGACGAAATGGTATGCAAATACCATTTCGAGAAAAACTACACAGCAATGTGTAGTAGTAAAGCCGATTGGAGCGACGAATCATCAGCATACCACATAGAGCAAAATGCCATCAAGTGGTATACAAATGGTTCGAAGACAAAGGAAGGCACTGGTGCAGGAGTGTTTGGACCTCGTACTAGATACTTCGAATTCATGGGAACATCCCCAAGTATCTTTCAAGCAGAGGTACACGCAATCGAAAGATGTGCACAGTTTAACCTCGACAGGAATTACCGCAAAAAACGAATTGCTATCCTGTCAGACAGACAAGCAGCCATCAAGGCCATTAGCTCATACACCATCAGATCCAAACTGGTACTGTGTGGGACTGTGTGTGGAAGCTGAATAAGCTTGGCAGGGATAATAAAGTAACGCTATACTGGGTACCAGGACACACTGGTATAGACGGAAACGAAGAAGCCGATCACCTAGAAAACAAGGGATCCAGTAGCCCCTTTATAGGTCCGAAACCCTTTTGGGGTATGAGTGTGAACACCATCCACAAAAGTTTAGATGAAGAAACAAGAGGAAAATGAATGAAAACCTGGAAAGAACTTCCAGGGCTAAGGCAATCCAAAGTGATCTTTTAATCAGAAGAGAACAAAAGTTTGCCTGAAACTAAGCAGGAACAAGCTCAGAATTCTGACAGGAGCCCTGACGGGACACTACAGACTTAGGAAACATCTCAAGGTCCTAGGCCTAGAGGAGGATGACGGATGCAGATTATGTGGCTCAGCAGAGGAAACCCCCATACATCTGTTCAAAGACTGCGGAGCATTACTCCGCAAGAGACAGATGTACCTTGGCGCTCACTGCTTGAACACAGAGGAGCTGCATGCCTTGAATCCCACCCAGATCCTGAAATTCCTGAAGGAATCAGGATTAGAGGAGGCGCTCTAAATGGGTAAGTACACCAACACTTGGAGGAGGAGGGTGGGGTACAATAGATCTATAAAGGTCGCAGTACAAGTCGTCACCACCATATCTAGAATCTACGAATACGTTGATGTTATTTTTATACATGCATTAAAAAATGAAGTGTGAAAGTGAAGTAAACAATATTGAAATGTGTGATTCACTGGTGATAATAGGACAATGACAAACAAACTGTTGAAATTTGTTATTAGCTATTAGTTTTTACTAGTAGCTAATAACAAATTTCAACAGTTTGTTTGTCATTGTCCTATTATCACCAGTGAATCACACATTTTTATGTAACCTTTTTGGACATCAACCACATAACAACAACGTAAACAATATTGTGCAATTTCTCAACGTCTATCGGCAGTACCTAGGGTTTTCTACCCGGGTACCCGGATCCGGGTATACCCGGGTATATAAAATTTTTAGTACCCGGGTAATATTTCATTGTCAGACCCACTTTTATCAAAGGTACCCACTTTTATCAAAGAATTCATCAAAATTCTCGGAAAATTATTACTAAGTAGCGCCTTAAAAATAATATTACCAAATTTGCACAACAAACAATTAAAATAACTCTAAAGTTACAAACATGCAGTAAAATTTAGGTTAGGTTATGTCGCCAAGCTTTGTTTTTATTTCGTTGGAGTTTGATTAAAATATTGTTCGGTGAAAGGTGATTATTTGAATTAAATATAATTAATACCAAATAAAAGAATGTATCTAGTGGATAATCTAGTGGATAAAATTTTACTTAACGATGGTTTACTTTTCGTAGGTAAAGTGGTTAGACCTGTTTCTTGAGTATGGAAATATTAAAAAAAAGATACAGAATAAGGAATCCGTACAATGTTCAATACGCCCAAAAATATTATCCTATAAAGGCTCTTCAACAAGTCTTTTATTAAAACATTTAGATAAAGTAAATAAAATAAAGATCGAAAAACAGAACTTTACTTGCGAAGGAGAAGTGCCATCGACATCGTCTTCTCAATCTGAATCTGAACAAAGTTCAAGCCTAGTTCCAAAAAGACCGCGAATTTACATTTTTTTCGACTTTTCGACTGTACTAACATTTCGGGCCGTCACTCGTAGTAAATTCATCCGAGAAGCTTTTCATCATAAACAGCTAACTCTGCCGAAAAGCTATGGCAGGACAATGGAACTAGTTTCTAATTAGTTAATGAGAGCGAGACTATTTAAGTGTGTGACTGATTATACTATAAGTTAAGGAGATTTATTGACATAGTTCACTCTTTCATAATAAAATAAAACATTATTATAAGAATTTGATTATGTCTTTTTCATTTATGACATAATTATGTCTTTTTAATTGTCTCTTTTTCTGCAAAAATTCAAAATACCCGGGTACCCGGGTATATGAAAAAATAATACCCGATACCCGGGTATTAAAAAAAGTCGGGTACGCGAAAACCCTAGCAGTACCCTTTGTTTTGGAATGTACTAGGAACCACCCGCATACTCGTAGCTAGTTCACTAACAACTATGATGACTGATGACATAGATTTATTTTCTAAATCTTCTGAAGATCTAAAAATCTATTTCTGAATCTGACATTTTCTTGCTGTATGAACTGAAAACTTGTTTGTTGTAATTCCTCTTATGGGACCACATTGAAACGTTGAGCTTCAGACAGTCGGGCATAATTCATTTTTTTTTTGCTTTTAGTGTTTGCTAGAGGAAGGAATATTGTCTTATTGGAAGGAATAAGTGCTCGTTTTTTTTATCGAAGTTGATTTGACGAAAGTTGTTTGACAGAATATAACAAGTAGATACAATACCTCATATATGAAAGTTTATACTACTGCCCAGGCGTAGTAAATCTACGGCCCGAGGGCCGAATGCAGTGCTTGTGCTCGCTTCCACTTGCTAATAAAATTAGTCCCCTGCCCCAATTTCAAATTAATGCCCCCCACACTATTTCAGCCGTGACTCGAAGGAATAATGGTAATTTAGCCCTAGTCCCAAAAAATGTTGCCCATTCCTTTTATTCATTATTTTATTATTTTTTATAAATTCCATTCCTTAAATTTCCTCTCATTCGCGAATTTTATACAGCATTATTTGTACAAGGAACGTTTTATAAACTTGTAACATTATACTTTTAACGCTACAGAGTAGCGTGATACATATGATAACAGTCTTACTAGACACTAGAGCCACATTTAATGTGGAAATTTCAGACTGGGTATAATTTAGAACTTTTGTTAAACCAAGGACTACGTCCAGATCTAGCTCGGCATGAATTGTTGGTCTGCCAGAATGACAAGATACCTCATATTTCGAATTCTTTCGCATGGAGCACAGCATTTTCAACAACTTCAGTTCAAAAAAAAAATCTCAATATTTTATAAATATTCCTGCAATACAGAGTTTTTCTATTGCTTTTCACTTTTCGTCAAATGGATTTCCCTATTTGGCACATGAATTTCATATTTTTTAAACATATTTCACTATTTATCGAGCAATTTCGCTTTACATCAATACAATTTCCTTATATGTAAAATATATTTTCCTGTCAGTCATAATGAAAGAAAATAATTTACGCAGGATGTCGAAAATCAGTAATGAAGTAAGAGGCCTGATACTAAGGCAAATGTATACTGGCTTAAGCAGTGTACAAGTCAGCGTGCAGTTCGGTGTAAAAGATAAGACAAGACGGTAAGAGAAATTTACTCTACCTACAAAAATTCTGGAGAAACAGCAAAAAAACATACCGGTCATAGGAAACAAGTATTGTCTGAAGCACAGAAACAACTGTTTTGTGATTGGGTAGACACACATTGCGCTTTGACTCTTGCAAATTTGAATGCCAAAGCTTTGGAGGAATATCTGGATTTACATGTTTCCATCAGCACTATTAATAGAGCTCTCACAGTTTCATTTTTATTTAAAACGCATAACTAACGTCCCCGAACGAAGGCCTCCGAACAGTCCGGAAGTTATCCAGAGTAGGTTTCAATATGCCGTCCAGTATAACCGAATCATGCGAGATAGAGAGAAGATTTTTTTCTTAGAGGAATTTGGAATTCAAGTTTACTCTCGTGTTTCTCGTGGTAGGTCCACTAAAAACACTCCGGCATATATCCGCAAAGCTCAAGTAAGAGGCCGAAACTATTCAATTGTTGTAGCTATGACAATTAATTCGCTGTACTCATTTGAAATCCAAGACAGGCCCTACAATTCACATCATTTCAACGAATTTATTGTTAATTTAATTAACAGCCTTGCTCTTGGTGGAATTGGTAAACTTGATTTCAAACCGCGACCACAGCTTGGAATTTTTACCCGCTTACAGCCCATTTCTAAATCCTATCGAAGAAATGTTTTCTGTTTGGAAAAACTCAATTAGACGAGCTCGGGTCTCAAAATGAAGATCAATTGTTCCCCGCAGTTCACGAAGTTTCAAATGACATCACAGCGGAACATTGTAACAATTAATAATTTTATACAAGATATGGAAACATAGTTGAGTGATTGTTTGGAAAAAAATTAAATTTTATCTTGAAAGTATAAACTTGTTTGTTAAAAAAATATGTATTACCATATTTTTATGCATAATAATTAATGATAAACTGATTTGTTATCGTTTCTCACCGTTATTACGAAACTTAACACAGGGAAAAGCATTTGACATATCATGAAAGTCATTTGATAAATGGGGAAAGCTTTTGATATAACATTAACATGCCTGAAATTTATTTGACAAATACGGAAATTCATTTGATGAATAGTGAAAAGCAATAGAAAAACTCGATAACTCCGGCAATTTGAAGAGCTTTTGTTATTCTCATGTTATTCGGCTTTGGACACTTCTCTAGCTTCAGCTATTTGCTACAGTAATATTAATAAACTAAGATACTTAATATTAAAAACGAGAAGTTGATCGTCATTCCAAATGTTGAATTGAATTATTGAAAGAAACTACCTGATAAAATAATAAAAATTACTTCTATCAAATAATATTAACCTTTTCGCTACGGGGTGCTTTTCTACAAGTCGTGCCCTGTGTACGGGGTGAGGGTAGTGCGGATTCGTCCGGTTCCCGTAGTTAGGTACTTACTCTTTGCGTATAAATACGGTTTTCGTAGTCTGTAGTAGTTTCAAATTCATTTATTTTATTTTACTCGTTTCATTTTATTTTCTTAATGAGTAACCAACGCAATTCAGTTCTTGGTAGGCTTAGCATACGTCCGGAATTATAAATTAAAGGCTGGACAGTCCTGGTTTATGCGTTTTTTGAAGGGGCTGCAGTGAAATGTTTGGGCAAAAAAAAGATTACTCCGAAATCAAGTTTTAAGTGTCTATAACATTTTTAGTACTGTATATGATAATTATAATACAGTGGATAAGTTAATTTCCCATATTAAGTACAAAAAAACGCTTGCGTAATAATCCGGTTCCCGTAGCGAAAGGGTTAAAAATCCATTCCCGCTCCAGAACAAACCTTTCTAAACATAATTGAAATAAATGATATCTATTATCTTGCATTGTTAGAAATGCATGAAATTAATGCAATGAAAATAGCAATGTAGTGATTAATGTACCTAATAAGTAATTTAATATACATACATTTTACTTCTTATTAAACAATGAATATTACTACTTATTAAACAATTAGTATTGTGCAATCTGTTTAATATATATTATTTATAAACATTACTAATTGTTGAGATTGTAGATTTCAATTATATAGCTGACCTCAGCAATTGCTAAAATACATAGTTGTAATTGAACTTCAGCTTAATTATTTTGTTTACTATTTCTTGAAAATAATTAAAAATATGTATGGAATACTTCTGGAAAATAACAAATTCTTTCAGGAATTTCAATGACTAATTTGTTTATTAATAATTCTATAAGGAAGTTTTTTTTTTCAACAAATCTCGTTCACTAAATCATTTCATTAATCAATTCAAAAAAAAAAAAGTTTTTTTTAAACAACTTGTTTTCTTCTACGTTTTAGATGTTATTAAGAATAAATTTAACAAAATTAATATTACGAAACCTTTACTATTTATTGTACACAAAAATAATAAAAAATAATTGGCTTTAATGTTAAATGAAATCATTGAAGAAGAGTCTGAAGGTTTTGTTTATTTGGGTTATACCAATTACAACAATTGATGGTCTAAATTATTCTCCATAGAATTATTTAAACAGTTTTTTTTTAATTTTTCTGGTAAGCGAAAATCAAGATCAAGATTAACATGAACCCTTGACTTTTGACTTAATTTTGAAATAAAAAAATATGTCTAAACAGCAGTTTGTTTAGTTTTAGCTAACTTGTCTTATCAATCTGTTTGTCTTATAGCTCTTATTAGCGTTTGTCTATAGATCTTGTCTCGTCTAGTCTGTCTTAATGCTATCTTGTCTTAACTAGTCTGCATTATTATAGCTTGTCTCGTCTAGTCTGTATTATTATAACTTGTCTCATCTAGTCTGTATTATTATATAGTCTAGTTCAGCAGTTTCCAAATCCTTTATGTTACTACGCCTCCCATACAAATATTTTATAATTTGGCGCCTCCCCTCCATTTCAGAAAATAATAAAAACACAAAAATTTCATAAAAACCAATGGAAAATAATACAAAATAATAACGATATTTTATTATTGTTTTTTTAAAGGGATGGATGTCTATTAGCATGAAGTTTATCAAATTTTGGCGTTTGTAACGAGATACCTACGATATTTTGATTTCATTGCAGCTAAGGCCGCAAATCCTGTTTCGCATAAATATGATGTTGCGAACCCCAGCAGTACTTTCATAGCTTTGTTTAACAAAGTATTATATTCTGTATAAGGATTCAACTAAAATTAAACCAGAGATACAGTCTGAAGTTTTAATGTAGTATCACAAGATAATTCAATAAATTTTTCTTTTTCAATACTTGTCAATCCAAATTATCATCTTCGTGGAGAAATGAATTCTGTGTCCACGCAAACTTTGTAAAATCTAGATTATCAAGATATTTGTTTGCTTCTATTTTATCTCGGGCGCATAAATTTAAAAGTGGAAACATTCAGTCTTATTTTGTATTACTCATGCGCGATAAGTACTATCTTGGCGCTCGTTTTTTAGTGTTACAAATGGCTGTTTGTCAATTCAATAATTACCATATAACTTAAGCGCATTAGAAATATTCATTTGCGTGCTACAAGAATATTTGTCGCACGCAAATTTTGCTTGGCGCATGCAAATATTTAATACATTAAAAAAACAATTGAATAAATAAAATAAACACAATCAAAACCTCTATATTAAAAAAGTGACGTGAAAGTGACAGATGTTAAATGTGAAGTGAGAATCAGTTGCTTCATCTACTTGTATGGCGAATTTTGAATTACGCTTTCGAGAAACTACTACCAATAGTATAAGAAATATCATCAAATCTTCTGTCAATTTTATTATCAGCAAGCGGTATTTGTCGCAGCTGTTTCCATTGTGATTCGCCAAACATCGTTTTGACGATATCAATAGCTGCTGGCAAAACTAAAGTTTCTGGTATTGTGTGGGGTTTTTTACACTTCGCGATTCTGTAAGACACAAATTGTAAGTATGATGCTAGTAATGCATTTGATGAAATATGAACTATTTTTTTGGAAGTTTGCTTTTGAATCATCCAATTTTCTTTGCAAAAATTCTTGGGCCTTACCAACGTATTAAGAATGCATAGTTTCAAGGTGCCGTTTTAATATTTCGGGTCTAATGTATCAGCAGCTTCGAACAAAACAAACACATTGGTTTTTCCACTCAATAAAAATATTTTTTCATTTATTCTTCCATTTCTTACAGATAAAAATTTGGTAGTCATTTGGAAAATTGCTCACTGCGACTAATATTCGCGCCTCCCTTTAGACTAGTCCGCGCCTCCCTAGGGCGGCGCGCCTCTGTTTGGAACACTCTGGTCTAATCTGTATTATTATAGCTTGTCTCATCTAGTCTGTATTATTATCTCGTCTAGTCTGTATTCTTCTTCTTCTTTCGAATAGGCCTACTTTGGACTACGCTTGTTCAACTGCTGGGTTTTGACCTTTGCCCAGTATTGTCGCATCTTCTGCCGGTGTAACTCCTTTCTCTTTTCTGTCCAGGGGGTACCTTTCCTTCTAGGTTTTTCCTGAAATCCACGGACTTCCTTTAGGGTGCGTCTCACAGACTGTCTGTTTTTGAGATCTGTTATTCCCAGTTCTTTAATATCCTTCTCGGTCTCTGTCAACCAAGTGGTACGAAGCTTCTTGTTTTGCCAGAAGGTGAACAGGCGGTTGGTTAGTCGGTTTGGAGGCAATCTTGCAATGTGGCCATAGAAAGCTACCCTTCTTTTCCTTGCACAGTCAGAGAGCATCTCAATGATCGTAGAGCTCAGAGTTATGCCGTCTTGGGAATTCCCCATCTTCCTTTACCGGGCCTAGGATCTTCCTGAGGATTCTCCTCTCTCTGATTTCCAATTTCTCTATTAGACCCCTTCGGTTCTTGTATAGCTTATCTAGTCTATTATTATTTCTTGTCTCGTCTAGTCTGTATTATTATAGCTTATCTCCTCTAGTCTGTAGTATTACAGATTTTCTTCTCGAGTATGTATTATTATAGCTTTTTATGTCTATACAGTAGTCTAGTTAAGTTTAACTAAGAGCTAACATGTCTCATCTAGTCTGTCTTATAGCTATTTTGTCTCATCTAGTCTTAATGCTGTCTTGTCTTAACTAGTCTGTATTATTATAGCTTGTTTCGTCTAGTATGTATTATTATAGCTTGTCTCGTCTAGTCTATATTATTATAGATTGTCTCGTCTAGTCTGTATTATTATAGATTGTCTCGTCTAGTCTATATTATTATAGATTGTCTCGTCTAGTCTGTATTATTATAGATTGTCTCGTCTAGTCTGTATTATTATAGATTGTCTGGTCTAGTCTGTATTCTTGTGGCTTGTATCGTGCAATATATTTTCTTATCTTGTTTCAGCTTACTATTGGGATTAGCCTGTCTTATCTTCGTTTCTGTATATTGTAGACTATCTAATGCTATTATTATTATTTTGTTTTCGGTATAAAAGTATCTCTGTAGTCTTTAATACCATCCATTCCTATCTATTATCATCATATGTACTTATCTATTGACACCATTTATTTATTCGTTTCTTTTATCATCATCTATTCTTATCTTAAGAGATATAACATGAGAAAATCAAGATGAGATTAACACGAATCTTTGACTTTTGGCTTAATTTTGGAATCGAAAAATTATGTCTAGACAATAGTCGGTTTAGTTTTAGCTAACTTGTCCCATGTAGTCAGTCTTAAAGCTATCTTGTCAAAACTAGTCTGTATTATTATAGCTTGTCTCGTTTAGTCTGTATTATTATAGCTTGTCTCGTTTAGTCTGTATTATTATAGCTTGCCTAGCCTAGTCGGTATTGTTATAGCTTGCCTCGTTTTTACGTGTCTATTTTAGCTTTCATTATTTTTTGTTTTTAACGCACGATACAAAAAGAGGGGTGTTATAGGTTTGACGTGTCTGTGTGTCAGTCTGTCCGTGTACGTGGCTGGTATGGAATCGTAGCTCCTAAACGAATGCATGCGGTGTTTTTTTGAAAGCTGACGTGATCACTGAAATATATACTAACTGGAAAGCGCTGCCTCGTCGCTTGTGCGAGCAGAGAAACAGGTCCCAAAGGGAGCCCTCCCTCCTTGTCTAGACAACAGTGAATTCGAGATTGGGGGGATGTGATACAGTCAGAGCGAAAAGCTAGTTGTATCAAACCAAATCAAGTATTTATAATAATTTTCTATATATATATATAATAATTTTCTTTTTATATTATATATTACATGTATAAAATAATATAGATATATTTTAACTATACACTAGGTTTTTAACTAAGACTGTACTAGACGAAGACAGAGCGATACGAGAGACCCCATGTGATGCTCTCCGTCGGCTCGCAGAAGCGACGAGGCAGCGCTCGTTCCAGTTAGTATATATTTCAGTGGATGTGATCGAGGATTTATATATAAAATTTTTATATAAACAATACCCACCAAGTAATCTCCGTAATACCCGACACAAGAAAACCTCTAAAAAGTAAAAAAAAATTCTCTCTTGCCCTTTTAACTTCATTAAAAGTACCTACCTATTAATATTTTGATGATGACCGTCGCCGCGTAGGGGGACTGCTAAGTAAATCAAATAATAATACCAGAATACAAAGAAATAAAAAGAAGATTTATGATGATAAAGTATAGATTATTCAAGGACCTACTCTGTGTAAATAACGTACGTAAGTAACAAAACAACAATAACCAATCGTTTAGTTTTCAGTCTTGATTATTTTACTCCGAAAGATTCGCAAAATAAACACAACCGTCAACGACGTCTGCTCTCACGTCTCTGTCTGCCCGTTCTCTTTGACGCTACCGTGCCGTTATACCATATCGAAACTCTGAAGAAACTTATTACACCTTGTAAGATAGATTTAATACATCTTTGGATGTATTCAATCTATCTCTGTAATTTGATACATCTAAGTTCATATGTGAAATTTGAAACTAGTAGGTATTTACTTCTTCACATAGCGGTCGCCCAACGCGGCGACGCTCATCATCAAAATATTAATGTTAAATAACGTACTTTTAACCTTTAACTGACGACGTGGTTTTTATTTTACGTAAACTCTGACGTGGGGGCTGGAGAGGCCCTTACATTTATGTGATTTTTTAAATGAATTAAGAGGTTTTCTTGGTATGGATAATAAATAACTACGTTAAATACGCATATATTAATAAAACAAACTGAATTATCTAATATTTTTTATTTAAATAAGACGTATTTTCGACAATTAAAGTGTAGTTAACATTTTTTTGGCATAACTTACTTGAGCTCCGAAACCACTTTGTGTGTTTTAAAATTTTAAACAAAGTAAGCAAATTAACTTATATTATGAAACTTCAATAGTGTCTCTAATAAACTATGTAATAATTAACTTTCGTACTATAAGCGAAATAAAAAACTGCAAGGCACCAATTTTCACAAATTACGCACAATCTGGACAGACTTCCTTTGCGCATTGAAGGCAAACATGTTTTTTACACAAATAACATGTGTGTGTAGACTTCCTCTGAAGCTTTAGCGGACACGTGTGGCATATTCTCCTTTGTTTCAGCTCTTCTTCTTGAACTTCTGGACGGTCAGGCATATCGGATCCTAGTACTCGTCAAACTCAAACGTAGTTCACGTGGCAGTCTTTCGTTCAACACTCTTCTTTTGATGTTGCAACACCAAATTGCGAGCCAATTCTTTTATGAAAATTCCTCTTTCAGAAATCTTTTCGTGATGTATGTCATACAATAAGTGACTATTGACAGAGCTGATATCTAACATGCGGTAAAAAATAACCATCGGCCAACGTCAAGTCCTACGACTACATGTATAAATGGAACACTTTTTATCAATTTCGTCCACTCCTCCTTTAGTTGAGTTATAAAACTGTATAATTTCAGGCTTTCCAGTAGTTTTATCAATGGCTTCAGCATGGTGCATTGAAGACAAAAGGATGACTGCTTTAGCTTTCTTTGGGACATGAGACATTAGCGTATTTTAGCCGGCAAAACCATAAAGTGTGGATCCTACTTCTCTTTGTTTTGATGGTAGAAACTCTTTTGGTATCTCTCCTTTATTTTTTTTTTTCAAGTACCAACGCATGTTAGACCCTTTTTCTTCAAATTATCGACAAGTTCCACTGACGTAAACCAGTTGTCGCATGTAATATTTCTGTTACTTCCGTACAATGGCCTAGCGAGACGAATAACAGATTGTGTTGGTACTAGGAACTTTTTTGCTTCATCTGTTAATCCCTCACCATCCGATCCACATCCTGTATATATGTAACAGTTATAAAAATAGCCATTCTTTGCATCACATAAGCACATCAATTTCAACCCGTACTTAGCTGGTTTCATTGGCATATAAATCATGAGATGTGTGCGTCCTCGAAAAGGGACCAACATTTCGTCCATGGTGGCATACTCGCTGACGTTATAAGCCTTCTGGCAGTTTTGCACAAATTTTATAAATATGCATGAAATTGCTGCTATTTAGTCAGACTGCCTTCGTTCTTCACGATCAGAAGGTTTATCAAATCGAATGCAACGTAGAATAAATAAGAATATATTTTTGACATCACACACCTGAATATCTTCCTTCCGCTACCGTCAATAGGAAAGATATAATCTGAATTTTCGTGAATAGATTTGAAAACCGCTGCGTAAAAAAGAAGACCAATAAAGGCGTGGAGTTTGATCATGTCTAAATCTGTAAGTTATGAGCGATTTTCTTTCTCAAATTTGGTCCGATATTCCTTTATTTTTTCATTAGTCGACTTGAGTATCTCTTCCAGCATCTCATCGTCCATGTACTTATGCCATATAGAATAAGGGTCTTTTAGTTCATTTACTGTTAGGTTTGAAGATTTAGTCCATCGTACAATGTTGTGTTGAGGGGTTCTAACTGTTCTTCTGCTTGGCTGTTGACGCGCCCACTTGTACCGATTTTTACCGTAGTAAGATTATAATGATGACAATGGAACTTCGTCCTCCGAGTCATCTTGTTCTTCAGTCTCGCTGTCTCGGTGACACGCTGAGGTAATCTGATGATCATTTTGTTCCGGAATAAACGTTTCATCAATATCTTCTGCCTCTGAATCGCTAGAGTCCCATTATTTATCCAGGAAGACAAAGCTGACTCAAAATCACTGTTACCAGAAACATCTACTTTTCTAATTTTAGAAAAATGTGGGCTATTATCGGTGTTGGTTGACCGTTTTCTTCCAGATGAAGTACTGGGTTCCATTTTAATGAAGTTAAATGGGCAAGAGAGAAATTTAATTTTTTTACTTTTTACAAATTTGCTGTGTTGTTACTAAAATTTTTAATTTTATTTTAACTGTCTAAACTTATTTCTCTAGTTTTGAATATCATTTATTCTTATCTTCATCTATTCTTATCTATTCCCATCATCTATTCTTATTTACTATCATCATTTTATCTTATCTATTATTCCCTATTCTTATCTATTATTATTTATTCTAATCCCTTGACTCGATCCTAGTTTGTTCCGCCTTGATGGTATTAACTTATTGTTTTCTCTGCTATACTGTCATGTTTCAAATGATTTTTAAGACCAGTTTGAAGCTTTTACAAGGAGATACAAGTATGTTTTATTTTCTCTATTTATAGTTTATTTGTCTAATGGAAACCCGGAAAGGAAATGTCGGTTTGTTTATTTAGTTTTATAAAAATGTTTAATTTACATGTTTTTAACTGTTTAGTTAGAAAATGTTTTATGTGCTGGAGGTGAATAAATAAAGCAGTGTGAATTTGTTTTATTAGTTCAAGAATCATTGGATTGTAAACTTCGCAGTTGGTTTAGTTTTTAACTTCTTTGTGTAGTTCTAGTTCGTGTAATCTAATCTTACAATTTAATTTCCAATAGTTGAACTAATTGTTTCTAAATGTATAGAAAATAGTTGTGTTTTATCAAGTCGTTTTTCCATTTAAAGCCGCCATTTACGCGCAGTCTGTTGATTAACGTCAATTACCATTGACAGTTAAGTCCATTCTTTACTACAGCTGTTTTCATTTTGAACTTGACGTTTTTGACTTTTGTTTTCTAACCAAAAGGCTGCAATGACATACAAATGTTTAAAATACGGACTTGTTTATATGGTATGTTACGTCACTTTCGTTTTAACCAATGGTGTTGCGTTTTACAAATTTGACATGGGTTTCACACATGGTTTCAAAATCTCAACACTTAATTGTGTTTTATCTGATGTCCACACTTTATTTGTGGTAAAAAAATGCGTTCACTCGGGGCATTATTTTCTGATACCGACAGCTCGTATCCCAAATTTGTAATGCATTGTTGCATGCAACATGGGAAATTATGAAATATTTATAATAATTTTATTCTACATTGAGATTTTTGCTGATGGCTAAGATTAACTTTTCTTTACCAACATATTTTTTTAAATACTATTTCTCATTATGTTGTGAATGTTGACTATTGTGAACAAATGTTTTTTGCAAACCTTCCTAATTAGTTCTTTTTTTTGTAAATTTTTTGTATTTAAAAGAGTGTACAGTTCCTTTACACTCTTTTAAATAATCTAAATTAGCGTTTCTCAAACTATGGATCTAAATGAAAAAATAGAACTAAATGAAATAATAGAAAATAATTAAAAAAAAAATATTATATTATTTTCTGATATTAATTATTAGTAGTATTTTTTATTTCTTTACACGAATTGGCCAACTAAGGACCCGCATGGCAAACTCTATATCATATTTTGTTTTTTCTTCTTTCTCTTCTCCAAGGCTGTTCTTCTTCCTGCTGCCATTTTCGACAGATGTTCAGCTGTTAGTTTCCTGTTGGTCTTAGTTTTTTGGAGCCTGCTGAAAAACCTCAAATTCCATTTCTGTAAGTTTAATTGTAATTTCTGTGAGGTCTTTCTTTATTCCTTTCAACCAAGAGTTGGGTGTTTTCCTTTGTTGGCTTATGTTGAAGATTTTTTTCGTTAATCTGCTATTATCCATTCTCACCAAATGACCGAAGAACATCAGCCTTCTCTTTCTCATTTCTGTTATGACCGGTTTATTATTGGTTATTGGTAGATCTTTTCATTGCTCAACTTTATCCATTTTTCGCTAATTTTCTTTGTGTCCGTCAAGAATCTTTCTCAGAATTACTCTTTCCTTCTTCTCGAGCTCCTCTACTAGACCTTTGTTCTTGAGGGAGAGTGTTTCTGCTGCATATTGTACTTCTGTCCTTGTAACTGCTGTAGTGTAATAACTTTGCATTGCGAGATCAACATTTTTTGCTATACCTTCTTTTTGTTATAACTTCGGTGTTAAAATTTGTGCCCTCCGAAATTTAGCTATTCGAAGTTTGACAACTTCTTTTTTTATTCCAGTGTCCGTTATTGTTTCTCCGAAATATTTAAAGTGTTTGACCCTACCGTGCCGTATACCATATCGAAACTCTGCAGAAACTTATTAGATCTTGTAAGATAGATTATTTCGCATTATTTCTACATTGGATGAATCATCCAATATTTGTGTGCACTTAAATTTGTTAGACTGATGATGAATTTAGTTTTTTCTTGTGATATCTGTAAGTCAAATTTAGCTGCCTACTTTGATAAGATTTCTATTTGTTTAACTGCATCTCCTATATTCGTGGACAAGAGAGCAATATCATCTGCAAAAGCTAGTGCGTGTATCCTTAGTCCTTTAACTGATCCTCTAAAACAAATTCCCTTCAGTTTTGTGTGTGTGTATTCTTCCAGTGTCTCCCTCATTATCTTTTCTAGAGTGATGATGAATAGGATTGGGGAGAGTCCGTCACCCTGTCTCAGACCTGTCTGGATTTTGAAAGCTTCAGAAATCTTGCCTCGAAATTTCACTTTGTACTTGGTATCTGTCAATGTTTGCTTCACAATCTCGCTGGTTTTTTTATCACTTCCAAATTCCTCCAGAGTTCTAATTTGGCTTTCTCTGTCTTTTGAGTCATATTCCTTTCTGAAATCAATAAACGTTGTAACATGTGGTTGGCCAGAACGTGTTCTGATTATGTTTTTCAGATTGATAATTTGCTCCGAACAGCTCCTCCCTTTTCTAAATCCACCTTGCTATTCTCCTATTTGTGCATCAAGAACTGGTTCCAGCCTGTTTAACAGTATTTTTGAAAGGACCTTGTATGGAACAGATTAGAGACAAATTTCCCTGTAATTGTTCACGTCAGATTTGTCACCTTTTTTGTGGAGCAGATGTATAAGTGCCATCTTTCAATCTTCTGGGTTCTTCTCGGTTCGCCAAATTTCCTTAATAATAGTACTGAGGTGTAATGAAACTTTTTCCCACCCTAGTTTCAAAAGTTCAGCTATAATTCAATCTTCACCAGGAGATTTGTTATTCTTGATCTTGAGTTCTGCATACATTTTCTGAAGAAATCTCTTTATAAATTGATCAAGTTTAAGAATAAAATAAAGCATATACGTCTGATTCACTTAATAATTCCGGTCGAATTGGCAATCCGCTAGTAATTAGATTGTATTTTTATGCTGTGTGTTTCGAAATTAATAAAAGGAAGGATCCTGGCTTAACGACCTAGTCGTATGAATGAAAGTCGAAAGTGAGAAGAACTTGTATTTGAGTTGAATGTAGACTGCTGCATTACTTTCATACATACCTTCATCTCTATATGTGATTATGTTTTGTTTAAATTATAATATTTTTTGATTTCCGTATATGTGGCTGTTTATGGAATAATAGCTCGGTCCATCCGTTTAGGGCCGATTTTAATGCGGTTTTTTTAAACTGACACGAACGAGGAGGTTCTTAGCTATAATTTGTGAAAATCTATTCATGCGTTTAATGGCTATCAGCTCATTTCCTACTTGACAAAATTAATATGCAACCAATTGTGACAAAAATATTTGTCTATAGTCCATTTTTTTAAGAATGCAGTTCGGGGAAGATAGGGCTTATTTGACCTTGTTCTCTGATTGGCTTAAATCGAGGAGAAGTTCACACCGACTATATTTACTTCTCAATCTCTCCCTTGTTACATACATTTGCAGTCACTGGCGTAGATTTGGTGATATGTAATTAAATGAATATAATTTCTAAATATAATAGTACGTTAAATTATACTACGGCTAATAATTACTATATTATACAATAAAGTTTTATGTAAAATTTGATATTAAAAATTAATTAACTCCATGTATATTTTTTTTCGTACGCCAATGGATGTTGTCAATGGCTGCCGTGTCAATTCACAATTGTCATCTGATCTGGTAGTATAATTTAGATTTTTTGCGTTTTTCTTTATTTATGTTGTTTGTATTTTATTACTATTGTTGCGATTTGGTGTATTTAATAGATATTCAATCAAACCATTAATAAATTACTAATTTTATATTCAAGTAACGATATTTGAATTTAGCGCCAAATTTTGTAACTAGATTGAACATTTGTCATAATGTAAATCAGGTTTCTAGTTACTGCTTTCTGAAAAAAATGGACTATAGTTTCGTATATCCAAACTTGTGTTTTAAAGCTGACCTGATCGAGAAGGTTCTTATTGTTAGTTATAATTCATGAAGATCTGCTCAAGCGTTTGATGATCATCAGCTTATTTCCTACTTGACAAAACTTAATCTTTTTTAGTAAACAATCCGTGATTGGTGATCACGTATTTGCGAACGAAATTTCAAAGAGGTAACATTAGTCACGTATTTACAAACATATTACACTGGTGAACAAAAAAAAAATTGTTTGTTTCCTGTGATTTTTTTTTGTTTCTATCTCAAATTGAAATTTTTAAATTTATATATAAATATAACAGTTTTTTTCAACAGCTTTAGTTTTTGAGTTATAGCTAACTACCCTCATTTACTATTTTTACTTAGATTTTCGTTTTTTATTGGACACTAAAATATATTTTGTTGTATTTTTCGATATGGCTTCGTCAAGAATATGTTGTGTGCTTAATCTCGATTGTTTTTACTACATTTGTGGTGAATATATAAGGCACATAAAAAACTAAAAAAAATAATAAATTTCTCTTTTGCCCTTTAACTTCGCCGCGTCGGGGGACTGTTAAGTAAATCAAATAATAAAACCAGAATACAAAGAAATAAAAAGAAGATTGGTAATGATAGAGTATGGATTATACAAGGACCTACTATGTGTGAGCAACATACGTAAGTAACAAAACAACAATATCCAATCGTTTAGTTTTCTGCGTTCTTCACATAGCGGTCCCCCGACGTGGTGACGCTCATCATCAAAATATTAGGTTTTAATGAAGTCAAAAGGGCAAGAGAGAAATTTTATTTTTTTACTTTCTAGCTTTTTTTTGTGACGGGTGATTCTTAAATTTTTTTATTTAATTTTATTTTTAATATATCGTGAGCATAAAAAAGGGCTAACAATAAGTCAATTTGGTAAATTCAGTTTGCTTTTTTACTAAGTTACTGAAAATCGACTTAACATATTCAAGAGGTTTTTTATAACCTGGTTTAGCATGAAAATATATAGTAACAAAAAAATACTTTACAAAAATTTGATTTTGGAAGTGAAATGAAACTTTCTTTGTCTTTCGTTTACTGACATAAACCCTTTTGCACGCGCGTCCCCTATATATGAAAAAGTACTTGCTATTGGTTGAGTTTAATTTGCAAAATGATTAATGAAATAATTTCATTTGCAAAAGGTGAATTTAATGTGAAAATCGTATAACTAATATATATTATTACGGATGCTTAGCGAAGAAAAGTATTTTGTAACCGCCTAGTCACAGAATTTTTAAATTTCATTTGCTTCTTCGAATTCGGAATTATCTGTGATAGAAAGTAAGGTTTCAAAAGATCAAATGTATTTTCGTTCAAAATTAGTTCAATAGGCGACAAAAGGCATACTTTTTAGCGTGTTTTGCTATACCTCAAGTATTTTCTGATCGTTCCATACAATTTTTTAAGGCTTTTAACGCACCCCTTAGCACTGGATACCTGTGATACTATATGTAGGGATGCAACATCGTTCATAAAAAACGTCGATGTGGAAAATTATAATAAAAACACATAGGAATGTTACAAATGTTTATTAGTTATTTATAAATTTCGCAAAATAGAATTTAAAAACAAGAATTTTGACAATCTTTTGCCTAGTAAGCGGTTTCTTTCTCGGGTAATCGTAGCCCCAGCTTCTGCAAACAGTTGCACACTGGGCACCGACGTTGCTACGATAAGAAAATATATCATCGTCAGTTTATACAGCCCAGGAAATAAACTTTTCATATTATCTCACATTTCTTAAGCGTCTGCTTTTATAGCAGTTACAGGGGACGACATACACATGTGAAATTCTTATTCTGCTTTTTTATCCATTGTTTTATTTTTTTATGTTTGTGTGCGTTAATTGTTTGTGATCAAACTTCATAAATCACATTCGGATTCATTATTTTCATCCGTTTCAGATTCGTCAGAAGACTCTGAAGTTAGTAAAGCTGCTGCTTGCATATTGGTTAAGTAATTATTTATATAACTGATGACTTCACCACTATCAGTTGCATCTTTGAAATGAATTAACTTGAAGCGTGGATCTAGAGCGGTTGCAATAGCCAAGGAAGAGCGCTGCTCTAGGTTATCGAAGCGTTTTTATACCTCGTTCACAAAAAAATCGTTCATAAAAAGCGATCTACCGTTAATGTTAGGAGTTCTAACATCGATATTAAAACATCGATCTCAATTGAAAAATTCACATGTTGTCATGTCATGTTTTTACCAATATTTTTTGTGAAAACATTATATAAATTGTGAAGATATATAACTCTTCACACTTTATTAGACTCGAGTTTCGAATTTTGTTTCGAACTCGAATTTATACCAGGAGTTTTGGTGGGGAGGGGAGGTGTCTGTCTGCAGTTGGGGAGTTATCTGGAGACTATTTCGTTAGATTAAAAAGTTGTGAAAAGATTAGATCGGTTTGCTCGTTAAGGAGATGGATTACGGCTTTGTTTGAAAATTTCGAATGACTCACGAAGATTAAGCTTCGGGTCATTGTTGCAATTATGCAAGATTTTTAGATTATCTATTTGGGGGAATTTATGATTACATTCTAGACCTAGACAATGCTTAGAAAATGAACTTACGTCTTTAGAGGCAAATGGCACGAACATTCTGAAAAACGAGTTGAAATACTTCGTCCTGTTTGACCTACGTACACGCTATTGCTTTCCGAACCAACAATTGATTGAACCAACAGGTGATTTGTACTGCGACCTTCATCGATCTATTGTATCCCACCCTCTTCCTCTAATCGTTGGTATACTTACCCATTTAGAGCGCCTCCTCTGGTCCTGATTCCTTTAAGAATTTCAGGATCTGGATGGGATTCAAGGACTGCAACTCCTCTGCGTTCAAGCAGTGGGCCCCAAGATACATTTGTCTCTTGTAGAGCAGTGCTTATGCAGTCTTTGAGAGAAAATGTATGAGGGTTTCCTCTGCTGATCCTCAGAATGTGCATCTGTCATCTTGCTCTGGGCCTAGGGCCTTGAGGTGTTTTCTAAGTCTGCAGTGTCCGTCAGGACTCCTGTCATAATTCTCAGCTTGTTCCTGTTTACTTTCAGGCAAGCGTTTTGTACTTTTCTGGTTAAAAGATCTCAGCATTACTTTTGATTGCCTTAGCCCTGGCAGTTCTTTCCTAGTTTTCATCCATTGTTCTCTTATTTCTTCATCTAAACTTATGTGGATGGTGTTCATACTTATACTGCAAAAGGGTTCCAGACCTATAAAGGGATTACTGGATCCTTTATTTGTATCGCCGTGGACAACGCCGTGCTGAAACACGCTATAACGTCATCGACATATCTGTACCAAAATGAAATATGTTTTCTAGTAAAATCTAATTGTAAAATGTGTTTATCAATATGTGACAACAATTCGAGATGTGTAAAGTGTGTAGAGTTGTATAACTTCAAAGTTATATAATATTTTCACAAAACATGAATTTCAGGATCTTTGCGAATCCTAAACATAAGACATAAGTTTATGGCACATTACTGACAAAAACCTAATCTTTCCAGAGCTCGGGACTAAAAATCGGGAGTGTCCCTACAAAAAGAAAAAAAAAACGGGACGTACATTGTCTTAAGGGATAATGTGGGCTGAGGGATAATGTAAGCGATTTATTATGCGCCCACGACACGATCCCCGATAAATTGAAATATTTTCTTTCCAATCAATAGACGTTTTCATAGTTGAAAGTTTTTTGTGCGCATACGTCAATTTACGAAATGTTTTTCGGGCACTTTTTCACTTATAACCAGTGAAAATAACAAAATGTGCCCGAAACTTTCATATTCCCGCCTTTTAAACATGGGGGACACGCATGCGCTTAACTAACCGTAAAAAGGTCTATTTTATGAAGCAGCTTAAGGGCATCTTAATCAATTTGACAACAAAAAGCGGAAATACATCAAAAGCAGAATAAGAAGTGCAGAAATGAATGGATTTTATGCAACGAATTTAGAAAATATAGAGCTGGAAATTGTAGCATTACAAAATGATGTCGCTTTAAAAGTTATTAAGTTATTATTAAGGTATTAGTTGAAACACGTAAATATTCGTTATTAAAAAATTGTGCACAGAAAGTAAAACCATTTTCTGGATCGACTTACTTAAGCTAAGCCATATTTTTTTCAATGCAATATCTCAAAAATAAGTTTAGATCACGTCTTAGGGATGAAACTTTGAATTACAGTTTAAGAGTAGCAGTATAGATTTACTTTCCTAATTTTGAAAAATTATGTATCAGTCTCAACTTTCCCATTAACGAATAATACTTTTTCATGTATTATGTAGTAAATTCAATAAAATTGTTTTTTTTTTACAATTAAGATTGAAAATGGCAAGAAATAAATTAAAAACAATCTTAAGAAAGGCTATTAAAAAATTAAAAATATATTATATTACGAATTTTTGCGCCGCAACGTTCATGAAAATTTTTAATTGAGCCTTCGCTTCCAAAAAGGTTGTACATCCTGGATCTAGAGAGATCTGTTCATTGGCATATGTTTCAAATTACAGATAACTAAATTTACATGTCAATATCAACAGACACACTAAAATTTGAAGTTATGGAAAAACTTGTCCAAGTTTTTCAACAAACTTGCACTATTTTAGTTTTTCCCAATATTTTTTCCAACAAACTCAATTTCTAGATGATCTAGTCCGATTTTGATAAATTATGAATATTTTCGAGGGTGATGAAAGTTAACAATTCTTGATTTCATCTAGCTTCACATAATCCATCATTTTTAGGAAATTTCAACATAAATTGTTTAAAAAATGTTTGATTTCTTTAAACTTTCTTGATTTAATTCATATTTTTGATATTATTCCTTAAATAAATAAAATAATAAAAATAGCATTGGATATATTCTCTCTTGGAGAACTTTCTAGGTAAATTGGTATAATTATTTTATAGCCAAAACATTACTTTTTTTAAATTATTTTCTTGAGCATTTAATTATATTAATTATTATATTATTCAATACATAGAATACAAAAATAAAATTTCTTTTTTTTATTGTAAATAATCGTTCGAAGATGTAGAATGTTATAATATTAATTGATAATTATATTATATTTTCATAATCTTACTTTCATATTTATTTTTAGGGAAGTTAAAAGGACAGCCGGAGTATCAACAACAGACTTAGTAGGTAGAATGTTACTATTAACTCGCCAACATTTCAAACAAGGCCAATTCGAGTACAACGTGGCCAAAGAACATTCCTCGACGATGGGCCAAGACGCGAACGCAAGATCCCCATGGACTGGCTGTTCGCAATTCCTACCAACAACCCAAAAAATCATCCAATTTTCAGACGGAAAGTCTCCTAGGCCCGGCGACAAAGTCATCTACGTCGCCGGAGCTTATGATCTCTTTCACGTAGGCCACCTAGACTTTTTAGAAAAAGCCAAAGAATATGGCGATTATTTAATCGTCGGTTTACACACAGATCCCGTAGTTAATAGATACAAAGGCTCAAACTATCCAATTATGAATCTGCATGAACGAGTTTTAAGCGTTTTAGCCTGTAAATATGTTAATGAAGTTGTTATTGGAGCTCCTTACGCTGTCACCAAAGATTTAATGGAACATTTTAACGTAGATATTGTTATCCATGGAACTACAGCTGTCATGGAAGATATTGACGGAAAAGATCCGTTTGCTTTACCAAAAATCCTAGGAAAGTTTAAATTAGTCGATTCTGCTAATGATATGACCACAGAAAGGATTGTCGATAGGATTATTAGGAATAGGCTGGAGTACGAAGCTAGAAATGTTAAGAAAGAAAAGAAGGAGTTAGAGGTACTGAAGTATTTAAATGGAAATTGAGGTTGAGATTTTGTTGTGGTTGGAGAGAGATTAAAGTGCCATTTTTTGCTATTAATATATTTAAAAAAAATTCCAATTAGTGTCAATGACAAGAGAGAATAGCGCTACTATATACATATATATATATAAAAAATTAATTTATAATCCCACAGATTTTATTATTTTATTATTGTTTTTTATCTCTAATTTATATATTTATAATAATAAAACTAAATATATTTTTCAGTCTATTATTCGAAAAGTATCAAAGATTATATGACAAGAAACAAAATTAAATTTTGATATAAATTCATTAAGCAAGCAATTTTGTTTTCAGTTTATTCAGAACCATCTGAAAATATATATAAAAAAAATATTCTTAAAAAACTAAATATTTTATGAAATTTTTAATGATATCTGAATAGTGGGCTGTGATTAATAAAGCATTTTTTTATATGCGGATTTGTTAGTCTTAACTGCAATTGGTAAACATCAATTATTATTTTTTCCTTTTTTTTGTATAAATTGTTTCTTTTATTTTGTTACATTTTCTAATTTGTTATTAGAAATTTACTGCTTATCACATCAGAAAGTACAAAAATATTATAATATACCTATATTTTAATTTAATATTTCTGTCTTAAGACACATTCACCTAATTATTAATATTGAATTTATATATTCAAGTAAATTTGTAGCCTAATTTATGTAAGGAAGTTTATTTAGTCAAAACCCAACATATACACATTGAGAGTCAATCAGTCAGACTACATTATATGGAAATTAAACCTATTGATGGATCAGACTGGATTGGTACAGTTCAAGACTAAAATGGGAAGACAAGACTAATTTAATCGCAAAAATTTACTTGATCAGTAAAAATACGATTTGATCAGTAACAACTTGAATGTACATTTACTAAATAATTAAGCAATAAAAATGAATGAATAGTAAAATATTTACAGGCAAGATAAAATTATATATTTCAAGTTAAAATACTGTATGATCAGTAAAATATTGTTTAAACAGTTGTTAAATATTTGGATTTATGAAATGTTCAATCTGATTCAATGGATTTGCGTTTGTTAAGTATTATATTGTGGCACAGAATATTGTACTGCACGTAAAAAAATGCTACTCAGTTTGCAAATCACTTGATTCTTACAACTTTACCTGCAAGTGCCTTGTGTTGCGGTGAGATAGATTATATAATTTTACAAGGTAAGTTAAGGTATTTATAGATAATTTTTTATTCTGCAGGATTTTAGGATGCATAATAGTTGTCTAGTCGAGGAGTACTAATCATCGGAATCATCCTCTGAGGATGGACAAAATCACGAATCATCACAAGAGAGGAGAGTTATGAAAGATTGAATTCTGATAAATAAATACTTCAGGTGCAATCAGATTATTGACTTCTTCTTCTTTCGAATAGGCCTACTTTGGACCACGCTTGTTCAACTGTTGGGCTTTGACCTTTGCCCAGTATTGTCGCATCTTCTGCCGGTGTAACTCCTTTCTCTCTTCTGTCCAGGGGGTACCTTTCCTTCGAGGTTTTTCCTGAAATCCACGGACTTCCTTTAGGGTGCGTCTCACAGACTGTCTGTTTTTGAGATTGTTATTTCCAGTTCTTTAATATCCTCGTCTCTGTCAACCAAGTGGTACGAAGCTTCTTGTTTTGCCAGAAGGTGAACAGACCGTTGGTTAGTCGGTTTGGAAGTAATCTTGCAACTTGTCCATAGAAAGCTACTCTTCTTTTCCTTGCACAGTTAGAGAGCATCTCAATATGTTCGTAGAACTCAGAGTTATGTCGTCTTCGGAATTCCCCATCTTCCTTTACCGGGCCTAGGATCTTCCTGAGGATTCTCCTCTCTCCAATTTCTCTATTAGACCCCTTCGGTTCAAGGAAAGACACTCCATGGCATATAGGGCTTCTGGTCGTAAGGCTGATGTGTAGTGCTTAAGTTTCAGGTTGTGTGACAGGCATTTCTTATTGTTAATGTATTGTTCTTGTGTTCTTAGTCAGCCGATAGGCTAGTTCTAACTTGCTGACTCTCTTGGATAATGATGCTCTTTCTGATAAGTTGGGTTCAATCCATTCGCTGAGATACTTAAATTTCTCAGTCCTCTTGATGTTTCCCTGTTCTAGTAACACTTCTCTGTTTGCTTCTCTAATGTTGGTGAAGAATTCTGTTTTCTCCAGCGACACTTGAACACCCACTTTGGCAGCCTGTTTTCTGAAGCAGTTTACCTGCGTTGTTGCCATCTCAAGAGAATCAGCAAACAGTGCCATGTCATCTGCAAAGGCCAGGCAATCTACAACCAGTCCATCGATCTTACGTCCCAGGTAGATACCACTCTGAGCACCCAAATTGTTGTTCTTTGTGCCATTCTCTCATAACCTTTTCAAGGACACAGTTGAAGAGAAGTGGAGAAAGTCCATCTCCTTGTCTCACTCCAGTTTTTATTTCAAGCTTTCTAAAATCTCGTCTCTAAATTTAACCTTGGAATGGGTGTTGGTCAAAGTTTCTAGGATTAGTCTGCGGGTTTTGTTGTCTAGTACTAGTTCCTGGAGTATTTTGTTAAGCGTTTCTCTATCGATGGAATCGTAGGCCTTCCTAAAATCAACAAAGGTGACGACCACGTTGCAGTTTCTCATCTTGGAGTACGCAAGTACAGTTTTAATCAAGTACAGTTTTAATTTGATCGGATCTTCCTGAAGCCCCCCTGGTATTCTCCCAGTTGACTATCCAACTGATTTTCTGCCCTTGTTTGTAACGCCTTCGAGAGAATCTTGTATGTTACCGGGACGAGGGAAATTCCACGGTAGTTGTTTAGATCCGTAAAATCTCCCTTTTTATGAAGCGGATGGATCAAAGCTGATTTCCAATTCGGGTGGTAATTTCTCTGTTTCCCAGATGTCCTGGATGATCTCGGTTAGCTTGCGCACGGCATTGTTTCCAGCACCTTTCCACAGTTCAGCAACGACAGAGTCCTCTCCAGCTGCCTTATTATTCTTAAGAAGTTGAATGATCTGGCCAACTTCTTCCAATGATGGGGAAGCGAGTCCGGGTTTGGTGTGGTTTGTTTATAGTCTTCGCTGGGTGGGTGACAGTTGAGTAGATTTTTAAAGTACTGAGCCAAAAGGTGGCAGTTGTCCTTGTCGTTATAAGCCAGTTTGCTATGTGTGTCTCTGAAGTGGAGGCTTGGCGGAGCGTATTTTCTGAGTACCTGCTTAAAGGTTCCAAAGAAATCTCTGGAATTATTCTTAGCAAAGCTCTCTTCGATTTGGGTTAGTTGGTTTTGTGTGAAGGTTCGTTTGGTTCCTCGAATTATCTTGGCTGTAACCTTTCTTTGTTCCAAAAATTTATGCCAATTTTCCTTGGTCTTTTTAGAATTCCACTTCAGCCAGGCTATCTGTCTTTGGGCTATTGCATTGTCACAGTCTTCAGTCCACCACGGATGCTTCTTTCTTCTAGCGAGAGGGGCGAGTTCATTGGCCGCCTTGACAAGAGTCTCCTTTAGTTGGTCCCAGTTGTTTAGGTCTGTGTTGTTCAGTCTCTGACTTAGTTCTTGACTGTTCTTGAGTCGCTCGTCGTCAAATCTTACCATTTTGGAGTTTTCTGTGTAATCTATTGTTTCTAGGCTGGAGTCTTATTTTGATCTTTGAGAGGTAGTGGTCTGAGTCCAGATTGGCGCTTCTTAGTACCCTCACGTTTTGAATTTCCTTTTGAGATTTGCGTGAAATGGCCACATGATCTATCTGAAATTCACCCAGGTGGGTATTAGGTGAAATCCTAGTCTTCTGCTTCCTTGGAAAGTGTTTGAAGGCTGTAGACTTCATGATCAACCCAAAAGTCCTACACAGATCCAATCGTTCTCCGTTGCGGTTGGTGCGCTTGTGCGCCGGATAATTGCACACTATATTTCTGTATTTTTTCTCTCTTCCCAATTGAGCATTGAAGTCACCAAGCAGTATGACGGTGTGCCTCTCTGGAAGTTTATAGATAATATCTTCTAAGTCTTCCCAGAATTTATCACTTCCGCCTGGATTGCGTCTGTTGTCCTGGTTGATTAGAGCATGTACATTGACTATACTGTAGCCCTTGTTTGCGCATTTGGGAGAAAGGATGGATACACGACTACTCGGGGAGGAAAAGTCGGTGACTGAATCCAGTATCTTTTGACTGATTATAAATCCTATACCTAAGTGTGGTACGTTCTTCATTACCCGCTGACCCACTTTTCCTTTGAGGATTCTGTAGCCTTGGAACTCGAAGGCTAGTTCGTCCGTAAATCTGGTTTCCTGTACTGCTGTCAGTGTTATGTTGTGTCGTGTTAGTGAATCAGTCAAATGTTTCAGTTTACCGACTTTTAGCAGTGAGTTGGCATTAAATGTTGCGAAGAAGCTTTGCCGTCTTGGTCTGAGTTTACGTCCGGTGATTTCAGGATGCTCCGACTCATCCTTATAGCATGTTGGTGCGGACTCCCCAGAATCCGAAGGTCCGCTAACGTCACCACAGGTGATGGTGGATTGGTTACCACCTGGGGTAGTGCATTTAGCGAGATTTTCTTTCATGCTCAGTTGAAGAATATTCTTCATGGGACAGTGGCAAAGCCACTGTCCCATGAAGTTATTATTGTTAGCTTGGGAGGCTTATTATTCGGGGTTGTCACCCCTATACAGGTCGCCTTCACTACGGCTAAGGAGTCCTGTTCACCCCATTCTTCCTAGGTGCTAGGCTCCGTGGCATTGTTTACAAAAGATGTTCAAGGGGTACGTGTTATTATATTACTAGGTCCAGATCTGTTTTAGATTTGTTTGTTTATTCATAATTTCTAGTTGGTTTCTTTTATCAAATGTCAAATTAATTTAACGTCAAATTTAGAAATTCATTTCAAAATAGAAATCACTAATTCACTTTGTTTTTACACAATTTTTTACACTAACACTAATGTTAACTAATTGTTTTTCACTATAAACTTCTCTCCCTATGAACTTTACACCACCAGATTATTGACTATTATTGATTTTTTTAACAGAAACTAAATAACACATACATTTGTAATCAGGCTAAACTTCGTGGGCAAAAATGTTCTGCAAAAATGTATCTCCAGTATGACTCAACAACGCAAGAAGTACATTTACTCAAGACAAAATCAGAAAATGATCATGGCTCTATTGAAACAAAAGGCGTTCTTGGGATTGACCTAAGTTGGAAATACAAAAACTTTTTGACTTAAAGTTAAGCCAAAGGCCATTTTAATAAAATTGTCCAATAATAGGAAGCTTCCACAAAAAAAAAAACAATTAGATAACTAATTGCATCAGTTGCAAGAATCCAAATTTGGCTGACAATAAATATGTGTTGGAGAATTAGAAACATGTTTACTTAAAAATTATGTTATTCCACAAGACCACAAGGGGAAGAGGAAACCATTATAACGAGATATTTAATGAATATTTGTGCCAACAATTCCAAAATTGATGCTGATATGCAACCTACAAACTCTTCTGGCAAGGTTTTCCGGTTCTAGTAGTTGGCACTACAGATTTGGAAAACTTATTCAAATTTTTGGTCTCTCTGTACTAATGAGAAGAAGGAAGATTTCGAGTTTCTCTTTAGAGCGTTCTTGCCACATCACAGAAATTATTTGATAACAAATTTGAACCTGTCGATATGCGAAAAAGTATTCGAAACGCCTCCATAGAGATTTTCGGAGCTGATAAGTTGGTATTCATCTTCTGGGCGCATACGAGGAACAATGTTCAGAAGCGCGTAGAGCGTGATATGGAGAAGAAAAAAACGTTCCCTAATTCTGAGTGATATTAACACTCTTCAACTTTCTTCATCTAAAGAGATATTAGAAGAAGCTGTTAAACTTGGAATGTGGAGCAACTTCAAAATATTATTTTGAAAGAAAGTGTTAATAGTAATTGGTACGAAGGTGTAATGAAACAGGTACTAAGTACTAATAACGGCTTAGAAGGGTTTAATAAAGTTATAAAAGACATTCATACCTTCCGGGAACGCCTTCCATTGAACCATTTTCTATTGGTTGCTGTTGAAACCGTTCAACGTAATATGCGTCAGTTTTTTTAATACGGACAACTGAACACCGCGCACTCGAAATAAAGTGGGGATATTCGCAGAACAATGCTAATCTCGTCGAGACGGGATGCATTCTCTCGCCGGACAGAGTAACTTATCAGTGGACTAAAAATAATATACCAGTCCTCATTTTCGCCCAAGAGGAGAGTCTAATTAGTTACGAAATTCCAGCGGGGGATCCAACCCATGAGTAAGGAGAATTAAATGAAAATGTCTCCGACAATTGAGTCGACATTGAAGAGTTTATAAATAAGGCATTTTCATTCACCTGGATAACTACCATGTCAACTTCTTCGGATGAATGGATTAAAGGAAATTGTAATTGTCCATTTAAAAACAAAACACATAATAAAACATAATGTGTAATATTACTGGTATAGCCATTAGACTTAATTACGTCAAATCACCACCAGAAGCGCGAAATATTAGTATTCTAGGCAATCGTTAGGTAGGCGTCCGTCTAAGGCAAAAAAGCTCTTATTGTGTAATAGTAATAATACATAGGCTAGGACTTGTATCTACTTCAAACAATATTTTTTTACTTTTAAATGGCTGCTTATGGCATATCAGTATATTATACATATACATTTGGTACGCTCCGCCCTCAAATCATTAATTTTTCATTTGCATTTCAATTTCACTATTATACCTGATCATATTAAAAAAAATACATATCATAAAATTGTATTAAACTTAAGTTATTTTAAGAATCAATATGGAATTTATTCCTGAACAAAATAACTGATCAAATAGTGTTTCTACAAATCATATCATATTGTTTTACAAGTCAAAGATTAATTTTTATCTGGGCAAAACATGCTGATCAAATTAAATTTTCTACTTAAAATATGTTTATTTTTTAACTTGTTAATTGGACAATCTTACTGATCAACTAAATGTAAGCCCAATTTTATTAAACTAGACATCTAAATCTAGAGAAATATTCAAAGACAGTCAGACTATACAGACAAACTAGACAGTGAAGACTAGACAGACAAGACCGGACAGACAATACTAGACAGATAAGACTACACAGACAAGATTAGACCGGCAAGACTGGATAGACAAGACTAGACAGACAAGACAAGGAAATGATCCCTCATTCATGAGGGGCAACTCATGGTCCACATTTCTGGAATGGTCCACATTTATAGTCCTCACATTTTCATCCAACTCTATATCTAACTTGTTCCAAAGCAGGAGAGTTTTGAATAAGGAAAGTCTGAGCGACCTTGAAACAAAGGGAAATAAATAAAGGGAAAACAAAGATACAAACAAAACGTGTACTCGTCTAAGCCTGGCTGGACTACACAACATTTTAATGAAGAGAAGATAAAGCAACACCTAATAAGAGAAACATCAACTGCTCAAACAACGAACGCGGACTCACTAGTTCAAATGATGAGTAGAGTATGCAAAGCCAACTTGACAAAAAAAAGAGGACAACTTGCACAACATGCAAGTAAAGCCGTGTACTGGTGGACAGACGAAATCGTTTTGATTGACATGCAGCATGCGTAGCTGCCAGGAGAAGCTACCAACATCAAAGAAAAAATAAAATATGTGCTGATAACATGCTAGTGCTATATCAAATATATATGACTTCAAGAGAGGATCTTCGTCGTCTTATAAACAGGACGAAAGAACAACATTGGAGGAAACTCTGCGTCGATCTACATGGGGACATATGGTCGACATATGGTCTACATTGGGGACGCCTCCAAAAAATTAGGAGAAATCTATCAAGCCGCAAAACCTACAAATGACAATGGAGGAAGTGCGCCGTGTGGCAGGAACTGTTTCCACAGCATACCTTTATTGACTGGGAACAGCCCGAAGTCTCAAATACACACCTTCACACCATACACACCCTTCACTGCGGAGGAACTAAATGCAGCAGGCATGAAAATAAGTATCGGTAGAGCGCCAGGCCCAGATGTAGTTCCACCTGAGATTATGAAGATAACCGTTCAAAATCAATCTAAATTTGTACTAGACAACATGAACTCACTGTTAGTTGCCGGAAATTTTCCAATCAAGTGGAAGAAGGCAAAGTTAGTCCTAGTCAGAAAAGGGGATGCCAGATATTGGTGATCCTAGATCGTATAGGCCAATCTGTTTTTTGGACGTCTCTGGCAAATTATTGGAACCACTTCTGCTAACTAGATTAAAAGATGTCCTCGAGGCGGGAACCGGATTATCTGACAAACAGTTTGGATTCAGGAAAGGAAGGTCAACCATTGATGCCCTAAGATCCATTCTAGAAATTTCAGAAAAAGCAAAAAATGTGTGCTCTCCTAACTGTTGACGTTAGGAATGCCTTCAACAACGCTTACTAAAAAGATATAATGGTAAGCTTGAAAAATAAAGGTATATCTCCATACTTGCAGCGCATGATAGGAAGCTACGTTAGCAATCAGAGCTTGTTGTTGCTCTTCCATCTCTCCATCGCATGCAAGACGATGGAGAGATGGAAGAGCTTGAAGTTAGTAGTGGTTAGTAGTAACGTACTATATGACGGAATACTAACTAAGAAACTGCCAGTGGGGGCAACAATAATTTATGGTAGTTACAGCCAGAACCGAGCAAGATCTCATGCAAACGGCAAACCATGTAATCGCTCAAATCGGTGCATGGATGAAATCTAGAAAACATAGCCTAGCAGCAGAAAAAAACCAAAAGCGGTTCTATTAGCAGGTCTGAGAAAACAAGGCCCAATAAAATTTAAAATCGAAGACATAATGATAATACCAAAACATAAAATAAAACATCTTGGAGTAACGATTGACAAAAGGCTATCGTTTACTGCACAGTTAACAGAAGCGGCGGCTAAAGGAATGAGAATTATGGCAGGTTTACAACAACTAATGTCAAACGTAGGGGGGGGGGGGAGGGCAAAAGTAGCATACGCAGCATTCTGAGCTCTGTAGTTCAGGCTACGATGTTGTAGGGTGCGCCAATATGGGCCAAAGAACTGCAATCAAATGGAAATCTACAAAAATTGGAAGCTATTCAACGGGAAATGGCTATACGCGTATGTAATGGCTATCGAATGGTATCGGGGAAGCTGCCCTGGTCATTGCAGGCATTCTCCCAATTAACGTACTCGCAGAAGAGCAAAACAAGCTTTACGAAACCGGCTACAACAGGATATCAAGAAAAAATCCAGAGAGGAACTTCTTGAACAGTGGCAGAGAAGGTGGGAGCTCAGGGAAGCAGGACAGTGCGCCAGTTTACTTATTCCGAACATCTCCACCTGGATTAAAAGAAAGCACTGTGAAATAAGTTATGATTTGATCCAAGCACTTTCTGGCCATGGTTGCTTTAGAGATTATTTACACAACATAGGCCGGCCTTCAGACGAATTATGTGTTTACTGCGGTGAGAAAGACAGTGTAAGCCACGCCATCTTCGAATGCTGGAGATGGCAAGCCGAAAGGGAATCAGCAGCAGCAAATACGGGAGAACCTATTGGTCCCAGAACCATTATAAGTTACATGCTTTAGGACAAAGAAAACTGAGAAAACATGCAGCGGCTAATCTACACCATAATAAGCAACAAAGAAAAGCAATCCCAACAAGAGATTCAGTTGAAGCACAATTTTATAATACATCCATCCGTCACTCCGAGGTCAAACGAAAAGTAGTTAAAGACTGTTCGGATGGTTTTCCTGGGGTGGCAGTTGTCTGAAAAGAACTATCCCGCCAGCTACGCCCCCTCAAAAGACTGGACAGATAACATTAGACAGACAAGACTACACTGGCAAGACTGGACAGACAAGTCTGTCCAGTATTGTATAATTAATATAAGGAAGTTTAATTATTTAATCAAAACCCAACAAATACAGGGGGTCAAACAGGCAGACTAAATTATTTAGAAATTAACGTACTAAATAGACCAGAGTAGATAGACAAACTTCACAACTAATTGAATTGAACTAAACATTTAAGTTTTTACGAATACTGAATAGACTGTGCAACTGTTTCAACGACAAAACTGGATTCTTAAAAACTAACACGAATACAAAGCTAATAATACTAGACATATAAGACAGACAGAGATTACAGCGACAGACAGATCATTAGATTAGATTAAACTAAACAGACAAGAATGCTTAGACAAGACTAGACGGACTAGACTGGGAAGACAAGACATACAAGACGAGATGTCAGGAAGCAAATAGCAATACTAAAAGCAACCACCGCGGTCTGGCAAATGGCGAAGAAGGTGATGCAATTCTTCATCGGCGGCACAGACATTATGGTCAGAGTATATGGAACAAGAGACTATCCCCTCAGAGCAACAGAACCACTGGTAAATGAAAAAACGAAAAAGCATGGACAGAGGCCAGCAGGAAACGTGTCCAAAAGACCAGGGAAATCTCGTTTGCTAAAATGGGGAGAGATAGAAATACAGATGTCCTATTTCTCAAGAGTGAAATTTGTTCACATGCCGACCTACTCAAGAGGGTGAAAAAACTTCAAAGAGTTTGGGACAAAAATCACAGTAGCCAGGATGGCCAAAACTGGGGAACTTCTGCTTGAGGTTCTTAGAGGCAAGGCAAACGGCCTGAAAGAAGAACTTACGAAAAAAGTAAGTGTTAATTCCTCAGACGCTGTTCTACAGATTATAGACCTAGATGTGGTAACCACAACGGAAAAGGTGATGGAAACTGTCAAAGAACAGACAACGACATGACAGCGTTTATCAAAGTGACGAATTTAAGACCAGCCTTCGGAGAAAACTAGGTAGCCACAGCTGCCGAGGGAACAAGCTTCTATAATGACTGCAAGAGGAAGAATAAGAATAGGATTGGTGCAATGCGGAGTCCGGGAAAGAATTGACCATAAGAAATGCCCTAGGTGCTGGGAGATGGGGCATACAGTAAAAGAGTGCAATTGGATAGATAGGCAGGAACTTGCCTGAGATGTGGGCAAGAAGGGCATGCAACAAAAGACTGCAACCAGTAACCCTACTGTTCCATCTGTCAACAGCATGGACATAGAGCAGAACTGGAGCGTGTCCAGCATTCCGGAAGGCGCTGACGGAGGCGAGGCGCAATCAACAACCGCCAAAGAGCTTAAAATTATACAGCTAAACGCTATGAGGTGCGGTGTTGCGCATGGCCTCCTACAGTTGTAACTGCAGATCTCAAATAGACACCGTTCTGGTGAGTGAACCAAAGAAAAGACTAATAGAGGTGGACTGGTTTGCTGACAAAAACAAAGACGCCGCTATCAAAATCCTTAGCCAAAACCTGCATGCCCTGCAACCCCTTTTTGCATGGATCGACAGCTGCTACTTGTCTCCAAAGGATAAAATTGAAAAACTGGACAAAACACTGTCTGATCTTAGCTGTCATATAAGGTTACAAAAATGTAAATCCTAGTCGGAGGGGATTGTAACACGAAATCTCCAAATTGGGAATGCCCAAAAATGGACAACCGTGGCAATAAAGTAATGGACTGGTTAGCCGAACTCGACCTGCGTTTATGTAATATGGTTGATAAACCAACCTTTGAACGTGGTAAGGCCTGTTCCGTACTGGACGTCACGTTTGCATCTGAAAAAGTCGCGGGAATGATCAAAGAGCGGCAAGTCCTAGCGAGGTACTGTCGATTAGGACAAACCCCACCTAATCCACCCCATTATAGCAAATGTAGCATGGTCTATCTGCAGGGTGGTCTACGAGAAGGATGAACCAGAACAACTTCGGAAACCCCGTGGAGAAAATTTTAAACCACAAAAATCCCAAAACAGCTGAGGATATGTTTGCTGCGCTTACACAGACATGTAACGAAATTCCACCACCCATGTAAATAATTGGCAGACAAAAAACGACACTACCGGTGAAACGACGAAATCGCGAGGCCGCGGTCGTCCTGCCTTTCCTTAAGATACATCTACCAGAGGATGTGTAAGAAACATGTAAACAAAGACATTGAAACCACCCTAAAAATGGCACGTACCAACAAAAAAAGTACTGAGAAGAAAACATAGAAATGACGCGGAGAAAGCGCACTGAAGCAAGCCCTCCTAGAAGCTAAATGGTAATGCCTGGGGGGTCGCTTACGCTACCAAAAAATCGTCGCTTACGCTAAAAATAGTTCTGTTAAAGAAGGGGGACAAGACAATGAAAGACCGTCATCCTATAGGCCTCCTCGTTGCCGCCAGAAAGCTGCTGGAGCGACTCCTTCTAGGGAATAAAGGGGGAATTCCAAAAAGGCTTAAATCTGTCAGAAAAGCAGTTTCGGTTCAGGGAAGGGAGGTCGACAGTTGATGCCATAATGAGAGCGTTGGAACTAGCAAAGGAAGCTACAGAAGAGAGACGTAGGACTAGAAAGATTGGCATTTTAATCACACTAAACGTGAAAAATATGCTCAACTCGACATAATGGGATAGATACCGTGCAAGAAGTAACAAAGAGAGGCCCCCCATAACTACTGAGGCTAGTGCACGGTTATTTGCAATGCCGAAGGATCTGTATAGAAGCGGATGGACAGACTGTGGAACGATGTGTACAGCTGTGTCCCACAGGGCTCTGTAATAGGACCTATCCTGTGGAACATCCTGTACGATGGAGTCCTGAGAATGAAACTGCTCTACGGAGCAGAAATCATTGGCTTCGCTGATGATCTTGCTCTGGTGCTTAGTAAGGAGGCGAGCGAATACGGCTATCGCACAAGTGAATGTGTTGATGGGAAAAAAGCGGCTGGAAATAAGCGGAAAAAACCGGCTGAGCCTGGGGCCGCTTGGGAGGCACCACTATTGTGCCAAAGGACACAAATATTTTTCTATAAAGTAGTTTGGGGTAACCATTGATTGAAAGCTGTCCTTCAAAGAGCACGTGATCAACGCAAGCTAAAAAAACATAAAACACTTGTGGCATTTGGAAACTGCTGTGCACTGTTGCCCACCCCCGCAGTAACAATCAAAAGTGTTTACTACGACCACCAAAAATAAAAAAAGGCAAGACTGGATGGACAAGACTAGACAGACTTTTTTTTTACACGTGCTGGGAGGCGAAAATCTGTAAACAGACACCACCCGGCCCGTGCCGAGTGGTAGTGTGGGGCTGCCCACCAGTGAGCCGTTAACCATGATAACCATTTAGAGCGGTTAACCATGCAAGTGAGCCCCCTGAAACTAACCCGAACACTCCGGAACCGCTTGTCGTATTTCTTCAGGGTTTTGGATGACCTATTCTGAGACCTGTACTATATAATTCCCCCTTCCGCATTGTGTGCGATTAGGGGTTCGATTTTTGAGTTTTATTTTTCTTTTGCAATTTACCTTTTCTGTTATTATTTTTGTTATGATTTTGTGGATATTGTTCCATCCTTCCTGCGATCCTAATAGGTGGGCCTCATATTTTGGGGATCGAGTTTGTCGTTCTCGAACATTTCACTCTCGTTGTCCCACCTCGGACACTCAAATATAGTATGAGTAACACTATCGGCTAACCCACTATCGGCCATATTTTCTTCTTGCCTGCCTTATATCGAGAATTTCTATGCTTTGCCTGCAGTTCGATGGGAGGGATACCTGCAATAACCAAGACTGCATGGCGCGGTAAGCACTGCAGACTCGTATTGCTCATCCACGTTGACTCGCGGGGGCGGTGGCGGGCGTGGTCACGAAATATCAAACATATGGCGTAATATCGAAGTGTTCACCTGGTGTTCACGTACGAAACGCACGTGCGGTTTAAGTAGCGGGCAAGCTAACGACTGGCGCGCGGCGCGCTCGCGGCAACATCAAACGCGTGAGTTGTTTGTGTGTATTCACGTCGAACTAGCGGCGGAACGCGCGATTCACTCGCGACGTCAGTAAGTTCAACCAGTACGAACTTATCGCTAGAAGCGATGTTTTCATCATGTCTTTCAATACAGAATAGTTTATTAGTGCTGTTCAGCTTAGTATACTAACCAAAACTAGACAGACAAGACTAGACAGACAAGATTAGACCGACAAGACTAGACAGACAAGACTAGACAGACAAGACTATACAGACAAGACTAGACAGACGCGCGGCTCGCACGTGGTAACCCCTCGGCCCGCCTCGCGCTCATGCCTTTCATCCTTTTCTTTTCTCTTCATTATATACCCAATCATACTTGTCAGAACGCCTCATTCATACTCACTGCGGAGCATGATCCTCACCATGCTCTCCTTGTTTACATTCTCCCCCACGCTGCGTTCTGCCTCGCTCCTTGTTTGCACCCACCTCATACACTCGAAGACCGTATGCTCAGCTGTGTCCTCATTAGCTCCACAATGCTTACAGTGCGCCTCAGTCAGTTGCCTGGTCCAGGCTCCCTTTTCCGACTCCTCCCATCGCTTTTGCCATAGGCGCATTGTTTCATCCCTTTCAGTTTTTGGATCATTATCTTCACACAATCTTACCCTTTCCTCCGCCAGAAGGTCTAACGGGATGACTCCAGCGACGACCGCCACGGCGTCCCCAGAAACAGTCCTGTATGCACTGCACACACGCAGCAGCATACACCTATGTACTCTCATCAGTCTGTCTCTGTAACATTTAATCCTGAAAGCACTTATCCATGCCGGCACCCCATACAGGAGAATGGAGTGCACGACTGCATTTATAACCCTCCTCTTGGAAGCCAATGGCCCACCTATGTTAGGCATCAGTCGTCCAAGAGCTTTCGCACTCGTTGTTGCCTTGCGCACTACCTGGTTGACCTGTTCGGTTGACCATGATTCCGCCCCATGGGACCGATTTGAAAGCATTTTTCACATCCAGGGTTACAAGCACACAGTAGCTGCGGGACCGCCATGGACCCGTATTGGCCAACCTTGCTCTTTCAATCACTCGCATCATTGCGTTCGTCGTAGTGCGGCCGTTGCTGAACCCATATTGCTCCTCCGAAAGACCCCCTGCTCTCTCCACATCCTCCCTTATTCTAGCTCCGATCATGCTTCGCTATACCATTCGCTATACCATTCAGTAAACAGATAAGCCTATATTTGGCTTCCTCTGCTTCTTTCCGTTCTTTTTCGATCATAACCAGTCTCCCCTTCTTCCACTCTTTAGGGAAACTGCCATTCATCAACTCTTCATTCATCATTCTCAGGCACATGTCCTCGCACACATGCCCGAACACCTTGAACGCCTCGGGTGGAACGCCATCAGGACCCGGCGCTTTTCCTTCCCTCATCCCGCCGACTGCCTTCTGCAGTTCGGCCGAAGTAACAAGGGGCGCAGGTCTCCATCCCATGGGCTTCACCCAGTTCACTCGCTCATGTACTGGGAACAGCTTCTTGACTTCCGTCATTAGGCTATCCCCTCTGAGAGTATTTGCTCTTCGTGCAATTTTCTTGGTGACGACCTTGTAGCCATCACGCCAGATATTATTATTCACCTCCTCGCAAAGCTCTCTCCAAGCTTTCTGCTTAGAGTTCGTGATGGCTCTGCGAAGTTCCTTGCGCGCCAAGTTGTACCTCCTGGATTCCTCTCGTACCTCCTCATTTGCTCTTCTACTATTCCTTACCATATATCTCCTTTCACGCAAACAGGATTTGTGTTTTTCAGCTACTTGTTCATTCCACCAGTAAACTGGTTTCCTGCCTCTGACGCACCTCCGTTTTCTCTGAAACACCGCATCACAAGCCCCGCGAAGAACTGCCTCGCATGAGCTCCTCAGTCTATTTACGGAGCCTGTGCTTGCAGCCAACTCTTTCATAACATCTCCCAATCTTTCTAGTAGGCTCTTGTCTACTCTCCATCCATTCGTCCCAGTAGTAGGTAGTCCCTGTAGTGCCTCAGAAATATCCTCCTGTACGTCAAAGAGAATATCCTGGTGGTCACTTAGATTCTCTCCCTCTCTGACACGCCACCCTTTCACCCTGCCTGCAATCCGTGAGGTGCTAAAAGTGATGTCTATGAAAGACATACTTTCGCCCCGCACGAAGGTTGGCACATTCCCACGGTTGTGGACCACCAGGTCCTCTTCCGCCAGCCACTCTTCCGTCATTCTCCCTCTTTCATCTTCTCTAGGGGATCCCCACCAAGCGGACTTGGCGTTGAAGTCCCCCCCGACAACAATCTCTTTGGACCAACCTTTCATACTGGTCCTTAGCTCATCCATAAATGCCACATAGTGCTCTAACGTAATGTTGGGCGAGATGTAGCACCCATATAAGACCCAGTTTTCCCATTCGATCCAAACATATCCATTTCCAGACCCACATTTTACCATGTGAATTTCCGATTGGAAAATCCTTACAGCAACATTCTTACACCGGTCCACGTGCCTGCCTCCGTTACCAATTATCCGAAGATTTGGCTCGGAGACAATGGCCACACTTACACTCTCTTCATGTATCTTGCCTTTCTGGTGCCTCCCGCCCCTTCCGCTCTGGGCTTTTGGACCTCCGCATTCATCCTGCACAGGGTTATCTCAACTCCTGTGCCATGCCACACGCATTCAGCCATCTTTCTTACCAGCCACATATTCAGATTACCAGCCACACCGATAGCAAACCTCTTTCTCTCTGTCTTCTCACAAAGACCTCTCATCCTTAATAAGGTCTCGAACGCGTTTTCTTCGGCGCCCTCGACCTTATTATCTTCCAGACTTTTCTTTACTTTTCTTCCTCTCGGAGTCCAATGACTCATCGCTTCCCATACATACAAAATTTTCGCTCTTGATGTAGGCTACGGCGCCTACATTCAAGCCTTCAGCCGCTCGCTTGGCCTGGGGGAGTTGGTCGAGCATCTCCCAGCCCAGCTGTCCAGAGTTATCCCCTTTCTCTCCTGCAACCAACAGGAGTACGTCCTCGTTCCTGGCCAGAGGAAAGCCCTTAGACAACTTCACCACGGTAAAAACGTCCTCGGACCACCTCTTTCTCGCGAGGGTCATGTACTCCTGCACATTCATGCCAGGCTTCAACGCACTGGTCACACTGCATTCAGCCTCCGTTTGGGTGCTGACTTCCTTGCATGTCACACTTACCGTTTGGACCTCTGTATCATATAACACCTTTTCAACGGGCAGGAAACGGTGCTCTTCCAGCCAAGTGGTCACGGAGTGTCGCGAAAAGACTTGACTTGTCTTTGTTGTCTTTTTGACTCGCGCTGCCGCGTCTTTTATTTCTTTCTTCGTGCTACTGCCTCCAGCGATAGCCCTTTCCAGGTCTTCCACTTGTCTGGTGAGTGCTCCAATCGCTTCCACGATCGTAAAAACGATCGAGCACTCCGTCTTCTTGTAGGCGTCCACGTCATCCGTTAATCGATCTTCGAGGAAGGTTACTTTCCGTTTTTTATTGGATTCCCCAATAGATTGGCTTCTTGCCCGACTATCCATCTCCCCCGCGGCCCTACTTACTTTTTGTTTTATGAAAAAATCCATGGTGAAAGGACTCTCCACAAAACTTAAAACAAATTCAAAAAATCCCCCCCTTCTAGGAGAATTTCTCTTTTTTGAGATTTAATTATAATAGTTTATATAAAATAAACATAAAATCGGGATAGAGAAATGAGTGAGCGGGCAGTTTTAGCCGCCGCCTGTCAACAGTTTTATTGCAACGCAAGCACACTCGAAAAAAGAATCTAATTGAAAAATATATAATAATTAAACTAATTAAAAGCTTAAAAAAAAATATTTAATCAATCAAACCAGATCCGAATGCACTGTTTACCCCCTGTATATAGTCACACATGGCACTACAAATTTACAGACACTATTTATTCACTTGTCTCACTTCCAGGACTCGCCCAGACACACTCAAAACACACGTCCGTCTCCGTCAGCGACTCGGACGGGACTGACAGACAAGACTAGACAGACAAGACTAGACAGACAAGACTAGACAGACAAGACTAGACAGACAAGACTAGACAGACAAGACTAGACAGACAAGACTAGACAGACAAGACTAGACAGACAAGACTAGACAGACAAGACTAGACAGACAAGACTAGACAGACAAGACTAGACAGACAAGACTAGACAGACAAGACTAGACAGACAAGACTAGACAGACAAGACTAGACAGACAAGACTAGACAGACAAGACTAGACAGACAAGACTAGACAGACAAGACTAGACAGACAAGACTAGACAGACAAGACTAGACAGACAAGACTAGACAGACAAGACTAGACAGACAAGACTAGACAGACAAGACTAGACAGACAAGACTAGACAGACAAGACTAGACAGACAAGACTAGACAGACAAGACTAGACAGACAAGACTAGACAGACAAGACTAGACAGACAAGACTAGACAGACAAGACTAGACAGACAAGACTAGACAGACAAGACTAGACAGACAAGACTAGACAGACAAGACTAGACAGACAAGACTAGACAGACAAGACTAGACAGACAAGACTAGACAGACAAGACTAGACAGACAAGACTAGACAGACAAGACTAGACAGACAAGACTAGACAGACAAGACTAGACAGACAAGACTAGACAGACAAGACTAGACAGACAAGACTAGACAGACAAGACTAGACAGACAAGACTAGACAGACAAGACTAGACAGACAAGACTAGACAGACAAGACTAGACAGACAAGACTAGACAGACAAGACTAGACAGACAAGACTAGACAGACAAGACTAGACAGACAAGACTAGACAGACAAGACTAGACAGACAAGACTAGACAGACAAGACTAGACAGACAAGACTAGACAGACAAGACTAGACAGACAAGACTAGACAGACAAGACTAAACAGACAAGACTAGACAGACAAGACTAGACAGACAAGACTAGACAGACAAGACTAGACAGACAAGACTAGACAGACAAGACCAGACAGACAAGACTAGACAGACAAGACTAGACAGACAAGACTAGACAGACAAGACTAGACAGACAAGACTACTTCTCAAGCTTCCGTCTTGATTTCTCGTACCCGCTGCTTTTCCTTCTCCTCCCAAAGCTCCTTTTTCTTCTTCTCCATTTTTTGCAATTCTGTTTTCGCTTCCAGCACGTGCATTTTGAGCCCTTCTCCCTTTCTCCATTCTCTCATAGCTTCTCGAAACCTTTGCTTTGCGTTCCGCACTTCCCCGTCGTACCATGCTCGGCCTGGAAACGCTTCTTTGATTTTCCTTTTCACAAGTGCAGATTCCATTTTCTTTGCCATCATGTCTATATCCTCTATGGCGTTCCACTCTACCTCTTCCAATTTCCTTCTGTATTCTTCTGTCGCCTCCTTATCCCATCTGGCCACCCATTTCTCCGCCTTAACATGTTTCTCCCTTTGCTGCTTCAACGACACCACTACCGGCATATGATCCGACTCACTTCTTATTCCGATTTCCATCAGTTTTATTTGCCGTCTCGCCGCATCATTTGTAATTATTAGGTCAATAACTGAGGTACCCATTGCACCCACAAACGTAAATTCTCCCTCCCAGTCGCCCTCAATACACCCATTCAAAATATCCCATTGGTTCTCTAACACCCACGCCAGCCAAACATTTCCCTCTGCATTTTTAATTTTGTCTTTAGAATTCCTTCTTATCACATCACCCGTCTTATCCACCGTATTGACCTGCTCTTCTCCTATCCTAACATTCCAATCACCTCCTAGTAGCAAGTTTGTCGTTACCATATCTTCTAAATTCCTCTTTATACCCTCTTTAATTTTTTCCAGTCCTTTATTATTATAAACGGTTGCTATCTGCCACCACTCCCCCTCCAGTTCTACCTCCCTAAACACTAGACCCTCCACCTCTTCTAGAATTCTCTCCGATTCCTTGATGCCTGTTCTGACCCCTGTTATTATTCCCCCCTTTGCCCTTCCGTAGTTACTCTCTCTCCGTGCCGGTTGTATCCTCCAATTGTACTCCTTGGGGAGTCTCTCTTTACAGGCTTCCCATTCCCTCACTTGAACCCAGGTCTCCACTAAGCCAACTATTTCGAATTTCCTCAAGAATTCTATAAAAGACCCGTCCACCTTATCCAATTTCTTCCTGAGCCCTGCTACATTCCAAAACATTAGCTTTACATTTTCCTTTTCCGTTCCGTCGTTGTGTAACTGTCCCCTCTTTCTTTGGTCGTTTATTCGTTTTTTGCTACCTTGTCCCATGGTACCCAATTCCCATCTATTTCCATTCTTTGGTATCCTACTTTAATCTGGTGGCCCCTTTCCTTGAGTACCTTTGCCTTCCTTAACAGTTCTTTCTGGATTCCTTGTTCCTTAGGGGTGAAATCATCTTGAATGAATACGTTTGTACCTCTAAGCTTGCGTTTGTTTCTCATTATGTCCTTTTTTACCTCCCAACTTTCTAATTTTAACATAATCGGGCCTTTACTTTCTCTATTATCCCTATTCGAGCCAAGCCTGTATGCACTCCCGAAACCTTCGTTTAAACCTAGCTTTTCCCGAAATATGTTCTTTGCCTTTTCCCGCCAATCTTCTCCTTCAATTCCATAAATAACAATGTTATTTCTTAATTCCCTCTTTAGTCTCCTCTCTTCCGTGTCTTGTAGTTTAGCCAGCTCCTCTATCATTGCCTGACGTTCCTCCTCCCACTTACTCTCGGTTCTTCGCTTCTCCTCCTTGACTGCCTCCGCTTCCTCCTCCAGTTTCGATAACTTATTCTTTATTTCCATATTCTCATCTCTTATTGACCTCAACTCTGCTAACAATTCCTTTCTCCAGTCCTTTTCTACTTCTTCCTCCTCCTTTTGTCTCTTCACCACCCTTTCCAATTTTTCCTCCAATCTTTTGTTTTCCCGTCTCATTTCCTCCAACTTCCTGTCTACCGTCGTGAACTCCTTTTTAATTTCTATTAACTCCTGCAATATTCTCTCAAAATGTTCACTCTGACCTGCACTGCACTCCCCTCTTCCTTTATCTGACATCTCCTCTTTTTTCGACCTCTTAGCCGTCTGGATCGGTGATCGGTTTAGTTTAGCACATCTTTCAAACGGGTTCATCGACTCACTGCCCGCTCTCGGTCTGCTCTCGCATTCGTCCATTCCCGCGAAGACACCTTACGCTGTTGAAGCCGGTCTTAGCTACAAATTCCGCTATCCCTCACCAGATGCGCTTTGAAACGTTGCCTGGGCGCTTAAGCGGTCGCGCCGCGACAAGACTAGACAGACAAGACTAGACAGACAAGACTGGACAGACAAGACTGGACAGACAAGACTAGACAGACAAGACTAGACAGACAAGACTAGACAGACAAGACTAGACAGACAAGACTAGACAGACAAGACTAGACAGACAAGACTAGACAGACAAGACTAGACAGACAAGACTTTTTTTTTTTTTTTTAAAGTGGTTCAGGGTAAGCTCTCACCAAATCCCCTATTCCACCTTGGCTTTTAGTATGCGCCACCCCGGTATCGCATATATTGCATTCATTCAGGGTGGGCAGCCCGGACGGTTAATGAAAACCGCCCTAGTTGTCGCCTCCCCGACCAGGATTCGAACCCGGGTCTCCCGCATTGAAAGGCGGGTATGTTGTCAACTACACCACCGAGGAGGACAGACAGACAAGACTAGACAGACAAGACTAGACAGACAAGACTAGACAGACAAGACTAGACAGACAAGACTAGACAGACAAGACTAGACAGACAAGACTAGACAGACAAGACTAGACAGACAAGACTAGACAGACAAGACTAGACAGACAAGACTAGACAGACAAGACTAGACAGACAAGACTAGACAGACAAGACTAGACAGACAAGACTAGACAGACAAGACTAGACAGACAAGACTAGACAGACAAGACTAGACAGACAAGACTAGACAGACAAGACTAGACAGACAAGACTAGACAGACAAGACTAGACAGACAAGACTAGACAGACAAGACTAGACAGACAAGACTAGACAGACAAGACTAGACAGACAAGACTAGACAGACAAGACTAGACAGACAAGACTAGACAGACAAGACTAGACAGACAAGACTAGACAGACAAGACTAGACAGACAAGACTAGACAGACAAGACTAGACAGACAAGACTAGACAGACAAGACTAGACAGACAAGACTAGACAGACAAGACTAGACAGACAAGACTAGACAGACAAGACTAGACAGACAAGACTAGACAGACAAGACTAGACAGACAAGACTAGACAGACAAGACTAGACAGACAAGACTAGACAGACAAGACTAGACAGACAAGACTAGACAGACAAGACTAGACAGACAAGACTAGACAGACAAGACTAGACAGACAAGACTAGACAGACAAGACTAGACAGACAAGACTAGACAGACAAGACTAGACAGACAAGACTAGACAGACAAGACTAGACAGACAAGACTAGACAGACAAGACTAGACAGACAAGACTAGACAGACAAGACTAGACAGACAAGACTAGACAGACAAGACTAGACAGACAAGACTAGACAGACAAGACTAGACAGACAAGACTAGACAGACAAGACTAGACAGACAAGACTAGACAGACAAGACTAGACAGACAAGACTAGACAGACAAGACTAGACAGACAAGACTAGACAGACAAGACTAGACAGACAAGACTAGACAGACAAGACTAGACAGACAAGACTAGACAGACAAGACTAGACAGACAAGACTAGACAGACAAGACTAGACAGACAAGACTAGACAGACAAGACTAGACAGACAAGACTAGACAGACAAGACTAGACAGACAAGACTAGACAGACAAGACTAGACAGACAAGACTAGACAGACAAGACTAGACAGACAAGACTAGACAGACAAGACTAGACAGACAAGACTAGACAGACAAGACTAGACAGACAAGACTAGACAGACAAGACTAGACAGACAAGACTAGACAGACAAGACTAGACAGACAAGACTAGACAGACAAGACTAGACAGACAAGACTAGACAGACAAGACTAGACAGACAAGACTAGACAGACAAGACTAGACAGACAAGACTAGACAGACAAGACTAGACAGACAAGACTAGACAGACAAGACTAGACAGACAAGACTAGACAGACAAGACTAGACAGACAAGACTAGACAGACAAGACTAGACAGACAAGACTAGACAGACAAGACTAGACAGACAAGACTAGACAGACAAGACTAGACAGACAAGACTAGACAGACAAGACTAGACAGACAAGACTAGACAGACAAGACTAGACAGACAAGACTAGACAGACAAGACTAGACAGACAAGACTAGACAGACAAGACTAGACAGACAAGACTAGACAGACAAGACTAGACAGACAAGACTAGACAGACAAGACTAGACAGACAAGACTAGACAGACAAGACTAGACAGACAAGACTAGACAGACAAGACTAGACAGACAAGACTAGACAGACAAGACTAGACAGACAAGACTAGACAGACAAGACTAGACAGACAAGACTAGACAGACAAGACTAGACAGACAAGACTAGACAGACAAGACTAGACAGACAAGACTAGACAGACAAGACTAGACAGACAAGACTAGACAGACAAGACTAGACAGACAAGACTAGACAGACAAGACTAGACAGACAAGACTAGACAGACAAGACTAGACAGACAAGACTAGACAGACAAGACTAGACAGACAAGACTAGACAGACAAGACTAGACAGACAAGACTAGACAGACAAGACTAGACAGACAAGACTAGACAGACAGACAAGACTAGACAGACAAGACTAGACAGACAAGACTAGACAGACAAGACTAGACAGACAAGACTAGACAGACAAGACTAGACAGACAAGACTAGACAGACAAGACTAGACAGACAAGACTAGACAGACAAGACTAGACAGACAAGACTAGACAGACAAGACTAGACAGACAAGACTAGACAGACAAGACTAGACAGACAAGACTAGACAGACAAGACTAGACAGACAAGACTAGACAGACAAGACTAGACAGACAAGACTAGACAGACAAGACTAGACAGACAAGACTAGACAGACAAGACTAGACAGACAAGACTAGACAGACAAGACTAGACAGACAAGACTAGACAGACAAGACTAGACAGACAAGACTAGACAGACAAGACTAGACAGACAAGACTAGACAGACAAGACTAGACAGACAAGACTAGACAGACAAGACTAGACAGACAAGACTAGACAGACAAGACTAGACAGACAAGACTAGACAGACAAGACTAGACAGACAAGACTAGACAGACAAGACTAGACAGACAAGACTAGACAGACAAGACTAGACAGACAAGACTAGACAGACAAGACTAGACAGACAAGACTAGACAGACAAGACTAGACAGACAAGACTAGACAGACAAGACTAGACAGACAAGACTAGACAGACAAGACTAGACAGACAAGACTAGACAGACAAGACTAGACAGACAAGACTAGACAGACAAGACTAGACAGACAAGACTAGACAGACAAGACTAGACAGACAAGACTAGACAGACAAGACTAGACAGACAAGACTAGACAGACAAGACTAGACAGACAAGACTAGACAGACAAGACTAGACAGACAAGACTAGACAGACAAGACTAGACAGACAAGACTAGACAGACAAGACTAGACAGACAAGACTAGACAGACAAGACTAGACAGACAAGACTAGACAGACAAGACTAGACAGACAAGACTAGACAGACAAGACTAGACAGACAAGACTAGACAGACAAGACTAGACAGACAAGACTAGACAGACAAGACTAGACAGACAAGACTAGACAGACAAGACTAGACAGACAAGACTAGACAGACAAGACTAGACAGACAAGACTAGACAGACAAGACTAGACAGACAAGACTAGACAGACAAGACTAGACAGACAAGACTAGACAGACAAGACTAGACAGACAAGACTAGACAGACAAGACTAGACAGACAAGACTAGACAGACAAGACTAGACAGACAAGACTAGACAGACAAGACTAGACAGACAAGACTAGACAGACAAGACTAGACAGACAAGACTAGACAGACAAGACTAGACAGACAAGACTAGACAGACAAGACTAGACAGACAAGACTAGACAGACAAGACTAGACAGACAAGACTAGACAGACAAGACTAGACAGACAAGACAGACAGACAAGACTAGACAGACAAGACTAGACAGACAAGACTAGACAGACAAGACTAGACAGACAAGACTAGACAGACAGACTAGACAGACAAGACTAGACAGACAAGACTAGACAGACAAGACTAGACAGACAAGACTAGACAGACAAGACTAGACAGACAAGACTAGACAGACAAGACTAGACAGACAAGACTAGACAGACAAGACTAGACAGACAAGACTAGACAGACAAGACTAGACAGACAAGACTAGACAGACAAGACTAGACAGACAAGACTAGACAGACAAGACTAGACAGACAAGACTAGACAGACAAGACTAGACAGACAAGACTAGACAGACAAGACTAGACAGACAAGACTAGACAGACAAGACTAGACAGACAAGACTAGACAGACAAGACTAGACAGACAAGACTAGACAGACAAGACTAGACAGACAAGACTAGACAGACAAGACTAGACAGACAAGACTAGACAGACAAGACTAGACAGACAAGACTAGACAGACAAGACTAGACAGACAAGACTAGACAGACAAGACTAGACAGACAAGACTAGACAGACAAGACTAGACAGACAAGACTAGACAGACAAGACTAGACAGACAAGACTAGACAGACAAGACTAGACAGACAAGACTAGACAGACAAGACTAGACAGACAAGACTAGACAGACAAGACTAGACAGACAAGACTAGACAGACAAGACTAGACAGACAAGACTAGACAGACAAGACTAGACAGACAAGACTAGACAGACAAGACTAGACAGACAAGACTAGACAGACAAGACTAGACAGACAAGACTAGACAGACAAGACTAGACAGACAAGACTAGACAGACAAGACTAGACAGACAAGACTAGACAGACAAGACTAGACAGACAAGACTAGACAGACAAGACTAGACAGACAAGACTAGACAGACAAGACTAGACAGACAAGACTAGACAGACAAGACTAGACAGACAAGACTAGACAGACAAGACTAGACAGACAAGACTAGACAGACAAGACTAGACAGACAAGACTAGACAGACAAGACTAGACAGACAAGACTAGACAGACAAGACTAGACAGACAAGACTAGACAGACAAGACTAGACAGACAAGACTAGACAGACAAGACTAGACAGACAAGACTAGACAGACAAGACTAGACAGACAAGACTAGACAGACAAGACTAGACAGACAAGACTAGACAGACAAGACTAGACAGACAAGACTAGACAGACAAGACTAGACAGACAAGACTAGACAGACAAGACTAGACAGACAAGACTAGACAGACAAGACTAGACAGACAAGACTAGACAGACAAGACTAGACAGACAAGACTAGACAGACAAGACTAGACAGACAAGACTAGACAGACAAGACTAGACAGACAAGACTAGACAGACAAGACTAGACTAGACAGAAGCTGTTCCAGCAATTTCCCTGCTACATCCAGTAAACAGATAGGTCTATATGATGTTGGCTCTCCGATTGGTTTGTCCGCCTTTCTTATGAGGATGAGCTTTGCTTGCTTCCATTTATTTGGAAAGTTTCCGGCAACTAGCAGTGAATTCATGGTGTCCAAGATGAAATCCGGATGGTGTCGAGCTGTTATTTTTAGAATCTCAGCAGGGATCCCACCTGGTCCCGGGGCTCTGCCGCTTCTAATTCGTTTTGTGGCCAGAGATAACTCGTCGGCATTGAAGAGTGGAATGTTGTTTACATCGGGTTGTGCCCACTCAAGAGGAGTATGATGTGGGAACAGCACTTCGGAAACTTGGCGAACTACTTCCATTGTCATTGGTAAATTTGGTGGACCAAGCTTTAGATTTCTCTTAACGATCTGAAAGGCATCGCCCCATATGTCCTTCTCTAGGTCTGTACAGAGTTTCTTCCAGTGGTCTTGTTTGGTTTTATTTATAAGTTGCCGTAGTTCCTTTTTTTTACTTTTATACGCTATGCTAAGCGCTTGGTTGATTCCGTGCTCGTTAGTTTTTGCCCTTTGGCGATGGTATCTTCTCCTGGCCATGACGCATGCGGCTCTCGTGGTCGCGATTTCATCCGTCCACCAGTATGTTGTTCTGTATGTTTTTAGTCCTGCTTTCTTGGTCAGAGTGTCGTCGCATACTTTGCACATCAGCTGAATCAACGTATCGTCGCTTTTTTCGTGGGTTCTTGATAATTCGTGTGCAATACTCCTTTTAATTTTCTCTTCGTTTAAATTGATTATGGTCCAGCCAGACTTTGAGCAGTGCTTCTTGTATTTTTCCTTTACGTTTTCCCTTATGTTGTATAGTATATAGCGATGGTCACTCAAAGTTTCATTGTCAAGAACTTTCTAATCCCGGATGTTGCTTGCTACTGAGTTCTTGGTGAATGTTAGGTCTAGGATGGAGCGCGAGTTTGCTCTTTCGAAGGTGTGTTTACTTCCTTGGTTTTGTACGGCTATGTCTAGTTCCGCTGCCCAGTCGGTGACTATATCTCCTCTCTTGTCCATGCAGGGAGATTTCCAGTAGGGAGACTTCGCGTTGAAGTCCCCTGCTATAATCTTATCCCTTTTATTGTGCTGCCTGATACTCTGGCTAAGGGCTTCAAGATATTCACATAATTGCGTGGTAGTTGCGTTGGAAGATAGGTATATGCTATATATAATGAGATGGGGCAGCTCCACCCAGACGAAACCTGGCCCATGCCCCGTTTTTATTACGGATAGTTTGCTACTCCTCATCCAAATCGCTGCATCTTTTTGTTTGTCCATTAGCCATCCGGAACTTGTCGCTATTTTTTTGTTGGGCTCGCTGATCAGTACTATGTCTGCTTTTAGTTCGGTCGCAGTGGCAGTCAGCAGATCGTGAGCTGCGCGACATCTCATGATATTTATTTGTAGCACTGTTAGCATTTCTGTGACCTATCGCGCCTTGCCTCCGACAGCGCCTTCCGGAATGCTGGGCACCTTCCGTGTTTGCCCTATGGCCCTTCTCGTTGCAGGACGGGGCAGAATTCGTCTTCTTTGCAATTTTGTGCTGTGTGTCCCTCTTTACCACATCTGAGGCACAGGTTTTGCCTGTCGGGTCCATCACACTCCTTTGCGTAGTGGCCCGTTAGCCAGCATCTGTGGCAGGTGATCACATTTACTCGTTCCCACAGTCTGCACTGAACCATGCCCACTTTTAATCTTCCATTTTGTAGGAGTTTTTCTGCAGTTTCTTTGTTTACTGCGATGGTGGCAGCTTGGGTATCTCCATAGGCCGGTCTTAAATTCATATTTTTATGACTCCCTTTTGTTCGCCTACGAGATTTTGTATTGCGTGGTGTATTCTTCTCGAGTGGTAACAGCGTCCAGGTCTTTTACGTGTAGGGTCACTTCGTTCGATTTTAATCGCACCTCAGCTGTGGGACATTTTTTTGCTATTTCTTCGCTTAGCTCTAGGCCTGTTCCACCTTTGACTTCGAGCACTAGTTCACCAGTTTTCCCTTGTCTTGCTCTGATGATGTCCACTCCCGGTAGTTTTGAGTCCACGTTGGTTCTCACCATTTTCAGCAGGTCAGCATAAGGTCTGCCGTCGGCTTTAACCAGCACGGCTTCCGTTCTTTTGTTCTTTGGTCCTAGCTGTGTTTTCCCAGTTGCTTCGGTAGTTCGCTTCCCTTTTTTCACCACTTCCGTCCAATTTGTGTCACTCGTCCCTTGCTCCTGTTGTTGTTTCTTCTGATGTGGTGTGGTTGGACAGTATACCCGTACCTCTATCTCGGTGTTGGCGAATATGAATTCTAGCGCCTTTTTGGTTATTTGCCAGTCGGCTTCTCTGGGCCGGTGGTATAGCCAGCTTATTCCGCCGATTTTGTTCGCTTATCAGCTTCCGCTTCTCCAGGCACGAGTACAGGTCTTTTTTCTCTGTCTTTCTTAGTAACCATTTGGTACACGTAGCGTTCTTCGGTTTTTATGTCCCCATTTTCGTCTGGCATGTCGATGGTATGTTTGAGATATACCACTCTACCAACCTTTGGTGCCTGCCTTCGCGTTTCCTCGGGGCCTTGCATAGGCCTCGGTTAGTGCCCCTGGCACTCCCTGGTCTGGGAACATGTTCTCGTCTACGCACCACACGATGGTCCCATTCCGAGGTTGTCGCTAGCGCGTGTCCATGGCCCTCCTTCACTTTTGTGAAGGTTTCGCGCGGCCATTCTTTCTTTGCAATCTCGACGAACTCGTCGAATGTCCTGCCGTTTGATATTTGGTCGCGCAATTCTTTTATTTCGTCTTCTTCCTCGGTGGAATTTGTTTGCATGCTGGCGTTGCAGGTCTTTATACGTAGGTTATCTCTCTCCATGTTCGCCTCCCTTGTTTGGACTTCCACGTCGAAAGTTAGCTTCTGGATAGGCTCGAAGCGGTGCTGCTCCAACCAGCTAGAGACAGAATCGCGCGAGAAGACGTTCGCTGACTTCCTGACTCTCGTTGCTAATTCCCTGACTTCTCTTTTGGTACTTGGGCTAGCCGCGATGGCTTTTTCCAAGTCCTCAACCTGTTTGGTCAGAGCCCCGATGGTCTCCACGATGGTGAAAACAATCAGGCACTCCCGTTTTCTTATAAGGCTCGATAGTGTCATCTGTGGAAAGTCTATCCGCCACTTTACGTTTTTTGTAGCCTCCCCTATGGAGTGGCTCCTCGTGTGTCCAATCTATTTTTTGTTGATTCCCCTGCCGGTCCGTTTCTTACCAGATTTGGTAACAAAATAATCCATTGTAGATCCCCTGCCACATGGGATTCTAGATGAAAACGATTTTTTGCAAAACACGTTAAATTAAATTTGCCGGCAGCTGGTTTCGAACGCGGCACTCGCTGATCCGCGGTCGCGCGTTGCACTCACTGCGCCAATAAATTATTTGTAAGAACTGTGGCTAGCAGAAATATGTTTCTCAATTTACTGTTTTCTTTTTTCCTTCTCTTTCTCTTTTATACCTGACTTTCTTATCACCTCATGGCGACAAAATTTGCACAGTCACAAGCTATATACACAAAAACTTCGAGTTTACTTCTCGTAAAGAAACAACACAAAAAAAACGACACAATAAGTCCTGTCTCCAGAATAAATTTATATACAAATGAACACAAAAAAACGACACAATGAGTCCTGTCTCAAGAATAAAAGTTATATACAAATGATCACACTGCAATTGTGAACACAATGGTCATTTGCACAAGTTTTAATTTGGTCTCTATCCACTAAAAAATGCCACTAATCTTGAAGATTTATTTAAGCACAACTGAACGGTCGCAGTCGACGCACTCGTCCCTGACAGACAAGACTAGACAGACAAGACTAGACAGACAAGACTAGACAGACAAGACTAGACAGACAAGACTAGACAGACAAGACTAGACAGACAAGACTAGACAGACAAGACTAGACAGACAAGACTAGACAGACACGACTAGACAGACAAGACTAGACAGACAAGACTAGACAGACAAGACTAGACAGACAAGACTAGACAGACAAGACTAGACAGACAAGACTAGACAGGACAAGACTAGACAGAACAAGACTAGACAGACAAGACTAGACAGACAAGACTAGACAGACAAGACTAGACAGACAAGACTAGACAGACAAGACTAGACAGACAAGACTAGACAGACAAGACTAGACAGACAAGACTAGACAGACAAGACTAGACAGACAAGACTAGACAGACAATACTAGACAGACAAGACTAGACAGACAAGACTAGACAGACAAGACTAGACAGACAAGACTAGACAGACAAGACTAGACAGACAAGACTAGACAGACAAGACTAGACAGACAAGACTAGACAGACAAGACTAGACAGACAAGACTAGACAGACAAGACTAGACAGGACAAGACTAGACAGACAAGACTAGACAGACAAGACTAGACAGACAAGACTAGACAGACTAGACAGACAAGACTAGACAGACAAGACTAGACAGACAAGACTAGACAGACAAGACTAGACAGACAAGACTAGACAGACAAGACTAGACAGACAAGACTAGACAGACAAGACTAGACAGACAAGACTAGACAGACAAGACTAGACAGACAAGACTAGACAGACAAGACTAGACAGACAAGACTAGACAGACAAGACTAGACAGACAAGACTAGACAGACAAGACTAGACAGACAAGACTAGACAGACAAGACTAGACAGACAAGACTAGACAGACAAGACTAGACAGACAAGACTAGACAGACAAGACTAGACAGACAAGACTAGGACAGACAAGACTAGACAGACAAGACTAGACAGACAGACTAGACAGACAAGACTAGACAGAAAAGACTAGAGAGACAAGACTAGACAGAGAAGACTAGACAGACAAGACTAGACAGACAAGACTAGACAGACAAGACTAGACAGACAAGACTAGACAGACAAGACTAGACAGACAAGACTAGACAGACAAGACTAGACAGACAAGACTAGACAGACAAGACTAGACAGACAAGACTAGACAGACAAGACTAGACAGACAAGACTAGACAGACAAGACTAGACAGACAAGACTAGACAGACAAGACTAGACAGACAAGATTAGACAGACAAGACTAGACAGACAAGACTTCGACGAGTTCGTCGAGATTGCAGAGAAAGAATGGCCGCGCGAAACCTTCACAAAAGTGAAGGAGGGCCATGGACACGCGCTAGCGACAACCTCGGAATGGGACATCGTGTGGTGCGTAGACGAGAACATGTTCCCAGACCAGGGAGTGCCAAGGGCACTAACGGAGGCCTATGCAAGGCCCGAGGAAACGCGAAGGCAGGCACCAAAGGTTGGTAGAGTGGTATATCTCAAACATACCATCGACATGCCAGACGAAAATGGGGGACATAAAAACCGAAGAACGCTACGTGTACCAAATGGTTACTAAGAAATCTCCAACGGACGAGACAGAGAAAAAAGACCTGTACTCGTGCCTGGAGAAGCTGAAGCTGATAAGCGAACAAAATCGGCGGAATAAGCTAGCTATACACCGGCCCAGAGAAGCCGACTGGCAAATAACCAAAAAAGGCGCTAGAATTCATATTCGCCAACACCGAGATAGAGGCACGGGTATACTGTCCAACCACACCACATCAGAAGAAACAACAACAGGAGCAAGGGACGAGTGACACAAATTGGACGGAAGTGGTGAAAAAAGGCAAGCGAACTACCGAAGCAACTGGGAAAACACAGCTAGGACCAAAGAAAAAAAAGAACGGAAGCCGTGCTGGTTAAAGCCGACGGCAGACCTTATGCTGACCTGCTGAAAATGGTGAGAACCAACGTGGACTCAAAACTACCGGGAGTGGACATCATCAGAGCAAGACAAGGGAAAACTGGTGAACTAGTGCTCGAGTCAAAGGTGGAACAGGCCTAGAGCTAAGCGAAGAAATAGCAAAAAAATGTCCCACAGCTGAGGTGCGATTAAAATCGAACGAAGTGACCCTACACGTAAAAGACCTGGACGCTGTTACCACTCGAGAAGAAATACACCACGCAATACAAAATCTCGTAGGCGAACAAAAGGGAGTCATAAAAATATTGAATTTAAGACCGGCCTATGGAGATACCCAAGCTGCCACCATCGCAGTAAACAAAGAAACTGCAGAAAAACTCCTACAAAATGGAAGATTAAAAGTGGGCATGGTTCAGTGCAGACTGTGGGAACGAGTAAATGTGATCACCTGCCACAGATGCTGGCTAACGGGCCACTACGCAAAGGAGTGTGATGGACCCGACAGGCAAAACCTGTGCCTCAGATGTGGTAAAGAGGGACACACAGCACAAAATTGCAAAGAAGACGAATTCTGCCCCGTCTGCAACGAGAAGGGCCATAGGGCAAATACGGGAAGGTGCCCAGCATTCCGGAAGGCGCTGTCGGAGGCAAGGCGCGATAGGTCACAGAAATGCTAACAGTACTACAAATAAATATCATGAGATGTCGCGCAGCTCACGATCTGCTGACTGCCACTGCGACCGAACTAAAAGCAGACATAGTACTGATCAGCGAGCCCAACAAAAAAATAGCGACAAGTTCCGGATGGCTTATGGACAAACAAAAAGATGCAGCGCATTTGGATGAGGAGTAGCAAACTATCCGTAATAAAAACGGGGCATGGGCCAGGTTTCGCCTGGGTGGAGCTGCCCCATCTCATTATATATAGCATATACCTATCTCCCAACGCAACTACCACGCAATTATGTGAATATCTTGAAGCCCTTAGCCAGAGTATCAGGCAGCACAATAAAAGGAATAAGATTATAGCAGGGGACTTCAACGCGAAGTCTCCCTACTGGAAATCTCCCTGCATGGACAAGAGAGGAGACATAGTCACCGACTGGGCAGCGGAACTAGACATAGCCGTACAAAACCAAGGAAGTAAACACACCTTCGAAAGAGGAAACTCGCGCTCCATCCTAGACCTAACATTCACCACGAACTCAGTAGCAAGCAACATCGGGATTGGAAAGTTCTCGACAATGAAACTTTGAGTGACCATCGCTATATACTATACAACATAAGGGAAAACGTAAAGGAAAAATACAAGAAGCACTGCTCAAAGTCTGGCTGGACCATAATCAATTTAAACGAAGAGAAAATTAAAAGGAGTATTGCACACGAATTATCAAGAACCCACGAAAAAAGCGACGATACGTTGATCCAGCTGATGTGCAAAGTATGCGACGACACTCTGACCAAGAAAGCAGGACTAAAAACATACAGAACAACATACTGGTGGACGGATGAAATCGCGACCACTAGAGCCGCATGCGTCATGGCCAGGAGAAGATACCAACGCCAAAGGGCAAAAACTAACGAGCACGGAATCAACCAAGCGCTTAGCATAGCGTATAAAAGTAAAAAAAAGGAACTACGGCAACTTATAAATAAAACCAAACAAGACCACTGGAAGAAACTCTGTACAGACCTAGAGAGAGGACATATGGGGCGATGCCTTTCAGATCGTTAAGAGAAATCTAAAGCTTCGTCCACCAAATTTACCAATGACAATGGAAGTAGTTCGCCAAATTTCCGAAGTGTTGTTCCCACGTCATACTCCTCTTGAGTGGGCACAACCCGATGTAAACAACATTCCACTCTTCAATGCCGACGAGTTATCTCTGGCCACAAAACGAATTAGAAGCTGCAGAGCCCCGGGACCAGATGGGATCCCTGCTGAGATTCTAAAAATAACAGCTCGACACCATCCGGATTTCATCCTGGACACCATGAATTCGCTGCGTAGTTGCCGGAAACTTTCCAAATAAATGAAGCGAGCAAAGCTCATCCTCATAAGAAAGGCGGACAACCAGTCGGAGAGCCAACATCATATAGACCTATCTGTTTACTGGATGTAGCAGGGAAATTGCTGGAACAGCTTCTGCTAAGAAGACTTAAAACGGAGCTCGACGCCGGAGCGGGACTATCGGATAGACAATATGGATTTAGATCTGGAAAATCTACCATAGATGCTATAACTTCCGTCCTAACCATCGCAAAATCAGCAAATTCCGGAACGCAAAAGAACAAAAAAACTGTGCGCTCTCATTACATTTGATGTAAGAAACGCCTTCAATAGTGCCAGCTGGACTCATATAATGAATAGCCTGACAGCTATAGGGATATCACCTTACTTAACGAGAATGATAAGAAGCTATCTTAGTTGCAGGAGTCTGATACTGCAATCTGGACGACAGACTGAAGTACGTGAAGTTAATAGTGGTGTCCCACAGGGATCTATACTGGGTCCTACCCTGTGGAACGTATTGTACGATGGGGTTTTAAAGAATAAAACTTCCACTGAGAGCAACGACTATTGGATTCGCTGACGACCTAGCTCTGGTGGTAACTTCTAAGACAGAACAGGGGCTGATGGTAACGGCTAACCATGCAATTAACAAAATCTGCGACTGGATAAAGTCTAAAAACTTATGTTTAGCTCCAGAGAAAACTGAGGCAGTTCTACTCATTGCCTGAGGAAGCACAGACCGATAAAATTTAAGCTAGAGAATACACTAATATTCCCAAAAGAGCAGATCAAGTACCTGGGAATATTAATAGACCAAAAGGCTCTCGTTCTCAGCGCACATATCAGAAGCAGCAGCGAAGGGGATGAAGACGATGGCAGCTATGCAAAGATTAATGCCCAACGTGGGTGGGGGCAAAAAATGGTAAACGGAGGTTGCTGGGCTTGGTGGTCCAGTCTACTATGACGTACGGTGCACAAATCTGGGCCAATGAACTCAAAAAAGAATCTAACGCACACAAACTTGCAAATGTCCAACGGAAAGTGGCCCTGCGTGTGTGTAGCTCATACCGAACAGTCTCTGGACAAGCCGCCCTGGTTATTGCCAGCATCTTCCCGATCGACCTAGTGGTAATGGAGCGGAAAAAGCTACAAGAGGCTGGCCACAACAGGCTTGTAAAAAGACGGGTCAGAGAAGATCTGCTGAAAGAATGGCAGGAACGATGGGAGTCCAGCGATAAAGGGCAATGGACAAAACTTCTGATCCCAGACGTAGCCACATGGGTGAACAGACAGCACGGCGAAACGAGCTACTACTTAACTCAAGTGCTAACAGGACACGGCTGCTTCAGAGACTACCTGTTCAATCTGAACCGAGCATCTGACGATCTGTGCGTGTACTGCGGAGAACAAGATAGTGTGAGCCATACAGTTTTCGAATGCTGCCGTTGGCAGGATGAAAGAGAAATACTTGAAATGTATCTGAATAAACCCATTGGCCCCAAGAAGCCTAGTAAAGCAAATGTTGCAAAAATAAAAAGAACTGGGACAAGATCCATGGGTACATTTGTAAAATTTTAAGCAGCAAGGAAAAAGATGAAAAAACTTTTAAGCAAATCTAACTACACCAGTCCACCCGCCACTCAGAGGTTATGCGATAAGCGGTTCCAGAGTGAACGGGTGTGACCTTTCCAGGGGGACCACTTGTCTGGAGCGGTGAAAGCCGCCAGCTACGCCCCCCCCCCCCAAAAAAAAAAAAAAAGACAGACAAGACTAGACAGACAAGACTAGACAGACAAGACTAGACAGACAAGACTAGACCAGACAAGACTAGACAGACAAGACTAGACAGACAAGACTAGACAGACTAGACTAGACAGACAAGACTAGACAGACAAGACTATACAGACAAGACTAGACAGACAAGACTAGACAGACAAGACTAGACAGACAAGACTAGACAGACAAGACTAGACAGACAAGACTAGACAGACAAACTAGACAGACAAGACTAGACAGACAAGACTAGACAGACAAGACTAGACAGACCAAGACTAGACAGACAAGACTAGACAGACAAGACTAGACAGACAAGACTAGACAGACAAGACTAGACAGACAAGACTAGACAGACAAGACTAGACAGACAAGACTAGACAGACAAGACTAGACAGACAAGACTAGACAGACAAGACTAGACAGACAAGACTAGACAGACAAGACTAGACAGACAAGACTAGACAGACAAGACTAGACAGACAAACTAGACAGACAAGACTAGACAGACAACTAGAACTAGACAGACAAGACTAGACAGACAAGACTAGACAGACAAGACTAGACAGACAAGACTAGACAGACAAGACTAGACAGACAAGACTAGACAGACAAGACTAGACAGACAAGACTAGACAGACAAGACTAGACAGACAAGACTAGACAGACAAGACTAGACAGACAAGACTAACAGACAAGACTAGACAGACAAGACTAGACAGACAAGACTAGACAGACAAGACTAGACAGACAAGACTAGACAGACAAGACTAGACAGACAAGACTAGACAGACAAGACTAGACAGACAAGACTAGACAGACAAGACTAGACAGACAAGACAAGACAGACAAGACTAGACAGACAAGACTAGACAGACAAGACTAGACAGACAAGACTAGACAGACAAGACTGAAGACTAGACAGACAAGACTAGACAGACAAGACTAGACAGACAAGACTAGACAGACAAGACTAGACAAGACTAGACAGACAGACCAGACAACAAGACTAGACAGACAAGACTAGACAGACAAGACTAGACAGACAAGACTAGACAGACAAGACTAGAACAGACAGAGACTAGACAGACAACTAGACTAGACAGACAAGACTAGACAGACAAGACTAGACAGACAAGACTAGACAGACAAGACTAGACAGACAAGACTAGACAGACAAGACTAGACAGACAAGACTAGACAGACAAGACTAGACAGACAAGACTAGACAGACAAGACTAGACAGACAAGACTAGACAGACAAGACTAGACAGACAAGACTAGACAGACAAGACTAGAGCAGACAAGACTAGACAGACAAGACTAGACAGACAAGACTAGACAGACAAGACTAGACCAGACAAGACTAGACAGACAAGACTAGACAGACAAGACTAGACAGACAAGACTAGACAGACAAGACTAGACAGACAAGACTAGACAGACAAGACTAGACAGACAAGACTAGACAGACAAGACTAGACAGACAAGACTAGACAGACAAGACTAGACAGACAAGACTAGACAGACAAGACTAGACAGACAAGACTAGACAGACAAGACTAGACAGACAAGACTAGACAGACAGACTAGACAGACAGACTAGACAGACAAGACTAGACAGACAAGACTAGACAGACAAGACTAGACAGACAAGACTAGACACAGACAAGACTAGACAGACAAGACTAGACAGACAAAGACTAGACAGAGACAAGACTAGACAGACAAGACTAGACAGACAAGACTAGACAGACAAGACAAAAAAGACAAGACAGAACAGACAAGACTAGACAGACAAGACTAGACAGACAAGACTAGACAGACAAGACTAGACAGACAAGACTAGACAGACAAGACTAGACAGACAAGACTACAGACAAGACAGACCAGACTACGACAGACAAGACTAGACAGACAAGACTAGACAGACAAGACTAGACAGACAAGACTAGACAGACAAGACTAGACAGACAAGACTAGACAGACAAGACTAGACAGACAAGACTAGACAGACAAGACTAGACAGACAAGACTAGACAGACAAGACTAGACAGACAAGACTAGACAGACAAGACTAGACAGACAAGACTAGACAGACAAGACTAGACAGACAAGACTAGACAGACAAGACTAGACAGACAAGACTAGACAGACAAGACTAGACAGACAAGACTAGACAGACAAGACTAGACAGACAAGACTAGACAGACAGACTAGACAGACAAGACTAGACAGACAGACTAGACAGACAAGACTAGACAGACAAGACTAGACAGACAAGACTAGACAGACCAAGACTAGACAGACAAGACTAGACAGACAAGACTAGACAGACAAGACTAGACAGACAAGACTAGACAGACAGACAGACAGACAAGACTAGACAGACAAGACTAGACAGACAAGACTAGACAGACAAGACTAGACAGACAAGACTAGACAGACAAGACTAGACAGACAAGACTAGACAGACAAGACTAGACAGACAAGACTAGACAGACAAGACTAGACAGACAGACTAGACAGACAAGACTAGACAGACAAGACTAGACAGACAAGACTAGACAGACAAGACTAGACAGACAAGACTAAACGACAAGACTAGACAGACAAGACTAGACAGACAAGACTAGACAGACAAGACTAGACAGACAAGACTAGACAGACAAGACTAGACAGACACAGACTAGACAGACAAGACTAGACAGACAAGACTAGACAGACAAGACTAGACAGACAAGACTAGACAGACAAGACTAGACAGACAAGACTAGACAGACAAGACTAGACAGACAAGACTAGACAGACAAGACTAGACAGACAAGACTAGACAGACAAGACTAGACAGACAAGACTAGACAGACAAGACTAGACAGACAAGACTAGACAGACAAGACTAGACAGACAAGACTAGACAGACAAGACTAGACAGACAAGACTAGACAGACAAGACTAGACAGACAAGACTAGACAGACAAGACTAGACAGACAAGACTAGACAGACAAGACTAGACAGACAAGACTAGACAGACAAGACTAGACAGACAAGACTAGACAGACAAGACTAGACAGACAAGACTAGACAGACAAGACTAGACAGACAAGACTAGACAGACAAGACTAGACAGACAAGACTAGACAGACAAGACTAGACAGACAAGACTAGACTAGACAGACTAGACAGACAAGACTAGACAGACAAGACTAGACGACAAGACTAGACAGACAAGACTAGACAGACAAGACTAGACAGACAAGACTAGACAGACAAGACTAGACAGACAAGACTAGACAGACAAGACTAGACAGAGACAAGACTAGACAGACAAGACTAGACAGACAAGACTAGACAGACAAGACTAGACAGACAAGACTAGACAGACAAGACTAGACAGACAAGACTAGACAGACAAGACTAGACAGACAAGACTAGACAGACAAGACTAGACAGACAAGACTAGACAGACAAGACTAGACAGACAAGACTAGACAGACAAGACTAGGACAGACAAGACTAGGACAGACAAGACTAGACAGACAAGACTAGACAGACAAGACTAGACAGACAAGACTAGACAGACAAGACTAGACAGACAAGACTAGACAGACAAGACTAGACAGACAAGACTAGACAGACAAGACTAGACAGACAAGACTAGACAGACAAGACTAGACAGACAAGACTAGACAGACAGACTAGACAGACAAGACTAGACAGACAAGACTAGACAGACAAGACTAGGACAGACAAGACTAGACAGACAAGACTAGACAGACAAGACTAGACAGACAAGACTAGACAGACAAGACTAGACAGACAAGACTAGACAGACAAGACTAGACAGACAAGACTAGACAGACAAGACTAGACAGACACAGGACTAGACAGACAAGACTAGACAGACAAGACTAGACAGACAAGACTAGACAGACAAGACTAGACAGACAAGACTAGACAGACAAGACTAGACAGACAAGACTAGACAAACAAGGACTAGACAGACAAGACTAGACAGACAAGACTAGACAGACAAGACTAGACAGACAAGACTGGACAGACAAGGACTAGACAGACAAGACTAGACAGACAAGACTAGACAGACAAGACGAGACAGACAAGGACTAGACAGCAAGACTAGACAGACAAGACTAGACAGACAAGACTAGACAGACAAGACTAGACAGACAAGACTAGACAGACAAGACTAGACAGACAAGACTAGACAGACAAGACTAGACAGACAAGACTAGACGGACAAGACTAGACAGACAAGACTAGACAGACAAGACTAGACAGACAAGACTAGACAGACAAGACTAGACAGACAAGACTAGACAGACAAGACTAGACAGACAAGACTAGACTGACACAGACTAGACAGACAAGACTAGACAGACAAGACTAGAAGACAAGACTAGACAGACAAGACTAGACAGACAAGACTAGACAGACAAGACTAGACAGACAAGACTAGACAGACAAGACTAGACAGACAAGACTAGACAGACAAGACTAGACAGACAAGACTAGACAGACAAGACTAGACAGACAAGACTAGACAGACAAGACTAGACAGACAAGACTAGACAGACAAGACTAGACAGACAAGACTAGACAGACAAGACTAGACAGACAAGACTAGACAGACAAGACTAGACAGACAAGACTAGACAGACAAGACTAGACAGACAAGACTAGACAGACAAGACTAGACAGACAAGACTAGACAGACAAGACTAGACAGACAAGACTAGACAGACAAGACTAGACAGACAAGACTAGACAGACAAGACTAGACAGACAAGACTAGACAGACAAGACTAGACAGACAAGACTAGACAGACAAGACTAGACAGACAAGACTAGACAGACAAGACTAGACAGACAAGACTAGACAGACAAGACTAGACAGACAAGACTAGACAGACAAGACTAGACAGACAAGACTAGACAGGACAAGACTAGACAGACAAGACTAGACAGACAAGACTAGACAGACAAGACTAGACAGACAAGACTAGACAGACAAGACTAGACAGACAAGACTAGACAGACAAGACTAGACAGACAAGACTAGACAGACAAGACTAGACAGACAAGACTAGACAGACAAGACTAGACAGACAAGAACTAGACAGACAAGACTAGACAACAAGACTAGACAGACAAGACTAGACAGACAAGACTAGACAGACAAGACTAGACAGACAAGACTAGACAGACAAAACTAGACAGACAAGACTAGACAGACAAGACTAGACAGACAAGACTAGACAGACAAGACTAGACAGACAAGACTAGACATACAAGACTAGACAGACAAGGACTAGACAGACAAGACTAGACAGACAAGACTAGACAGACAAGACTAGACAGACAAGACTAGACAGACAAGACTAGACAGACAAGACTTGACAGACAAGACTAGACAGACAAGACTAGACAGACAAGACTAGACAGACAAGACTAGACAGACAAGACTAGACAGACAAGACTAGACAGACAAGACTAGACAGACAAGACTAGACAGACAAGACTAGGACAGACAAGACTAGACAGACAAGACTAGACAGACCAGACTAGACAGACAAGACTAGACAGACAAGACTAGACAGACAAGACTAGACAGACAAGACTAGACAGACAAGACTAGACAGACAAGACTAGACAGAAAAGACTAGACAGACAAGACTAGACAGACAAGACTAGACAGACAAGACTTGACAGACAAGACTAGAGAGACAAGACTAGACAGACAAGACTAGACAGACAAGACTAGACAGACAAGACTAGACAGACAAGACTAGACAGACAAGACTAGACAGACAAGACTAGACAGACAAGACTAGACAGACAAGACTAGACAGACAAGACTAGACAGACAAGACTTTTTTTTTTTTTTTTTTTTTTTTTGCACATGCTGGAGGTGAAAATCTGCAAACAGACACCACCCGACCCGTGTCGAGTGGTAGTGTGGGGCTGCCCCCCAAAAGGGGCGACCCACTAAAAAACCCCCACCATTCAGACCCCCCAGTCAAAACCAGAGAGAACGTGATGGAATCCAAAATTTGGCATAACTTCACCACGTTCCTCCCCCTTTCATATCCAAAGCATTCATCCATTCATTCGTTGTGCCGGGCGCGTCGTTAATCGCCGTGCCCCCCCTCACATAAGAGTTTACAATAAATTTGTGCGCCCCCCTTCGCACTAAGGGGGGCCCGGCGATGGCACGCTCGGCTCGCGCGTAGCAACCCCTCGACCCGCCTTACGCTCGTCCCTTTCATCCTTCTCCTTTCTCCTCATTATATAACCTATCATTCCAGTCAGCACGCCCCATTCATACTCACTGCGGAGCATAATTCTCACCATACTCTCCTTGTTCACATTCTCTCCCACCTTGCATTCTGCGGCGCTCCTCATTCTCTCCCATCTCGTACACCTCGAAGATGGTATGCTCCGCAGTGTCCTCAGTCGCTCCACAGTACCTGCAGTGCCCCTCAACCAGTTTCCCGATGCGCACCAGGTAAGACCCAAAGCATCCATGCCCCGTAAGCGCCTGGGTGAGGTGATAATTCACCTCCCCGTGCCCACGGTTGACCCATTCATCGATAGTCGGAATCAGTTGCCTGGTCCAGGCTCCCTTTTCCGACCCCTGCCATAGCTCTTGCCATACACGCATTGTTTTTTCCCTTTCATTTCTAGGGTCATTACCTCCCCAAACTCTCACCCTTTCATGCGCTAGAAGGTCTAACGGGATAACTCCAGCAACGACCGCCACGGCGTCCGCCAGAAACAGTCCTGTATGCGCTGCACACACGCAGCAGCATACACCTTTGCACTCTCATCAGTCTCGCTCTATAACATTCATCCTGAACGCATTTATCCATGCCGGCACCCCATACAGGGAGAATGGAGTGCACGACCGCATTCATAACCCTCCTCTTGGAGGCCAACGGCCCACCTATGTTGGGCATCAGCCGTCCAAGGGCTCTCACACATGCTGTAGCCTTGCTCACCACCGGGTGACCTGATCGACACCCTGAGATTTCGCTGGAGCTCTACCCCAAGGTATCTTACAGATTCCCGAGCCGGTACGTCAACTGTCCCCATTCGCACGGTCAATTCACGCAGCTTTCTTCTCCCAATTAGCAGGACCCGCCTCGGTTTTGTGGGGAGCCAGAGCAAGCCCTTTACCCCCATCCACCGATCAATCCTACCAATTGCCTCATTTATTATCGCTTTCAGACTTTCTTCCGTTCTTGCGACAGCGACCACCGCTAAGTCATCAGCGTACCCTACCGAGTGTAACCCCGTCTGGCAGCCTCAATCTCAAAACCTCATCATAAAATATGTTCCACAGTATCGCCCAAGAACCGAACCCTGTGGAACACCCGCACTCATTTTGAAGATTTTACCTTCCACAGTCACTATCTCCCTATCATTCAAGTAGCTCCCCACCATCTTTCGAAGGTAGGGAGCTACCCCCTTTAGTTCCAAAGCCTCCATGATTCCGCCCCATGGGACCGAATTGAAGGCATTTTTCACGTCCAGGGTTACAAGCACGCAGTAGCTACGGGTACGCCATGGACCCGTATTTGCTAACCTTGCTCTCTCTATCACACGCATCATTGCGTTCACCGTAGTGCGGCCGCCCTCTGAACCCATACTGTTCCTCTGAAAGACCCCCTACCCTCTCGAGATCCTCATTTATCCTAGCTCCGATCATACTCTCAAACATCTTCGCTATCCCATTCAGTAGGCAGATTGGCCTGTAATTGGCTTCCTCTCCTTCCTTTCGCTCTTTTTCAATCATCACCAGTCTCGCTCTCTGTCCACTCTTTGGGGAAACTGCCATTCATCAACAATTCATTCATCATGCTCAAGCACATGTCCTCACACACACATGCCCAAACACCTTGCACGCTTCCGGTGGAACACCATCAGGACCCGGCGCTTTTCCCTCCTTCATCCGGCCAACTGCACTCTGCAGCTCGGCCGGAGTGAAAAGGGGCGCCGATCTCACATGCCCACGGGTTCCAGCCAGTTCATTCGCTCATGTACTGGGAACAGCTTCTTGACTTCCGTCCTTAGGCTATCCCCCCGGAGAGTATTAACCCTGTGCGCAATTTTTCTGGTGACGATCTTATAGCCGTCACCCCAGATGTTATTATTCACCTCTTCGCAGAGCACTCTCCAAGCTTCTTGCTTGGAGTTCGCGATGGCTCTGCGAAGTTCCCTGCGCGCCAAGTTATACCTCCTTCTGCACTCCTCACGCACTTCCTCATTTGCTCGCCTATTACTCCTCACCATGCATCTCCTTTCACGCAAACAGGTTTTTACGCTTTCAGCTACCTGCTCATTCCACCAGTAAACTGGCTTCCTGCCTCTGACGCCCCTCCGTTTTCTCCGAAACACCGCATCACAGGGCCCCGTGAAGAACTGCTTCGCAGGAGCTCCGCAATCCATTTTCGGGGCCTGTCCTTTCAGCCAGCTCTTTCATGACGTCTCCCAATCTTTCTAGTAGACTCTTGTCCACTCTCCATCCATTCGTTCCACAAGCAACCGGTCCCATCAGAAACATCCTTTCGTACGTCGAAGAGAATATCCTGGTGGTCACTCAGATTCTCTCCCTCTCTGACACGCCACTCTTTCACTCTGCCTGCAATCCGTGAGGGTGCTAAAAGTGATGTCTATGAAAGACATACTTTCGCCCCGCACGAAGGTTGGCACATTCCCACGGTTGTGAAACCACCAGGTCCTCCTCTGCCAGCCACTCTTCCATCATTCTCCCCCTCTCTCATCCTCTCTAGGGGATCCCCACCAAGCGGACTTGGCGTTGAAATCCCCTCCGACAACAATCTCTTTGGACCCAGCTTTTCATACTGGCCCCTTAGCTCATCCATAAAAGCTACAAAGCTGCTCTAACATTATGTTAGGCGAGATGTAGCACCCATACAGGACCCAGTTTTCCATTCGACCCACACATATCCATTTCCACATCCACACTTAACCATAGGATTTTCCGATTGGAAAATCCTCACAGCAACATTCTTACACTGGTCCACGTGCCAGCCTCCCTTACCAATAGTCCGAAGATTTGGTTCGGAGACAATGGCCACATCCACTCTCTCATCATGCACCGTCTTCCATACCAGCTCCATTGCAGCCGCACTCCTATTTGAGTTCGTCTGCAATACTAGCATAATCTGTTTCTTTGGGACGTCCCTTTCATACTTTCCCTGCACAGTTTCCTGTACGCAGGACAGTTCATGGAGTCCGCCCTATGCCCACTCACTCCGCACACGAAGCACTTAGCCTCTTGGCCGTGCACTCGTGTGCTTTGTGCCCACTTTCGTCGCATCGCAAACACGCATTCTTTCTCTCTATTCCCTTGCATGCTGCCGCCAGGTGCCCGAAGCCAAGGCATCTGTAACACCTGATCGGCTTATTGTCTTCGGTCACTCGGCACATGATCCATCCAACTTTCATTCTTCCTTTCTCCAGTATGGTTTGTGCCGCTCTTACTGGAAGAGTGACAACTGCCATACTGGCCCCTCCGCGCACTGTGCGGAGAGACTTTACCACACACTCCTTACATTCAGCCGCCTTCTGAATGGCTCCTTTCACCTCATCGGTGGTGGTAGCCTCATCCATGCCCCTAACAAGGACACTTCTGAGCCCCACCTCCGTCCTGACATCCCTTACAGCCTCAGTCACTAGGGCAATTCGCTCTGCCAGTCGCTTCTTTTCCCATCATCATTCACTCTGACGATGAGGTCCCCAGCGTGGGTTTTCCTCATCGCCCTTACAGTTATATCCTCCATGTCTACTTCCTTCTTAAGGACATTCACCATATGGGCGTAAGAAACACCCCTCTGCCCTCCTCACCAGTAGGTTTCTGCCTTTCTGGTGCCTCCGGCCCCTTCCACTCTGGGCTTTTGGCCCTCCGCATTCATCCAGCACAGGGTTAGCTCAACTCCTGTGCCATGCCACACGCATTCAGCCATCTTCGTACTAGCCACATATTAAGGTTACCAGCCACACCGATAGCGAACCTCTTTCTCTCAGTCTTCTCACAAAGACCTTTCATCCTTAATAAGGTCTCGAACGCCTTTTCTTCCGGCGCCTCGACCTTATTATCATCCAGCCGGCGATGAAGTGGTACTTCCTCTCGGAGTCCAACGACTCATCGCCTCCCATACACACCACATTCTCGCTCTTGATGTAGGCCACGGAACCTACATTCAAGCCTTCAGCCACTCGCTTGGCCTGGGGGAGCTGATCGAGCATCCCCCAGCCCAGCTGTCCACAGTTATCCCCTTTCTCTCCCTGCAACTAACAGGAGTACATCCTCGTCCCTGGCCAGAGGAGAGCCCTTGGCCATCTTCACCACGGTGAAGGTGTCCTCGGACCACCTCTCCCTCGCCAGAGACATGTACTCCTGCACATTCATACCCGTTTCAGCGCACTGAGTGATACTACATTCAGCCTCCGTTTGGGTGCTGACTTCCTTGCATGCCACACTTACAGTTTGGATCTCGGTGTCATATAACACCTTTTCAACGGGCAGGAAACGGTGCGCTCCAGCCAAGTGGTCACGGAGTTGCGCGAGAAGACGTTAGTTGTCTTTTTAACTCGCGCTGCTGCATCTTTAACTTCCTTCTTCGTGCTACTGCCTCCAGCGATAGCCCTTTCCAAGTCCTCCACTTGTCTGGTAAGTGCTCCAATCGCTTCCACGATTGTAAAAGCGATCGAGCACTCCGTCTTCTTGTACGCCTCCACGTCATCAGTCGACCGATCCGCAACTTTCCTTTTCTTTGGGGTTTCTCCAATAGACTGGCTTCTCGCCCGCTATCCATCGCCCCTACACCCTTACTCAATTTTTGTTTTGTGAAAAAATCCATACTGAATGGAGTTTCCACAAACCAAAAAAACTGAATTCAAAAAATTCTCCCCTCCTTGGGGTGGTGAAAAATTTGCCGCAGATAGCGTGCTGCAGTAAATGCAAAAACGTCTGCGGCGTTGGATTATCTTTATCTCCGTATATATGAGATAAGGAGTGGGAACAAAAAGAGAGAATTTAAAGAATATAAAAAACTCACGCGACGTGCTGTGACTCTATTAAGCTAGAAACTATTATACTAGCTTAAAGAAAAACTAAAAACAACCGCTATTAAGCAAAAATAAATTTCTACAAGAGAATAGAAACAAACCAAATACACTAGGCTTGATTGCAATTATATAACTGATAACTAAAAAACTTATATACCAACATATTAATAATCACAAACATGTGGAGCACTCGGCTGCACGTCTACTCGCTTCCGCGTCCTCGTACGCGACTCCAGACAGACAAGACTAGACAGACAAGACTAGAACAGACAAGACTAGACAGACAAGACTAGGACAGACAAGACTAGACAGACAAGACTAGACAGACAAGCTAGACAGACAAGACAAGACAGACAAGACTAGACAGACAAGACTAGACAGACAAGACTAGACAGACAAGACTAGACAGACAAGACTAGACAGACAAGACTAGACAGACAAGACTAGACAGACAAGACTAGACAGACAAGACTAGACAGACAAGACTAGACAGACAAGACTAGACAGACAAGACTAGACAGACAAGACTTGACAGACAAGACTAGACAGACAAGACTAGACAGACAAGACTAGACAGACAAGACTAGACAGACAAGACTAGACAGACAAGACTAGACAGACTAGACTAGACAGACAAGACTAGACAGACAAGACTAGACAGACAAGACTAGACAGGACAAGACTAGACAGACAAGACTAGACAGACAAGACTAGACAGACAAGACTAGACAGACAAGACTAGACAGACAAGACTAGACAGACAAGACTAGACAGACAAGACTAGACAGACAAGACTAGACAGACAAGACTAGACAGACAAGACTAGACAGACAAGACTAGACAGACAAGACTAGACCAGACAAGACTAGACAGACAAGACTAGACCGACAAGGACTAGACAGACAAGACTAGACAGACAAGACTAGACAGACAAGACTAACAGACAAACTAGACAGACAAGACTAGACAGACTAAGACTAGACAGACAAGACTAGACAGACAAGACTAGGACAGACAAGACTAGACAGACAAGACTAGAGCAGACAAGACTAGACAGACAAGACTAGACAGACAAGACTAGACAGACAAGACTAGGACAGACAAGACTAGACAGACAAGACTAGACAGACAAGACTAGACAGACAAGACTAGACAGACAAAGACTAGACAGACAAGACTAGACAGACAAGACTAGACAGACAAGACTAGACAGGACAAGGACTAGACAGACAAGGACTAGACAGACAAGACTAGACAGACAAGACTAGACAGACAAGACTAGACAGACAAGACTAGACAGACAAGGACTAGACAGACAAGACTAGACAGACAAGACTAGACAGACAAGACTAGACAGACAAGACTAGACAGACAAGACTAGACAGACAAGACTAGA